>OY282592.1:28122166-29322166 GCA_958298965.1 Chrysolina haemoptera | reverse complement strand
AATGACTAGTGGGGTACCTACTTTTGTTCGAATGCATTTGCATAACTAAAACTATGTTGAACCGTAATTTCCAGAGCTTACGTTATTTAATTGCACCATTTCGTGCAATATTATTATAGCATGTTGTGCGTGTAACAAAACGACTTAGAGAAAGGTGCCAAGTGCATGTATGTGCTGATAAAGACACAGTACATGAAATTATGGAAATTGTTCTGTGTGCATCATATTTTTTATGAGGTACTTTACTAAGGAACAAAGATATTTTAAGAATGTCACGCTTTTTATCTTTTCAATTTCAAATCAGTTTTCAGTTTCAATATTCAATTGTTTTATCTGTTCCATAAATGTTAAAAACTGGATTTCAAATCATCAGAGTGACCGGTGGGCAAACGATTAGGTTCCTCCATTGAAACCTTCGCGGTCATTGGATATTTTTTTTCGATTATATCGGAATCGATAGGCGACGACATAACTTTTTGCCAAATTGGAACGTTGCCGTGCAACTTTCAGGTTTTGCCATTTTCCCAATATTCATGAAATTTCTGATGAATTATAAAAAATTGAACTTCTACAAAACTGTTTCGTGCAAAGTTGAAGTATCTTATAGCATATAGGATAAAATAGTTATTTATGTACCAAGGAGGTGTATATTTAATTTTTTCGTCGAACTCTACAAATTAACTACTAATTTCCGATTTTAGAATCAATAATCGACTATTTTGTGAGGCAAGCAAGCATTTTTCGTCCGCTGTGGTCACTATGATACGGCATAGTGACCACAGCGGACGAAAAGCGTTTGTGGACGAAAGCTACTTGCCTTAAAAAATAGTCAATTTTTCGTCTGGAATTTACTACGTAAAATTTAATTTTTTGTAGAGGTCGACGAAAGTAGTTATTTATTATACAAGGGTAAAAAGTATTAGATTTTAGCTCGAGGTCGGGAGACAAAAACCGAGAGCTAAAATCTATTATTTTTTCCGTGTATAATACACTATTTTTTTCTGTGACGGAAAAAACGACGATTCAAAAGTGTAAAAAATTAAATATCTACGGCTTAAGACCTAAGAAGAGAGGTCGATCTTCACCGTTCCGTTTAACGGATGAAATGCTTCTTATTTCTTATGAAGTTTCACAAATAGACGAATACGCCTAAAGTGGGTTGCCTATCAAAATGTGGTCCAGACTATATACAATGAGTTTTAAAAATTTGCATCATATGCTAAACTTTTTCATTATCGATTTGTCAGAAAAGTTTACTTTACCTAAAAATCAGTGCATTGCAGAATACTTGCATATGAATTGTCAAAATTATAAATTTCCAAACGGTGTACAGGGGAGAACATAAAATAGAATCTTGATCAAGAGTAAGCGACGCTGGCTGTGACTCCAAATTTTAATATTGTTTTCAATTCTGAACAACCTCCTTGAATGAACTTTTTGATAAAGTCAATAATAAGGGTTATTTTACACTTGATCAAAATTTCTATTTTTTGTTCCCCCTGTACACAGTTTGGAAATTTATAATTTTGACAACTTGTATGTGAGTATTCTGCAATGCTCTTCTTTTTTTGGTAATTTTGGGTTAAATAAATGATTTTCTTTCCTTCTTCCACAGATTTGTCAGATTTTGGACAACTCTCCAGCAAGACTGTCACGGAAGTACTCATGCTTGAAATGAAAATGTCTCCAGATGCCAAGACCTACCTTGTATCAGGTTATCCAAGAAATATGCGCGATGTTGTGGAGTACTCGGAAAAGGTAAGAATGATAACGTTGAAGTTACTATGAGTCTGAGCTGGTATCTTCAATTGGTTGCCTCAGTAACAACAAGTTGAATAATCGCCGGAGCCAGGTGCACTCAGGTCTATTTCTTCTTTTTTTTGCAAGTAAAAACCATATATCGGATTTTCGTCAGTTGTTGCCATACTTCACCACTACACCGATTGATTGCAGACCAGCACTGGCAGATCCAGACACATGAATGCTGAAGTTCTAGTTTTAGACAGCTTCGGTGAGAGAAAAAGTGCTCATCAATTCCTCTTAAACGTATTCTATGATCTTTCAAGATTTACTGCCTTGGCATATGCATATTTGAGTTAAGAAATGCATTATTATAGCATTGGTATTGGTATTGGTAAGTATGGATAGTGACTGATGCGCTGCGACCTGATTAGATCTATTGTGTACATCTTATTCTGCTATCACAAGGTGTTCTTGTTTACAGCAGCCCTTCAAGCCTCAATTCCTTCAGGAATTTTAGGATTTTGAGGGGGTCTACTTGTGGTATTTCTCCCACAGTCAGCTGGTGTGATCCCAGTACATTCAATCTTTTACGATGTACAGCGTAACACTCCATCAATATGTGGGGTGTTTTTGGATGTTCCCCATAGAATCTGCAGATGCTGTCCTCCTCTAAGCCTAGCTTCCTCAGGTGTTCTTTGAGTCTGCAATGCCCCGTTAGGAATCCCGTGATTGTCTTTAGACTAGTTTTGCTAAGGTTAATCAGTGTCTTCGATCTTGCTCGGTTGAAATTGCCGGGATTTTTGGCCTGCCTCAGCTCTGGAAGTCTTAGCCAGCATGTTGCTCTCATTGCTTCTTCAGCTTTATTGAGTTCTTCTCGGAAGTAAAATTTTCCAAGTCCGCAGAATGGTTCTGGCCCGATCAGTGGCGTTGCTGCGTCTTTCCGTGCCAGGGTGCCTGCTTGTTCATTGCCCTCCACTCCGACGAGTCCCGGCACCCAGAGGAGGGTCACCTTGTTGTTCCTGCCTAGATCATTAAGTTTGTCTGGACATTCTCAAACCATCTTCGAGTTGATGTTAGAAGAGCTCAACGATTTGATGGCTGCTTGACTATCGGATGACTATCGGATAGGATCACAATTTCCTTGTTCCGGTATTTCCAGTTGAGGTTGAATTGAATGCACCTTTCTATGGCGTGAATTTTCGATTGAAAAATGCTGGGTTACTGGCCCATGGGTTCGGAGTATTTGCTGCGAGGCCTAAAGACTCCTGCTCCAGTTCCCTCAGTAGTTTTGGACCCGTCCATGTACCATGTTATAGTATTCTTTCCCAGTGCTCGAATGGATTCTATGTTCCATTCTCGCTTGGTGTTCAGTTCCGTTCAAAAAAAATTCTCAAAACTAAATTTCCTGGTAATTTCGTCAGTTGGGAGATCGGCAAGGTGTGCACAGTCGGTGGGGGTTGAGCCCCTTACACCGTGTGCTGTCCCTTTGAGTCCGACTTCAGCCAACCTGAGGTTTTCTTCCCAAGCAGTTCTTCTCACCATGATATGGAGAGGAGTGAGGTCCAGAATGACCTCTATTGCTGCTGTTGGAGTCGACCTCATTGATCCTGTTATACAAATACATGCTAGTCTTTTTTCACTTTCTCTAAGATCTTCTTTGTTGTGGCGAGCTCGGTTCTGCCGTGCCACACTACTGCCCCGTAGGTGATCATAGGTCTCACTATTATGGTGTACATCCATCGCGGTACTGATGGGTTACAGTCCCATGTTTTTCCTACAATGTTCCTGCACAACATCAGTGATGATTTTGCCTTATTAGCGATCTTTTCTACGTGTCTGTTCCAGAGTAGTTTTAAGTCTAGGGTAAGTCCTAGATACTTCACCTCTTGCTGCCATTCTAAGTCTGCTCCGTCGAGGCGAACAGTCCTTAGGTGCTGAAACTTTGTTTTTCTGGTGAATGGTACTACTGTGGTTTTTGATGAGTTAATTCTCAACCCCCCCGAGAGGCACCACCTTCTGGTTGTCTCTAGCTCTATTTCTATGAGATCGCAGAGGGTTCCTTCGTATTTGCCTTTGGCCGTAATAACTATGTCGTCCGCATATCCAAGGCAAGTGACTCCGTTTCCGGTCAGTGTTTCGAGTAGTTCGTCTACTACGAGACTACAGCAGAGATGATAGTACCCCTTCTTGTGGGCACACCCTGTTTGTGCTGATCCGAAAGCTGTTCTCACCCACTTCGTTTCAGCAGTTCTTGTAGCCAGCACATCCATCTGGATGTGGTTCTGTCCACTCTCTTATTCATTAGGGCCCCATTTAATGCTTCATGAGAGGTGTTGTCGAATGCCCCCTCCATGTCTAAGAAGGTGCATATGGCAATTTCTTTGCGCTCAAGTGATCTCTGGATGCTTTCGGTAAGCACGTCCAGAGCGGTTTCCGTTGATCTGCCCGCCCTGTATGCATGCTGCCTGGAGAGCAGTGGCTTGCACCATCAGTGCCAGTTTAATATATTGGAATACATTTTGGTGCAACTGGTTCGTTAGTGGTTCTGAGTGGTTCTATGCTTTAGCCCGCTATCATCGATACCAAAAGAAAGGATAATCTTTGTCATACTTGCATGCATGGCCTGGTGGAACATCATCCGACTTTAGAGCTAGAGGTCCCGGGTTTGCACTGCAGAGAAAGCTGAGGTTTTTCCAATTTAATTCAATAGATTATCTCCTAAGGTGACATATGGAGCTTCTAACAAAACCAACCCAAAACGCATTGGGAGCACAATAAGCCTTCATGACTGCGGTGTATTCGAAAATCATAGCGATAAACGAACCAAATTTGAATTAATGGGTGATCAGTAAATAAAGCGTGGTATTCTTATCGGCGTAATATTCATATGAATGGACAGGAATTGAACATGACGAAAATAAATTTTGATTTCTCTTCATAATAGTCAATTTATATTTTCATCTTCATCAACCAATGACAATATTGGAGATATGAGTAAAAATGGCTCAGAGCAGTACGATATTGGGTGGTGATGATGGCAAGCTCAATGTTAATAGTTTTTGTATTTTAATTCAATTGATTGCTTCTATTCCCTTGAATTTACATTTTTCTCATCTAAATTGACAAACTTATTCGATTGTTTCAGATACAGATGGTCCAAGGTGTCATCTTGATTTCATGGAGACAGAAAATTTTGGAGAAACAAATTGAATATGGTGCCAAATTAGGTCAAGTTGTTTTATCGTTAGCTCGTATGGAACTCAATAATTTTTACAAGAATGTTGTACCAGTTGCCGAATATTTCGACCAAAGTAACATGTTGATTTCGGTAAGTTATGAGGAACCTAACAATAACATTCAAACAATTCTCGTCCTCCGTACCCCCTAAAAATCTTAGTTATTGTCAGTCCACACTATTGATTTGAACGATATATCAACAACATTTGAAATATCCATTTCGCCATTATCTTTAGATCTGAATTGATTATAATGGTTTGAAATTATCATCAATTTTTGGAGGCGTTTGGTAACATGAATTATAAAAAAAAATATTGAAAAATTACGTTTTACGATTTTCATGATTTCAAAGCATTGTATCCGGATCAGAATCATTCCCAGTCAAGGACAGAACTGAGACCGATTTGAGAAATGCATACACGTCCAAAAAATGTGTTCCTCTTATGGATAAATTTTGCCAAAATTTCAATAATATTGTAATTACTTACCAATATTTTCATTATACTGTACTTATGTAAGTGTGCTACTTGGAAAGGGTCTCAACAAATGCATTGAATACTCTTTGTGGACATTGAAACGTAGGTTTTACCTCTATTTTAGTAGCTTGATTACCCTGGCGTGAGAATTATATCGCGTGATAAATGAAAATTTCCAGCTCGTTTTCAGGAAACGTCTACATGCTTTGACAAACTCCTCCGGAAAACTATCCATTGAATACGTCGAATAATTTGTTCTTCTTTATGATTTGGTAACTGAAAATACCATGTTGAATGTCACGAAATGAACGACGGTAGCATTGTATAAATCATCGAAATATTGCGAATTTTATTGATTTGCCAAATTAATTGAGATATTACTGAGTGTGTCGGACTCCCTTTATGTTTAGTTTGCAAATAACTGGCCTTTGAATATACAGTTTTTGATAAAATACACCAGTTTTCTGACTGACACTAATTATTTAATTTTCTAGTGTATAAAAAAATATTGATAACAAGTGAATAAAAAAACAAGGAAAAACAGTGAAATCTTCTGAGGGAACATACCTTCCAGTGATGAACTCTCGGTTGTTACTATCCTTGTGGTTTCGTGACATCGAGAATGCAGAGTAACGCATCGGAATGAAAATGCAAATCTTCACTTTCAGATTTTTTTTTTCTGTGGCGGATGACGAAGCGAATGTCTAAAAAGTTCGCTCCGATTCCAGCCATGGAGAAGGGGAACGACAGACTAGCGACGGACCCTCAGAAGGCGGAATTATTTGGGGAATACTTCGCCGACGTCCACAAAAAGGCGCCTGACGTTAGTGAGGGGCATAGACTGAGGTCTCAGGCAACTGATGACTTCCGAGAATCGGTGTCCCTCCCTATCGGCCCTCATAGGTTTGCCAAAATCATGACAGATTATGAGGAGCTGACGGAAGTCATTAAAAGACTTCCGACGAATAAGGCGCCTGGGAGGGATGGCTTGGACGCCGTTCTACTCAGATATTTGCCGCGTAAAGTCCTCGTACAGTTCATACACTTGATAAATGCCATCATCAAGTGGGGGTGTTATCCAGATTGTCTGAAAAAGGCACTGGTGATACCGATTCTAAAGCCCGGTAAGGATGGCCATAAACTTGATAGCTATCGACCTATCTCGCTCTTGAGTGTGATTGGTAAGATATTCGAGAAGATTCTTCTTAGACGGTTGTTGAACCTCGAGGAGAAACTCAAAATGATCCCCGATGTGCAATTCGGGTTCCGTAAAGGTCATAGTACAACCTCCCAGGGTGTAAGAATTGTACACGGGGTGAAAGAGGCCTCTCAGCGAGGGCTTAACACAGTCATGGTCCTGCTTGACATGAAAAAAGCCTTCGACTCGGTATGGGTTGAGGGTCTAATCTATAAAATGCTGTTGGCAGGCATGCCCTCGTACAAGGTGAGGTTAGTTAACTCTTACCTTGTTAGGAGGAGTTTTATGGTGCGTGTAAACAACATTCGCTCCGCGGAATTTCCAATTGAAGCAGGTGTTCCGCAGGGTTCAAGTTTATCCCCGCACTTATACTCTCTATATACTTATGACTTTCCTCAGTGCGAGAGAATGGACATGGGCACGGCTGTGTATGCCGATGACACGGCTATTTTTGCCCATTCCTTCTCAAGCGTCGCTGCTCAATCGAGAATCCAAATTCATTTGGATAGGAAGGTCAAACCGTATCTAGTGGAGAATAAGATCGAGGTGAATCCGGCTAAGTCGGAGACAATCAATTTAACGAAAAAGTATTCCTTTTCAAAGTTATACCGTAAATTGAGAATCAAAGACGAAGCTGTTGAGAACGTGAACCACGCGAAATACCTGGGAGTGCACCTGGACAAGCGTCTCAATTTCGGGAGACATATCACCCTGGCTATACAGAGGGGTGGAGCTGCGTTGAAGGGCACTCACACCCTGATAGCTAGGAACTCGAAACTGTCTCAGGACAATAAACCTGCTTATCTATAAGCCCGCTATGACGTACGCTTGCCCGGTATTCTGCAGCCTAAAACCCACTCCTCTAGCGAGGTTGGATAGGATGCAGAACAAAGTGCTTTGTATAATCACTGGTAGCAGACGATACCTTCGAGTGGAAACTCTCAGGGAGCTTGCAGGCGTCGACTCGATTCCGACATTTACAAAAAACGTATAAGTTTTATAAATACATGCTCGATAAAAGTCCTCTCACCAGAGACATCACCAGGCTCAGAGCGTATGGTAATGAGCCTCGCAAACACGGCGGGCTCATTTATCAAGCTCTTGATATCTTTAATGAAAGACGGGAAGAACCGGTTCCGTAGGGAACTAAGTCGAAAGTCGGACTGAAACGCAGAGTACTTTGACCCGGTTTTTTGCATCAGCCTTTTCCGGGGTTTAGCACTGAAACAATCATCCTCGCAAACTGCAACTGCGTATCTACAAGAAATAGAAATTCGAACAACACGCATAAGCTTTGCAGGAGGCGTGTTTTACTGGCCATAACCACTACGTAATAAAAAGTCCGGCACAGCCCGGCGGACTACCGCGCCCTTTCACGGGGGCGCTATGTCCGCTTTGCACCCCTGAAAAGGTGTAAAAGAGTAGCTACTATTCCCATATGTACCTTCCCTCTACTCCCCCTGGATTATGGAATGTTATATATGTTATGTGGCTTGTCATTATACTGAATAAAAACCCTATTTATTTATTTATCCAACACATGACAGTTATGACTGTCATTATAAATGTCATTTTAGAGAAGTAAACTATCAAATAACATACTAGTGAGTTATATTCCATAAGTCACTAGTGTGTTCGTGAACTGAGAGAAAAAGCAGATACTTAGCGTTTTTGATACTTGTACCATAATTGAATTGACAACGATTCTCTCCAAAGTGTCAGTATCACATGGTCTCCAAAGTGTCAGTATCGTGTAGATAATTTATGTAAAGCAATATATTCTAAAGAATGAACACCGGTTATCTTCTCACGACTCAATCGATATCGATAAAAACCTTCAGTTTCCATAAGGTATAATCAGAAGTACTGGATAATTCATCAAGGATAAATGCAGGAACGTAGTCAAAAGAATAAATGGTCTGTGGAATGGAATATAGCTAGAATTCACTCGATGGGTCAAGTAAATGAGTGTGACGATAATAATGATTCAATATTTATAACAAAACCTCATTGCAGTGCAGCTTCAAAAATTCTGAAAATTAAATCATTCGCGGGGATTTTCTGCAATATGTCTAATGCTTGGTCTCGGAGACACATACTAGTATGTAGCTTTCTCCTGAAGCCAAGACCAAGACCATGCACAGCCGACTCAATCTCCCGAGCCGTGGCGAGAAAATCGGCAACACCGCACGGAAAGCAATTTGACGTTGTAATGATCAATTCTTTAATGTGAATTTCTCGGCTTGTCCGCAAAACTAGGAATAAACATAAGAGAATGAATTTCAAGAGAAAAGAACTGGAAACTGGAATCGCAATATTTTCAATTTCTTAGATATGGGAATTCTGTCAAGTTTGGTTATTAGATGCCCTAAATTTCACATTTTGAGAGATTTTTTTTAAATATATTTTCTGATAAGTGCTGAAACCACATAGAACATATCTGATTTTTTTCAGATTTTTCATTTGAAATCTGACTAATGAAAATAATATGTTTTTGTAAGGTACACAATGTGCCAAACCATAGTCTATATATAACTCCAGGTCAAACCGCATCAAAACAAATGCACGCTGTTACTTCGTGATCATCGATGTCGGATTGGTGAAATAGGCAGGGCGTGTCTCCCACTCAAATCTGCCTCAGAAACATAGACCAATAGCGGCCCGCCTTTCCTCGATCACGAGCAAAGCACGCTTTGATCACGTCTTTACCACTATTGTTTACAGGCTTGAGTTTAACTCGAATTTACTGTACCTGAGTTTGGTACATTCTATATAATGTACCTTCCAATAACATATTATTTTCATCAGTCAGAATTCAAATGAAAAATATGAAAAAAATCAGGGATCATCTATGTGGTTTCTGCACTTTTCAGAAAAAAAAGTTGAAACAAATCTCCCGAAATGTGAATTTTAGAGCATGGAAAAACCAAACTTGACAGATTTCCCATATCTAACAAATTGAATATATTGGGATTCCAGTTTGTGATGAAAAAAATTGAATAACCACATTAATCGTCGTTCTTTTCTCTAAAAATTCAATTTCCTATGTTTTTTCTTAGTTTTCCGAATAAACCGAGAAATTCACATTAATAAATGAATGAGTAGGACGTCAAATTGCTTTCCATGCGGTGTTGCCGATTTTCTCACCACGGCTCGGGAGATTAAGCCGGCTGTGCCAAGACTGATCAGTCTTGGTCTTGGTCTCGAAAAATAAATGTAGTCTTGGTCTTGGTATTGGTCTCGATGTTTCAAGACCAAGACGAGACTGGCTCAGTCTTGGACTTGGACTTGATAGTCTTGGTCTTGGATCAAAATGCGTCTAGAAATTTGAATTATTGAATTCAATTGACACAAAAACAGTTGAAGATAGGTATAGAATAATAATAAAATATTTGACCCAAAATTCAAATAGGTATGCATCAATATTAATTTTAAATAAAAAATCGTTGCCAAGGTTAGCTGGAAGTGACAACAATGCAGTATCAAAAAAAATTCCAAAAATTTCAAATTCGAACCAAATAACTTTTGTATTCAATTTTTTTCTATCTTCAATAGTAGGAGGTATGAACCACTGCGACCTTACAACATACACCTATTTATTGTAAACAATACTGAATTTGAAAACTTTATTTTCTATTTTGAGTGAACAAAAATTAAAAACCTTCTGTATAAAAAGTAAATAATTGAAATAAAATACCATAACATTTTCTTTTTCCATCAGATTTTTCTTAATATTGAGTAGATATAAATTCATCATTTTTCTTTCGAAACCGAGATCAAGACCAAGACCAAGACTCTTGGGAGAGAGTCTTGGTATTGGTCTCGAAAGTCAAGTCTTGGTCTTGGTCTTGAGAAGATTGATTAGGTCTTGGTCTTGGAACGCTTTATCTCTGAACATGTACATGATACCTATGTTTCCTGTTAAAATTGAGTTAATTTAACATATTTTATTCATACCTATCAACTGAACGTGTTCAAGATCGCACGTTAAAAGGTAAGACCCTCATCATTTCCAACTCGAATAGGCCTCCTAAAGAATTTTGTGGGTAAACCAGATGATGGAAAGAACTCATTTTAGAACAGACATTTTTGAATGAATTCAACAGTATGTGAGTTCAGCTTATGCATTTCGTAACCTTAAGTGGAAAAAATTCAATATCGAGATGTAAGAGTTCGGTAAGTTTAACCGAAAGCATTCAACACTTCCAATACATAATCAATAATCCATTATTTTTGTTGCCTTGAACTATAATCGCTCTGGATTTTTGTACGGTTTGGTATAATGACGGGTATTTCAATATGTCCATTAGTCAATAGAGGTAGAAGGGAATACAGCGACTGACAAATTCGGTAAATCGATTGGTGGGTGGATTACTGATAAAGTTTCATTGCATTTTGATCAAATTACGGTGAAACTGGCGATGCATGAAAATATCAGCACACCTACCAAAAGTTCAAATATGCTCAGTTATGAAAATGGACCCCTATATTTCGTGTTATCTTTTGCGTTTGGTAATTGAGGAGGTCAATTTCAAAACGCACCGTATCCATGATGGTGATTTTGAGCAAAATAAAAAAACTTATACGATAAAAGCTTATGATACTCAGACAGTATCGGAAACTTTTCATCTGGGGTATAGACAGAAATCTACTCGAGCAACAAGGAACGCAATGATATGACAATACCACATAAATAAGAGAGACGCACTACTGCCCGCCACTTAAGAAATTTTGAAAGCGTGTTACTGACAAAATTACTTTTAATTTTGACTCTACTCGTTAAAGTCGATAATTCAATTATGATTGACAAGTCTGGCTCATAATATCCATTAACTGCTGTACGACTTTTTTATGCACACAGCTGTAGTCTTCGAATCTCAAATATTTTCATAAATGTTATGAATTAATGACCATGAGGCCGCCACACATCCATGGTGATTGACGTAAAAATCATGTGCTATTGGCTATTGGTAGTGGTAATGAACCAATGACGACGGTATTCAGCAGGATCATTATTATAGTTATTATTGCTATTTCAGATAAATGGGGAACGGGCTCCAGCAGATGTCTATATGGATTTTCGCCGTGCTATTTTCCGAATTCTAGGATCGCAGGACAATCCCCCAGTATTTCGTAACGGAAAAGTAGCACCTGTACCTGATGACGTCACAACTGAACTTCCAACAGTGGTGAGTGATTCGACTCTTTCAGTTTTTTCTTTCATTACGCCTCAATCATTTTGAAGCTTGTAATTTTCTCAATTATTGATTACTAGCTGTGCCAGCGACATTGCTTGCGTGGAATTCAGTTTGTGACTGTAAAGTATACTTTGAAAAACTTTATATTCAACTCAATGTTGAACCATTCACTTCAACGTTGAACCATTCACCTAACAAATGGACAATTTCAGAACTTTTTTTCTATCTCTTGTTCGTTAAATAACCATTAACGAAGAAGTGTATTAATAACGGCGATTAAAAATCGAGATTATTTACCGCGTCAGCGGAGCCAGCGCTTTAATGTTCGAGATTGTTAATAGCCATTTTAATTCACGAGTTCGTTACAAAACTTTTCCGTCGACCGTAGTTTTCAAAAATAGAGATATCTTACTTTCAGTGTTTATTTATTTAACGATACGATAAAAAACAATCACTATTTCCTATTTATACAAACTCTAATCAAAGATTAATTTTCTTTAGTGGTAGTTTTATTTTATTTTTTCAAATTGAAAAAAAAAACACAAACAATTTGCTGTCATATGGATTTGAACTGTCGAACTCAGGTATCACCTCTCTCGTCTGTAAGGCAAACTTTACCATTACGCCACGAGACTTTGTATGATTTCGAATGACAACTGGTTTATTGAATATTTTCTGAAATTTTATTTCAGAATTGACAAATAAATAATGACAGATAGTACTAACCAATATTAAATGTATTAGAGCAATGTATGTTGGCTTGCATATAATCAAATCATTGATTAATAGACAGGGGTCATTAATCAACGATTTTGAAGTCGTTGATAGTGATTTAACGAACAAGTGTATTAATAAGGGCGATTAACAATCGAGATATTTTAACGCGTGAGCGGAGCGAGCGCGTTAATGTTTGAGATTGTTAATCGCCATTTTAATTCACGAGTTTGTTACAAAACTTTTCCGTCGACAGAAGTTTTCAAAAATACAGATATCTTATTTTCAATGTTTATTTATTTAACGTTACGATAAAAAACAATCACTATTTCCTATTTATATTAACTCTACTCAAAGATAGTTTAATTTTTCTCAGTGGTAGTTTTATTTTATTTTTTATTATTTATTTTCAAATTGAAATAAAAAAAAATTACCCTCGGTGGGTTTTGAACTCTCGACCTCAGTGTTGCAAACCAGGTGCACTTTACCATTACGCCACGGGACCATATAGGATTTGTAGTGACAACTGGTGTAATGAACATTTTCTAAAATTTTATTTGAAAATTGACAAATAAATAATGACAGATAGTACTAACCAATATAAAATGTATAAGAGCAATGTATGTTGGGTTGCATATAATCAAATCGTTGATTAATAGAAAATCATTCATTAACAGGGGTCATTAATCAATGATTTTGAGTGCGTTAATGGTTATTTAACGAACAAGTGTATTAATAAGGGCGATTAACAATCGAGATAATTTAACGCGTGAGCGGAGCGAGCGCGTTAATGTTTGAGATTGTTAATCGCCATTTTAATTCACGAGTTTGTTACAAAACTTTTCCGTCGACAGTAGTTTTCGAAAATAGAGATATCTCACTTTCAATGTTTATTTATCTAACGTTACGATAAAAAACAATCACTATTTCCTATTTATATTAACTCTACTCAAAGATAGTTTAATTTTTCTTAGTGGTACTTTTGTATAGTTTTTTATTATTTATTTTCAAATTGAAATTAAAAAAAAAAAAATTACCCTCGATGGGTTTTGAACTCTCGACCTTGGTGTTGCATGACAGGTGATCTTTACCGTTACGCCACGGGACCATATATGGTTTTGAGTGACAACTGGTTTAATGAACATTTTCTGAAATTTTATTTGAAAATTGACAAATAAATAATGACAAATAGTACTAACCAATATAAAATGTATACGAGCAATGTATGTTGGGTTGCATATAAACAAATCGTTGATTAATAGAAAATCATTCATTAACAGGGGTCATTAATCAACGATTTTGAGTGCGTTAAAATACATCATAAATGAACGGTCGACGGAAAAATGCATCATAAATGAACGGTCGACGGAAAAATACATTATAAATGAACGGTAGACGAAAAATGCATTTCATTTCAATGTCTAGATGCACTTTTTGATAACCAAGTTATTTTCATCAGTGGGATTACTGAACTGCGCATGTAGAAATCAAAATACTTCTGTGGTGAAGGAGGAAAAACTTTTGATTCTCATTGAATTCATACATAAAATCATGAGTAGTAAATTCAAGATGGTTCTGGGTCTTCCCCTACCATGTGCTGTACCAAAAACAAAATTTCACGAATTCTCCTGGTTTCACAAAATAACAATTCAGATAGCTTTGTGAGATTTACTGAGTATTCAAAGGAGCATTCGGTGTGACGTTTGAATGTCATTGGTTTTTATTGTGTGCAGCTAAGTTGAGCGATTGAGAAAAAAAACTTCGTTATTGTAAGGAGGAGAAAACTATTTTTCCCTTCTAGGAGCTGTAATGTCACTTTTCCCCTATTGGTTTTTTATACTTTTCTTCCCGCTAACGAGACTCTGAAATATTGGTGGATTTTGAGTTTGTTGCTCGTGGTCGTCGACATCTGCGGTAGATATTTTCGAAGGCGGTACGGTAACGGAAAAGCGTTCAAATCGTTTGTTTGAGCCTACCTAATTCGGTATTTGTGATGATTTCTTCTTTTATTGTGCTTACTCTAATAGGGGGCATTACTTCGTTAATCCTTGATTCCGCTTGTTTACTGAATTCCAATTTTATTTTATTTTTTCAGAGAGACTACAACAAAAACCTCTTTATCTCATAAATATCTCATTGCATTATTCTGATGAGCTTTGAAACACTTGCTTTCGTTGCTGAAATATATGAATCACGCAACAAGCTTTTACTACCCGATTAAAGAAACCATTAGTGAGGTATATCGCCGTTAGAACTGGCATAACAATGATCGAATATCAATATTCTCTCGCATTACTGTTATTGTATTTTGAAATATTTTATCTTCTGAAACATCGCTATCGATTATTTTCATATACTCACTGCATTATGTCTCGTATTAACAATGTAAAAAAAACTTTGGTTGAATAATAAAGACAAGGTTAGAATGAAAATTTTATGCGAGTAGAAAGTTTCAAGGGTAAGCTGAAGGCGAACGTGAGGCACCACGAGTATCGCGAATTTTCATTGTAACCGTGTAACAATCTGTACTTTTTCCATGATGAAAAATTTCAAATATTATGTAATGAAAACTTAAAAAACAATAATTTTAAACTCTAACTTTCCTTGTTGAAGCTAACGTTATTATTGCTACAATAATGTTACAATATATCTCTAGAGAATTGGGCAGCCTCCTTGCCCACATTGTCGTCAGAATATAACAATTGAGGAATTTTGGAAAAGATCAGACGTGAATTAAGACGGAGTAGCGGAATGAATGAAATGGTCAAAGACAATTTGTGATTACTCATTCGGTTTTCGAAGTATATTATCATAATATCCTTCGGAGTTGAAATTTCACATGCTTTCAGTTCCGATGAAATAATATCAAAAAAGTATCCTCCCCTGCTTCCCGAAAGCTAGATATGGAATGAGTAGGATTTCGAATTTTTTTTGATGAATTTGATCACGGAAAAAAAATGGTAGTGGGGGCTCGTGCCCCTTCCCTTATATTATAAATATAAATAATTATAAAAATCCGTGAAAATAGTGAAAAGCACCTGATCGTCGAATGATTTGGTTTTAAAAAAATCTCCCTCCCTGCCCCATCGAAAGCTAGATAGAGAACGCGGAGGCAATCAGTTAATTCATCAACAATTTCGGACATGGAAAATAATTAGTAAAAAAAATTCAATCGGGGTGCTCGCCACCCTTTCCTGTCACGAAAAAAATTGGGAAAACTCGCAAAATTAAAATCGAAAGAACCCGTAAAAATAGTGAAAATTATCTAACTGTCAAATAATACGGTTTAAAAAATGTCAACCTTCTAACCGCCTTCGATAGCTAGAAGGCGCAGAATTTCGGAAAAATTTCCAACGGTTTTATACGTGGAAAATTACGATGAAAACCTATGTCTGTCGGTGGGCTCGCCACACCCGTCTTATAAAAAAAGTAGCAAAAACTTGCCAAATCGAATTCGAAAAAATCTGTATAAATAGTGAAAAATATCTAACCGTCTTTGTTCAAATAGCTTTTTTTTAATGAAACATGCTTTGTGAACAAAATTAATTGGAGGCATCGCGTTAACAATTTATCAGTTTTCAATCACTGTCAAGCTATCTGATCGCCAGGACTATAAAATATACTGACACTGCCACTAGTGACAGAGCAGTGTTGCCTAGCGCCTCCGATACAAGATTGGATAGTTTAAATGGTGTGAAAATCGTACAGTCAGAACACCAAATTTACTTTTATGATCGACTTATGTCTAATAGGCCGTGAATGGAAAACTTTTGGCGCCTACCGTACCGTTCCAAATACCTCAATTTCATTGGATTTCTATTCGAGCAAAAATTCTTCACTAAGACACTTTCTTTTTTTTTCAGCCTACGCAGTCACCTTCTCAACTATCAACCGAACCTGCGAGCTCAGAACGTTTGGTGATTTCGCCTCCGAGACCCCAGACCCAGGTCATATCTGTCAACGCCAACCCGCCCACTTTCAGTTCACCAACGAAAGCCTCCTATCCCACTGTTCTGTGGGTGATCGGCGGCCCCGGAAGTAACAAGGCCGCACTTTGCGCCGCCGCCGCCGCTGAAAACGGCTGGCATCACATCAGCCTTGGAAAAATTTTGAGAGCAGCTGCTGAACCTCCCGATCCGAGATACAATCGCGAAGTGGCGAAGTTGAAAGAGTTTATAAGTAATGGCGAGATGGTGCCCCAAGATGTGGTGATGAACCATTTGGAATCGCATATGTTGGATAATATAGGCAAGGCTGGTATTATTTTGGATGGATTTCCGAGAGATATGGCACAAGTTTCTGAATTTGAAACGAAGGTGAGTTTTGAATCCACGCTGAGTAAGTTTCAAATTCTATGCTCTATTTCACCGATTATAACTGAAAAAGTAACAATCTTAGTTATGTTGCTTTGTTTCTTCGGAAAAAAATACTTTGCTGAAAATATTTCATTGGTACTGTTCTTGCAGATACCTAATTAGTTTCCTTTCGATTGATATTGTTTTGTTACTTTTCACGGAGATGACCGCCAAAAAGTATGTCCCATATGCGAAAAAAGTTTATTATTAGAGTATTCGAAAAAAGATTCTTGGGAAAAGTTTGTGCATGTCCGATAACCTAAAAATCGATTTTGACACATGTCACGTGATCGCTGGTATGGCGGCAAATTTGATAAAATTACTATGAATAGGCAAAAAGTCGAGTAAAATGGCAAGATATCGATAAAATTCATTTGAAAAAGTTGCTTCGAATTCAATTTTATACACATATACGAAGTTCGACAAAATGATGTGAGAAAATTGAAAATAACAATTTTTTTTAAATATTTTCCTAGCTTTATAAAAATATCAAATCATTTTCTTATGAATAGCTTGACTATTCAGAAATATTTGTATTTCAATGATAATAACAAATCTATCTAATTTTCTCCACACCAGAGAGCACTAAATTAAAACAAAATTAATTTTGTCAGAACCCTTGCTGTTACATTGGTTCGTATCTAACAGTTATATCAGAATTCCACGATTATTGCGATGATGGAGAAATCCAAAAATATCGTGTTTTTCCGATTATAATCAATTTTCGATGATAATCGTACACGAACTTTTCACTTCGCACCTAATCTTAAAAATAGTGCATCAAATTGAAGAGGCTTGAGTTTTCAACATTGCATGCGAAGTGAAACGCTCTGGCACGATTATCATCGAAACTTGATTATAATCTGGAAAAGACCATGTTTCTGGAGTGTCATGTCATCACAATGGTCGTGGAATTCTGATATAACTGTTAGATACGAACCAATGTAACAGCCAGGGTTTTGATAAAATCCAATTTTTTCAATTCAGTGCTCACTGGTGTGGAGAAAATGAGAAAATTTTGTCATTCTCATTGAAATACAAATGTTTCAGTATGATAAGATAATAATTTGATATTTTCATACAGCTAGAAAAATATAAAAAAAATAGCTCTTTTCAATTTTCTCCCATCATCTTTTCAAACTTCGTATATGTATATAAAATTCAATTCTAAGCAACTTTTTTTATATCTTGCCATTTTACCCCACTTTTTGCCTTTTCATAGTAATTTTTTTCAATTTGCCGCCATACCAGTGATTACGTGACATGTGTCAAAAACGATTTTTAGGTTATCGGACATGCACAAACTTTTCCCACGAATCTTTTTTCCAATACTCTAATAATAAACTTTTTTTCCCATATGGTACATACTTTTTGGCGGTCACTGCATAATATAGGTAGTGTGTGAGATAAAATAACCTTCTGTCACCTGGAAGTATATAAACCAAGGGCAATAAAAAACTGAAAGTAACTAGAGACAGTAACATAATTGGTCCTCCGAGTAACCAAAAAAACGGCGCTATGGAAGTAATGTCTATGAAGTCTCTTTCTCTGAGAAAAAGTCAAAGAAAAACCAAGGGTAAAACACCTATGAGATACAGAAATGAAAAAAGAAATTGATGAAAAACCTGACTTTGATAATGTCGAGAAAACACCGACGAGTATGATCTCAAAAAAAGTCACTGATAACTCATGAAGCAGTGAGGTTTCCAGCAGCATACCGAGAAGACGCAGGCAGTTACAAAATATGAACTCGAAAGATAAATTTGACTAGCGGAAATCGAGAGAATACTAGTGAAAAGAGAAACCGAACTGAAGAAAGCAGAATTGGAGAGAACGAACTCTATCGACTTCTCCAACGATGAAGAAACGAAAACCATGACTAGCAAATCGTTCGTTAAAATGAAGTTTATACATAAAAACATAATACTCAGATAACCACGAAGAAATATCGGAACAGCTGAAGATCAAACAGTTATAAATAGTCTTTGCCGTGACACACACTGTATACGAATGGAATTGGTTCCCCAACTGCCAGTTGCAACAATTTTATTGATATTCAAATCGTTCGTGTCTGTGGGCATTTTACTAACCCATTCGTTGCACAGATTGTTTGTCTAATTTGCAGTACAACTTGTCGTACGACAGATTGCATAGTGTGTGTGGCGTTGAAAAACAACCATTGTGTAGGAATGCCTTGAGTTTTGTTGTGATTTTTTTTGTATCTGTGTTGACGGCGGAGAGCTGAATTAACTATTCAAGGAGAAAAAAGGAGGAAAACATCTGCTGTTGAAGTTTTTGACGAAGAAGTGGGAATACGGAGGTCAATTTTGGTGAAAGTGCTGAAAAAAATCGACGGATAAATAATTATCTTTCAAAAGAATAGTGACAACGATGAAACATATTTACTGAAACAATGTATTTTTCTACACATTTTCCAGATATCATTTTCATGAATGCGCACACATAACTCGTCTTTATGGAAAAAAGAGTCAAACATGTAGGATGCCTGATTATATGTTATACCAATTATACTAGTTCAGTAGTAATCATTAGATATTTTCAACAAACTGAGACATCTTCGAAAAAGATTGTGGAACATCCCAACAATATCGAACCAAAATCTATTTCAGCTGGTGGACATTTAGAAATATGTTCAGCTCCATCCGGCCAAAAGTTCAATATTCAACGAATAGATTAACACTATCGACCTTATACACGATGTCAATAATGAATAACACAGAACGAAACATCTGATACTTGATTATACGGTGTGACATGTACATGATTCTGAAATATTAATTTGATGTCATAATTGTACGGTTGGTAACTTTCTAGAACTTGAACAACTTCCCATTCCATCATAATCTTTCTATAAAATATTCAATTGTTCTCAAGGTCGTCCTGATGACAGAATCGACTACAAAACAATTTAACGAAATGGGTTGTGGGAAATAATTGATGAACTACTTATTGTTCCTTAAATGTATAGGAACAAATGGATATGTTTTGGAATGCCTTGGTCTTTGTTGTTCATTCCATCATCCATGCTCTTTGATCAGTCATAACCTTCATTAATGAACGTGGAAAAATATAACATAATATACAGGGTGTTCATTAACTACGTTGACAAACTTCGGAAGGTGATTTTTAATATGTTAATAATAATCTATTCGAATATTTTGGTAATATTCTTGGAAACATTTTGTTTAGAATATTCCATTTGGTTTCATAATGTTCCATCGGTTGGATCTCATGAAATCTCATACGATTCGCATAAAATTTGATACGGAATTCCAAATACAGATTGGACCATCGAATCCTGAACGCACTATTTTATACGATACCGAATAAGATTATAGATTGTGAATTTCCACACATAGGTTCTCAAGCTTTTGAATGAGGATTTATAACATTATTGTGATTAAAATTGGAACACATCATCGAATCGTATAGTCTCATTTTTGAACCACCACTGCCTAAAACAAACTCTTATACTCCGTATCCTTGTCTTCTTATCGACACTTGTAAATTCTCAGTGATTCTGGGTTGTATGAAAACTTATAGGAATCGTATAATTTCTGATAAGTAATTCCTGATCCAAATCATCATATCCTCATCCCACTGTTTCCTCAAGATACCCAATAAAATTGGATTTCCTCATACGTTGACATGCTTGTTTGTGAATAAGCATATGATATCGTCGTGATTGAAAGTGGAATACTTCATCGAATCTTATAGCCACCGCCTGATACAAACTCCTATGCCATATATTCGGGTATGCTTATAAATTACATCTACTTACAAATCCTCATACAACCTTCAAAAAAGTTTATGTGCCATGGATATGTACGTATAGGTCACAGACTTTTCACGAAGATCCTTATAAATTCTCATAATTCGTCTATATTTTTTCATGAGATTTCATGTGGGATATTTGGCAGGGCAGTGTCCGCTAAAAACTTGGAACCATATGGAAAACTTTTTTATTATTGAAAAAAATCATTTGTGATAAAAATTGATGCTCTTCTCACTTTCTCTACAGCATTCTCACGATAAATTTTTTTTCAGATTTCTAGATGCAGCACAGAATTCAATCCCTATTCGTTTCCTTCTTATTTTCAATTTAAATGTACCCGATTACTGAGTTGACTGTTTTGATTCTATTTCACAATTTTATTTTTTGCAGTTCAAGCAGAAACCTACGATGATCTTGCTAGATTGTTCAAAGTTACAGCTAGGGAGAGGACGTTTGGATGATAGCGTTACAGCTTTTAGAAGAAGGCTTGAAATTTTCAGGAAATCGTCGTTACCAATGCTCAAAGCTATGGATAATATAGGAAGACTAACAATTGTAAGTGAACATTCAATTTAATATTCAGTAACTTCATTCATATTAAGTTTTGTATTGAGAGAACTCCAAACATTTTTTACAGAAGCATGGCCACTGACAAGTGGCTTTTTATGAACTATCAATTAGTTAGAACAAAATATATTTATGAAAAAAAATGAAATATACACGAATAATACATTACGAATTGAACGGTTTACATCTCGACCATACGAGTGAAAACTAAAAACTACATGCTTTCTGTCAGCTTTGAAAGTTCAGACTATTGTCTTGAAAAATAATATAGAATTAACCAGCACAATCTTTCCTACCCTCTCCATTTTAAGAAGTGTTCCTTCTTGAGGCCACCGGATGTGGCCTCAAACAAAAATATTCACATCTAAGAAATGAACCAGCTTTTGAAAAGAGTCGTTAAATTTATGGCTCTTGAATGTAGTCCGTCCGAAACTTAATTTTCACACTTAAAACTAAGATGAAAGGATATTTTCGTAACATATTTCTTCGTCAGTTCTAGTTATAGGCAGGCTGTAATTCGATATTTTCAGATGTTTTGGATATAATTGAATTTGACCTGATCATTTAACGACTACAGGAAATGCTATAACTTTGTGTGTGGTATTTTCTTCAATATATTTTACTTATTATTGGTTATATTATCAACCAATTATTGCTCTTTATTTATTATTATTTTACATCAAGTTTCACTATTATTTTTTCATAAAATTCACATTATTCAAAACCATTCCTCATTCAATGATTTTACAGGTTGATGGTGACACTGATTCCATACCAGTTCAAGAGGATTTCAAGAGTGTTGTGAAAGAGCACATTGATTATATGCATTCCCACGATATAACCGAGACGACACCTATCGAGAATGGTCATATACCCAATGGCAATGCCATTCCCAATGGTTATGCCATTCCTAACGGCAATGCCATACCAAACGGCAATGCTATACCAAACGGCAACGCCATACCGAACGGCATCGCCATACCAAACGGCCATTCTTTACCCAATGGTAAACAAATTCCAAATGGTTATGCAAACGGTCACACCAATAATGGTCGCAACTCTAATGGAGACACCGAATTAGAAGACTTAGAGGACGTTCCCATAGAGACGATTAGCAATACAGTTGTAAACGGCAATGCCCATACTATGACGAACGGCGTTGCTCATGTGATGGCAAATGGTGTGAAGAAGATGGCAAATGGTTACGTTGTAAATGGCCCCAATGGTAACCTGAAAGCGAAGCAACTCGTGAATGGATTTGTTGATAGAACTCAACCAATGTACAATGAAGTGAACCATATGGATGGACATATTTAATAGAAGTGATTCAGAAGTATTCCCGGAAATGTGATATAAAAGTATTGTTGTTTATAACTATGGACAATAATTGTCAATATTGTGACGAAATCTAATCTTAGTTCTCATGATCGAAAACGGGTAGCAAAAAGATTGACATTTGTTTGTTGTCAATGATTTTTTCAAAACAAAAATGGTTTTAAAGAAGGGACCAACCATATTCAATTATGAACCTAAAATTTTTTAGAAGCTACTTCCGAGCGCTCTATTTCGGTAAATTTTTGTATTTATGGAACAATATTGTGAATTTAAAAACACACTCTTCACTATTCATATTTGTATAACACAGGAAGTATCGAAAGCAAATGAGTCTGAAATGGAAAAAAAAATAGACAATGGGTAGTGTGTGATTAATAAAAGTGTTGATTCTTAACGTTGTCTAACTTCGTTGTAACAATCATAATAATGTGTTTTTCTACGACAGATTTTTACGCACTGTTGACAGTGCCTAAAGTGACACTTTGGCGCACAAGTGCATAAAAAAATCACCTGTGCGTAAAATCATCAACAGTCGTAAAGTAAATTTTTACACAATGTTCATACATTTATGCATTTTTGAAAAATACAGAATTTTGCGTCAAATATAACGGAAGTCATCATTTGATAATACGACGATAATTCATAACATAAAACATTCGAATCAATGATACAATTGCTACAGTTTTGCAATGTAATAACTATCGAAGAAAAAACTTTGTATGATACACTTTCGTAAAGGGCTTTTTTGTACTCGGGTGTTTGTTGACGTTCATACAAAATAGTCCTGCTTCACGAACTTGTATCATAAATAGCTATTTCATCCGTCTGTTTGAAAGTGGTTGACAAAGTTTCAGTTTGAGTAGAATTGTTCTGAAATTAAATAATTCCCTGAAGTGTTTCAGTGTATATTGCAACAAAATTTGGAAGGCTCAAATAGGAAATAAAATCTTCGATAATTTTTTTAAATAGAACACCCGGTATATCACTGCATGAGCGATTAGGGATGATCATAAGGAAACTAACAAAACCAAGGTTGATGATGTTATCTCCAAAGACTACGAAGATATTGCCTATTTATTATTTTATTCATAAGCCCAATGAGTTGGAGAGAGAACATTTTTCAATAAATAAATTCTCTCTCACACTCATTGAGCTTATGGAGGAAATAAATAGCGGACAATGACACACATTAGCTATATAAAATATATACAGGGCTACATCCATTACTTTATATCCGAACGAGATTGTCGCATCTACAATGAGCCTTTCCAGTCATTTTCGGAAAAAATATATTTCATATCATCAATTAATCGAGATAATTAAATAAAAATTATTGAAAACGCCAACTCCGTATTCAAACGATCAGGCGTAGAAGAACAAGCCGTGTACGGTAGTGCGCTAGTGAATCTGATTGGTCACTTTTGGCCATGTCTGCACCATCTTAAACTTCAGCCAATCATATTACAAGAAGACAATGACGTCAGAGCCAAGAAGCGTTTGGATTTACACATGAAGAGGTCACCTTTTCAATATTGAATAATAAGTTTTTCGAAATTTAGGGTGTACAAATGGATAGGACCATTTTATGAATTGCCTTCCATTGAATAATGTGAAAAAATTGCATATTTAAAGATGCTGGAAATGACCATTGATAACGGCTCTAGAGGCCTGAACGTCGTGACTCAAAAAATGCAGAGAAATAATTTTCTTAGTTTCTGAATAATGGAAGTCCAGAACAATTCTACTCAGAATGTTTTCATTCCTTCATTCACCTATGCATTTGAAAAATAGCCATTGACATATCATTTCAACTGCAACACTAAATCAAGTGTCGATTGAACTATGTTTCCAATAATTTTTTATCGTAAATATAAGATGTTCATACATTTTATGAACGTCTCCATTAACCATTCCTTCCAGAAATAATACCATTCACTGATTCGAATGTTCATGAAAGTAAAAGAAAACAATAATAGGTATGTTTTCTTGATGTATAGTGAGAATGTTCGATTCATTGTCAGTGATATTTATTATTTATTGTAAGTATATTTGTATTTGAGAGAGCTCGAAAGAATGTAAAGTGCCTTAGGTGTGTATCATTATCGATCAAATCAGATTCCTGATTGAACATTGAGGTCGGAAAAATAAAATTCGGACTTCAAAGCCGAAGAGTATCAAATAAATGAAATAGTAAAATCAACAATGTCGAAGTACCTTCTCTCCAAATAGTTCCACCATGTGCAAAATATGAGGCAAACATCTGACAGAAAACAACTACTTCCTTGGCTAATACCACAACGGATACTGAACTACATCTGACATCTGTGAAACGTTCCTTCAAGAATACCCAATTGCAAATGCTTATTGTGATTAAACAGTTGAAATATTTGGAGAGAAAGTTACTTCGACATTGTCGATTTTACCATTCCAACATGTAACCAAAACAAAATACTGCTAGTTGGTTATATGGAGCACTTGTAATTGTGACCTCTACAATGGAGACTGTTAGATATAATGCAATACCAGCCGTGGTATTGCCAGGAAACTAGTTGTTTTTGACAGGTACTTGCCATATTTGATAAGCTTACGTCAGTGTATTTGAGAGTGAAGAGGATGAAACATCGGTACTATCGTTACCAAACGATCTCCCAAAAATTCTGAGCTAGGTTGCAATGAGTAACATTGCATAAATATCTGTTAGATATAATGCAATAGCCGTCGTTGTACTAGCCAGGGAAGTAGTTGTTTTTTGACAGGTAATTGCCATAATTGTATATTTTAGAGTAAAGAGGGTCGAGAACGACTAGCGTTCAATTAGATTGTTGATACTCAGTAAACAAAAATATCTTTCGTAACACTAAAGAAGATTAACAATGTGTGACTTGTATGAAGCAAAAAACCTGATATATCGAGTTAAAACTCCAAAATTCCGAATTTCATGTCAGAAAAATAAAATTCCGACTACCCTTAGACGCTTTCGTAGCATATTGAATCGATTTAATCATGATTAAAAGTCAGTTATTAGTTTGGTGGGTAAAATTTTTATTTATTTTTATTTATCAATAAACTAGTAAGTGAATCTGATTTGATCAATAGCTGAGAATTAATTGGGTCCAACAGTATTTTAGATTAGAAATGTAATATGATAATTATTAAATATTTAGGAGCTAAGTATTCATAAAATAATATTGAGTATTTTAATGTAAATTTTATAGCCGCTGGTCGGTTTAGTCCCTTTATGTACATTTTGAAGTGAATCAGTGGCAAAAATATGTATTACAGCACTAGGAGATTTGAACACTACACGTTTTCTGTACGAAAAATATTGTTAGAATTGAATATTTTTTTCACCAAATATTTTTATAAAATGTGAATTATAGGGTTGGATATGGATTAGCCCAAAGTGCAAATAAATTAATGTTTGGTAACTTCTCGCATTTTCTTAGTTTTTTTCTGTTGATCTCCCTAAAACATCGTTTCAATGGCACGAAGGGCATTTGGGTCGAAACTTTAGCAAAAATTACATAAATAATCAAAATAATAAAAATATTTCATAAAATAATTGGAGAACGCGACTGTCAGTTTTTTTACGGTATACAGGACCTGAAATAATACATTGTTGAGGAAGAAAACAATACTTTGAGACATGAATTATGGTCGTGTGGCCAACTTGATTAAAAAAAAACTCGCGTTTAATACAGAAAATTGGTATTTATTGTTCAAACTTATTTTACTTCGCTAAAAATACCCTTATTGAATTCAAGACGATTTGTGGAGACATGCGATTCTTACATTTCATGATAATCCGAAGAAAAGGGTATTACCCATTTCTGTGAATAACACTCGATCTGGATATACTTATAAATAGAGCCATAACAGAAATTGCTTCAGTACATCACTTTTATCTAAAAATGCAGACGTTCGTCAAGTTCATATTATTGTGTACCATATCGTCGGTACTTTGTGGAAATGGTGAGATATATTGACTTATTTTTATTAAAAGTTATAGTGCAGGAAACAGGTGGTAAAAAAAGAGCAAAGTTGTATATTTTGTTTATGATTTATCTATCTATCTAATTGATTTTTTCTACAACTGCTATGAAAAGTAGGGCATTTCTCATAGCTTACTTACTTTCAAAACCATGTTTTGCCCATACTGTGAGAAATATTACATTTATATGGAGAATCAATAAAAATCGACAAAAACCAGTTGGCTGCTCTTCAGCTTGAAATAGTTGTCAACTCTCAGGTTCTATAGAAGTTTTTTAAATAATTGAGATAGTTTTCATTCGTGTTTTGGAGAAAGAAGTAAACTATTTTCAGAATTTCTTTCGTTTTTTTTCCTCGAATTAACATAGCTTTTCGTAGTCGGTTTAAAAATTCAATTTAAAATAATTCTGCTAGATACTATTTACTTTTGAACAACGCCTTTTTTACAAGGACACAGTCGATCAGTGTTCAATGCCCGAGTTTGGACTTTTTTTTTATTTTAATTTACATCTTAATATATTTATTAAGTAAGTTTTAAGATAAATTATTCAAGTGTTAGGTTAGGTTAAGTTAGGTTAAACGTTTTTCGACCACGGATTATTGTTCATTGATCTGTCCTGTAGGCGCCTTAATTTTTTCAATTTTTTATTTTCATATATAATAAGTTTAAATATAATTTATTCATTAATGGTCCAAAGAGGATGTGGCTTGCGCAAGCCGGAGTACCCGTTTTCGGGAGTATTTTCAACCCTCTGGGAAAATTATAAATATTGGTCCTACAATTCCTCTTTTTGAATCTTATTTCAAATTTGAAAAATCTTTATTAGTTTTTTAGATATTTGCAAAAAACTAAATCTCCTTTTTTTTCTAGTTAATTGTTGATAACTTTTGCAATTTTTGCAAGCGGAAGTTCATTTTTTTCAAAAATCATCTAGATGCCATTCCAAATCGAATGACACCTCAATCATAATTTTCGGAGACTGCTGAAAATGTTGACCAAAAAAGCACTTGTTAACAAGACTAAACAGGAGATTTGTGAAAGCAGAAAATGATAAAATATACACTTTGGCAACAAAGTGTTTTTCCTGGGTTTCAATATACAATAAATCGAAAATGTCAGTACCGACAATTAGTTACTGAATTAATTCAAGAGCAATGTTGCCGATTGCATTCTTTCAAAATAATCGATAGGAACATTTTATAGAAAATAACCTTTTCTAGATTGAAAAAAAATTAAAATGTACTACTGCATTACTCATTTCTAATCATTTGGAAGAATTTAAATAGATTTTCAGGAATAGCCCAAATAAGCCCAAGCCCAAAGGTTCTAGAAATGACGAATAACTTTTTTACCGAAAACAAAAAATTTGAAAGATTTTTCATATATTGCCCACTTATGAATTTTAAAATAATTTCTGTACCATTACTACTTTGTCAGCAATATTCGATTAAATGCAAATATCATTAATAGGAAAATATAAAACTATTGTGGAACTGATTTCAGGATATTATTGGAGAGATTGGAACGGAACAATACCATCCGATGCATTTATTGCAGCAAACGACAGCAAAGGTCCTGTATATTTTGCGCAAGCCTATGTTTTCAATACAGGATTATTTGTCGGAAACATTGAGAAGCACCAGCACTCTATAGCGCTGAACCCAACGACTGGTAACGGACCTGTTAAATATAGCAATGTCTTGAAGGTAGGTCGATATTATATTATGTGAAATGTGTTCTAAACATCCTTTTTGTACGACGGCTTGGAAGTGCCATTCTAGAAGGTATCTTTTTTTTCATATAATTTACATTTGCAGCTGTAAATTATCACTAAGTCACAGTTACAACTGTAAATTAGTCTAATTTACAGTTGCTACCACTAATTTACAGTTGCAACTGTATATTAGTCCCAATTTACAGTTGCAACTGTGAATTAGTGCTAATTTACAGTTGCAACTGATGTAAATTATATGAAAAAAAGATACCTTCTAGAATGGCAGTTCCAAGCCGTCGTATTTTTGTAATTTTGTTGCAATATGGCTAATTTTGTTTACATTTTGAATGTCTAAATGACGGTCATATTCGCAGAAGTGTGAATATGAGAGTATCGACACTAGTGTAAATATGAAAATCGTTTGTTCAGATCTAATCGGTAATACATTCAAAATTACCTTTTCTGCGGCAGCTCCAATTTAGAAGGTCAAAAGTTGCAAGTAGTGCAGATCTCCCAAGCGATCACATTTGATTTTGACCCTGTATAATGGCGATGATTTTGTTTAGTTTTGACAGGAATGATAACAATTTCTGATAAGAGTTAGCACCAGAGCTGTCCCAAAACACAGTGCTTAGTGCTCGTGAAAGCACTCGAAGCACTTTTGTGCTCCTAAGCACTATATTCCCGAGCATTTTTCTAATTATGTGGTTAATAATAATATTAATAATAATAATAAATGACTTTATTGTTTTCTCAAATTCATACAACTTATACAAAAATTTTCAGTGTGTTCACAAGAGAAACAACACTCAACCTTATGCTCTTCCACTTGACCTTATGCTTTTCCACTTAACCTTACTGCTTATTATTGCTTCGAAGCCTTTAAAAGGACTTAGGGCTCAGTAATCCCAGTGCTCTGGAGAACTTTTTACACTTGTTTAGGTAGGCTAGGTAGTAATTTGAATACATTTCAGTTACTCGTGATAACCTTTATTATTATTATCACTTTACCTCTAGTTTGGAGCATACTGCAGGCCATCAGTACTCTCAGTAATTTAATTTTCATTGTTTTTTCTTTCAGATATTCTGTTCCCCATCAAACTCCCTTATGTGGTTACCTAGCAACGCCACTCTGACTCCAAAACTTGCAACATTCGTTCAACCTGTGGTAGGAGGGATCACGAATAATAATGGCACCGTATACGTTGGAAGATATGTGATCGATGGTCACACTTACATAGGAAGCATTCACAGTGATAACTATCTATACTTCACGAAAGCCTCAGGAGACGGAGCATACATCAGCAGCTATGAGATATTGATACACGAACTTGAGATGAACTCGAATTGTTGACAAGTAAAATAGAGCACTGTCAGTGACGTAATATGACAGTTGCGAAACAATGTCATAGGGGGACAAACAACCCGAACTGAACAAAAACAAACCCATTGAACTCATTTTCCATAAGGCTACGTGAATAACTTGAAGTCTATAAAGTTTATAAAAATCGCAATTATCCACTAACACCCACAAAAGGCGAATTTTCTTTTCATTTCATCAAATATCAAATGCTTTGTTTGTCCCCCCATGACCGCCATGTTGTGACGTCAGCTGACAGTGCTCTATTCTATGGTCATTTTCACCCAACTCGGGACAACACCCCTAAAAGATTTGGCAAAAGAATAAAGTTCAATATTATCTGAAAATTTTTGAAATACAAGTAGAGTGAATCCTCCAATGAGACACAATTTCAATGCCAAATGAAACCATGTAGCAACCTTGATATAGACCGGCAGCTAGCGATATGTTGGCATGCACAATTAACAAATGTCTGCCATTGATACAGGGTGTTGACGTTTTAAAAAACAAAAACTTCAATTCAACTTCAACTTCTTAGGAACGAAGCAACTCCGGACATGTTAATTAGAACTTTTTTTCTTAAAACGACCCAACGAATCACCGTCGTACCGTAGTTAGGAATAAGCACTAAAAACTCTTGGTGCTTTTAGTAGCACTGGTGTTGATTGGAAATCATCAACAAAATGCCTATATCAGTGGCAGACATTTTTTGTTTATTGTACATGTCAGTATGTCGCTAGTTGCCGGTCTAATAGGGATATTTGGAAATGTTAGAGAAAAGTATAGATAGGAAATTATTGAAGTTTGCATTGAACATCCAAAATTTAAAGAAATGCAGAGCTCTTCTCGAAGATTAACGTGCTCAGTTTGTGATAATGCATATAGAATACTAGAAAATAACTGAAGTGAAACATAATTTTTCAAATATTAGTTTAATGAAAAACAAACATACTTTAACTTTCAACATTTTATCCAATTCGGCTGGACATACCTTTATCAATTATATATTTAATGTATTGTTGAAATTGTCCTATATTATAATCGTTTTATAATGACCTCAGAAAAATTAGGGAATGTAAATATTTGTAATTATTATGTATAAGTAAATTTCTCCAATGACATCTGCTGTACTTGTTTTTTAATAAACTCACACCTACCACAAACAATGGATGAATCCAAGGAAATGAATAAGGATTAAAAATAAACCGAAAATGGATGTTCGGAACATTTGGTGTGAATACAAGAATCAAGAATAGAATAGAATTATATTGATATAATAATATTTACTTTGAAAACGACAAAAAATTATTAGTTTTAAATGAGTAACGAATAATAAACTACCTCTGCATCCACTGGACGAAGCCTCTATTCAACCCAAAGTAATAGAGGGAGAGCTGGACAAGTGCGCCTATGGGAAGCAAGGTCCAAAAAAACAGAGAGAGACAGAGATAATAATAAACTGAGTAATGATAACGAATTCAGACTAATGAATTATGAAGGAAAGAAACGTTCATTGCACTATGAACTTGAACAAAGGGCTGTATGGAATAGGGCCCTTATCGGCATTCATACTATTTTTTTGCACTTCATAACAGGGACTAAAATGTATCTTTCAGTCCCTAGGGAGATGAAGTTGCATTTCAAATCCCTGGGGACATAAAGTAAAAATCAAACATTACCGCAGCTATACACTATTAATAACTAGGACAAAAATTGGGAAATATTTCATTTTAAATCTTTATTGATTGAATTAAGATTGTATGTGATATTAACATTGTTACAATTGATGAAACTAAATGGGCGATTATTTGTATTTGATAAGTGAATATTAGAGAAAAGTAAAGAGATGTCATGTTCTTGACGTATCGGTTAATGTCAACATTAACTGAAATGACACTGAATTGAAAAAGTTTGTTGACACCGTTGCTATGACGTTACCTACCGAGTAATCCAAGTACCATGTTTATATAACTCATCAAAATAATTAGTTCTATTATTATTGAAATTTATAATACTGGGAAACTGATATTTTATCCCTTACGTGATTATTGGCCCTCGAGCTCTACGAGCCCTCAGGCAATAAACATCACGTGCAGGATTAAAACATTCACTTTAGTCCCTTGCTATATAATATACTATTACACTTCGCAATTTCTAGACTCTAGAATGCACCGAGAAGTCTGCGGAAATAATCTCAAGCTTGTGTCATCAAATCGGTAGTCGACTGGTCGTGGTCTAAAGCATGTTGGGCCATATGAGCAATGCGCTCTTGGAAACGTACTTTCATGGCCCTGCGGGTCTGGCCCACATACTTCTTCTCGCAGTCCTTACAGCTAATCTCGTAAATCCCCGACTTTTCTTTTTTTTTCCGTCTTATTTCTGGGAGTATACAAGATTTGTTGCAGTTTATATGAAGTCTTGTTTACCACCTTCATATTGAGGGTTCTAAAAATGCTGTCGAAACCTCTAGTAACTCGAGGTTCGTATGGAATAACGATATATTTAGAAGGGGTTTCATCTGTTTGAAAAGTCGTAGGGTTACGAACGGTTCTCTTAAATTTATGTCTCCTAATCAGTTTGTCTATCAAGTCCACAGAGTAACCGTTCAACTCAGCCACTTCCCCTATAATCATTTTCTCTTTTTTTTGTCGTTTCCACTGTAGATGACCAACTTATAGTGGTACGCCACTGTATCATATCGATCGGAAACGTAGAGGGTGAAAACTGAAGACAGTGGTGACACGGTGACCGCTTATGGGAGAAAGTGAAATGGAATTTGACGTAAGTTAACCATTTCCATTCAATAAAAATTGCTTCCAGAAAGATTCGTCATTGTTAGTTTGAATGAACGTACATTCCTTGGAGTTATTTTCGACTGTCTTGCAATAATATTTTGAAATGACCTACTTTAGCTTTTGAAGGTTAAGTTTACACAGCAACCTTTGGCATGGCAAGACACGATACACGAATAACCATACGAGTTGAAATAGACAAAATTTCGGATAACTTTCATTTGTATCTTCCTATATCCCAAAGAATGTGCGTACTCCGGAAGGTTGTTTTTGGGGGATCGCTGGAGTGCACGTGTGTTTGAAAGTTAAAAAGGTGAATTTTCAGCAGCGTGATGGAAATGTTACATTTACCTGCATTCAGGGTAAACCAATAACACATAAAAAATATTCAGCTGAAAATAATTTTAGGTTCTAGGTCGTGAAAGAATTTTATGCACCAGCGGGCCGTAAAGTGGCAATTCATATAAATATACAGTGTTTCCATAAAGTAACCCCCCCCCTGTTAACTTTTGAACGGATTGGAATTTTCGCATGAATTTTTTTTTGGAGGAATGGCAGTTCATAAGCTACTTTCTGACGACCAAAAAAAGAATTTTTCAAATGGTATGTGGGGTCGAGTGATACCTCATTCGAAACGTCTTACAATTCTCTATACGTCCCCAAAATTTCAAACAAAAATTTACATCCAAAACAAAATGGCGCTACATAATGTAAGAACTCTCTTAGAGTAACCCCACCCATGTTAACTTTTGAACGAATTGGAATTCTGTTTTGAATTTTTTTTTGGTTTAATGGTAGTTCATAAGCTTCATTTTGACAACAAATTTTTTTTTTGAATGACGTCTGTCGGCCATTTAATTTTTTTTTAAAGGCTATGGGGATCGAGTGATACATCGTTTGAATTGCATTTCAATTCTCTACACAACAACAAAATTTCAAACAAAAACATTTGTCCCAAACAAAATAGCGGTACATAATGTTAGAGCTCTGCTATGAGGATCCTACGGATACTTTAGTTCTGGAAAAATCATCAAATCTTCTAGGTACCCTTCTACAAAAGTATCCTTTAATTGATTTATTATCAACAAACAGATAATCAAGCAAAATGAATAATATTAATATCGACCCAGGTACAAGAAAACATCTTTCCGGAAATAATTCAGGTGGCTGGAAATAATATAGAAAATATTCATTTTCAACAAGACGGAGCACCTCCTCATTATTTCCGGCCAGTAACCAACTTTTTAAATGAACATTTTCCGGAAAGATGGATCGGTAGGAGGGGTCCTATTGAATGGCCAGCTCGCTCTCCTGATTTGACTCCTTCGGATTTTTTCTTGTGGGGATATCTCAAATCCCAAGTGTACAGAACCGCTCCAGGAACGATAATTGAATTGGAGGAACGCATAAGAGACGTATGCAGGAATCTTACACCAGAAATAATTGGAAATGTAAGAAGCGAATTTCAGAATCGTCTCTTCATGTGCCAAAGTCAATGGCCAAAATTTCGAACATATAATTTGATATTCTTTCTCAATTTTTCAGATATTTATGTAAAATAAACATTGTTCTTTATTCTGGATGGTTTTCTCAATTTTGCTGAAATTCAATAAAACAATCACCTGCCTTCTCACTATATTTCATTCGAAGATGGCACTCTTTTATTATTTTTAGCAAAAAAAACTTTCATTTAATGATACCAAAAAACATTTGATGATTTTACTAGAGCTCATTAATAGCAATCGAAAAGATCCTCATATGGCAGAGCTCTATGTACCGCCTTTTTGTTTGTACCGCCTTTTTGTTTAGGACGTATATTTTTGTTTAAAATTTTGGGGACGTATAGAGAATTATAAGACGTTTCGAATGAGGTATCACTCGACCCCCCATGCCATTTAAAAAATTCTTTCAAAATGGCGTCGGGCCGCCATTTTGAAAGACAGGCATTTTTTTTGTCGTCAGAAAGTAGCTTTGATTCCTGCATAAAAAATTTCATGCGAATATTCCAATCAGTCCAAAAGTTAACAGGGGGGGGGGTTACTTTATGGAAACACTGTATAAAACCCTAGATGAAGTTTCCGATACTGTATGTGTCAGCGTTTGGGATTGACAAAGACAAGATACATTTTGATTTTTCTATTTATTTTCATAGTGTCCTCTCCCACACACTAAATCTAATTATTTTTAGATTCATTTCAACTCTACCACATCAGTTTTTGTATTTTCATGCTCCTCGCGAAACATTACAGTGTTTATTCGTCTTTATTATACGTTGTTCTTTTAGTTGGACAACTTTTTTTGAAGGTGAGAAAACTAATTAAATGCATTTACCTTCCTACGGCCACTGCAGAAAATAGGCAAAAACACACGACTTACAGCCTCAGTAAATAGCTCTTTACGCACAATAAACAAATCGCACAGTTTTCGTAAACAAAACGCACAGTTCGATATATCTCAGAAACGGCTCTATCGATTTGGAAGAAATGTTGTAAGTAGATAGGGTTTTGCTTTTTATCTATATAGGCGTCTTTCTTGAAAAAACAACGATTTCACTGATAATAATAATAATAATGATAATTTTTTGATCTCGAAAACGGCTTCAACGATTTGGATCAAATTTTGTATTTAGATGAGTTATTGCTACCTTAGGTCATCTATATAGGCGCTTTTCATGAAAAAATGTGATTTTACTCATAATATTAATAATAATAATATTAATTTTTTGATCTCTGAAACGGCTCTAACGATTTGGATCAAATTTTGTATTTAGATGAAGTTTTGCATTTTGATTTATCTATATAGGCGTCTTTTTATAGAAAAAGGCTATTTTACGAATAATAATAATGATAATGTGAATTTTTGGATCCTGAAAACGGCTTCAACTTTTTGGATCGACTTCATTATTCAGATGAGGAATTGCTACTTAAGTTCTATATAGGCGTCTTTTCTGAAAAAAGGTCATTTTACTAATAATAATAATAAGAATTTTTGGATCTCGGAAACGGCACACTGTATATGGCCGCAGGTAAAGTATAGTACGTAATGCGTGTTGTAAAGCAATTACGCACTCATGGAATCACGCACTCGCCGCTACGCGGTTCGTGCGTAATTTTTCTATTCGTGCGTAATATGCTTTTTACAACACTTGTTACGTAATACACTATTTTACATCATATCATTCAACTTCAATTATGTTTTCACCCAAGTAAATGAAAGTTGAAACGGTAACAATCGAATCGAAAAAGCAAAAGGCAACTATATAGGCAACTATACAGGGTGTCCCAAGTTATCGTATACGGGCATTATCTCGCTTATTTGACAAGATGATAAAAAAATTTAAAAAATGCTTCGAATGGCATTAAAGTACCTTCCTAGTGACGTATAAAAAATTCACTACATTTGACAGCCCTGTGGTGGCTACCCCAAACTCTTTATTTTCAAATAGCACTGTATATTGTCATTAATAGTTGCGTGTCATTTTATTTGGAATACATCGATATCACATACTTGGTATTTTTTTATTATTAACAACAAAAACATCAACATTTCATGAAGTATGAATTTCAACTAAAATACCTTTGATGCACTTCAAAAAACGAACGAAAAATCAAAACAAGTGTTCAAAATTATTTCCTGCAGAACCCATGCAAGTTGCAAAACGTGTTGAAAGCATTCTTGTGCAGGCCACCTGTATCGTAGCTGGTGTAACGATAGCACATTCTTCACGAATTGCATCTTTACGATGATCTAAATCCACAGATTGTTTTTGATGAACCAAATCTTTGGAATAACCCCACAAAAAATAGCCCAGTGGTGTTAGATCTGGCGAGTGGGTAGGCCAAGCCATGGGTCCATGAGTACCAATCCACCCGTTGGGAAAAAGTTTAAGATCTGGCACACAGCATTGAATGGTGCCAAAACGAAGCTATGTCACTCGAATCGCGCGGAAAATACGCGCGAACCTACCATCAAAGAAAGTGCGCGCAAAATCAGCACTATAAATGATAGAGACGAGAGCTTCAGTTTCAGTTGATACGCGAAGAAGAGTAATTTGACCAAGCCACTGAAGATGACTGCCGCAGCTGCAGTTGAAATGTTTGAAGATTTAACAATAAACCAACAACTAGGAATATGTTTTTCATATAGGATGAGATAAAGCTCTTCGAGTCAAAAATTATTTCCCCATCCCGTCATCCTTTGATCCATTATTTCAGAGATATCATACAAGAGGTATCAAATATTTATCTAAATGAAACATAACCAGATCTAAAATATAAATGACGAACAGAAATGTTTGACATAAAAATCATAGGTTCATCAAAAATGTTAATGTGATGGAGATTGATATGATGATTATGTAGAGGACCCCAAATATGCATCAGACATAGCTATCGGTTGAAAATAAATAGGTGATTTTGTGTTTTCATAATCTGCACACTATCTCTCTGCACGAGTTATCGACGCTACAAATGATAAAGAAAAGAGAATTATCTGTTTACTATGTGAATGAGTGACCTTTACACCAGCATAAAATCCAATGCACCATTCATTACAATACTGATTTTCGTTAAATAATGTTGTTTTTACTGACCACGAGGGTAAGTGGGAGGTACGGCTGTTTGTTACGACTAAAAACTCCAAGAAGTGTTAAAAATAACAGAACTGCTTCGAACAATCACTTTTGGTCTGAAAACCATGTCATACAGCTAGTGCCCTTCCATCGAGGATATAGATTGGCTGTCGCTCCTATTTTGGTGAGTTGCCGCTGAATCCTTCGTATAGAAAAAAAAATCAAGGTCACCTACCAATGAAGCCAGTTTTCCGCTCTTTATTTAATTTCACAGTTCCAGGGTTTAATCCAACCTCTTGCACCCCCGTGAAGGACGGGTGTATAATGCCATTTTATAACGAATGGAGGTGTGAAAAATTCAAAAAACTTGTGGAAATTTTAAATTTTGTTGGAAAATTCGGAAAATCTTAGAAACCGTTGTTCAAAATTACACAGTTTCTTCCATCCGGCAGTTTCAGTATCATTGCGGCTCTGCTCCGATCAGCTGACGTTCGGCAGACAACGGTTCCCAAAATTCCGACGAATTTACCAACACCATTTAAACTTTCCGCAAATGTTTTTCGAATTTTTCACTCCTGCCATTCGCTATAAAATGGCATTATACACCCGTCCTTCACGGGAGTACAAGAAGTTAAATTACACCCTGTATTGCCCACTATATTGTCCAATTCGAAATAAAAACATGGACCCAATTTTAATAAGAAATAGGTAAAGTTCCAGGAGATAGGAAAGCTTATAGTAGTCATCCCTATACCTAAAAGTTATCTATAGCTCTCTGCGTTCAACCACGTATTGGTATTTTATACATTTCTGTCCCGACTACTTTCTGCCTATTTGACTCTTGTCTAGTTGACATTTGACATTATATTCACGGGTCCGTATCACCTCAGTTGCGTTTTCCTCATTCAAATTAAAATACTCTTCTTTTAATTTTTATTTCTCTATCCTTCCATCTCCTGATATTGCCGCTACCAAATATTTGAATTTCTGCACATGTTAATTTATATAACTTCTAACATGAGAGATATGTTAATATGTTTAAACATGAACATAAAGGCCATACAGCTTGCAGATATACTACTATATTTATATAATTTTTACAGAATAACCAGATATCAAATACGTATGAAAATGAATACCCGTTAAAAATTAACATACATCTTACAGAATTACCCCCAATGACAGTTAAGGTTACCGTTTTAATCGCAGCGTTAGAACAGTGTTTATTCCATAACGAGCTTCAGAATGTCAACTTTCTATTGGCAACATTGATTTTTAGAATCATTATCGAATTCAACAACGGTGGCTGAGAAAAAATATTCATTAAATATTTCGTGGATAAAGTAATTATAGTCTTACTCGGTAGAATGAAAGGTAAATTTCCGTTTATCGGGCGCCACAAGCTATCAAAATTTTTTTTATGTACTTACGTATTTTGGTCTCTTGAACAAAAAATCCAAATGAAATTTTCGGCGGTCTCAAGTAACTTCGGAGATACGGCCTATTTTTGGATTTTGACTGGCATTTTCTAGACGTTCCTACCTCGAAAAAAAAACACTCAATTAGTCTCCTTCTTTTCACCAGCCCGATATACACATCCTGCTTCCTCCGCCTCATGCTTTTTTTTTCATTGGAAACGGCACTTTTTCTAAAAAAACATCGTGTATTTTTCTAATCATGTCAGAGACAATAAGCTAGCAAATATGACAGATAATTATTAGTGAATTTTATATTGTAAGTATGGTTGGTAATGCTGAAATCAATTATTGCCAACTATTCTGATTTATATGTGAGCGAATAATAGCTGCGTTTATTTGGTCTCCTACGATACTAACACAAATACATGTGACAGCTCTAGATCCAATCACATTAACCAGAAAAAATTGTGCAGTTAGGTCAGGACGACGGCCGGAATTTCATGCATACGATATCCGATGGTACGAAAATGATCTCATTAACAAAAAAAAACATTTTTGTACCATCGGACCGTCGGATATCAACGACGAGTGCAGTTAGGTCGAGAAGTATTAAGGACGAGCGAAGCGAGCCTAACGACGGTGAGCGCAGCGAGCGCATTCTTTTATTTACGTTTTAGGTTAGGTTAGGCTCGCTTCGCTCGCCCTTACAACGTACCGACCCAACTGAACATAAATCCAATCTTTTAAGGCAAAAGAAGGGAATATAACCTAACGCAGCCACCTAACCTACCCTACTTAACATACCCTACCTAACCTAAAACTTAAATTAAATAAGGTGCTCGATGCGCTCGTCGTCGTTAGGCGAGCGAAGCGCACCTTTATTACGTACAAACCTAACTGCACACAGATCCAATCTTTCCTGTTTAATGCGATTGGATCTGGAGCTGTCACATATCATCCCAAAAAAACGCAGCTATTAATAAATCTGAAAAGTTGGCAATAATTGATTTCAGTGTTACCAACCATACATACAATTCGAATTCACTAATACCTATCTGTCATATTCGCTAGATTATTGTCTCTGGCATGATTAGAATAAAACACGATTTTTTTAAAGAAAGTACCGTTTCCAATGAAAAAAAAAAGCGTGGGACGGAGGAAGCAGGATGTGTATATCGGGCTGGTGAAAAGGAGGAGGCTTATTGAGTGTTTTTTTCGCGGTAGGAATGACTCTAGAAAAATGCAAAAATAGGCTATATGTCCGAAATTACTTGAGATTGCTAAAAATTTCATTTGGATTTTTTGTTCAGGAAATCAAAATACGTAAACATATTTTTTGATAGCTTATGGCGCCCGATAAACGGAATTTTACCAAATGAAAATCTGGGATGCTCACTTTACTTCATTGAAAAATTCGCATTCATAAAAAAAATTCATCGATAACATGTGCGAAAAGGCTTCTCTAAACAGTTTTTTTTTCTTTAGATCTGGTGTAAAACTAATGAAATATTGTGTCATTGTCAAACTTCTTGTCAAAATCAAAATGTCTTCCGATTTACGTAAGGTTAAATGTAAAAAATGTAAGTGCTCAGGTGCCGCGGTAAGTGATTTTCTTTATATGATATACATAATGATGAATTTAATAATCGATGCAGATTATATTTCAATCACGGATTCAGGATTTTTGTAATATGGTACATAGTGGCTGGTAAATGAATTATAACAAATCGAAAACCATACAGGTATTTGCTCTGGTGTGTGCTTTGTGAGACATGCGTAAAGCTTCGCGTCCATTCAGGTCCGGGTATGAACTGAAAATTTTTCCAAATACCACAGCAACTGTGAAAACACATCACTCATTTCAAAAGTTGATATTGTGGAGGCAATATGGCTGTGGAAGATCACCTACGAGAAATGAACCAAACACTCAATTATACAGTGACCGCCAAAAGTATGTACCATATGGGAAAAACGTTTATTATTAAAGTATCGGAAAAAAGATTCTTGGGAAAAGCTTGTGCATGTCCGATAACCTAAAAATCGATTTTGACACATGTCACGTGATCGCGGATCGCGGAAAATTTGAAAAAAAATTATGAATGGGCAAAAAGTAGGGTGAAATGGCAAGATATTGAAAAAAGTTAGTTGAAAAAGTTGCTTAGAATTCTATTTTATACATATATACAAAGTTTGAGAAAATAATGTGAGAATATTGAAAATAGCAATTTTTTTTTTATATTTTTATAGCTGTAGAAAAATATCAAATTATTTTCGTATGAATAGCTTGACCATACTGAACTATTTGTATTTTGATGATAATAACAAAACTTTCTCATTTTCTCCACACCAGAGAGCACTAAATTAAAAAAATTTAATTTTGTCAGAACCCTTGCTGTTACATTGGTTCGTATCCAACAGTTATATCACAATTTCACTATCATTGCGATGATAGGGAAATCCAAAAATATCGTGTTTTTCCGATTATAATCAATTTTTGATGATAATCGTACACGAACGTTTCACTTCGCACATAATCTTAAAAATAGTGCGTCAAATTAAAGAGGCTAGAGTTTTCAACATTGCATGCGAAGTGAAACGCTCTGGCACGATTATCGAAACTTGATTATAATCTGGAAAGCACCATGTTTCTGGAGTATCATGTCATCACAGTGGTCGTGGAATTCTGATATAACTGTTAGATACGAACCAATGTAACAGCAAGGGTTTCAACAAAATCCAATTTTTTTAATTTAGTGCTCACTGGTGTAGAGAAAATGGGCAAGTTTTGTCATTATCATTGAAATACAAAATGTTTCAGTATAGTCAAGCTATCCATAGGATAATAATTTGATATTTTCATACAACTAGGAAAATATTTTTAAAAAATTGCTATTTTCAATTTTCTCTCATTATTTTTTCAAAATTTGTAAGTGTGTATAAAACTCAATTCTAAGCAACTTTTTCGAATAACTTTCTTTAATATCTTGCCATTTTACCCCGCTTTTTGCCTTTTCATACTAATTTTTTTCAATTTGCCGCCATACCATACCAGGGATTTGTCAAAATCGATTTTTAGGTTATCGGAACCTAAGAATCAAAAATCTTTTTTCTAATACTTTAATAATAAACTTTTTTCCCATATGGTACATAATTTTTGGCGGTCACTGTATAACTTGAACCATTTTGTGGCATATTAGGACAACCCTGCATTAATCTTAGGGAAAAAAATGTTTCGGTGCGAATTGTTGTAATTTCTGTATTATCTGAATATACAGTGCGAATTTTAATAGCTCCCCCCCCTGTTGACTTTTGAACGGTTCTACGTAGAAACATGAAAAAAAATCGTTTCGAGGGTTTTACCAATACTACTCTTTGAAATAAAAAAAATGGTGATTTCCCGACAGGGCTGGCGGTGGGACACATCAACTCAAATTTTAAAATGGCGTGGGGGGTCAAGTGGCACATCGTAGAAAAGGAAATTTCATTCTTTTGACAACAATCTAATTTTTTTTGAATTCCGTTAATATTTTTTTATGCAATTCAAATTCGAAATATCAAATATAAATGCAGATCTGAATACTAGTCATACCTCGATAAATTTGAACGGTTTGATGTGGAACAATGAAACCAAAAATTTTTTGTAGGGTATTACCGATACTACTTTTTCGAGAAGAAACATTGCAATTACTCGACAGTTGGCGCTGGGGGCTCATTAACTTAAAAATTTCGAAAGGCATAAAAATCGAAATTGGAAAAAAAATTATAAACAAAATTCAAAAATATTTAGATGGTTCTGAAGAGAATTGAATTCTCTTTTCAACGGTGTGCCACTCGACCCTCCATGCTATTTAAAAATTTTGGGTTGATGGGCCCCCCGCGCCCCCAATTGATCAATCAACAAATTTTTTATTTCAAAAAGTAGTATTGGTGAAACTCTCGAAATAATATTGGTATCGAACGAACTTTCCGTATAAGCAAACACAATATCCTTCTGAGCACAAATCACATTCGATTTAATCTGTTAATGCCTTTATGCGATCGATTACCAAAAATAAGTCAAAATAAACGTCCCAATAAAGAATTATCTCGGATTTTTCTACATGATAGTATTCCATATAATTTTCATAAGTGGTGGTAGTTCACCCTTAGATTCCAGGCTAGACAATTGATTGAATCACTATCAGAAAAACTAATTTAATGGAAAACTAGCGTGCATGTCAATTGAGTTAATGAACTGTAAATGATGTCATATTTTGTCTGTTATTGGTTTTTTCACAATCTTCAAGAAAGATTATCATCTTCCATCAGGCTTCCTCCAAAACTGCTTGAAAAAGGTGCCTGAGAAATTACCCTGCAGTTCGAAAATCAGAAGAACATGGAATGATGGTTAATAAAAATGGCCAGCTTTACATAAATTGAAATAAGAATAGTTGGCCTTGAAAATTTGGAGTCCTAGTGGATTTTTTGAATGTCTTCCTGATAAATAAAATCCATTCCAATTGGTGGAAAATATATTATTCGACAATTCCATTGAGGGTAGAAAGTAAAGACATTTGACGATGGGCAATTGAAGAGCTTTGAACCTGAAAGATTGAAGCGTTTAAGAAAATTCAGATACTAAGCATTTTTTTTTTCATTTCGTGCATTTTCATGGTACGATACTTTCGGAATGAATGGTGGTATCAGTTTCCCAATAAATTTTCTTAGGCTTGCATAGGAAGTTGTAATTGTTCAAATGGAGAAAAACAGAAACGTGGTTTCATAACATTAAATTGAGATAATCAACATAATCTCATATCTCCTTCCAATTATTTACAAGGTTCGGTAGCTTTATATTATATAAAAATAACACAATTTTTTGGCACGGGCGCGCGAATATTTTCAATGCCACTCTGAGCTAGTAATTGACTGTTGTCTGTTGATTGAAGCCATTCTTATACCGGGCTGTGTTGGTTCAACGACTGATAGAGCATCAGTGAAACCGCTGCAATTTTTACTCAATGGTAAGTGTGTATTAATGATTAAAAAGTTGGTCTGCATTACATACACATGCTGTGTACTTAGTAATCACAAGTTATTTATATTCGCAGTACAGAGTACATCGCTTGGCGTTTGAACGTTATGTAATGTGGATAGCGGAATATTCAGTTGATTTGTTGGTTGCAGAGACACGGACACTGCTAATATTCTGAACTCTTGATGTGTTAAAAAATTTTCGTTTTGATTTCCTTTTCTATTTATCCAGTTCCAAAAGCATCTGATTTTATAGCTGGATTTTTGTTGCCATCAAATAGATCAATATAGTTTCCTGCATGCCACCAATGTTGGAATACATATCACTGTAGTGTAGTGGGTATCTCTATTCTGTACTAGATGACGCCACAAAACTCCTTTCCTATTTCATCTTTGCCCGTCAACTGACCTTGTACACAGGCCCGGACTGGATCCATCTTGGACATACCCCCAAGAAACGTTGGGTTCCGGTACATATATTGAGCTTAAACTCTATGGAATGATAATAAAATAAACATTCATTCTATGCATATAATAAGTTTTTTGATTGCTGTATAACGCAAAAGTAGGTGTAGTAAAAATGCCGAATTGATTTACATTTACAAGATGAAACAAATTGTCAAAAAAAATATCCTGAATGATTACTTTGATGAAACGAAAGAACACTCTTTTGTCTTATTTCCACTAGATTTTTATTGTTACGACCGGTTTCGGGTTTTATCCCATTATCAAATAGAAAAACTAACTTAGTTAGTTTTTAACAATAAAAATCTAGTGGAAATAAGACAAAAGAGTGTTCTTTCGTTTCATCAAAGTGATGAAACGACGGTTTTTCGCCAAGATAGCTTTCCTTAGTTTTGATATATGGTCGGATCATCTTATACCTTCACTGAAGGTGTCCCATATTCATCGTTCCATTTAATAAGCTGGTGCACATACAAAGATGTTATAACTTCTGTAACTGATTATTGATGATTTTTCTCTAGTAATCTGACTCGTTTGTAAAAATATCACATTTAATATGGGAGTAGCTGACGATATATTTCTTCAAGAAGAATTTATTTAATACAGATTTACCTAATAAATTTTTAGCAATAAAAGTTTGTTATTCCTTCAATCACATTTTTACAGGCACCAATTCCTGAAATCAAAGTTCCTATTATTTGGGTTCTGGGTGGACCTGGATCCGGCAAAGGCACACAATGTGATAAAATTGTTGCCAAATATGGATTCACTCATCTATCATCCGGAGATCTTCTTCGAGCAGAGGTAAGTTTAAAAGTCGTTTTTTGTTTTTTTTTTTGCATTTTCAAGGATTTTCAAGTACAATATATTTTTTTATGTTATCCTGAAATCGAAGTTACAACGAAGGAAATAAGCACTGATAAAACATTGAAAATGGATACATAAATATATTACTTTGAACTCTGTCAAAAGAATCTTCAATTAATGAAAGAAAAAATAGTAAATTATATAACAATAATTGTGAGAAACGCCCTTTTAGTATTCTCAGCACGCTACCGCAACCAGAATGGAACAAATTAAACATAACTACTCTGTCAGGTTTTTGATCTCTAAAATGTGACTGAAATCAGAAAGTAACCGTGGTAGCTTTTTTTTTTTTTAAATACTTGACTTGACTTCAAAACTCGACGTGCTGTTAAATAGTAGAGCAGCATTGATCAAGTATAAACAATGGCGGCTAGAGAATAACTGTTTATGTCTGATTTAATAATAATAATGATGAAGTGATTTGTCCGTAATGGAATCGGAACCTCCAAAGCAGCGGCTCAGAGTATATCGTAGATGAAAAAGTGTCACAATTTGATGACATTGAAACAGAAGTAGGAAGTGCAGAATCGGCGCCATCAAAGGCCAAACGAGTTGAAGTTAATAAAAGTGTATCTAATAAAACGAAAAAAATTACGGATTATTTCATAGTCGAACGAGATCCTAAGAGTAATAAAAATACAGACAAACAAGGCAAATTTACCCTATGTACGGCATTCCTCACGTTGGGTAGATTATAAAAGAATAATCTCCTAGAGCCTACTGTCGTATACAAATGATGAAACTGGATGCCGGGAAGTTTTTCAAATTTTTAAAATTCAAAAATATTTCTGGGCTTTTTGTACTGCAATCGATTCTAGCAGATTATTATTTCATAATCTACCCAACGTGAGCAATGCCGTAAAAGAATATTTTGTCCGAAAAGAACATCTTCAGATGAAAAATTATTATTATCATTATAGTCAAGTCCACCAGAATTAACCCAGAATTAACGGCATAGTGCGTAAAGTTATTTTTTGATATAGCACCATCGTTCTGAACATATCATGGGTAATCTAATATTCCTTGAATTCCAGGTCGCCAGTGGTTCTCCAAGAGGTAAAGAACTCACGGCAATAATGGAGAGGGGCGAACTTGTTCCGATGGAAGTTGTTCTAGAGCTACTCAAAGAAGCAATCATCAAAGCATTGCCCGACTCTAAGGGATTTTTGATAGACGGCTACCCGAGAGAAAAGGAGCAAGGTATCATGTTCGAGAAAAATATCGCCCCCGTCAATTTGGTTCTGTTTTTCGATGCCTCAGAAAAAACATTAGTCGAACGGTTATTGGGCAGGGCCTTGACATCCGGAAGGGTGGATGATAATGAAGAAACAATAAAGAAGAGGTTACACACATTCAATACGCACAACGACCAAGTTGTACAGCAGTACACGGATAAACTGAAGAAGGTACGTGTATACAGGGTCTAGGAAAATTCCCCGACAACAGTTCACCGCCTGGTTGATTCCCCGACAGCGACGGTGAAAATTCTTCGACAAACAATTCATCTAATGAGAAATATCCCGTCGGATATTATACACATGAATTTGGGAGAAGTAATTTTTTAGTCTGATCCAACCAGAACGAACTACATTAAGTAGACATTTGAGTGCGTAGAAATTGAACACATACATTTTGCGAGGAGTAATTTTGTCTTTAGGGGAATGTTCCATTCGATGAATTGTTTGTTGGGAAAATTGCACCGTCGGGGAATTATCTCGCTGGGAATCATCCATTTGGTGAACTGTTGTCGGGGAGTTTCCCGTCGGTGAATTGTTGTCGGGGAGTTTTCCGGTTCACACGTAGACATACAGCATGATTTCTCCCGAAAGTTTCATCGAAACTTTCGTTTTCACAAATTCTATTGAATTAGACGAAATTTTTGTTGAAACTGATGAAAAGTCAAATAACTATTGATCTTCATCGAGTAACGGCCGAGTCAATTGAAAAAACAACACCAAGATACCTAAGTAATTGAAGTCAACTCTTAATCTGTTTAAAATGGGTTTAGAGACGCCTGTGGTGTCACACATTGAAAACAAATTATGCCTTTTTCCTTCATCACACATATTTACTTCACTCCTGAATACTATTTCGATTTTGTTCGAACAAAAAAATTATTGAACAGAAGCTTCCATTAGCAGTTTCTACTGAGAAAACAGATCGTGTTCGGAGGAATATTCAATAAAAATTACCATATGAACAGATAATTCCAGATAGTTCATCCTTATTTTCAATTCAATAACAACTATCATGAACATGTAATAATTGATCCCTGTTGTGGGACAATATACACACTCACCGTTGAGTAGTATTTATGTAAGCTGTAAATATATTTTCACACATTAACATAACTGATTGCAAGTTTATAGAATAACTGAATATTTTGATACGTCTGAACATACAGTTCATTGAATTACCACTACATCCATATTTAAACAGTATCGGAAACTTTTCATCTAGGGTATAGACAGAAATCTACGCAAGCAACAAGGAACGCAATGATATGATAATACCACATAAATAAGAGAGACATACTACTGCGCGCCTCTCCTGTTACCTCTCCCGAAGAATTAACAGCTCACGTTGATATCCCTTCCTCGAGCGAGTAGAGGAGAAATTGTTCTTCACGCTCTCATTAAACCTCCATACCCAAGATGAAAACTTTCCGATACTGTATATTCCTTCACAGAATAACGACATATGTGAATATGTGTGATTATTAACAAACAGTTTACAGAATTTCCACTATGGTTATTGAAATGTAAAAGTATGAGTGGAGTAAAAGTGTTTGGTGAAGGAAAAACATATAATTTGTTCCTAATACGATCATCCACGAGTAACGTATTAGTTTTGATATTACAATGACTACTTACGAAGGCGTAGAAGGGCCAACAACAAAATATTTTTCGAAACATTTGGAATTGCCACTTTGAACTGACAATTGCCACTTTGAACTGACAATTGCCACTTTCAATTGGCAATTGCCACTTTGAACTGGCAATTGTCACCTCGAACTGGCAATTGCCACTTTGAACTGGCAATTGCCACTTTGAAATGGCAATTGTCACTTTGAACTGGCAGTTGCCACTTTGAACTGGCAATTCCCACTTTCAATTGGCAATTGCCACTTTGAACTGGCAATTGTCACCTCGAACTGGCAATTGCCACTTTGAACTGGCAATTGCCACTTTGAACTGGCAATTGCCACTTTGAACTGACAATTCCCACTTTGAACTGACAATTGTCACTTTGAACTGACCATTGCCACTTTCAATTGGCAATTGCCACTTTGAACTGGCAATTGTCACTTTGAACTGACAATTGTCACTTTAAACTGACAATTGTCACTTTGAACTGGCAGTTGTTAATTGCAAAAAAACAATATTTATGCATGCAGTTGGCAATAAATATCTTTTTTGAGTAACAATTTACAGTTCAAAGTGACAATTGCCCCTTCAAAGTGACAATTGTCAGTTCGTAGTGGCAATTGCCAGTTCAAAGTGACAATTGCCAGTTCAAAGTGGCAATTGCCAATTGAAAGTGGCAATGGTCAGTTCAAAGTGACAATTGTCAGTTCAAAGTGGCAATTCCAAATGTTTCGAATAATATTTTGTTGTTGGCCCTTCTACGCCTTCGTAACTACTGAATTCAATTTGATATGTAAATGTTTCCATATTCCTTGCAGATGAACGCTGAAAGAAACGTTGACGAAATTTTTGCTGAGGTCACAACATACCTGGATCCATTGGTAGCCTGAGGTGTTCAAACGTCTACTAGTCTATAAACACACATTGAATATCAAAAATCAATTTAGGAAATATTTATTATAATTTAGATAAATTTATTTATTATTTTTGAATAAACTTTGCACTGTTCGCATAAATTAACTGTGTCTCATTCACTTCGGAAATCAGAAAAACAACCTCCTAATATTCTGAAACTTCGCGAGATTTCTATAACAACAAAGATCTAGTTAGAATTATCAAAAAATCACCACCACTTAGTATATAATATATAATAGTATTTTAAAGTATGAGTGGATAAAAAGGTCTTTCAAACACGCTCGATTTTTCGAGCACGAAATAGAGCACAAAGAGAATACTTGTTATGAGATGTATATCTTTAGAAACAATGATTTGAACTGAATTGACAAATTGAGAGCAAAAAATTTGATCGAGTATAAACTACCCCTATTTTTGACATTATCAAAAGAGTGTATTCAAAGAAGCTGTGGAATATTGAAAGAATATTGAGAACAATATTCAAATTTGGAGTCCATGAAGGTTAGACTTGATCAAAATTCTATTTATTTGTTCTCCCCTGTATACCGTTTAGAAATTTAGAATTTTGATGATTCAAATACAAATATACCGCAATGCAACAATTTTTATGAATTTTTTTTTGACCTTTAGATAATAAAAATATGTATGATATGAATAAGCGATTATTTCCAACATTTAGTGAAGAGAATGCCAATTTTATGGGTAAGTTGAGAATGAGGCAGTAATAAAACAATTTTTGTTTGTATGTATAAGTGGGACGTATCACACTACTTTAAAATTGTTACATATAGTCCAAAGACGGTAGGAGTTGCTGTTTCAGTATAATTATTCCGTATTTACTAAATTATTCATGATTTTAGGATCATCCACAAACATCTCCGTGAAGTGCGATAAAACACATTTTAGGTACCTACTCAAATACTCGCATATTAAATTTGCATGAGAAGGTAGAAGTCTTCAGAAACGATATGAACTTTTCCTTTTCCTTCTACGACCATTTTTAGCAGAGTTATGACCAATCAAAAATTCGGCTCTGCCAGAACTTTTTGTGGAAAATTGAATTGTTTTTCACCCTATTAAGTTGTTTTTCCGATAAATCATATACTTTCCAAGATTACTGCAAAAATTTATTTATATATTTTTGAATGAAAAAAAAAATATGTCTCACCCCTGGAATTTTGGTGAACATTTCTTTTTTCGTGTTTATCACGGGAACCAGCATACCAAGTTTGGTGGTGCTACAATCGATTCTTGTCTCAGAACCCAATCGTACTGGATTATGACAAAAAACTAACCTTCTAGAAATAAGGTTCAATTTTCTATCGCTGCCTCCTGGCCTATAGGAACATTCGCTGCGTTTATGTTATTTCAACCTTGTATGAAATCCCATCAACAAATAATGACACGACTGACAGTTGTTACAATATTTTTGTCACAAAATTGAAGTTTCAACCGTATCGTCTTCGGTTGAGCAGATATGGGTTCAACTTTATCATGTGTTGGTAGGGTGAGTAGCTCCACAGGAGTAAGTTTTTCATCCCTAATACTTGTCATCCCAAGGTACCATCTATGGAAAAGATCGAGTATGACTTGTCTCCGATACAAACCAAAAATTTACCGATGATATGGATGGCTGGACAACAGAATACGGGTAAAAAAACCCACGGAGAATTCATAAAGGAAAAGTACAATTTTGAAATCTTGAATACCACGGACCTATTACGGAGAGAAGCAAGCAAAGAAACAAAAAGAGGATCATTTGTTAAGGAAGCTCTAACGGCCAATAAACACGTGAATGACGTAAGTAATATTAGCATTCCTGAGAATTGGATTTATTTGTGATTTTATTCCATGTGCGTTATCATACTCAGAGCTCAAATGAAGAACATTATGGACATTCCCTTTATTTCGTGATTTTCTTGGTGAAACCTTTTGTGAAAAACACAGATTAACACCAAACGAATCTAATTATATACTGTCAGTACATTGCTGATTCTATGGATGAGCGAACCCACAGATTTCAGCAAGGCTTTCTGAAATTGGATCATAATATACTTACCCATTTACAAACTTGCTGAAATCGGTGTACATGGTGATCTGCTGCGGTGGTTCTCCTCGTACGTCTTCGATAGATCGCAGATTATGACAATAAATGGTTTCAAATCAACACCTATTGCAGTAACGTCGGGAGTACCGCAAAGTTTCCACCTGGGGCATTCATTATTTTTAATCTTTATAAATGACTCACAAAAATACTTCAAATTTTCCAAAATATTATACGTTGACGACCTCAAGATATTTTCAAAAATAATTTTTGTGTTTAGCGTATCGTCATAGATATATTGAAGGAAGCCCTTTTGGAATCGAAAACAGACAAAGGGTTTTTGATCAGTAATTTTCCGAAAAATTCCAGACAAGCTGAATTTTTTATAAAGGAAATCGGAAATGTATCTTTCATTTTCTACCTATTTTCGGACACACCCCTACTAATCGAAAGGGCACAGAGAAAATCTTTAATTGAACTAGATGAAGATGTACTGAGAAGAAATATTGCTGCTTCTACACGGGATATCAAGGCTGGTTTGGTAAAATTCATTTTGAAAATTGAAGGGGTGAGTTATTTACTTATTTGAAAGAAAATAAATAAACAGTGGCCCATCACGCTCATTTTGATTATCTTGATTATTTTCTCAGACTTATTTCTGGGGGACGACACCTTACAATAGAATTTTTCTCTGTTCGTGTAGAATTTTTCAATCGATTTAAAATAAATTCCCGATGAGCAAGATCATTCATTCAGGACCCGTGCCACTCTCTTGGGGGGCTCTTGCTCCCAACGAAGTGATGAATTATTTTTTTCTATCCAAATCTATTGCATGATTCTTACTAAAAAGTTTCACTACTTCCCTGACTTGTTGAGTTGAATTTGCACTGTTTGAACTATTGGTGTAGTAATGATTATACAACTCCTCATGAAATTAGCCAATATCAACTGCGCATTTCACCTAGTTACCACGTATTGATAAGTGAATATACCCTTGATGTGGTATAATCGATTTGGTTTTTCGCTTCCTGTAAATATGACAGTTCTATCATTGTGAAAATTATTTGACGTTTGTCAATTAACGTTGAAGAAATAATTCGATATATAATCGTAACGAGTTTTATCCCAACAACAAACCAATATTTCATAGTTTCTTTTCTGTCCATCGTATGAATTAATTAAATATTTCACATGTACAATTGGCGAAAGGCCATAATTTTATAAAATGTCCCATAATATAGCAGTGTTGTTGGCAAGTATCGATCAAAAAATTATCCAACAGCCAACTACTGCCGAATCACCTATGCCCAACAGTTTTTTCTACGAGAATATACTTTTCAATGCTGTATTATTAAAATTTTTCGGTGCTGCCTAGCTATCAGGTAGTTCTGCGTAGAACCTTTTTGCTTTCCGCTGTCAGGTCGATCTCATCTCGTGAATACTCCGGATCATCTGATGAACTCTTGGGATAGTAGAAATGCCCTTGGTTCAGGCATACTCTCTTGTATAGTTTTTATCACAGGAAACACATGGTTTATGCCAAATTCTCAATATTTTTTGTTGTTGACGAATTTTTTTGAAATAATTCCAGTTTTGTGATTATACCCCTCAAATGCCTTTCGTGATGTCTAAGGAACATCTCTAAAAATGTTTTATATACATTGATTTAATGTAGACAAAAAGCTTTGAAAATGTTATATTGTGTCTTTAAAAAGGCTATGAAAAGAACGAGGAAAAAATGCCCTATGTGATATCCCAGGAACATCCTGAAAATAGCCCCGTGCGGCGGACATTTGGCCTTACATACATGTTCTATTCATGTATAAACAGAACATCGCAGTGGAGGTTTGTTCTTTCGAAAAGTTTTACTTTTAACATCTCTGAGATGTTTTTGTGCTCGCTGGGTAGATTTCTATTAGATACTTTCATAATATTAGCAAGTTCTTGAAATGGTAAAAATGGGCAACCAATCACCTGACTGGGCTTTCCATCACTATACCATCTAGCTTTTCATAAAAGTAAGTACAATGTATTTTTGTAGATCAACACAAGCGGCCGTCCCGAAGAAGTATTTCCAAAAGTTGAATCTGCGCTGATTCGCAGACTAAACACAAATCGACCAATCATCACAGAAACCGACTATGTTCAGCCGCAAAAACAGGAAGAAAATACGGATCAAGAAATCATTCAAGAGACAGCAGAAACGGAGCAGGCCAACAAACTTGAACCAGTTCCGCTTCCTCCACCAGAACCGATAGAAGAGAAAGTTGAAGAGTGTTCACTACTATCAGAATCAGATGAATTTTGACAGACATATCCTTAATTAGAAATCCAATGTTTGTGATGGACATATCCGTTGTTTTTAATACACGAATAAAACTATAAACTATCATTGAAATATCGTTTATTTCGTTGGTTTCCACAATGAAGAAATTATTGCTTTTGATTCTATTATTATGTGCGAATGTACAACCGAAAAAGCAATGCCGCTCGGTGAAAAGATTTTTGAAATATTTCAAAATCAAAAGCTGTTATAGATCTAACTTACCATTGCTTTCTTCCTCTAACGTCAACAGTGTGGAAGATTGCATAACATTCACACGGCGCAAGAATGGTTTGGCTTTTAATTTTAGTCCAAGAGATGCACAGGAATATATTGAGGGTCCTATTGTTAACTGTCATGTGTTGAGCTGTGCGGAAATTATGAATAGTTCTACTTTGGTACCAGATTTATCTTTCGATTATTATAGTGCATATGGAAATGGTGAGTACCATTTTTTATATTACGAGGGTTGATAACAAAGATTATATCCTGATGAAGGAATGCAAGTTTTTAGTGAGAACAATTGTTGAGTGTACCCAAAGGCATAGTCTGTGCGGGTAGAGGACGACTAATATTAATATTTGTCGAGGCGCCCCGGGAAGTCTCACTGATATTTGAAGACGTATTCACTTTTCAGCTGCAGCAAAATCCGGAAAACCCACAGTACCACCCTGGGAGATCGGTGTACACTCAATGATAGCACTAGACTGGATTGGCATCTAGGCAACTCACAACCAGCTTGTTTTCCAGACAGGCATGTGGTCGCCTATAGATTCCGATAGTATGTACTTGGGAAGAATTCTCTTGCACTCTGAGATCGAACCGGCAATCGCAAGCTGAAATTTTAAACGGCCTGCTAGTATTTTTCCTTACGTAATCTCCTTTATTACGGAGGCGTAGAAGGGCCATATAATTTTTTTTAAATATTTTTCGACATTTTAGTCGGAATTTAATCGAAGTCGGAAAATAATAAAATTTCTACTTCGAAGTAGGAAAATAATAAAACATCGACTTCGAAGTCGGAATTTTAAAGACATAGCAATCTACAATCAACAAAATACCGTAGATATGTATGATTCCAACAATTTGCCAAAAATCATTTTATTTTTCATTCTAAGAAAAAAATGTAATTATAATTGTTCTTCATTATTATCAGTTTCTTGGTCCAAAATTTACTTTTCCGAATAGAATTTTTTTGTGACAAAAATTCTATTTTTATTTTTTTATTTTAGGTCTTTTTCAAAATTTGTACATAGCTATAAAATGTCATTCTGAACATATTTTCTGTATAACATTTTTCGATATTTTCTCAACAAGTGTATTTTGAGAAATAACTTTTAAATTTTTTAAATTTCCCGCCAAACACGAAAAGAGGAACGGCACTGTAAACCTCTTTCGGGGTTTCTTCTGATGCAGAAGCGATTGCACATATCGATATCTGTCAAAATGTTTAACCTACAGGTAAAAACCAAGGTAAAAACTGCCTTGACAAGCGATTGCGGCTGATGTTAACCCCATTCAACTTGAAATTTAAATTTTCTTCCAAAATGGATGGAATAATATTTTCCGTATGATGCGTACTTTTCGAGTTAAACGCGGAAAACTGGAAAAACGTGCCATAATTTCGCGGTTTCCGGCTCTCAAATCTGAAGCATACCCTAGAAACCGTCGCAAACTCATATTACCGTTATTCAGGACCACCAGGGGAAATTAAATCGATTTCTAGCTCCGAGCAATTTTTAGGGGCTAGAGCACTAATTTTCCTGGACTATAAGAAATTTATCGTAAACATTTATTATTTTATTTTGCAGTTACAGGTGATGCAATTTGTATAAAAAATATAGGTTTATTTGTTGTTCACAATGAAAAGGAAAATTACTGGAATTCTATCGGTAATTGTCAGAAAATGGGAGCGGATTTAGCTGATATATCTTCAGAAAAAAGAACAAGACATTTATCGAGAGCAATCAACAGTAGTCTTCAATACTGGTACAAAGTTGCCTATGTGGGAATGGACGACATCGAACAAGAGGGGAGCTTCGTGACTTCCTCTGGTTCACCACTTACTTGTTCTGCCTACAGGTAAAAAAAGTGATATATCTTTGAGGAACACTATAGTATTATCAAATGGGTTGAACCTGAAAATATTTTCATTCAACGATTTGATATTTGCTGCTAAAATAGAACGATGGGTTTTGAATTTTATTGAATCGATTTCATCGTAGTCGTTTCATAGCCACTTAGTTCACCTAATTCGGTAACTCATATATATCATATACAGTCAGGAGAAAACCGCTGGATATTAGTGGCATTACTCGGGTATTATTCGAAAATTAGGGGCATTACTTAGGTATTATGGGCATTACTCGGGTATTAGCCGGGAATTAGGGGTATTACTCGGGTGTTAGTCGGGAATTAGTGGCATTACTCGGGTATTAGTTGGGAATTAGTGGCATTACTCGGGCATTAGTCGAAAATAAAGGGCATTACCAGGGTATAAGTTGGGAATTAATGGCATTACTCGGGTATTAGTTAGGAATTAGTGACATTACTCGGGAATTCGGGGCATTACTCGGGTATTAGTTGGGAATTAGTGGCATTACTCAAGTATTAGTCGGGAATTAGGGGCATTACTCGGGTATTAGTAGGAAATTAGAAGCATTACCCGGGTATTAGTCGGGAATTAGGTGCATTGCTCGCGTACTAGTTGAGAATTAGTGGCATTACTCGGGTATTAGTCGGGAATTAGGGGCATTACTCGTGTATTAGTTGGGAATTAGTGGCATTACTCGGGTATTAGTTGGGAATCAGTGGCATAATTCGGGTATTAGTTAGAAATCAGTGGAATTACTCGGGTATCAGATGGGAATTAGTGGCATTACTCGGGTATTAGTAGGAAATTAGGGGCATTACTCGGGTATTACTAGGTATTATTCAAGAATTACTAGGTATTACTTGGGAATTATTTGGATATTAGAGGATTTTTGGGAATTAGTGTACACAATATTCTCAGCAGTTTCCCCCTCGGATTCATTTTACATTTTGTTACTGAGCCCATGGCTCACGATAAAATAGATTGGATAAAACGACAATTTCATCAAACTATTTGACCGTGATTTACGGGCTTGACTGATTATAGATATAAAATCACTCAAATATGAAATGAAAACTGTTATATTTCTGAAGGAATCTTTCACTAGGTACCAACTCACTCACTTTGTTACCAGCAAGCTACAGAAAATGGTATCTTTTAAAACTGCCATATGCTAGCAACAGTAGCATTTTCCGCACTCTTCTAGAAAAACTATACCTTTTTTGAATTATGTTTTCAGAGCATGGGCACCAGGACATCCCCGCTCTTCGAATAAACACGAAGATTGCGTTGTACTTGATTCTGAGAGAGTGTGGAGAGTTGTAGATTGCGAAACAAAATTACCATCCCTATGTGAATTCTATCCGGACAAACCAAATGAAATAAATGATTTGGTTAATGTAAGCTGTCATAAAATACGTGGCAAATGTGAGTACCTAACCATTTTGCTGTATCAATTTGTGACCAAAACCCATTTTTGACTTCAACGTAACTTGTCATCGATGATGTTATAAGTTAAATTTTGCTGGAAATTCAAGAAGTACGAAGGACGAGTGGAAAGCTACTTTTAATTTCAGGAACTGGATTTATTCCTTGGTTAATCACCAGTTGTTATATTAGACGAAATAATTAATTATTTATCATTCCATCATTTTCATTCGGCTAAAATAGTTACTATAATTCCAGCAAATTAATAAAGACGTTTAAATTCAAATAATCTTAGATTCAGTCATCTTTAGAAAATGATGCTTTGAAAAAGTCACTTTTCCCCCTATGGGATTCTTTCTACTGTTCCCCTTGGCCATACAAAAAAGTTCTACTGTATGATAAATAACTATTCTTGATTTGTGAAAGTACATACCAATCACAGATTTTCAGTAGAATATCTTTTCAATTCAATTTAAAATTTTTGGTATGGTATGGTATGGTTTTGGTTTATTCTTGATTAACATAATATCTGTAAGATCTGTAGACAATTCAAATATCGCTATCATGACTGAAAACACATCTCACATATCTCTCGTGGATTTGTTATCTTGCCTTCTGTTCGTATCATACTGGCTATTCATTTTCTTGGATTCTTGTAGTGAATAAGAAGAAATGTGAAGAACAACGGTCGTTATATAATTTATTCAAGAACTCAACTAGAAGTGAGAGATGTGCCATAATGAATTATGAAGACAACACACCTCTGAAGCACCTCTGAATTATGTTGTGAATGTTATTACAATTGATATCAATAAAATTGGTTTTTCTTCTCCACCTAAGATATATTTTCAATTTCATTTATTCAATAATCAGGTGAGTTGATTTGACATAGGTACTTGTTTGGCGTTTATTTTCTTTTAGCATGACGAATGGGCATTGTTCCTTCTACAATTTTGACCTTCTACAATTTTTGAACTTCTACAATTTTTGACGTACAATTTTTGACCTTCTACAATTTTTGACCTTCAACAGTTTTGCTGTATAAATTAATTCTACAAGTTTCAATTATCGAAGTTGCGGAGATGTTCATATGAGGAGTGAAAGGCAAAATTAAATTTTCTAAATCTGATTTTTCCAGAAACAGAGTAGATTAGAGGTTCTGGTTACGATTCGAAAGACATTTTTCACCTATTTAGCCTTGATTTTTTGGGAAGTATATTGTAACTGGTGTTCATAGTATATCAGAGGTAATTTTAAACATTTTTTGCTGTATGTATCGATTGTACAGCAAAACTAGTGGAGTGTTTCCATGAGAAGGTAGAAACACTGTTTATTCCACTATTATTTTTTTGTATTTAGTGAATTTTTAAATAATTACTTCATGAAACGAAGCTATACGATAAAAAAATTTACTATGAGAGGTAGTCAATTAAATCTCCTATTTTCACAAGCCCGTAGAAAATTCCATTCTGGTTTGCCAAAAGATTCAAGGGGGTATAATATTGCCTTATTTCTCCCTTGTCCAAAACCAACACCTTGTCATAAAGGATATGGTCCGTATATATCCTTGGTTATTCTGGTTAGTAATTTGGCGGTCCGTTTATACCAAATTCCTGAATATTCGGTGACTATTTCCTGAAACTTCGATGATTCATCTGTCACCAGAGTACCCGTACTTTTTCCTCGGTAACTCAGGAACCGCTTGTCATTTGTCAATTGGAATCATTTTATTGAGTGCCAGATTTGAAAGGTCTTTGGGAATGAAAGCATTACATTTCATTGTTTTTTTAACAAATGTACTTATTTCAAATTGTTCACTGAAGACAAGTGACAAGGGGTCCGTATATATGCAGCTGGTTGCTTGAAAAATCAGAAACCGCTACTTACCGATCTGAAATGTTCGGCGATATACAGACCATACCCATAATTCACAAAACTTCGCTAACTCGACATGGAATGAAACTAAGTGATCAAATAAATATATTTACTATGAGAGGTAGTCAATTAAACCTGCTTTTTTCACAAGCCCGTAGAAAATTCCATTTTGGTTTGCCAGAAGATTCAAGGGGGTATCATACTGCCTAATTTCTCCCTTGTCCAAAACCAAGACCTTATCACATTTCAAAATCGTAGTGATTCTATGGGAAATAGTTAATACTGTACAATCCGAGAAGTTTCTTTCGATAATACTATATAACAAAGAATCAGTTTCTTGGTCCATGTTGGCTGTGGCTTCATCAAGAATGATGATTTTGCTCTCGCGCAATATCGCCCTGCCCAGGCACACAAGCTGTCGTTGTCCTGAACTGAAGTTCAAGGAGTTACCTTTCACCTCCATATTCAAGCTCTGAACAACTCCGTGTAGGTTGACAGTTTTCAAAATCCTCCACAGACGTTCATCGTCGAACTCGTTGAATGGATCGAGATTTGTACGGATTGTTCCGGAGAATATAACGGGGTCTTGTGGAATGATTGCCAAAGTCTTCCTCAGTAGATTGAGCGATACAGTCTTTATATCCACATCGTCTATAAATATTCTTCCTTCCAAATCATATAGTCTGAAAATTGAGGCTATGATTGACGACTTTCCTGCTCCGGTTCTACCAACTATCCCAATTTTGTCACCAGGTAGTATTTCGAAATTCAAATTCTTCAAAACAGTTTCTTTGTCATTGTATGTAAGTGAAACGTTTTCGTAGGTAATTCTTCCTTTGCTCGGCCAGTTCGCAATTTCTCTGCCTTCCTTGATCTCTGCTTTAATTTCCGTGTATTCCATCACTCTTTCTACAGACGTCATGTAACTCTCCAGGTCAGCCCATACGCGAACGGCCCACTGGACTTCATCTGCTAGATATATTACTTGCGTCAATGCCAAACCAACATCGCCAGCAGAGGTATCTGAAAGAAATGCATTATTCATTAGCATCTTACAGGAAGACATCGAGAAATATAATCTGGAATCAAAAATGTATTCTCATAAAAAAAATTCGCACACATATACAGTGAATTTCAAAAAGTTTGCACCATATGAGAAACTTTTTTATTATGCATTTGTCAGAAAATTTTATTCTTCATATAAGCTGGTGCTTTGCGTTAAACTTGTATTCGAGTTATCAAAATTCTGAATTTTCAAACGGTGTACAGGGGGGAACAAAAAATATGATTTTTTAACTACCCTAATTTTTGAAATTAATTTTCCCCGAATTTTTTATAGTTTTAGCTTCATAAACAGTACTAGTATCTCATATGCACCTTAGTCGCCTTCCTCATATTTCTACAACGATATTTCAATGCAAAATTTGGTACAATTTATCATTTGTACTAGAATATCGACGTTTTTTGAAAATTGTTTGAATTTTCACTAGTTTTTTGGTGCAAATTTGATATATCACTCCATATGTATGTCCATAATAACTATCAGTATGATTTTATGGATGGAAATTATTGAATAAATCAATTAATCATAGGTTAACCATTAAATAATACAATTCTGCAACTTTACAATCACTTGAATCAAAATATATATACAGTGACCGCCAAAAAGTATGTACCATATGGGAAAAAAGTTTATTAGAGTACCGGAAAAAATATTCTTGGGAAAAGTTTGTGCATGTCCGATAACCTAAAAATCGATTTTGACACATGACACGTGATTGCTGGTATGGCACAAATTGAAAAAAATTACTATGAAAAGGCAAAAAGTGGGGTAAATGGCAAGATATTAAAAAAAGTTATTTGAAAAAGTTGCTTAGAATTAAATTTTATACAGAAATGCAGAGTTTGAAAAGATAATGAGAGAAAATTGAAAATAGCATTTTTTTTCTAAATATTTTCCTAGCTGTATAAAAATATCAAATTATTATCCTATGAATAGCTTGACTATACTGTATTTCAATAATAATGACAAAACTTTCTCAGTGAGCACTAAATTAAAAAAAATGTATTTTGTTTAAACCCTGATTGTTACATCGGTTCGTATCTAATAGTTATATCAGAATTCATCCCCATTCATCTTACAGTGCCCTGAAGATGTCAAAATGAATTGACGAAACGTTGGCTTTCAAGAAATATCGTTTTCTTCAATCTGATTCCTAAATCCCAAAAACAACTGCGCAGTCATCATCAGAAAGGTCGTAAATAAATTGCAATTTAAATAAAAAATATCACGTCATAATATCACACACATAAATAACACATACAATAATAATATTTTTTTCGAATATAATAAAAACATTACTGATAATAACATTGCTCAAACGGCATTCAAGGCTTTGTGCAACAAGGAAGTGACGTCCAATCTGGTATGGGCCTGCAAAGAAGAACTGAGAGCGCTGACAGACAGGAATCACGTCAAACTGATATAGGTCCCAGAACACCAGGGAGTTACAGCTAATTATAAAGCAGACGAACTCGCAAGAAAAGGTTTAGAAAAACACCCAAACCGAAATAAGTGAGAGACTGGATTGGGGACAGACAAAAGAACTATTGGGTTAGCATCTCAGGAAACAAACAGGAACATGAAAAGACCGTACTGTAAAAGAACCGCAGAGCGGTTATTGATGGACAAGAGCCAGCTGAGAACCATTACGGGACTCCTATAATGTCATGTATAATGGTCATGCACCAGTTAAAGAGCACCTCAAGAAAATGGGACTGTTTAACGGAGACGTGACCTGCAGACTTTGCGGAAATGATCAAGAAACAGTGACACACTCACTGTGCTGTTACGAGGAACTAGAGCACAAAAGACAGGCAATTTTTGGGAGGCCATCTGGAGATCCAGAATTCTATAAGTCCCACCCAGTGAAGAACATGTACAAACTCGTACAAGGCACGAAAGTACTATGACAGTACAGAATATAGGCATGATACATTGGGCCAACAGGCCTGACTGTCACCAATAGCAAGAGCCTGACGGTCCTACATAGAGGTGGACGTTTAGGTGAGTAGGCTCTGAGATATCAGATAATCAGTGGAGTCTTACAGTATGTATTGAGTTTTGAGACTCATTACCTCTCTATAAAAGATTTCCTCCAACCCAGCAAAAAAAAGTGCCAGCAAGAAGGTGATCAAAACCAACTGTATTCATTTTGTGCTAGAATATTCATCACAGATTTTCTTCGTTTTCCTGAGATCAAAATTGAGTGGCGCTTCTCGGGATCATTTGATAAATCGAAGTCAAACTCATGAGCGTTGCTCTCAGACGAACAGCTACTGGTGCATATGGAACAAACTTTAGGGCGGGAATATATTTGAAAACTGAAGTGTGTAGATTCATTACCCACGGTTCTATCAATTATCAATGCAGTGCCGGTCTGGACGGAGAGCAAATACTTACAATGACTCCAGTACCTACTAAGGAAGTACGGATGCACAGAGCCATCTATATGGACCACAGAAAGCATTCGGTGTCTAGTGGAAAAATTCTGCATATAGTCATATGTATTATTATTTTATTATCAACTTTTGCAAGTTGTTCTAGAAAGAATTGTAAAGAGTTTTCTTGTAGGAAAACTGGGTGAGTCGTAATGGACTGTTGGATGATTTTCTGTTCGGTGATTGCCGACGAAACCCTTACGGTATATGAAATTTGCGAAAGACTGGTTTATCGATAATCCATTTTCATTTAATGATATTTTATGATACCTCTTCCCTCTTTTCTCATTAAAGCTTACCTGAATCGAAAAAAATGAACGTTACGATAACCATACAGATGAGGAACGTGCAAACTATGTCCAATGAGAAGCCGAATGCTCTTGTTGAACATTGTGTCATATAGTGGGCAGAGGTGAACAAATCTGTGTGCCTATCGAATTCATCCATCAGAATCTTCTGAACTCCGTAAGCCCTGATCGTGGTGATTCCTTCAAGAGAGGCATTGAGATGACCCATAATAGGACTTCGAGCTGAAAGGGGAAAAATAGTTTATATTCCTTATTATACCGGGGGACCACGAGGTGAGGTACGCCCCCCAATTTTTCTATAGTTTTGAAGATACAGATTTCAAATTTGGTGTGTCGCTATAGTACTCGAATACGCATATTTTGAAGCCTCTACTGAAAATTCACCACTTCCGGTTTAACCATAAACTTTTTTTCCAAATGACACCCTGTACATATTTTTTCATTATCAGAAAGAGCACGCAATTTGTAATAACACTGTTTTTCAAAATTGAAAATCGGTTGAAAAATGGCGGAGATACAGCTGATTGTTTAATCGAAAAAAGTTGGCCATGAAACTCGAATCATCACAATTGACAAACGACATCAGAAGTTATCAGAGGAAGTTTCGAAGTGCGATACAGTTGAAAACTGAGTTTCTCATGTAATGTATCTCCGCCATTTTTCAACCGATTTTCAGTTTTGAAGAACAGGGTTATCACGAATTTTGCGTGCTCTTTCGGATAATGAAAAAATATGTACAGGGTGTCATTTGAAAAAAAAATTGGGGTCATTTCCGGTTAAACCGGAAGTGGTGAATTTTCAGTAGGGCGGTTATTCTGTAATGGACGAGGTACAGAAAACTTGACCCCTGTCCTCTCGCATCTTCGGAAAATATCACTGTGGGCGGATCCATATACTAGCTAGTTGTTTGAGATACGTAGAAGATGATTAAAATCCTAAGGCCATTAACACCCAACCTGTTATAAAGCATTTGAGGTCGAGAAAGTATCTTTTTCCATTGGGGTGACAACAGGTAACGAATAGATGTTATATGTAGGTAATTCAATGTTCGTAAGGGGCAGTAGTTATTGACTGACAGATATTTGCCTCAGTTTAACATTTTGTAGAAATCACTTGAAACCAAGTCTAGATACTAACACTCAAAACGTCGTGATCAGGAACCGTAGAAAATAAGTTTTCTCTCTGTTATTATTTTATTTTTCAAGCACTGAAGGATCGTTACTCAACTAACTATAAAGGTAAATCAGGATCATATTTTTCATACATTGTAATACTCACCTGATGAAGACAATCTTTTCAAACTTCTTCCGGTTGGTAAATATATTCGTCTCATCATCAGAAGGAATATAAATATCACCCCAGAATATATAAGGAAGGTTTTGTTAACGGTACCTATTAGAATCACGATCCCTAGAATTGAGAATGTAGCCTGAAATGAATCCAAGCATTATTTTGATATTTGCTCCGTTACACAGAAGATACAGTTAACCACCTGAAGAATTTTTTTTTATTTTTTTGCGCATTTCAATATAAGCCTTTATTTTTTTGGACTATTTATTTTGTAATTTCTGGTTATAGTTATTGTTATTACAAAGCCTGTTTCCTGTTTTGAGCTACCTATCTAGCTCTTAATGAGGAAGTCATCTGAATTTGAATTCGTCCGCTATTCTATAGCCTCCATCTTAAATTTATTACCCCCACATACTCATTTTGAAGCGAATCGGACCATGATTACAAAACTCGTCCGCCGTCTTACCTATCTCGAACTTTAAAATATTATTTTGCAAGTTTTGACAATTAGGGGTTGTTTTCACCCGTAAAAAATAAACAGCGCCCAACGGCATAGTATAGAATTTAAAGCAGAGGGTAAGATAAAGCTTATTTCAAATTTTTATGCAAATCCATGGAGGACGAAAAAATTGCTAGGTCTTGCCATTTTTTGACCTTCACTTAATGGAATACTTGAAAAAAAATCAAACCTTATGGACTATGGAAACCCTCCTTTTGTTACTATTTTAGGTTTTGTCATTCAAAAACTGAATTAGTGATAGACTTACCCTCAATAATTCACTCAACGTATATGACAGCTGCTCATCAATATTATTCATATCTTGAGAAAATCTGTTGAGAATATTTCCTAATAGGTTAGTATCGAAATATGCCATGACAGCATTCATAACACTATCGATCATTGTTCTGTGGATATTGATGGATGCCCTTTTACAAAAGTTATAAATGGCGAAAGCTTTTAGAGACGTTAATGCTGCTGCGATCAGAAGTGTAACGGAATAAAATGTGATAGTGAATTGACTTCCTCTCATTGCCTCATCAAGAGAAATGGAATACTTATAGAACGACATTGTTGTATTCATTCCCGTACTGTTTGTTTTGTTAATTGCTTTCTGAAGATCTAGGACAATTTGCTGTTCGTCAACCCTATAAAGAAGAATATATTGCTTTTATGTGCTAATAATAATAACAGAAATCTTGGCTGGATGAGTGCAGAAGAATTCATCCTTGTTTCACTTCGTTTACTCAGATCACATGATTCTCAGACGCAATAGTATCTAACGTAGGGAGTTGCTTTTAATGAATGATAATGAAACTGATATCAACAAATCATCTCCGCAGTGTATGACGCCTATCAGACTCTTTCCCAAACTGGTAACCTCGTTCCCAGAGTGTGGAAGACATGGCGATAAATTGGCTTTCCAAGCACACAATGCGTTAAAACAGTGTCTTGACATGAATGTTCGTGGCTACTAAGAAGCCACTAAAGCAAGAAGCACAAGAGCTTCCACGTATTGTGTATAACCCAATTAAATTTTCGAGTTTCCGGAACTTCTCAACATACATCCCAGGCAGCAGAATGACGTCTAAATGACGTCAATTTTTTGTCACAAAATGACTGTGTGGACGTCCTTAAAGGACGTCAAAATGTCACAGCCACAAGACGTCATATTTATACGTCAAAATGACGTCATTTAAATAGACCATTTAGGTCCCAGTATACCAGATGTTTCCAATGCACGTGAAGAAAATTGCCAGGCGATTCTAAATGAGTGAATATAAATAGTTTATCCAGATATATTAATCCAAAACAATTCAAATTTGAATTCATCAAAAAAATATAGACTGTCATTTTAATCTTGAAAACATATAGGTTGTTCTTGAATAAAAAAATACATAGGTAGAATAATATTTTATTGAAAAACTTGAAACAAGGAAATGCTGTAAATGGATTATGTGGGTTTTTTGTCATTGAAAATTTATTGTTTTTGTAAAAAAAATCTACTAGAAAAAATATTGATTTTTATTTTAAAAACTAAAATTGACAAAACTTAAAAAAAACTTCAGAAAGAATAATTATAGGCCTCGGGCCCGATACCAGAAAAAAAAATGATTACTCAACTGTTGATACTTCGTTATACGTCATTTATTGGCCCAAGACGTCGTGGACCAAAACTGGCGAATAAACGACGTCAATATGACGTCTTCTTAGGCCACTCTGCTACCTGGGATACTCCACCAATAAGTGCAGCTTGGGGTTTTCTACAACGATCGATTGCCATAAGGCGTTTGATCCAAAATCAAATGAGCTCAACGTGCATTTGCTTACAGCCGTTCCACAACGGTTGTTAGATGCCTTGCGAAATGACTAGTGTGCCTATCGCCAACGAAAGCTAAACAGCTTCTTGAGTTGGACAAGAAAAACTTGAAGATGGTAACGGGACTCCTCACTGGACACTGCCCTCTGGGGTACCACCTCAAAAAGATGGGTAAATGAGAGAGTGATAGTTGCCGCAACTGCGAGAACTTCGCGGAAATTGTAGAACATTTGCTTTTCGAATGTCTAGTGCTTTTTTGCAAGCGGCTCATGTTCCTGGAAGGGGCCTTCTTAACGCCCTCCGACATCAGGAACTCAGCTCCCAGAAAACTGATAAACTTCACAAGAAGTCTCGGAATCCCGGGCCTCGAATAGATCAAGGATCACAATGGATTTCTAATAAAATCCCATACAATATACAAAAAATTACGATTCATACTATGACGTTTCTGTAAAGCATTTATACAGTATGGAAAACTTTTTATCTGGGCGCCTCTCCTGTTACCCGACCCGACGCAGTAACGGACCACGTGGCAATGCGACACACCGCACGCAGCGCACGTCGATATCCCTTCCTCGAGCGAGTAGAAGAGAAATTGTAATGCTCTCTCAACATATAGCAAGCTATTCTTTACGCTCTCATGAAACCACCATACCCAAGATGAAAACTTTCCGATACTTTATGCACTTTTATCAAGTGTTACCTGTCAAATCCACCATAGTAGCCGAACATTTTAGTGAAACCCGCCGCTGTAGTGTGCTTGCGCAGAAAAATGTTCAGCCCAAATACTATGACTCTTGCTCTATTAGAATCTTCATCACTATCTTTACACAGTTATCATATAATATTGATACTCACCAGTGGGCCAACAATGCATCAGAATAACTCTCTGAACCCTGTGCAAGGGAGAAGATGATTAAATTCAATGTCACTAGAAGAGCTCCGCCTCCAAACATAAAATATTTCCTGTAATATTCCAAATCAACACGTCCCTTCTTCTTCACCTCTCTGTAGATTTTCTTGGACGTATTTTGCTCCAGCTCCAACAGTGGTGCTTGTTCGCCTTTGTCCCCTTCGACGTTTCCTTCGTGTTTTGTTGACACCTCCCGTTCTACGTCATCATTCATTACGTCATTCATGCCTAATTTGTTTATTTCTTCTAGAATTTTCACGTCGGGTTCGCCGCAAGATTTTATTCGTCCATGATCCATTATTACGACCGCATCTGCCTCTTGAATATGTGTGACACTCTGAGTAACCAGAATACATATTTTGTGTTTCAAGAAGTTTTTGATGCATTCATTGAAAATATGGTCTTGAACTTGAGAATCCAACGCCGTCAACGAATCGTCTAGAAGATAAATTTCACTTTCTCTATAAATGGCCCTAGCTAAATTCACTCGAGCTTGCTGCCCTTTACTGAGATTCAGACCCCGATCGCTCACTATAGTTTCGTCGCCATTCTCGAATAAATCAAAATCATATTGGAGGGCACACACCCGAATTACTTCTTGATACCTGAAAAAAACATATATACAGAGTGGTCCAACGAAAAGTATGCAGCTTTTATCCTTTTTGTGGATTTGCAAGCAAAAATGCTCGGGCACGTGGAGTTTGTTTTTGAGAGGGACACATTTCAGATATATTTTGCAACTTGTGCCTTCAACCCCTCAGCGACGGGGTGTCACAACCCTAAAATTTTAAATGGAACGTGGGGTCGACTGATATATCATTTGAACGGGCACAAAATTATCTTCCCAATGATACCCTATTTGTTGAAATTTACTGAAGCAGTTAATGCGAAAACGGCTTTAAGAACATGAACCCGATAATGTTGGTATTAATGAAAAATACAAATAAGTTTTGGTTACTAGGAATTAAAACATGTACAAGTAGTACTTAGTACGTTTCAATATTTGTTACTTGTAATAGTGCTTTGTAAAAAAAAACAAGCTGTTAAATTGATTTATTGAAATGTTATTTCAACAAGTGTTCAAATTGTGACCCATTTGCTTCCATACAATAATACAGACTTTGTTCAAATCTATGTCTAACATTTTGTAGCATATCAGGTGTTATGCTTCGGCACTCTGCTATAATCCGTTGGCGAATATCTTCTATGGACTCGGGCTTCGTAGCAAAACATTTATTTTTCAAGTGTCCCCATAGAAAAAAGTCCAAAGGCAATAAATCAGGTGACCTGGCAGGCCATTCCATTGGGCCTCTCCTGCCAATCCACTGTCCGGGGAACCGGTTATCTAAAAATTCTCGTACAGGAACAAAATAGTGCGGAGGTGCTCCATCTTGCTGGAAATGAAGCCGATCAGCATTATGATTTTGGTCATCTTCTATTATTTGTGTGATGAAAGGATCAATTGCATCTTAAAGCATGTTTAGGTAGATTTCACCATTTAAATTTCCAGAAATGAAAAGTGGTCCTATGATATGACTTCCTAATATGCCACACCAGACGTTTATTTTTTGAGGGGCCTGGGAATGAACCTCACGGAATAAATATGGGTTACTGTCATCCCAGTAACGGCAATTATGCCTATTCAAAGCTCCATTCAAATAAAATGTACACTCATCTGTAAAACAAATGTTACACATATCTGCAGTTTTTTTCTTACACTTATCTGCAGACGTTTTCGACAAAATCACGCAAACGATAAATGGGGAATTTAGTTGTGATAACAAAAAATTATCATTGAAATGTTGCTTTCGGCAAAATAAAGTAATTTAGAAATGATTGTCGTTATCCTGATTCCTAGTAACCAAAACTGATTTGTATTTTTCATTAATACCAAAATTATCGGGTTAATGTTCTTAAAGCCGTTTTCGCATTAACTGTTTCAGTAAATTTCAACAAATAGGGTATGATTGGAAAGATAATTGTATGCCCGTTCAAATGATATATCACTCGACCCCACGTTCCATTTAAAATTTTAGGGTTGTAACACCCCCTCGCTAGGGGGTTGAAGATACAAGTTGCAAAATATATCTAAAATGTGTCCCCCTTAAAGGCACACTTCACGTGTCCGAGTATATTTGCTATGAATTCCAAATAAAGGAGAAAAGCTAGGTGCATACTTTTCGTTGGATGAAGTGACATACTGCTCGAAACAAACTATTTTTGGATGAATCTGTTTTGTGTGATTCGTGTATTTCAAAATGTTTTGTCTTGCTACAAAATGTTTTGAATGAAACCGTTTGGGAAACCTCGTTGTAAACAACACGTTGAAGCGTCCGTCGACTCTATTTGCACGTTTTGCATGAAACCGTTTTGCTTTCAGGCGTTTTTGATTTATCGGTGTGTGGTCAGTCTTTATTTCTCAAAAATGTTTTGCTTTAAGGTGTTTTTGACTTTTTGGTGTGATGTCAGCCTGAGAGACACAGTCGAGTGCTTTCTACAGATTGTATAGAGTAATACCAGCTTCCATGCCATTTTAAAACATTTATTTCATGAGTCTCAGCTTCAAAATGATTTCAATAACTTTGGAAATAGATTTTGATGATAGACATTGACCTATGGTTTGCCATCTCTGAAATTTTTTCGAAAATTGGTATTACTGTCGTAATTTTCAAGATATCTGGAATTTCTCCCTATGCAATGGAAGTATTGGAGAGAATTACCAACGGATCTATTATCAAGTCTAGGATCCATTTCAGTTCACTTAGAGTTTTTGAAGTTGCATACAGCTTCGACCTTTTTGACAACCTCAAATCTCGTGACCGGCTATATGACAAAAGATGAACATGGTGTGGCCAATCCTTTCAAAAAAGTGCCCTGCCCATTTGAATGATTAAGAATTTTGCAAAAAAATTCTGCAAAGTTTTAGACAATGATGCTGATCAATTACTTTTATTGCGGACTTCCTTGTATCTCCGATCGTTATCAAGTGTGTACTAACGGCAAGAGTGGTGAAATGAACTTCATATATCCTGAGGTAATGAACAGGAGTGGAGATTTACTTAATTGGAACCAACCGTGGTATTTGGCGGGGACCCTTATCGTTTGTTTTCTTCTAGAATTGAACTTTTATTATTTAACATTTCCCACACATTCTTTATTTCTACGCTGGGTCGACTAAAAGCGTTGTTGGCTCGCATGTAAATTGGCTGTTTAAATTTTTGTTTAAACCCATGTTCTTTCTTTTCCAAGACGTTCTGTGACTTTCGACGCCTCTCTTCATTGAGTCCAGCGTTTGTCTTTGTCTATCTTAATGTTGAGCGGTCTTTTGGTCTCACCAATGTAGCGGCGTCCTTATTCACATGGAATTTGGTAAACGCAATTTTCGCTTGAATTCTCGGGCATAGTTTTGGTTAGGAGGCTGCACTATGTGTTTCCGGATCTGGAACGTTGTACTTATTCCCGATCATTCTCAGTCTCTCCAATACACCTCGGATATATGGTAGGAGGATAATATGGCTTGGCTGTTGATTCTTTTCCTGTCTTTCTGTTTCCTTGTTTTCCTGTTTCCTTGTTTCAGAACGTCTTCCAGGAGAATATCAGGTACCCGTTCTATTTCATATTGTCTCTCAATGTATGTATGGTTCTTGCACTTTCGACGAGAGTTTTCTCGATGAATTCTTTGGTCAATGTTGTGTGGTGTGAATCTAAGCTTAGGTATTGTCTGGTATGGGTTTTCTTTTTCTATAGAGTCCCCAATTCTCTCGACTTTGACGTCCACGAACATTGATTACCTTAGAGTACATTAGTTGCAAGCTCATGATACAGATTGCTATATAGTAAGTATACGAGATATCTTGTTGCAATCACACACTTGATAACGACAGTGGATGTTAATTGTTTAAATGACGTGGACAATAAAAGTCCAGAAGAATTCTACTTTTATATTATTTATTATCAATAATGAAGTTATGCTACCCGGAATCGAGTGGATACTTACCGTTGTTCATCAAGCTCCTGCCCAAACAGAATATTCTGCTTTATTGTCGATGGAAACAACCACGGATCTTGGGAGGCATAAGAAATCCTTCCGGAAATCATCAAATATCCGCTGGAAAGTGGATAATCCTGTAGCAAAGTTTTCAACAAAGAGCTCTTCCCAGACCCAACATCTCCCGTAACCAGTATCAATCCCGTTCTCGTTTTAAATGTCACGTTCTCCAAAATAACTCTATTTCCAATATGAACATTTGCTTCTCTGAGTTCCAGTACAGGATCGCTGGTGGCTCTGTTCGAACCACTTCTGGGGGGCAGTTCCTCAGCTGCCATCACCTTGTTTATCCTGGTAAGTGCCGAGTATACTTCAGCAGCTCTTCCCATGCTGTAAGGTACGAGACCGCCAAGGTTGTGTTCCAGTTGTTTGAAGAGGGCGATGATGTAGAATATTAACTCAGTGTTCACAGAGTATCCCAGCCAAATGTAAGAAATTATTAGTGAATAGAGACCGAGTCTCGAAAATAGGACTCCGATGACCATGAGGCATATGGAAAAATAGGAACTCATCAGAAGGTTGTCCATTTCTTTCCTGGAATCAATTATCATAATTGAGTGTCATAACAAATAAATTTGTATTATTTAGTTCAGTAGCATGTTACCACAGTATAATGATCAATCTAGCAACTTGGTCGCTTCTGCCAACAAAAAAATATTGGTCGGAGGGCTGGAACGAGTATTGCCAAACCCCCGAGTTGCGAAAGAGAAGGGAATGCCGAACGTTCGAATGATTCAGACCATCCGAATGAAGTAGTAATAGTAAACAAACATCGTGCTGCGAAAGAGAAGTCAATGCCGAATAGTGACCGAAAGATTCGAAAGCAGTAGGTAATCGAGAGTCTTGCGCTGTGCTCACCAGTGCCGGCCTACGTTTCAAGATTTGTAGGATGTTGTGGGATACAGGTATGGTTCAAAATGTTCAGGAATTTGAATAATTTGATACCAAAATTATTGCCATTATTGCTTCCGGTCACCCACATTATTATTGCTGGTGGCTTCAGGAGCTGACGAAGAAAGGGGAGGATGAATAAATACGTTTTAAATGCTGTTGCAAATTGGTAGTGTTACCAAAGAATTCCATAAGTTTCTTGCATACTCGAAATTGTACCAAATTCAAATTCAGATTCATTTATTTCCTATTATATTATAATTCCAAACCTTTAAATATCTCAATGAGATAACACACTTCACTTTCAGTCCGAGCTCATCCCGGGGAATAAGAAGGAAGGAAAGGAAGGACAGCAGATGTGCACGACGATCCTCTGTCGTTTCCGACTCGGGGGTCGCGCACTTCGCCTAAGGAAAAATCAAGAGTCCTCGTAAGAGAGCGCTAATCAGACCCCCACAGATGTTATGCGGGTCGTCGATCTTATGAGACATTAGAGAGGTATCTGAAGTATCCACGACTCCTGCATTGTTCATGCGTGGATTATGGTTCTGTTCGATGCAGACACTGCGGGAGATTGGTTTGATGGGCAAGAATTGTTTGGATGTTGCTCCGCATATGTCGCGATGGAGGCGACGCCTGCAAGCGCTCGCAACACATCCACGTGAGTGTAACTATCCTTGTTGATGATAATAGCTTTGCCCGAGACCACATCACGATAAATTTTGGTGAATTTATATTTTCTCGTGAAGTTGATGATCTCGGTCTCAGTCGGATTCACCACAATCTTGTTCTCCTCCAGATACAGCAGGATTTCCCTATCCAGTCTGACCCGGATCTGAAAAGCAGCGACATCGCTGGAGAACGATTGGCAATATATGGCGGTGTCATCCGCATACATTGCCGTATTCGTTCTCTCGCGACATTGAACCTGATTATTTCTTATTTTATCAAAATGGATTTCTTAGCTCCAGGCCTCATTTTTCAACACCAAAACAAGAATAACGAATAACAACAGTAATAAAAGAAAATAACAGAAAGAACAGGAACCACCAAATAATGATGACGAAACGTTCAATATTTTAATATTGATTCAGCGATTGTTTTTTCACGATATGTTGGCCTTAAACGGAATTTATTAAACATTAAGTCCAATGCGCATCCACCCAATAATCTGAGAGAATTCCTTACCAATACACAATTTATTCCTCTCTTCTTCGTTCACTTTGATTATCGATGTCTTATATATAGGTATGCGTCGAATATTTTTTCTGGATGCTGCGTTTTGCGGAGAACATAAATATTTTTTAAGAGCGAACTTCAGATCATTATATCCATCATACTATTACGAGGTCTTCCAAAAACTACTCACTTCCTTGTTTCATTAATATTTCCACTAAAGAATTTTTCCCATGTATACATTTTGATTATCCGTATGGATAAAAATGCTTCCTGGGTTTTTTGTAATCGTTCATCGGTCATTTTTCCTGTTTTCAGTCTTAGTTTACCAATCCATCTTCCCAAAAGCACTGAAAACAAAAATTTTTACGTGAATGAAGTTCGTATATTGTAGTTGGCGTTTTTTCTGTAACGGTTGTGGAGAAAATAATTTTTCGTTGCTTTCCATTTGTTTATATGTGAAATTTGTGATTGTGGAGAAAGCGGTCTGAAACTAGGTTAGAATGAAAATTCGCGATGCTCGTGGTTCCTCATGCTTGCTTTCAGCTCGCACTCGGAACTTTCCAGTATCATCGAATTTACATTCTTACCTTGATACAGAATAAACTATACCATAATCATCATTATGCATAATTCTCTCCAATCTATTCAACTTCATTCCATTTTAAATTATTTTTTTCTTACCTAGTATGGGCATAGAACTCAGTATAACTCCAATGCCGAGGAATGAAACCGGACCAATTTTCACATATAACAAATAACAAACGACACACGTCTGCACGACTCCGCTCCACATATCATTCAGCATCCAAATCGCCAACTCAAATGTGAAAACGTCTTTGGTTATGAGTGTCGCTAAGTTACCCAAAGATATGTTTGCAATGGCTGAAGGACTCAGTTTCAATGCCTTCCTGTGGACAAAATTTGGATTAACCAGCGATTCTCGATCACCATTGGCACCAGGTGGCGCTCCAAAACTCCAAGAAAACAAAGCAAACAACTAAGTATTAAATAGGTAGTACTGAAATGCGTGTGTGAACATATACTTTTCGATACTCGTATAGAAAAATATTTCGAATACGCTACCTGTAAAGCAATGAAGCAAATGCGGTTTTGATTTCTATTCCCAAATGCTTGGCCCATAAGAGAGAGTTGTGTTTGTAAACTGCATAAAGCAGATTCAGAAAAAGCACCAGAGCAGCGTACCAGTATGCGTCGTGTCGACTTACTTCAGTTTGTGAGGGAGTGAAGTATGAGGTCAGTTTACTGATAGCTAGAGGTTCCATGACACTGAAACAAAGTGGAAAATAATAGTTTATTCTGTAATGAGGTTAAAATGATAATTTTCCTCATATTATATAAACCAATCAAATGCCATCACTTTCTCATTTCAAAGCAATGAGAACAGGACTTTTCGAAAACACTGCCTTCAGCCCATGATATTTACAAATCGGTGTTTGGCTTCTTCCTTGTGAATACATTCCTATAGTTACGACAATCCCGGCAAATATGTAGAAACGTCAGTTTGACGGTTCAACTCTTCAACTGACACAAGATTAACCGTTCCTGCAATACGCATTTAGTCCATAATGATATAATGCATTTATGAAATTGTCTCATCGAATATCCCTTCAAAATGCAGAGTCCCACTGCTGGAACTTTTTAAAAAATTTTTTTTCCTAAAACATTTAGTTATTCCTGTAAAATGTTTGTTATCCTACCTTATATTGTTTTTGAATTAACATACAAACTATTTAAATTTCAAAACCATGAAGTAGTTCAAGTCAGGATGATCAAAAGTGTCCATGGGCCCAATTCAATCCTATGGCTAGTTTTTGGGGTATGAATTTGCGCTAGTAACCCAAAAGACCCAAGAAACTCTTAATTTCCTTAGTAGTTTTAAGTAATGGAAATTTTTTAATAGCAGCTTTTTTGTTGGGGTTGGGTTATATACCTTCAGTGGTTATAATGTGTCCTAGGTAGGCCGTCTCTTTCTTTAGAAACTCACATTCATCCAACTGAACCTTCAGATTTGCTTCTCAAAGACGGATAAATACTCTTGTAAGATTTACAATATGTTCTTGCAATGAAGTTGAGTAAATAATAATATCGTCAAGATAAACGAGACATATGTCCTTCAAGGACGTGGTCCATAACCTTCTGGAAGGAGCTCGAGGCGTTCTTCATGCCGAAGGGCATTCGGAGGTACTCATAGTGCCCATTCTCCACATTGAATGCGGTTTTTCGAATGGCTTCCGGATGCATCTCGATCTGGTGAAAGCCGCTCGCCATATTTATCTTCATTTTACTTCAAATCGATATACTTCAAACCCTATTGGAGGCTTGTTTGCGAAAATGGGGCACCTAAATCTGTCACTAGCTGATGGCCTATTAATCCAGAGTCCAGAGTTAATTATATGAATACAAGTTTTCATATTGATTGATTTTGTTGAAATCATTTACTCTGACTGGAATAAAAGATGGCTTTCAGAAGAATCACATTATATACTTACGTGTGAAAAATATTATAAGCCAAGTCGACAACACCAATCAGAAGGTACCTCCAACCGAATCTGCGCCGCAGTAATCGGTATATAGATGGAGATCCATTTTCCAATGTATTTTCGATCATCCACGCTTTCTCCAATTTATCACCACAATTTTTGGATCGAAAACATTTCAATACCTCGTATATGTTTTCTTCCTCCAAATCTTTACCGAAAAGACAAGCTGAATACCTGAAAAAATATTTGATTTTCACTTCTGATAAAATAAAATAGTCGTGCGCATAAAAATAATATTGGAAAATTTGAAAATCAAATTTTATATTTCAAATGTAACTTGAAACATAGTGTTTAAGAAGGTTACCTGTATCTGTAAAGATTTTTTTATGTTCTTGTTTCCAGCAGTTGTTAGTTTCAAGCAAATCTTTTCACTGGTCATGCTAATCTTGATGAACTCTTATAGACAAAAATAGAATGAAATCCACTGCAAACTTACTTTCATCATACTTACTTTACCCTCGTGACTCATATAGAGTGACATCTAGCAGGGTACAAGGATAAAGACAGAGAACAAGGTTAAAAAGTGAAAGTACCAAAAGAAGAACTAGATGAAATCCAAATCATCATCGTATGAGTTCTAGCTTTTACTTCCTTTTTTTGTGTCTTAAATGTTGAAAAGTGAGAAATCGAAGCCAAAACTCAAGGAAACCTTACACATGCAGTTTTATAGTGAAATCATTCCTATAGCCCAAAACACTAATTTCTAATAAAAATGCCATTACCTTAAGTATGATAAGAAAAAAAAGGTCTCCGAACCGAACGAAAAGGTGATGTTACAAGCAATAATATCGCAGAGGGAAACCGATAAAATATCCTCTCAAAGCCTGACTACATCGAGGGCTACGTTGCACTTGGGGTAGTAAGTATCCTCAGTAGGCATTCTAGATCATTCAGCCCGCCCCCCCTTCTACACAGGACTCTTCAGGGAGTGAGTGTTTGTTCGATGGGGGACCAAACAATAGACACAGAAAAGAATTAAAAACAAAATGGCAGATTGTCGGTACCCCACATCCCCGAACCAAAGAAAACTCCCCAAGGACCCCATAACTGATGCCAAACCCGCTCTGGAAACCAGCAGGGGCCCCAGAAGACACAGAAAACTTCTACTGAGCTCTCACACACCACCCCTCCCAAGGTTATACCAATGTGACGTCAGAACAACGCGAAGAAACGGGTGACTCGAACGAGCCTCAATCCTTGTACACCAGGAATAATAAGGGCCCTAGAACAGAGCCTTGTGTTACCCCATACTCCTTTAATACCTCTTGCGAAGTTAGACCGTTTGAGCAGACTACCTGACCATGCTAAGAAAGATATGACTCAAACCATTGCAGAGACACATCACTTTCTAACTTTCTCAGCAGTATTCTATGATTTACTTACTTTACAGAAGGTTGTCAAAAACCATTCAACACATAATGTGTGAATTCGACGTACTGGTTCACATGAGAAATAAACAACCTGGGAAGCTGCTCGCAGACAAAAACGTGAACAATAAATCTGTATAACTCTAATAAAGGTCTTAAAGAAAGTCTACTATCCACACTTTGACCAGAAAAATTTCAAAATGCTCGAGATACAACTTACACAAAAATGTTGAAAATTACGTTTGTATAAATAAAGGTGAACTCAAATAGAGGTTGGAACCGTAGATGGGATGATTATCGAAATTGAAATGAATGTGACCACTTAGTTAAAGTGGATACAACAAATTAACTATGACGCCGCTCAATAACTGAACAGTACTCACGCGAAAGTCAATTTGGAAAATATATTTGCAGTTTCTCTCGGATTCTTTTTCCTCTTCTCTTTCCCGTAATGGTCCATATCGCACGAAATAACTCACAATCAGAAAGATTCACCAATGGAGTATTCAATGCCAGAAAGGGCTAATCACATTTAATCAAGAATAAATATTTATCAACCATTGTTTCTGCTTCGCCGTCCCCTCTCGGGAGCAATTGTGTTTTTAAATAAATAGTGATTGTGTAGCTTCCTCAAGTAGTATTACGAGATCTTAATTTTAATAATTTATTGCTTCAGTTTCCTCAAAAGATAACACACTGAAAGCTGTATGAGAAGAAATATTAAATGAAAAAATGGAAATCGAAAAATTATCCACCATGGAGGTCAGTATTATAGGTGAATATATCATAGTTAGGGAGCCGCCAGTAAAAAATGCGGCGAACAGCTATACTTTTTTCGAGCTTAGGATTGGAAGCACTTACGTCGAAGATAACAAATCCAAAATATTTTCGATTTTGAGTAAGGCCCAGCCGAGAAACGAGAGAAAATATTTTGATAAATTTCGGTCGTCTTCTATATTCCTTCCGTTGAGATGTTGTTCAGAAAGTTATCATCTGGCAAAGCGGAAAAAAATTTGGTGGGGGCTGGAAAAAAAAATCTGAAAATTTCTCTCCCGAAAATGTCTTAGGTCAAAAATTATCCGGTCTTCCATCCTCTCACTTTTTAGTTCATTGTTTCAATTTGGCCCTTAGATAGCTGAAATCGAGGTGGAAGGAATATTTAGCAGGGCCGGATACAAGGGGGGAGGGGAAGGGGCTATGTTCAAAAATTGGAAAAATGGACTTGGAATGATGATTGAGCTCCGAAACATTAGGTAGCATTTCTTCAGGGACCAAGAAAAGCAACCCCCCAAAGGAGTTTTCAAACTTTCTGAAGTTTGCGTTCATCAGAAAGACAGTAAAAATTGGCCAATCATTCTTATTGTTTAGGTATACTAAATTAAATGGCAAATTTGTAAATTGGCTAAGGCTTTCGCGGCCGAAATTTTCACTATCACTATTTTGAATCGGGTTTAAAGGCCGTCGTGGTTTGGAATACTTTCCTAACGTTTCGCTAGCGCGAGTGGCTAGCTTCTTCAGAGGTCTGTTCATCTTCGTTCTACTCCGATGACTGAGCTAGGTCTGACTCTCAAGTCATATTTATGGGTCGTAAGGTAGTTCTGGGTATTAATTACCTGGGTCGCATTTGCACTTGTTATTGTGGTAGTCGAAAACATCCCCTTATTACCTGCTGTCATTAATTCGTTACTTGTCCTTTCCCTCGCATTTCTCAGCTTCGGTCCAGCGGCCAGTGGATATTTTTATTATAAATAATAGTGATAATTCTGAAAGAAATAGAGAGATATTAAAAATTCTGGTATCATCCGATTCGTCTCTTTCAAAACTGTCATACAGATGCCATTCGGAAAAAGATGAGCTGACTCATATAAAGTTATTTTGCAATCAAAATGATGAGTCTTTTTCATGGACAATGGGTATAGGAAAGGACCGTTTCACACGTAGCAAAAAAAATGTCAATGAAATTTACGAACAAAGTCATGAAGGGAATAGCTCTCTGTATTCAGAATTTGCCCAAATTTTAAAAATGTGAAGATGTACAAGATGTTTTATTTAAAAAATTAAACTGAGGCCATTGCCGGTGAAGCCGTGAGTGCTACATGATTCATTTTTATCTCAAAAAATCACATTTCCGTTGTTCAGGGACCTCCTGGATTTTCGTGCTTTGAATAGGATTTGTTTTTATCAGACTCATTCCAGTTACTATTTTTCTGCATCTTGTCAACCCATATAAGGCTTTGTAATTTAAAATAAAAATGTGTATATTGAACATGATTTGGGTCAGCCCATGGATTTTTTGATATTATAATGGATTTGTACAATACCCAACAAAATTCAGTATCAATACTTTCAGAATCTCCATTCGTTTTGATAGTTATAGAACATGTCTAGATTAGTGCTCATCTACCTTATCTATCAAGAAACAACAAATAAATTTCCCGATGAAACACTTTTTCCTGTTCACTTCTGCTCGTCTGATAAGTGATTCAGGCTGATGTGATTTATCATATTTACTCATAATCGTTTCCGTCAGTCACTCCCAAGTGTTTAACACAAACAGTGACATTAGAAATGTTGATTGCGACCGTTCTTTCTATTTTCGTTCACTTCACTGTGCTTATAAATTGTCAAATTTCTGATAATAATAATTGTGATGTGCAACAAACATGTGACGCGTGCATACAGGAACTTGACTGTGTGTGGTGCAGTGAACCGTCCAAATTAGTAAGTCAACTTTAATTTTTTTTTTGTAGTTTCACCGAATATCATACCTAAATCAGAGCATGTTTCTAATTTTCAAGGGAAAACTTACAAAATCATGTCTGCCCTTGCAATGAATTCAAAGAAGTATTCCCGGATATGAATGGTCAAGCCCTGATTGGTATAATTGTAATTAGCCCGCGACAAGGATTATGGCATTATTACGAGCTCGTCTTCTTGGGTGTGGTCAGTTGTGGTCAGTTAGAATGAAATAGTTATTTTATGCAACTATTTTGTCGGGTTCATCACTAAAAGACAAACGACAGGAAAAAAATGTGTATTACATTTCATACAAAAAGTTATAATAATAAATGAATATGAAGATATTTCGGAAAAATCCTCGGACAGGTCGATTTTTTCTCCGAATAGTCAGTTTCTGCACCATAGATACTGAGAATTTATAAGTTTATACAGAATTGAATAAAAATTCCATTGGTGATGAAAAGGGGAACATTCTCCATGAAAATTGTTGTCTTTGAATAACTATTGTAACGAAGTTATTAATTTGCTAGTTCTTATACAGTGCGGCTTTCAATATACCCTTCCCCTGTTAACTTTTGAACGGTTTAGCGTGGAAACATAAAAAAAAACATTTCGAGGGTTTAACAAATACTACTTCTGAAAAAAAAAATTGCTATTGTTATATTTCAGAAGGGCAACCAGAACCTTCAGCTGCTACGCGTCGTAAAATGTAGCTGTCCATAATTTGTATATTTACACACCCACTTGGGATCGCTCATTAAAAGGTAAAACGCTCGTCATTTTTAGCTCGCACAAGTCTTCTGAAGACTTTTGAGGGACATTTTTATCTATAATCACTTGAAAAATTTTGGGAAAATTTTGAGTATTTTGTGTCTGAATACCAAAACATATTGAAAAGGGGAACATTCTCCATGAAAATTGAAAAATGTGATTTATTTGTAATATCTAACAGAAAACAACTACTTTCCCGGCACAAGCCACGCTGGACATTGAACTACATTTGATAGATATTGTGAAAAGACTCTAACTGAAAATGTATTGGGGATTAAATACGAGGGAGAATTAAAAAAATCAGCTATCTGATTGAAAATGCGAATTTTCACTTTCAGATTTTTTCACAATATCTATCAGATGTAGTTCAATGTCCAGCGTGACTTGTGCCGGGGAATTAATTGTTTTCTGTTAGATATTACAAATAAATCACATTTTTCATTTTTTAATTTTCATGGAGAATGTTCCGCTTTTCAACATGAATACCTCCCAAGAGGTTATCTTGAACGATGGAATATAGCGACTAAAGTTTGTCTTTCAGTCGCAGATGAACCAACAACAGATTTTATGAATGTCCTATTCATATTTTCGAACTAATATCCATTGGTGATATTCCTTCAGGGGGACACCCAGTATATTCTTCAATTATTGGTTAGAGATTGTAATTATGAATCCAGTGATACTAGGTTTGAGGAGATTAAGTCAAACGTCTGCGAGATTATCAGAGAAAAAACTCATATGCCCAGAAACAGAGCATTTAAACCTTCCCAATCTTGCTGAGTTTCAGTCATACTCATTAGATATACGATAAACGGAATTGAAACGTTGAAATGGTCCATAATTTTATCACTCCCTCAAGCACGTTGCTGTTTAGGTAACAGCCATCCACAACACCATGTACCCCTTAAAATACAAAGATCAAATTTTCAATTTTTGCGATAATCGATCCAAGCCATCGAAAGGTTACGCTTATACTGCACGGAGTCCTGCGTCATACATCTGTCGATGAGCAGGTTCTCCTTGCAGCCAGTGACGCCCTTCTTTAACCCCCTTTGCTCATATATCCGTTCATACACCAGATCAACTGCGGAGGGTATTCGCATGTATAGGATACGGATAAACATCTTATAACCTGCGTTCAAGCATGTTATCGGTCTGTAATTCTTCGGATCAAACAAATCTCCGTTTTTGGAGATAAGCACGATTCGCCCCTCAATAAACCAATCCAAAATCTGCCACTCTCTATCTAGCCATAGATGCTCTTCCAGAAGTTTTCCACCCGATCAGCGGCCGGCGGATTATCTACAACAAGTGTAGGCTGTTGGAGTAAGCGAGAAGGTTTATCGCGGAAATTCATATTTTTCGTGACACTTCTCGCTTGCCTCACTAGTGACTTCTTCGCAGCCACCAGCATTCGTATCATCGTCAGCCTCTTCCGAAAGAACATTGTTAATCTCCACATCCACTCGTGCCGGTGGCGTTGTGGCTTCAGGCGCTTGGTGTTATGAAGCGCCCTGCGGGTTCTGATACCCTCCATCTGTGGTATGATGTGAGCCTCCTCTCTATCTGCCAGTTGTGCCACTTCATTGATCGGCTGAGGAGGAGCTCTGAAATAGCCTAGTTTCCGGAGATGGGATACTTGATCGCTAAGGTTTTGTGCAAAGAAGGCGGCATGCTCTGGGTGTTCCACGCTTCACAGAGCATGCATTCTCGAAGGTCTACCCTCATTTCACCAGTCCACTCAAAGCGTCCTTGTTCATCGCGGTCGTCATTGATTGGCAAATCCTCGTTTACGGCCCCACCACCTTGCTTTGACGCCTTGTCTGGGGGGGTCGGTTGTAGGGACCTCTACTTTCTGGATTTTCTGGGTTGGGAACCCGAGTCTTAGGTATGTATACCCAGTATACCCACGCCCGACATCAAAGGGAATGTCCTTTTCCTCCAGGGTTTTCTTATGTTCTCAGTCCAAATCGTTCCACTGCTCTCTCTATTTGGTCACTATTATTCTCACGCTGATGAAATGATTTTGAACCGCTTCATCTTACGAGTATATCAAGAGGCACTCCGATTCCCAGGGTTGAGAGATTCAGTCAGATATCTGAACACAAATAACAATCCCCATCTCCCCAGATACCTAAATATAGTAAAGTTCATTTGAGTAAAAATTTATTTGGTAATATTTTTAAATGGGAAATCCAGAATATTTTTCTATATTTGGTTAGGGTTAGAAATCCCTAACCCTAACCAAATATAGAAAAATATACTGGGTGTCCCAGTTAAAAATATCACCAAAGTAATTTTCATTCTAAGGCGGATAACCTGTATATTTTGGGTAGGGTTCAAAATTTCACCCATCGGAAAAGAAAATCAACTTATCCTTAGATAGTTTGAAATATCTTCATATTCCGAAAAATTAATTGTGTCCATGCTTTACGCACTGTATAACTATGAATACTGTAGTTAGGTTATTCTGGACTTCCATTGTCTATACGGACAAAGAAAAGAAAAAATTCAAATTTCTGCAATTTTTTATTCACGACGTTTCAACTGTTAAAATCTACAGTCGTTTTTTTCAAGTGTGAATACTGTATTTATTCGCCTTTTCATTCACCAATAATTTTCAGGGAGAAGAAGAGTACCCCGTCCATTGTCGACCAAAAACCTTCATCTCCAGAACTGGAACAAATTGGTGCGAAATAGAAGTTGTTTCGCCAAAAAATGATTCCAATATTGAGAAGAACGATCCATTTTCTGATGAGATCAACAACCCCACTCAAATACGACCACAGCGAATGAAATTGTCCCTCAGGAAAGGTGAAAAATATGACCTAAAATTCCAATACAAAATTGCCTCGAATTATCCTGTGGATCTCTACTATATCATGGATTTGTCAAGTTCTATGATAAATTATAAGAAAAAATTAGCAGAGCTAGGTGTTAAATTGGGCGAAACGATGAAGAATATTACCACGAATTTCCAAATAGGTTTTGGAAGTTTTATTGATAAAGCCGACCTACCGTTTGTCAGTACCGAACCTAAGCAGTGAGTAAACAATGTCATTTCTTCCATTAAAATCGAATTACAAAGCTTAGTTCAATTCAGTTCCTTTGCTTTCTTTTAGGTATACATAATATGCGCAGAGCGCTAAAGGAAAATACCATCAAACGGGGTAAAGTCGATCAAAAATAAAGGTTTTCTTAGCATAGCGCCTAAACGATTACATTTTTTTTATAAAATTCTTCATGAAGATATTTCAAACATTAATCCATTTGATGAACCAATTTTTATTTCTTTGAGTTTTACCATTCAATTTTTATTATGCTTTAAAGAGTGATAGACTTTACCCCGCATATTGGGGTGAATTCGGTCACCTATATAAAAGCATAGAAAAATCGACTTTACACTCTCAAATGGTGAAGTCGATAAACAAACATTTAAAAAAATCCACCAAACCTATTTTAGGTTGAAAAATCTATCAAAAAATATAAGAATGCTTCTTCATTTAGTTTTTTTTTAATGCATCTTCATTTAGTCTTTTTTTATATCTATGGGTTGCTATAACTAAAAAAACTTTACGAAGAAGAACAAAAAATTATAATGGTCATTAAGTGTCGAGTAAGGGATGGCAAATTGCTCAGCAGCAGCCCTCATTGACATTTTTTTTTGTTTTACCATCGCCACGGCCCTGCGAAGAAATTATTCATCATCATTTTTCTTCTTCCGAGATCCAAACTTTTTTTGGTAGTGTCGAAGCATCTAAAAATAAATAAAAAAAAATAAACATAAAATGACTGTCTCACTAAACGTATGCTTGACAAAAACGACCTGTACAGTCGTTTTCTGTAAGTTAGTTCAATACAAAACTTAACAAAACCTAAAATATTACTTTTAAAATGGAAAAGTAAAAACATATTTACGAAATTGGAAGTTATCGAAATTACCTCTCAACAATGGATTTTTTTCAATAACCTCCAGTGGAGCTTAAAAAAATTAATTATTGTGTTATTTTTATTTATTCACATTCACAAATAACAATTTTTCCGTTTATTCACCAATTCTTTTTCTTCGCAGTGTGGAATCAATCGATTTCGCATTTTTCAATTTTAGCCAATTTTCATGAACACGTTTTCCTACCTTAGTTTACCTACCTTACCTTACCTACCTTACCTTATATAACCCTAAACACTAAGCACTCGAGCCCGACTACTCTTTCAACTGAAACGGTGGACAACTATTAACTAGATAACATTTTATGAGCTATTTTTTTCACACAGGCGAGTTTGATCGACTTTGCCCCGCATGATCGAAATTACCCCGTTTGACGGTATTCAAGTGCATATAGTAAAATACATACCCTATGTTATTTTGATTTAGAGTTTGAAGGTGTGATGATAATAATGATGTTTGAAAATAGAATGTTTAGTAAGAGAAAAAAATATGGCGGTTTAGTAAGAGAAAAATTAAAAATGGTGGCTGGTTGTCAAAAAGATTACAAGCACCGTATACAGAGTGTTTCAAATTGCATCATTTAAGAAAAAAATAGTATACAGGGTGTCTCATAAACGTGCATCGTGATGCAGGGGTCCGTCATTTTTAACATGCGATACCCATTGAACCATTTTTATTCCTAGGTTAAAACATCCATGTCCGGATACCATCAAAGACAGCGAGTGTGTTCCTGCTTATAGCTTCAATAATCACTTGTCACTATCTACTGACTATGAGGAGTTCAGAAGAAAAGTTGAATCTGCAAAAGTATCTGGAAACTTAGACAGTCCAGAAGGTAGTTTGGACGCCATAATGCAGGCTATCGTTTGTAAGAAGGAAATACAATGGCGAGACAAAGCACGGCATTTGTTGATTTTATCTACAGGTAAACTAAATATTCAATGTTATTCAATATGCATGAGTGTAAGGAGGGTCTCAATCTTCCATTATCTCAGTTCGCTTGTAATTCATCAGTATCCAGGAAACTACTGACACACATGCATCATTATCAATATTGGAAAAGTCAATAAGCCCTCATCTACTAGGTGACCACGAGGTGAGATACGCCCCCCCTTTATCAACAGTTTCGAAATTACGGGTTTTCAATTTGTTTTGTTGTTACAGTATTTGAATACGCATATTTTGATGTGACTAATTATAATTCACCACTTACAGTTATCAGATGAAGCTTTAAGGAGAGATCCAGATGAAAATTGGGGTCCTGATGGAATTGCACTACCCATATTTCTAAACAATTACTGAAAATTTACTTAAAACGGAATGGTACACTCAAATAAACTCGAAATAGCAACAAGCTCTTTTCACTTCATCATGTTGATGATGAATCATCAGATTACTTATTCGATAAATGCTGCTTCTTTGTTTCACTTTTTTATGTTGAAAGCCGCCGTCGTTGAAGAACATCCAATATTGAGAACAAACATAATGAAATATCTTCTATCTTTGATTCCTTTCGGAATTCTTCAAAACTTTTGAGTCGAGAAATCCATTTTTCATCACGACGAAGTGGAATGAGCATGTTTTCTGTATGAGGTCGGACGAACAATAGCCCCATTACTAATCCTGCCTGTCGTAAGAGGCGACTAAAAGATAATCATAGGTGGTAGATGGTTTCCACCATTGCCCGGTGAAATACCACTATATCGACTATAGCTGCTGAAATGGATTATTCCATTGTTCAGTGTTTGGTCGATGACTTCCGGTCACCATTTTCATTTTCCCTTCAATTTTCATGTCTCATTTCAACAGTAAAGATAACTAAGTCTTCTCTAGTGAAATATTCCGGAAGAAAAATAGCTCTCCATTTCCGGGCGAAGTGTATACAACATCAAAAAATGTAAAGATTAATTTTTGTGACATCAGTAAACTCAACAAGAACATTAATGATGTCCACCATCACCTCTGATATTCGAGACAGACATATCATGCCAACGTTAAGAGAGTTTGGAATCGAAATATATTGCCGTGATATTGTTGTTTGACTTTGAGCGTGGCGGTCTTAACCCTTGAGCTCCTGACCCTTCGAGCTGGCTAATACCAAATAGACCAAATTCTTCTTATGCCTTTACCATATTATAGCGACCCCTATGAGTCCTTATCACTGAAATCAGACTCCATCCAGCTACACCATCATCATGATGGTAGGTGTCAATATACCCACCTCTTACTGGTCCAACAAAACAGACGAGGTAGGTCGTCAAGCTGAGACCATCGCTATCACGTATTGGCTAGAGCATCTGATCGAACTACCCACACGTATTCCCCATGTCAACAACCAGTATCCCATAAAACTTCTGATTTCTGATTTCTGATCTATACAGTACAGAAGTTTATTCCATGGGAAAGAGTGTGTTTCTCTTTTAAAGATCCAACACAATGCACCGAGACAATTTCTGAGATCGTAAAGCTGGGGATACAAACATATATACCTGACACGTCAAGAAAAATATCATCTGTTACACCCTGGTTTTGAGAATTTCCAAGTGAGAAAATTGCGAATGATACATTCCTGAAGGTTGCCAGACCTCATGCCTTCAGATTTCTGTTATCTGGGGATATGTTAAGAGGCCGGTCTACCGCGAGACCCCAACGACGCTGGAAGAAAGATAGAAACAGATATGTTTTTCACTCTATTACAAGATCAATTTTCGAGGATATTTGGTGGAAACATTTATACACTCCGAATTATTCATTTGGGATTTTTGAGATGGACAAATTTTGTGACATAAATCCCATCATCTCTTCCGAACCAACTGGTAAAACCCCATAAAAAAGAATAACTTTGATAAGTCGCACATTTATTCGACTCACCGTATGTTGGTAGATATTTTTGTAAAATAGCTTCCATTGTCTTCTAAAACTTTTATTCTAGTCATTTTTTCTATCTCATATACGAAGCAGCCATCGTCCACCCACGCATCGTTGATACACCCTGTACTATAGATATATCATATATTCATTGCTAACCGAAAATATAATATGATATAAAAGAATATTGGCTTTTTTTCAGATGCCGAATTCCATGTGGCTGGTGATGGGAAGCTAGCTGGCGTGATAGAACCCAACAATGGCAAATGTCATACCAGCCAAAAAGATTATCTCATTTACGACTATCCCTCAGTATCTCATATAAATTATGTAGCAGTAGAAAATAACGTCAATATAATATTTGCAATAGTTAAGAAGGAATCGTTAGACCTAAAATCATCTTACAAGAAGTTATCAGAAAATATAAAAGACTCGTATTTTCGCGAACTGGATGAAGGTGATTCTGACAATGTGATAAACGTTGTTGTAGATATTTATAATGTAAGTAATACTCGGTTTTCATAATATACAAACAGAATGTCAACCCATCAAAATGATTCATGAATTGCCCTGTCGAATACAAATTTATTGAATTATATATATAAAAGTCAGAGAGGAAAACAGTTTCAAGCTAGGTCCAATAAAGCCATACAGAAAGTTTGGAGAGAGTGTCTATCAGTAACATTTTTGGAGGGCACTCTAACTCTAATTGAATTGTTTCAGAAAATCTCGCAAACTGTTACATTCACTTCGAATGTATCCAGTGAAGTGGATTTGAAATTCACGTCGAACTGTAACAGTGACATATCCGATACATGCAAAAATGTACGTGTTGGGGATGTTCTCGAATTCACTGCTACGATTCAACCACGACAATGCCCGACCAATGGCGAGTACACACAATTCATAGCCATCCGACCAGCAGCCCTGAACGAAAGTTTGATCGTAGAATTGAAGATGTTATGCGACTGCCCGTGTTCCTCAAATGCTACACGCGGGTCGGAAGATTGCCGCGAACAAGGAGATTTGAAATGTGGTGTTTGCAGTTGTTTCCCTGGACGAATCGGAAGGAACTGCGAATGTGACAAATCGGCAGGATTATCGCAGGACACCTCTCGTTGTATAATGCAAGGATCGAACGAAACATGCTCAGGTAAGTTTTTGGGTTATGCAAAACTACCATAGACTTTACTTAGAATATGTTCCAAAAGTAACCAGTTGTTAACCGCTACTAACCAGAAATTTGACAGTGGTTATCTGAAAAATTTATAATTACTAGTTACTTTCGGAACACTTTGGTGATTGTGTTGTGATTTCTGATTGGTGTCTGGTGACAAAAAATGACATTCAACAGCACAACCCATAAATACATGAGGCAGCCATTAGACTGTCCAGCGTTCCCAATTCTTCCGGGCAATAACCACAAAAGCACATATCTTCAGTCAGAAAAATTGCAATTGATGATAAGTATATACAGTTAATAGAAAAAGTACCATAGTGAAATACTGCAATGGCAATCCATAAATTTGTGGAAAGATAGGAGATGGGACAATCACAATTCACAATCAGTCTCATCTCATCTCAAAATCTCAAATAAAACAACAAAATGAACAGTTTTAAGTTTTACGGTTGTCAGTTGTCACTTTTGTCAATCTCACCGCAAAGGAAGTAAATTGACGTTTGGTTCACCAGCTTTCAGGCAACCGTGTTTCAAATATCACCACTTTTTCAGGATCACCGATCTAGCGGTGATTTTCGGAACACCAAACCGCATTTTCGGTGACTTTTGGAACATATCCTTATTGTTACGAATGTGCTTCCAAGTAGCACACACTTATAGTGGAACAATATTGTACAGGAAAAAAATGTGAAAAATTTGCGATATTGGTCCGACAATTTGAAAATATGAAATATGAAATATAGTCGAAGCAATATCAATATGTAAATAATATTGATCTCAAAACATTTTAAATACCAAACATGCAAAATACCATTCAACTTCTATGATAGATCGAAGTTGGAGTATTCCTGTAACATTTGGAACCCTTATATGTTCGAAACCGTTGAATTTTTTTTAGAATTCACACTCAATCTTTATATAGCTTTCAAGAGGGTAGGGTGGTAATTTTTTTAAAACTGAATTATTCCACTACCGATCCGATATTTTTCACAATTTTTACGAAATTTTTTGATTTAATTTTTCCGGGAATATGTATATAGAGATCTCTATATTTCAGGTCTCGGTGAATGCAAATGTGGAAAATGTGATTGTTTTTCAAATGGAAACAAAGATGAACGAATCTATGGAGAATTTTGCCAGTGTAACAATTATTCTTGTAAAAAAGAAGGTGGGAAGCTCTGTTCGGATAAAGGTGAGCTATATTTGTTATTTTCAATTCATTCCCATCAAAACAAAAACTAACGACGTAACAAAATGGAATAAACGTAAAAAATAATATTTAGTGTACAAAAACAAAATACTTTCAAATATTTAAATATATTTAATAATATGTTGAAAACGCTTACTGACAAAATTAGTTTGAATTTTGACTCTACTTGTGTTGTGTGCATAAACAAGTCGTACAGCAGTTAAAGGATATTGTGAGCCAGACTTGTCAATCTTAAATAAATTATCGACTTTGACAAGTAGTCAAAATTCAAACTAATTTTGTCAGTGACTTTCAACATTTTTTTAGCTCAATCAGTTAGTGCAATACAATGTAGTTAGAGCAATGCCTTGTACGACTTTTTTATGCACACAACTGTACCTCGGTACAAGTAGATATGAAAAATTAATACTGGTATTTTGAACACTGTATACAGTGTGTCTCAAGATAAGAATGAACAGCATAGGGATATCGGAAACGGTAAGTGATACAGTGTCGATTAAATTAGAAAAAAGTAGCGCATTTATGTGCCTACTAATATGCCATTTCGTTTTTATTTTCTCCTAGTTTTATTTTCAAAGGAAATGTAAGACAAATAGCACTTTGCCATGGCCACTTTTTAAGGACTACACGATAAAGTACGCAGAATTTTTCTGCGACGTTTCGTCTTTTAGAGAACATCATCAACTTTGTATTTTTATATGGGCCGAAACTAAAGTATACCCTGTATACGACTCAATTTTTCATTGTGAATACAGCAACGTATCACACAATATGATTTCGAAACCATTTCTCGCGCAAAATGTAATTTAGTGATTGATTAACCTGTTTTTCTTCAATTTTAGATAGTAGGCGCTGGAAAAAATGTCATATTTTAATACATGAAGTAAATTGATTAGCCCTATTTATACAAGTATAAATTTAAGCTTACCACTGGTCGGAATTTGTGTTGTTGATGAATACAAATATTGGTCGCAATATTAAAAGTTTAGTTTATAAATATAACTGTAATAACAAAGAGCTGATATGTATTACAGGAAATAAACAGAAACTTATAACAAGTGTTCAAATGACCTGCCCTTATTTTCTAAGCACAAGTAGGCTCGTCTCACAGAAGAAGTTAAAACTTGAGTTAACATTCGGAAAAATATTGTTAAAGGATGCAGTAACCAATCTTAGCAAATCTTCTTCATTTCCATTCACAAGGTTCTTCGCCTTGCATCGTCACCTGGTCTGAGTCCATGACAAATCCTAAATTTATATGGATGTAACACATCACGCTGACTTTCTTCATTAGATTGTTTTTGTCGGGAAACCACAGGTTTTTTAAATGATCCGTATTCTTTTAAACTAAAAACTAACCGTCTAAATATTGATTTACCAGGTTGTCGCCTCTCTGGATACTTATTAGAGTAAGCACGTTCAGCACCAATATAATTTATTTGGCATAAAATGTATAACATGACAACATATTATATTTTTCAGTATTCGAAAAGTTGCCGTTGTCCATTTTTAACACAAATTAGGTAGGTAATGAGATGTAAAAGTAGGAACGGTTATGTGTCAAAAATTCTACCAAACTACAGTATTATTATGTCAACAGAATTTTGTTTAATTTTTTCCAGCGCCTACTATCTAAAATTGAAAAAAAACAGATTAAGTAATCACTAAATTACATTTTGCGCGAGAAATTTTTCCGAAATCATATTGTGTGATACGTTGCTGTATTCACAATGAAAAATGGAGTCGTATACAGGGTATACTTTAGTTTCGGCCCATATAAAACTATAAAGTTAATGATGTTTTCTAAAAGACGAAACGGTGCAGAAAAATTCTGCGTACGTTGTCGTGTAGTCCTCAAAAAGTGGCAATGGCAAAGTGTTATTTGTTTTACATTTCCTTTGAAAATAAAGCTAGGAGAAAATAAAAACGAAATTCTCAAATTTCGGTTTTTCTCGGATATCTCCGAAACTACTCGGAATATTAAAACTTTCTAAATGGCATATTATTAGGCACATAAATGCGCTACTTTTCTCTAATTTAATCGATCCCGTATCACTTACCGTTTCCGATATCCCCATGCTGTTCATTCTCATCTTGCACACACTGTATAACTCTAAACATTCCAGGTAAATGCAACTGCAACGTCTGTGAATGTCAAAGCGGCTACAGTGGAGATGCTTGCCAATGCGAAGAAAACGAATCTAATTGTATCAATCCCGAAACGAAACTGAAGTGCTCCGGACATGGGAAATGTCAATGTGGACAGTGCGTTTGCGAAGAGGATAACAATAGATACTCCGGAAAATTTTGTGATGACTGCTTATCGTGCCCTGCTCAAAGGTTAGTGCTCAAAGCAATAAATCAAAAATAATAAAATTAAAAAAAAACGAATGTACTATGTTTTTATAACGGACTAAAAAGAATAAAATGATTTCTCTAATCCTTATGAAGGATAAAACCACGTACAGATTTTTAACTTTTTCTAAATTTTCCGGAAAATTCATACTTGGCAACAAAAATAAATCTAGGGGCGATAAATCTGGTGATCGTGGGGGCCATTTAATGCTGCCACTAATTTTGTAGTTGGCCCAAATTCTGACGAACAATTGAAGCATAATGCGTAGAAGCACCGTCCTGTTGAAAACTTAATTGATCTTTATCATACTGTGGATCATTTTTTATCAGTCAAGTCAGGGTCAATAGCGTCTTTAGGTGTGATTAAGAACAATTTATTCTTCAACAGGATGGTGTTTCTCCACAGTATGCCTTGATGGATCGTTCGCCAGTATTTACACCAACATTTCCACAGCATTGGATTGGGAGAAGAGGCAGCATTGAATGGCCTCCACGATCACCAGATTTATCGCCAATCGATTTCTTTTGTGGGAATACCTGAGAAGTGAAATCTATAAAACACAGTGCTGTTGAAAGATAAACATATTTATTAATGCACTTACTTACTGTTTGTTAGATGTGAAGAACTCCGTTACTGTGTGGAATGTCAAGCCTACAAAAGAGGAAAATACAACAGTACGTGTAGCAGTCAATGCAAGGAATTCCAGACCATAGTAGTAGACAAGTTGGATAGTGATGAGGATTCTTCCATCAAGAGATGTAAACTACCAGACGACGACCGATGTATAATGAATTTCCAATATTCTTATGGAGATGAAGATAAGCTTGTTGTCAAAGCTCTGAAGGAAAGAGTTTGTCCGAGTCCTCCAAATGTTCTAGGTATGCGAAATTAGATAATTAAATGAGTAAACATAATGAACCTTAAAGCATTTGATACCGTTGATCACATAACACTGTTGAAACATTTTTGATGAAAAATTGAACTGGGAAAAACATATTGAAGTGCTTATGAAACAAATTTCTCCCTTAATTGGAGCCCTGAGAAGGAACACAATCCAAAAATTGCAAATATGATGGTACATTCTCATATAATAAGTAGAATTAACTCTCTCCTAAAAATTTGGGGAACATGTTTTAAAAACAATTTCAACAAAATTTCCAATTCATATAAAAAAGCCTTGAAATTCTTGTATCGTCTTCCATATGAAACACCAACAATTCAACTCTATATAATTACAGATAAATTTTCGTTAGAAGAACTCTATACAATAAAAACTTTCAAAATGTACTTCAATATTGTGAATAAAAAACCCACATGACCCACATGATAATTCAAATTTAGATTGCCAAACGCAACAAGTTGCATACACGAATTTTTCTACAAATGGAAAACTGAAGAATTGAATTTGAGATTTAAAAAAATCTTTCATGGTGTAATATTTAATATAAAAAAAAACATTGTGAGTGCTTGTCGAAGTATGTTCAATAGAAATAAAAATCTGTATCGAAATTAAGTTCACTAATACATTAGATGATACGTTACAAAGACATAATCGTATGAAACTACGAAAATCTAACCCGTACTGGTCAGTCCTCAGTTAGTATGTGTGTCAGTCTCTTGCACACATCACAAAATTTTCTCAATAATAAATGAATAAAATAATTTGATTACAATTATTTTTCAGCGTGGATTTTGGGTGTCATTGGAACAATTCTGCTTGCCGGTCTGATAATGTTACTCATTTGGAAAATATGTACTACAATTCATGATCGTCGTGAATATGAAAAATTCGACAAAGAACGGCAGTCAGTCAAGTTTGGAGTCACAAACAATCCCATCTTCCGAGAAGCAACCACCACAGTCACAAATCCAGTTTTCAACAGATCGAGCTCCAGATTTTCCAACTCTAAGCAGTGAGAGATGCTCATTTTACACAAGAAAACAAAGACAAAAAAGAGATCTGAAGAACTTACTGATTTTATATATTTTTTTCGTTTTTACTCCCAGAGATGTGATAATGACTCCAAACCATACCAGTATTTGTCAACCTGCGGTGTGTAATTTACTTAATTATTCATAAATCTATTTATACAGTGTGTCCATAAAGTAGCCCTCCTCCTGTTAACTTTTGAACGGATTGGAATTTTCGGATTAAATTATTTCTGGTTGAATGGCAGTTCATTAGCTACCTACTTTTTGACGACAAAAAAATGTCTATCTTTCAAAATGGCGGCCCTACTCCATTATGAAAGTTTTTTTTTTAAATACCTCTTCGAAACTTTTGATAATTCTCTATACGTTCCCAAAATTTTAAACAAAAATATTCAAAACAAATTGGCGGTACATAATATAAGAACTCTCTTAGAGTAACCCCACCTCTGTTAACTTTTGAACGGATTGGAATCCTGTTTTTTTGTTGTTGAATGGTAGTTCATAATCTACGTATTGACAACAAAAAATTGTCCATTTTGATTTTTTCTTCGAAATGGCTTTGGGGATCGATACATCATTTGAATTGTATTTTAATCCTTTATAACTACAACAACAAAATTTCAAACAAAAATATTTATCCAAAACAAAATGGCGGTACAGAACGTTGGAGAATTTTAATTAAGGGATTTCATTATAACTGATTGCCCCGATTACCTGGGTCCATATTGTTATTATTAATTTTGTTTTATTATCTGTTTGTTGATAATAAAGATAGACATTTTTTGTTGTCAAAAAGTAGTTTATAAACTGCCATTCCACTAAAAAAATACATCCGAAAATTTCAATCCGTGCAAAAGTTAACGGGTGGAGGGGGGTTACTTTATGGACACACTGTATATTTCATGACTTATGAAAATCTGATATTTTGTTTTTTTTTTTAATGAAGCTGTCATCAATATTTTTTCAAATATGAATTCAGATTGATAGCTTTACTCAAAATTCCACATCATTGTATCAATTTTGTCGTGTATTTGGTTTGTCCACGACTACCTATATTGATTTTTATACATAATTGATTGAACATGCTCTGTACAAAATAAAAAATAGTACATTATGTAGCACGTGTTAGAACGTCCTGTTAGTAACGAGTGGTTCAAGAACTAGCGCAGCGTAGCGTTGAATAAACAAGTGTTTGAAGGAGTTCATTCATGAACTCGTTGTATACCGTAATTTTTCTACGAACTCATACTAAAAAAAACGAAGTTATTTTTCAAGTATTATCTCATGCCGACGTGACGGTTTCAATTGACAGATCAAGATCTTGTCTGTCAGGCCGGTTTTTAACCATACTGAAATGAAACTGTAACCATAGTGATGAATTCGAAGAATAGAATAGTATTAATCGCGTTCGGTATTTATGTCGGACTGATCTGATTAGTCTGTATCGTTCATTTAATGCAATAATTGGACTGGTAAGCGGTAAATATTCGGTTAGAGAGAGCCATCGAATTTTCAAAAAAATTTTGCAACTTACGTATTTCGGTCTCCTCTACAAAAAATTCAAATAAAATTTTTGGCGGTCGTGCCTATTTTCGAAGATAAAGGTCCATATTTTTTATTAATCAAGTTGGTATCACTTTTATGATTCGGTTTTCGTCGTATCTCGGTTACGTATGAGGTTATGTTAGGCTCGCTTCGCTCGTCCTTATTACTTACCGACCTAACTGCACACAGCTCCAATATATTAAGGCAAAAGAAGGGAAAAAACCTAACCCTCTAACCCACCCAACTAACCTACCCTACCTAACCTACCCTTCCTAACCTACCTAGCTTAAACGTAAATAAAAGTAGGTGCTCGCCCTTAAACTCAAATTAAGCTCAAATATTTCATTAAATTTGATATTTGAATTCGAAAAGACGATGTGATCCGAGATCTCACGAGAGTCGACGCAAGAACAATATCATAATCATATCACCAACAGTGATAACTAAAAAACACCAAAAATTCAGTGTTGGACAATGAAAGTTCTATTATTTATCAACGTTTTGAAGAAGGTGAATTTTTCAAAAAGTGTTAGTTTTTTCTGCAAAAAAGTACTGCAAACTAGTAAATAAGGGCGTGTGTGGTGTTTTGATTGAAAAATGGGCATATTTTGTGAATTTTTAATAACAGAAATTCTGTCAAATGGTGAAAATCCACAACAAAATGGACCTGTTTCTTCGAAAATAGTCGTGACCGCTAAAAATTTCATTTAGTTTTTTGTAGAGAAGACCGAAATACGTAAGTTTTTTTTGAAAATTTGATTGCTCTTTCTAACCGAATATTTACCTAGGACTTGATTCTCGAACCCCATACACACTTGCCCCATGAATTTGGGCAGTGCTTGCATGTGTAAATGAAACCAACGCACAGTAATCAATACTTCCTCTATCTCTGCAGGTGGAATTTGTACAAGTAAGTTTGATTCATTTCTGAAATATACTCTTTAAATACTAGAGGATCGAACACAACAAATGGAGAAATGAATTCAACGAACTTTGAAATGATCTACCATTTGATCTCGTTAATCATCTGAAATTCCTGCTAAATGTTACCACCCCAAAATCATATTTCGTTTCGTCTCCAGTAGGAAATTCTGAATAGCTAAATTATAGGTTAAAGTACTGGAAAGAATATCGATGCTGGTCATTTTCACTAATTGTCTGAGAACATTTCGAAAATGTACTCATTCTGTGTAATACAAGAAAAAAAACGAATACATTGATGAGTTGGAACGGAACGGAAATTCATTAGCCCACTTAGAAAATTCATCTTCTGGGAACATCCTTCTCATCGGGTTTGTCGAAATTCCTGGTATTAACATTATTTAGCAAATGCCTTATATTTATTTCATTACACACGCCAAGAAGTTTGTAATATGTCTGTAAATAACAATATCTAATTAATAATAATAATAATAATAATAATAATAAAGGTTTTCATTGACAAGATATTTTTACATATTTTACAAGTTTCCATAAAACATTTGTATCCTATCAAAAGGCAGAGTTCAAACTACTTGTTTTGACGCAAGTTTTTGCTCTTCCACTGAACCATGAAAGACATGTTCTTTTGACTTGCAAATGAACAAGTCCGGGTGAAAAATAATATAATCAAGTAAAACATTAACAATAAACTTATTTATGTATAAATACACATATGAAATATTGTGATCGTTTAATGCAATCCATGCCAAGAGTTGATTCAAAAGATCATGTTTAATTCTTTTTTTCATATCATAATAGAAGAAATCTATTTCCTGGTATGGCAGGACATCTAGTGTCTATATTTTTTTATGTTCGACAGTGTCATTTTTTTGTATATATCAGGTAACCAGTTGTAAAGCTTTGTCGGGTGAAATGAAAAAGAGCACTCGTATAAAGAGGTTTTGTGTTGAGGAGGAGTGAGTCGATTCCTAAAACGAATATTCAAGTTATGTACATCAGTTCTGAATATGATTTTGTTGTACAAATAAGAGGGCTCTCCGGTGATAATAATTTTGTGGTAAAGAGTACACACATGTAAAAGTCTTATACCCTCCATTTTCAGCCATCCAATGTTTTCAATAAATTGGGAAGTTGGAGTACCTCTCTTCAATCCAAATATTAAACGTGCACAACAGTTTTGTACCATAAACTGTATCTGCATAGTTGAGATGAGATAGAACAAGTTTTTCACAGAGAATTGTTTTTATTTTCCTGTTAAGTAGTTATCTATTGCTGTAAATAAGTTTCAAGTTACAAAAAGCTTTTCGCAGTATCATGGTCACATGTGAAGAATATCTCAAGTCATTGTCCAAGAGGACCCCAAGGTTTTTTGGGCTGTCTGTCAGTTCGATTGTGTCTTGATTTTCCAATATGAACAATGCCACTGCATCTTTTTCTTGCAGCCGATCGGCCAAAGAGAAGTGCATTTAATTTTGTAGCGTTGATAGAAAGGCGAAAGTTTTTAGATATAGACAACATGGATTGAAGGTCATCACTGATAAGTGAACAAGCTTTTATTATATCCTTTTCCTCGAAACTGTAATAAACTTGAGTATCATCTGCATGGAAATGCGAAGAGCAGTGTCGCAGACTTTTATGAAATTCGTGTGTATGGAGAATGAAGAGTAGTGGTCCCAGTATAGATCCTTGTGGAACACCACTCACTACGGCACACGGCTGAACAGATAATTCTTCATCAAGTCAACTACATATCAGTAAAAATATTATAAATGTAAGAAATGAGAGCAAAGTATATAAATATATATTTTCATAAATAGTTACATTATGAATTATGTTAAATCTTGAATCTTAAATCTTAATATTAGTAAAATGGTTATTTTTTCATAATAATATCATGGTGATGGTAAGTCACTTGACAAAATTTCATCTACCGAGTAAGAGCTGTGTTTCAGTAGAGTAGGAGCTGTTCAAATTTATATGAACTGAGCTTTATGACTGTCTTCAAATATATTCAAATCAATTGCTTTTTGATGAAGTAATGAGGCGAAATCTACGCTCGGAGTTAGTTCTGTTTGGCGTAAAATATAACCACAAAGGCAAGTACAAGCCATCAAGCCTGATGAAGTCCTCCTCGACTAATAGAGTATAAGATGGTTTCCGTTTATAATTCACTCCAGACAATATGTGCCCGAAAAAAATAAGTATAACTGAATAAACATCGAGATTTAGTCTTTGAACTCTGGAGGCTTCACCCAAACCATTTCATAGAAATGGTGGTTGTGACTCTTCCTGGTGGTACCTTAAAAATATACCTGCTTGCGTAATTCGGCAAAAATCTTAGCCTGAAGAACGAAGAAGATCGGTATAGGACTTGATTCTCAAACCCCATATACACTTGCCCCATGAATTTGGGCATGTGTGAATGAAACCAACGCACATAAATTAATAATTCCTCCATCTCTTCAGGTAGAATTTGTGCAAGTAAGTTTGGTTCATTTTGGAAATAATACTCCTTGAATACTATTGAATCGAACACAACAAATAGAGGAATAAATTCAACAAACTTTGAGATGATTCACCATTTGATCTCGTTAATTATCTGAAGTTCCTGGCAAAATGTTACCAACCCAAAATTATGTCTTGTTTCGTCTCCAGTATGGGACATTCTGAATAGCTTATCTTTATTTTAAAGTTCTTGAAAGAATATCAATTTTGGTCATTTTCACTCATTGCCTAAAAACATTTTGATAATGTACTGATCCCGTGTAAAATAAAAAAAAGAACAAACACATTGATGAGTTGGAGCGGCTTCTTCAGCTAACTTCTTTCAACTCCACTCAAAATTCATTAGCCCACTCAGAAAAATCATCTTCTGGAACATCCTTCTCATCGGGAAATTTGTCGAAATTCCTGGTATCAACATTATTCAGCAAATGCGGCTTATAGGGCGGCTCCAGTTCCATATTCGCCAGTTTCTTCCATTCGAACGTTGAATACCACCCGTGATTTCTGATAGCTTGAACGCCACTCTTCAGACACCCCAAGCGTTCGCTAGGATTGTGGGCGCACAATTTCTTTATTAGAGATTTTGCTTTGCCGTTGAGGAAGAACGGAAAAAGGACAGTATCGATTCCCCTCATGATTGTTTTGTAGGTTTGCAAATGACCGGGATCGTTGCTTCTGAAGGGAGTTTTTCCTACCAGTAACTCGTATACAAAAACCCCGAACGCCCAGTAATCGACTGCTTTGTTGTAACCCTTATTCTGGATTATTTCCGGGGCTACGTACTCGGCAGTGCCTACGAAACTGAAAGTTTTTTCTTTTGCGTCGATTTGCTTGGCGAATCCGAAATCTGCAAGTTTCAGGTAGCCGCTATGGTGAACGACGACATTCTCTGGCTTCAGGTCTCTGTACAGAATCCCTCGTTCATGAAGGTAGCTCAGTGCCTCTAGGACACACCCTGCAACAAAAAAAAATAGGTTTTGTCCAAATAGGTAGACACTATTGTTTTGAATATCAAGTATAGAGAATATGAAATTTGATAAAACCACAATAGTTACATTTTGAAAGGTCCGATATTTCAACATAGGTAAACTTCCTTTTAGATATCTCTCTTTTGAGTAATTTTATTTTCAACAGAAAAATAATTTATAAAGTATGACGTGACACAACTTTCGCTATGAATTCATCGAAGAAATAATAAATGAAAAATTACTGTTTCAACACTCCCTCTGGATTTTTCATTCCTTATTCATTTCTTCTCTGAACGTCTCAAACTTCTTCTTTGAATGGATTTTATAACTTATCTGCTATTTGATTGAATATTCAAGAGCAGTTACTATCACATCAATTTTTTAGGTAAAGTTGGGAAAATGTGACAAATGACATCTGTTCCTTCCATTTTGGCTCCGCAGTTTTTCAGTTCTCATACAATACAAGACCTCGGTGCAAGAAGAGGACAGCTTCATTTTTCAATACTTTTCAGAAACAAAGAAAAACGTTTAAAAATTTTTTTTTCAAAGATTTTAATTTTATATTTTGTATTATATTAGACTTTTTAACTTAAAACCCGAGAGCTGTCCCATTCTTCCTCCGAAACGCTTTTTTCTCCTCGGATGCTGGTCCTTTCACCAGCTGTATTTCAGCCTCTTGGGATTTTAATGCTTCCCGGGTTACTTTTACAGCACCCCCTCCGTAACTAGTCTCCTGTACCAGTATATACAGGTTCTTCACCGGTTGACTGTTGTATTCTTCGGAAGTTAGTTTAGGTTGGGTTGTTTTCAGGAAAGTTCTCCGTTGTACAGCCCTATTTTGTGCAGGTGTTTCCTCATTGGACTGTGGCCAGTTATTGTTCTGACTTGATTCCTGCTCAACTCGAGTAGTTCTTCAGTTTTGTGTTTTTACTGTTAGTTCTTCAATTAATGTTGTCCCGTAGTGCATGACCAAGTTCCAAATGCATCCCCGAATGTAATATTCATTGATCCCGAGTGCGGGTTCTGGGGCCCGATTCTCAAATGTCTACTACCCTATGTCGCATGCGACAAAATATCTCCATCTCTTTTTAATGCTTGGTCGAGAAAAGTGAAATATTTCTCTGGCTAACTCATTAGCTTTTTCAGTGTCCTCGATGCCACAGTGTTCTAAAAACCACATCAAAGTTAATTTGTTGTGTTCTGAGAGAACACTGAGTTCTTCGCGGTATTCCCATACCATATTTGATATCACTTTCGAGTTCATTAGAGCCTTCAGTGATGTCTGGCTGTCTGAGCATATTTTGATCCTTTCCTTTAATACCTTATGGAATTTTGTAGCTGTATGCCAAGTCGCGTCATTTAGTTCTCTTTAATTACAGTGGAAAAATATGTATTATCGTACATCTGAAATGAGATTTTGTTTTATTCGAACCAGATTAAAGGAAATTTTCTATTAAATTGTTATCACGACTTTGCTTAATCATATTTTATATTGATTGATTATTGGAGTGATAACTCTATTTATTCAGACAGTGACTCCAAGATATTCACCATGGAGATATCGGAAACAGTCATAGTTTGGTTCGCTCAGACATCCTTTGAGGTACACTTCCGGGGTGGTGTCGATGACGACCAACAGGCTCTGCCAATACAGCAGTTCCACGAAGGGAACTGGCAACTGGCGGAGAGGCAATGAAAGAGTTCAATCCATATCCAAGACAGCAGGACCTGATGGGATTTTTCCGGTAATGCGACAGAAGGGCCTACAATTTCTCACCCCAGTAGAAAAGTCTTTCAGACCCACCAGCCTAACGCCTTTCCCGCTTGAAACTCTAGAAAGGGTTGTTGATAGGTCCCGTAAGGCTGAACCCTTTTCACAGGAATCAACTTGCATGAAGAAAGGAGCGGTCGACGGAATAGACCTTCCACACTGTAGGGCAAAGGGTCAAAGACGTGACGTTATGCGTATTCTCCGACGTGGAAGGTGCCTTTGATAATGCGAAGACAGTGATGATACAGGTAGCACCAGTGACCATATAGGAACACCCCACTAGATGGTCAGTTGGATTGTATCATCGCTAACGATGAGAATGGTTAGAGCGAGGGGGGTGTCCTCAGAGAAGCTAGCTATTTCGCTATCTTTGGTGCTTAGTCATGACGAACTCTTGAATAAACTCGCAAATTCAGCTTTCGAGGCACAGGCAAACGCGGGGGCCGCAAAGGGGTGCGTCGGGCGGAAAAAAAGCTAAAAGAACTTTGGAGGGATACTACCGGCTGAAGGTAGTCGAAAACCTTGTGGCCGGCTCCAGTAAATCAAGGACTGCATGACATCGCCAAACATCACGTCTCCTTACAGAAATACTAACAGGGCATAACAAGTTAGGCAGACACCTATGATATTCATAGAAGACAGTCCCACTTGCCGCAAATGTGAAGATGACGAAACATCATCTCACTGCCCCAGAGCGTGAAGCCTATGGGAGGTTAAGATTGAAAAACTCCAACAAGAAGAATCAATTGATTGGAGTGGACGGATGTGATGAGAAAGTCACGAAGGTTCGAAAAGGAAGAAGAGGACGGAGAGGAAGAAGTAAAGTAATGTAGATATGTGAACAAGAAATACCAAAAAGGGCACATGAGAGGCTACTTGCCTGGTTGCCGCTACAGCCACTACTACTACTACTACTACAGTTTTTTTGAAAGTGTTTAATAGTCAAAGTATGAAATTTTCAAAAATATATATTTCAGATGTTATTGTCAAAGCTGAAAGAAAACGGGAAATGTTCTTTCAGCTTTAGTTTCAATGGTTTCAATGGGAATATGCATCGCTATCATTTGAAATTCTAGAATTTATGGATTTTTTTTTTTCAATTTTAATTTTTGTTTTCAGTTATAATCGGAATGGTTGATGTGGCAAGGAAAATCTTGTATCCTTATGATAATCATTCATCACACAGAACTTGTAGATGGTGATAGGTGGAGATTTTTATAGCTTTTTTTTGTCGATAGGTGGACATTGAAAAATTCCACTAGGACAAAAATTTCATGAATAAATCTTCATTTCCAGGGCTAAATAATCTTATTTTTCAAGGTCAAAAATCTAAAAAAATTAATTGTGATTTTTTTGAAAAAATCTGACTATATACCACTAGATTCGCGACATTTTCAAATGGTTCATTACGTTGAAATGCATCAATCAATAAAAATTTTTAAGGGAATAAAATTTGAAAAATATGCCGTTTAATCAACCCACCAATTCAATTTCTCAATATACCACTGGAGGTCTTGATATATCACTGTTCAAAATTTCATGGAAATCTGTTCATAAATAAGAAAATTTGAAAAATATGTTTCATAATTTTTTATTTATTTTATTCATCCACAAATTTCGATGGAATTATGGTCAGTAATATCTCGAGACTTCCTGAATACAGTGGTGTAGTCAAAGTTCCGATGAAAGTTTTGTAATTGAAGAAGTGGGTTGATTGAACGGCATATTTCTCAAATTTCATTCCCACATAACTTTTCATTTTTGACGCATTTTAACGTAATTTACATATGAACCATTTGAAAATATCGCGAATCCAGTGGTGTAGTAAATTTTTTCTATTTTCTAAAATATCACTAGTAATTTGTGTAGATTTTTTTTTGAAAAATAAGTTTAGTTGGCCCTGGTAATGGACATTTCTCCATGAATTTTGGTGTCCTAGTGGACTTTTTTGGTGTCTACCTAACGAAAAAAAATCATTCCATTCGGTTGAAAAATGTAAGTTTTATAAGGGTGCTTCCATCCTGAATGGATCATACTGTATATTAAAGTTTTCGATTGATTATAATTTCTCATAGTGATTTTACTAGTGTGGGGTAGTTAAGGTTTATAAATCGATTTCATATTTGTGAATGAGATATATTATTTCAAATGGCGATCAGCTACATTGTAAAATTTCAGGCCAAATTAGAAAATTGTTCGTTGTGTAGAGTTTTCTCAAAACTAGAAATATTACATTTAAATATTCTGTAGATGTAGTATTTCTTGTATTCTCGCTGTAGTGAAGATATTCATTAACATACATCCATATAAGACAGTGATGAATATATAGACATCTCATGTTATACAAGTTGATTTCTTTATAGAGCTGTTCTGTTATGCTTTTTTTTTTTTCGAAGAATAATTTCAATTATTACATTTTGCATGGCTTGCTTGGGGACTGTACAAATTGCAGTCAATTATACCACCCCTCACTGAGATCCAGTACCTAATAACTGATTCTGCCAACTAAATATAACCAGTTGGGTCACAAAACAATAATAAATAACTATAGATGGTTTAACTTAAACATTCTTATGGTAAATGTACTAACCTGAATAAAATCTGGCATCATCGTCACTAAATCGCTTGAGCTTCTGTTTGTGGAGAAGGTTCCACAAATCTCCTCCTAAGCAAGCTTCCAACAAGAAATAGAGATATTTAGAGTCTTGGAAGGTTCTGTACATTCGTGTAATGAAAACACTGTCACAAGACATATGCAGATGTTTTTCGTTGTGAACCTGGTTCTGCTGACTCTTTCTGGAGATTTCAACCTTTCTGGAGGACTTGAGCGCGAACACTAAATTTTTATGATTTATGTGTTGAACTAGTTTCACTCTGCCGTAGGCACCCAGTCCTAAAGTTTGCAGGACTTGTAAATCGTCCAACTTGAAGCTGGTGAACTCAATCTTCTCAGTTCGTGTGTCCAATTCCATTTTGAGTTTAACGAACTCATCTATGTCTCCGAAGTGGTCGATGAACTGTTGCCTGGTTAATGTTAAGCATTCTGTACCGGGCATATCAGCTACGACTGTCGCTTGACGAAATTCGTCCTTCAGCAAAGCTAGCTCGCCAAAGTACTGCCCTTTGGAAAGTCTCGCGACTGTTTCTTGGTCTTTCTCGACTGTCACAGATCCTGCTCTTATTATGTAAAACTTATCACCGATTTCGCCTTGAGTTACTATTTCTGTGGCGGTTGGAAAAAATTCGCTCTGCAGCAAGTTTGCAACTTGGTACAGCTTTTCTGGCGCGGCAGTATTCAGCTGTGGTACGTTTATGAGGAAACTCACCATTTCTTCTTGTTCCTCTATGGCAGTTTTTATGATCAGTCTTTTGAAGGTGGGGCAATCTAGTACCCAAACAGATCCGTTTTCCAGTGATTTCACGGTAGCATGCCTTTTGGCCGAGTAAAGAATTGCGAGCTCCCCAAAAACACGTACATCATCGAAAACATTCATGGTATTATCTCCAATAGTAACCTGGTAAGTTCCCGTACAGGAGATATACAGATTTGGACCTATCGCACCTTCTCTTATGAGTATTTCTCCTTCGGATACGCTCTCAGCATACATGCATTCAATGATTTTTTGAAGTCTCTTTTCTGAAAGAATGCTCGATAAAAATCCATTTTCTTGAATAGCTTTCCGAATCAGATCTTCCTCCCTAAAAAAAATATATACTTCTTCTCATAAAAATGGCCTCTTGACTTTTTGTCGTCCGGCGGACAGTTTTCGGTTTGAAAAACAAAATGCATTTTATTGCGGTAGGTAGATACAAACAAATGGAGGCATTTTATTTCTTGATTCGAAAAACATTCGCCGGACGGAAAAAAGAAAGAATACTGTTTTTATGAGAAGATAAAGGGCCTTTAAAAGAATAATATTTATTCGGAAAAATAGTACTTATCGTAACATTACTTTGATCAAAAATATGGCTGTGCATGTTAACTGATGAAAATTAAAGAAATATTTAACAAGGAAAAAATGTATTTTTATGCGTACTTTGCATGTACCAAAATTGAAAAAGTGGTGTTAGAGATATTGGAGGCTGATTTTTTTGTTAAAGGACAGGCACAAAAACCTATGTAAATGGCTTTCAGCAAAATTTGATAATTTTCTTATATTTTGTTTGGTGCAAGATCCTGAACAGTTTTGATAAGTTATAAGAGGATCATATGATTAGGAGAGCTACTAGAGGTCGGCAAAGTTGAATAACTCAAAATGCATTGTTTTGGATTTTCCATAGAAAAATCATAATTTATTTCACCTACGGCCATATATAGTGTGCCAAAAAAGTTTGTATTTCATTTCTTCGAATGGGATACTCATCTGTATTTTTTTGCATCGTTAAATTTTTAAAACAGTTTAATTTCCAACAATCAACAATATTACAGAATTATAGAGGATATATGTTTCACAACTTTAATGATCATATAGTATATAACTTCATCCAAATACAAAATTTGATACAAATCATTAGATCCGTTTCCGAGATCCTAAAATTCATATTATTATTATTATTATTAGTAAACGGACGTTTTTTCAGAATAGGCGCCTATATAGATGAACTTAAGTAGCAATACCTTATCTGAATAATAAATTTGATCCAAAAATTCATTTTGTTATTATTACCATTTGTAAAATTATCTTTTTCGAAAAACAACGCCGATATAGATGACCTTGAAACGCAAAACTTTATCTAAATACAAAATTTGATTCCAATCATTAGAGCCTTTTACGAGATCCAAAAATTCATATTATTATTATTACGAGTAAAATCAAATTTTTCATAAAAAGCGCCTATATAGATGAACTTGAGTAGCGATAACTTATCTAAATACAAAATTTTATCCAAATCGTTGAAGCTATTTTTAAGATCCAAAAATCATCATTATTATTTTAATTATCAGTGAAATCGTGTTTTTTCCAAGAAAGAGGCCTATGTAGGTGAACTTAAAAAGCAAAACACCATCTACATACAAAATTTCTCACAAATCGATTGAGCCGTTTCCGAGATATCAAACTGTGCGATTTGTTTACCGTGTGTGTAACTGGTTCATTTTGCACTATGACGACACCCTCTCTTGTTTTTATATAATAATGTCTGTCAGTGAAACAAACCCTACACCTTATTCTCCGTATTTTATTGTATGATTACTTTCTCATTGTCATTTATTCACCTTTTCGAATGTTAGTTCAAATACTAACCTTAGCTCTACTAATTCGAGCAAATATAAACCGACCTATAAGTGGAAATAAATAGTCGCCACGAATAATCGAACGTTATTCTGTGATCGCGCCTTTAGTAACTCATTTTCATTCGTGTATGGCGTAAACAAATGTTGGTTCCATGCCGGGTTCATATGAAAGTTTTTTGTAGTTGACCTTACAGTGTATTGTTTTCCTATTGGTCACTGAAGGACACAGAACGACATGTTCTCAGTCAGCGGCCAATCAAAAAACAATACGCCATAAACGAGAGCTATCATATGTACCGGGCGTCAGTTGGCAAAACTGATGTGTTGTCAATTCTGAAACTGACTGAAGAAAGTGAAACTTGCCGTTTCTGGTTCCGGTATCAAACTACAAGAAAGAAGACTTATGTGAATCTTCCAATATCGAATTATTTCATTCATCCATGAAGGAATTTATGGTAATTCACATCCGGACATTTCTTTTTTTACGAGAATTGTCCTTCTGTTCCTAACGTACTGGCACAGTTCATTAAGAGAATCTCCTTGAAAATCATTGGCTACGCAGAGTGCTATCGATAAGTTTAGATTATTGCCCATAAAAGAGTAAGTAGCCTGTAAGTGTTATTTAAATGTATTTGTATTTATTTTCCTGTTCATTTACATTACATGTACGAAGAACCCCACGACTCATCCTATGTATACATGTATACCTGTATACAAAAAAAAAATAGATCATGCTTGAGAAAAAAAAAGTATCGCCGGCCGAGATTGAACCCGAACCTCATCAGTTTTAATCAGTTTGATCGAACGTTTCATAAGAATCATTCCTACACAATTGAAAACAAGTTATAACAACATGTGTTGAGCAAAAATTACCTAGAACTAAGTATATAGAAAATAGATCTCGACTAATATCTTGAGAATCAATGAATCAAAAACTGTTTATATACGTTTTCAACAAAAAAATATGGAAATAGGACAGTCATATACAATTATAGGTAGGTATATTGACTAGGGTTAGACTGACAACACATCGATAAATCAAAAATGCAACAGCAAAACAGTGGAACAGTGCAGAGTCGGTGCTTCATTTGTTGTCTACAACGAGGTTTCCCAAACGCTTTCATTCAAAGCATTCTGTAGCAAGACGAAACATTTTGAAATACACGAATCCCATAAAACAGATTCATTCATGTGTCACTTCTCTCTCTCCATATGTTATAGCCCTTGCTTCCAAAAAGGCGCATTTGGCCAGTGTGTGTTACTTCATATAATTAGTGGAGGAAAAACAACTTCTACCTAAATTAGTCAAAAACGTTCTTGATATCTTGGTGTGTCGCCAGCCTAAGGCTGATTCGTGTATTTCAAAATGTTCAGTGTTTTCAGGTATCCAATCACGATATCAGGACTATTCACAAAATCAATTCCAAGACATGCAAATTTTACAAAACTTGCGGCCTGACGCAATTTTAAAAGATTTTGTTCAATTACAATTCTCTATAAGATAGCAAAATTTCAGACAAAAATATTCATACAAAAGAAAATAGTGGCTTATTAGGTATGTTAGAACTTTCATGAGAGAATACTTTTGAATAAATGACAATAAAGAAAAATTATAAAACATTTTTAATTTTGCTGATAACTTTGCTGGGAATCGATAAAACAAGGTATCACACTACCTGCCTCATCATTTGAATTTATTTCTAAGATGATTTTGAAACTTTCTTAGAAACCAAAAAATTTTCCACTAAAGCTCTTCAATAGCTATTTATTCGAAAGGATCCTCTTATAATAGTTCTAACATCAAATAACGGAATTTTGTTTTATATAAATATTTTCGTCTGAAATGCTGTCTCATAGAATGAAGTATCACTCGACCCCCCACCCTTATCATTTGAAAAAATCTTTCTTAATGTCGTCAGACTTCCAATTTGAAAAAAAAAAGACATTTTCTATCGTTGTCAAAAAGTAGTTTATGAAGTACCAATCGACCAAAAATAAGATCAATTGGTTCAGAAGTTAAGAAGGGTAGGGGGGTAATTCATGGACAAACTGTAGATATAAACTATCGTAATCTATAAGTATCTACCTACTTTGTTATATTGAATAGGTTAATGAAATGCTAAAAAAAGCATCCATCAGAATGCATTTGATCAAGTAGTTAGAGTAGTTCTCATATAAACTGAGTGAATTCCTTTTTACTTACACTTTAGATTTCGGATATGTTTTTATATCTTCTTCCTGATTATCAACATTCACATCTCCCGATTCGGAAATAACTCCGGATCGTCTGTTATTGACACTTTGTTGAGTTTCCAGCCTGACACAACTGGAACGGCGTTTAGGCCTACAAAATAGCATTTTCTTTTGGTGCACGTTGATCGCCTTTTGTTTTCTCTACTGTCAACCACAATATTTATCACCTTGAGGTGAAGTACTTTTTTCAATTGATCTTTCACGCTTGTAGAAACTCATATCAGATAAGTATAGACGTGCTTGAATATCATACCTTATCTCTAGTAGGTAACTGAGGATATTTAGTTCAGAGGTATGGTGTAAGATTGGGAGAGATCCAGTTTGGTTACTCACGCCTATATTATTTATTTTCGTATATCACGTAAACTATCATCAATCAATGTCATTGAAAACAAGCTAATTTTGCTAAGCGTCATTTTTAATTTTAAAATGAACCATATCAGTATACAAGAGCACTAGGGGTGAACAAGAGGGCCAATGTCCGTTCCGTAAGGATAATAATTAAAAAAGATAACGCGAACAGCGTGTCACTCCCTCTCCCCTCCGCGATATTTGCGGACATGCAGGTCCAAATACTTTCGGGACTTTGGACTATAACCAATTGAGAGATCTCTGAGATTGGATGAGTATGACTATTAATGCTTGTTTGTATAGGGCAAGTCTCAGAAAAGGCTCAGAGCTCAGCTTCGTACAGACCTGAACATTTCGCCGAACAACAAACAGAACAACGAGCCGAACGTCAAACAAAACGGCGAATGGACGTATTCGATTTCAACGAGCCGAACAACAAACGGAACGTTTGAGTTGTTCCCAAAATCGTTTCAGTAGTGCTCCGTTCACTGTATCAGCCTATCAGTCTATTCGCCGTTTTTTTTCGACCCGTCCAAACCTGCTGACGCATTCGCGAGCATTTTCTTTGATGTCGGAGAGAAAACCGTGATGGAAACGCTGCGAACCATTCGCCGAACGGCCAGGATTTGTGAAATTCTTTGCAAACGCGTTCGTAGCCCCGTCCAAATTAGTGTTCTGTTCGCCGTTCGGTTCGTTGTTCTGTTTGTTGTTCGTCATAACGTTTAGGTCTGTACGAAGCTTTGGTTACGGGGGGCATTATCATATACCCTGTTGCAAATGACTGGACTTTTTTGGGTAAGGGGTATTCGTAGAACTTATATGATATTGTTGTTCGATGTATCTCGGAACAGATTAGACGCTACAGATTTCTCTTCGCGTTTTCGACTGAATGTATAGATTTCTGTTCTTGGTCATACGGATTTTCTTATTCTGCCCCTATCTTGCCCAGACTCCATTTGACCTCAGTTTTTACCGGGGTTGTTGAGTGGTTGGACCGAGAGAGTTTTTTTCAGCTGCTTTTATTTTTTATAATGGAGATAAAGTGATATCTTGAACAAACAAATAGTGTACAGATGTTCTCATTATTGCTATCTAAAGGTGCGTATCCACTAGAACGTTCGTTCCTCATGAACACCGAATGAGCAAATGAGATGCTCGGTTCAAGCTCAGGTGCATCAGGCTGCGTAGTGTCTCTTGGCATATGAGCACCGATCCGCAGTCAGTCGCATACAAATGTTCATACTCATCAATATCCAAATTAAATTCAAAATCTCTGCAATAACCACAAAACAGAACGTCAAGCACACTTTCACCGTCCACACTGAGCACGAAAACGATCAACAAAAACGATCAACAAAAAAGGAACAGCATTCTGTTCGTGCACAAATCCAAACTTTCAGAGCATTCGCTCGTTCGGTGCTCATTCGGTGCTCATGCGGAACGAATGCTCTAGTGAATACGCACCTTAAAGTTCTTTTCATATCGCGCAATCTTGAAATGGTCTATCGAAAAGTTAACTAACGGTGTTTTCCCTTTGTAATATATTCTCTGATAAAGATCAGGAATAAATGCGAAACTCAAAGACTGCGAGTGATAAAAATTAATCTACTGAAATATTTAATGAAACAAATTTGACGAGTAACGATATAATGAAAATAATAATGATAATGATGATAAAAACATCTAGACCGGCAAATAAAGGAGATATAGGCATAACCTGTCGTAAGATTGGAAGTTTCTGTGGTACTCTATATAACAATTGTTCAGAATATTCCAATATTTTTCAGAATTACCATCACCATTTCTGTTTTCTTCTCCAAACCAATCGCGGGGTGTTGTCGTGGACTTGGTATCTACCTGACCTCAATATTAACCACCTCACAAATCTTCTTCGTCAACTTATAACTTTTGTATGGTGCAATTGAAACTATAAGTTGTTACCGAATTTGATTTTTCATCAGATTTTCAAGTGGATATTCATCTTCAGTGATTTTGTTTATACACTGATTGGAATATTGCCCATCAGAAGCATCTGAGCTGCCAATGATGGCTTTCCAAAATGTTTCTCTTCCATTAATCAATTGAAATTTCATTCTTTTGTGAGATCGAGTGTCAGCTAATACCTCACGGTATTTCTAATGAAATTATTGGGAAATTTGAGAGATGAGGCTTGTTTGGGTTTTGAATTGAGCTTTGGTCCTAGGGATGTTTCGGCGGAGGTCTGTTTCCAAGCAACACCTTGAGGAAGTTGTTATATTTATAGATGTTCGAGGGTTATTCGGATAGAAAATTTTTTACTAACCGATACTTTTTAACATTGCAATAGTCTATAAATGCTTTCCATACAAATTTGTTATCGTAAACAGTATATTTTGATGTATTCGATAAGAAAATTTCATTAATCTTCTCGTCAGTATTACAACCAAATCATGACATCACTGACATTTTGAAGTTATCGAATATTTGAAACTTCAAAATCGAAATAAACCAAAATATGTATATCCTTAGCAATATGCCTGAGAGTGAAGTATGGTCTGTTATCAGTATAATGTTGTTCCGATTGGTTGTATTCAATCACATGACCACAGTTTAACTAATTTCATTGGATTTCCGCTTGAGCAAAACAATTTCGGTAGTAATAACCCAAGGGCATTGATAATTATAGCAGATTTCGAAAGCTTGTTGCTTGAAAACAGACCGACGCCGTAGGCAACAAGCTTGAAGAAGTTGTTATATTTATAAAATCGTTATAAATCAAAATATGTATATCCAGTATATCAGTCTAATGTTATTCTGATTGGTTGTATTCAATCAGATGACCTCAGTTTAACTAATTTCAGTGGATTTCCGCTTGAGCAAAACATTTTAAAATAAATTATCATAGTCATAGAAAATAAATTACATAAATAGAGTAGAGTGCATTTTCATTATAGTATACTGGAGTGATGATTGCATACTACCAAAGACATTGCATTAGTTGATTATGCAGGATATAACTGACACTTTAATGAGGTTTCTAGGCATACATACACTTCACCGAGAATTTGTATGTTGCACTTGAGTTAATTCAGGAAAATAATTGCATTCTAGGCGACTACGATGTAATAAAAAATAGAGAGTTTCTAGGCATCGACAAAATTCGCTGAAGTTTCAGTTTGTTAAACCTCAGGTATGTTACAATAATAATGACGTAGTCAGTATAAAAATATACAATATGTAATAGAAACCTCCTTTTACTTTTCATATAAGCAATTTTATTTCATTTCATTTTTATAAAAATGGCATTGCAATAGATAATTTCCTAGGCAAATGACCATTTCTGAGATTGTCTTTGAAACAAGATCCGGAATCCTGTTGTAAATCGAGTTATGCTCTATAAAAAAAATCGGAATGAGGCTGTAAAATTATACTGCTACAGAATTTTAAATGACTGGTAGAGACTCCGTTAGTGATTGATTCGTCAAACATCCTGGTATGAATAATGGTGCCACTGAAAAAAGAGCAAGAACTTAGTAAAAACGGATTGTTATAACTGTTGTGATATTGATATAGGTATCTTTCTTTACCAGTTGACCGTCCTGATTATGCTAGATTTTAGCAAAGCTTGCCACCGAACCTAGCACCAATTATTGTTGTTATTACTGCATTATTGTCTTCTCTGCTGCTTCGTCTTGCTCAATGAGAGCTTTCAATATTTTTTTTATACAATACGATTTTCGAAAGTATTGAAATACTATCTTTATCATGTTTCAGAAACAAGCTCAGAGATGGTGTGGAGTATTATCTCTTTGATGCTATGTGCCGTCTCTGTATGCTTTCATGTTTTCTGAAAATAAGAATTATCATTATTTGAAAATATGATCTAAATCTATCAGTTATTGATAGTTAATATTGAGAATTATTGAAAATTCCAACTCAAGGTTGCTGTCCTTTAATATACGAAGATTGAAAACCATAAAGTTGATAACATTTCCGGTCACACTGGATGCGATGAAAGTGTAGGAATATTATTATATTTTATATATTTTTATAGTGGTATCGTAGAAGGTAATAATCACTCTAATAAACCTTAAAACCTTAGGTCTACCATACTGAAATATCGCTGAATTATATCTATCCCTATAAACGCCTTATTTTCTATAACATCCTGCATATCAAATAATGCAATTCCTGTCGTGTTCTATTATTTCCATTCTTGAATTTCAGCGAATTCTATCGATACCTAACAATAACAAAAATACAAAGGATTACAATGATATTATGTCAATAGACTAATGCAAACTAATGCAAACTAATGCAATTCCTGTCGTGTTCTATTATTTCCATTCTTGAATTTCAGCGAATTCTATCGATACCTAACAATAACAAAAATACAAAGGGTTGCAATGATATTATGTCAATAGACTAATGCAAACTAATGCAATTCCTGTCGTGTTCTATTATTTCCATTCTTGAATTTCAGCGAATTCTATCGATACCTAACAATAACAAAAATACAAAGGATTACAATGATATTATGTCAATAGACTAATGCAAACTAATGCAATTCCTGTCGTGTTCTATTATTTCCATTCTTGAATTTCAGCGAATTCTATCGATACCTAACAATAACAAAAATACAAAGGATTACAATGATATTATGTCAATAGACTAATGCAAACTAATGCAATTCCTGTCGTGTTCTATTAATTTCATTCTTGAATTTCAGCGAATTCTATCGATACCTAACAATAACAAAAATACAAAGGATTACAATGATATTATGTCAATAGACTAATGCAAACTAATGCAATTCCTGTCGTGTTCTATTATTTCCATTCTTGAATTTCAGCGAATTCTATCGATACCTAACAATAACAAAAATACAAAGGATTACAATGATATTATGTCAATAGACTAATGCAAACTAATGCAATTCCTGTCGTGTTCTATTAATTTCATTCTTGAATTTCAGCGAATTCTATCGATACCTAACAATAACAAAAATACAAAGGATTACAATGATATTATGTCAATAGACTAATGCAAACTAATGCAATTCCTGTCGTGTTCTATTATTTCCATTCTTGAATTTCAGCGAATTCTATCGATACCTAACAATAACAAAAATACAAAGGATTACAATGATATTATGTCAATAGACTAATGCAAACTAATGCAATTCCTGTCGTGTTCTATTATTTCCATTCTTGAATTTCAGCGAATTCTATCGATACCTAACAATAACAAAAATACAAAGGATTACAATGATATTATGTCAATAGACTAATGCAAACTAATGCAATTCCTGTCGTGTTCTATTATTTCCATTCTTGAATTTCAGCGAATTCTATCGATACCTAACAATAACAAAAATACAAAGGGTTACAATGATATTATGTCAATAGACTAATGCAAACTAATGCAATTCCTGTCGTGTTCTATTATTTCCATTCTTGAATTTCAGCGAATTCTATCGATACCTAACAATAACAAAAATACAAAGGATTACAATGATATTATGTCAATAGACTAATGCAAACTAATGCAATTCCTGTCGTGTTCTATTATTTCCATTCTTGAATTTCAGCGAATTCTATCGATACCTAACAATAACAAAAATACAAAGGGTTGCAATGATATTATGTCAATAAACTCTTCCTCGACAATTATTCATCATTGGTCTTGGAAAACATCATCCCAGCCAGAAGTTTCGGTAGGTATGAAAGTAAGTTCCTCATGAAAGGTTTCTGTAACATATCTAGTGTCGAACTGTCCTTTCAGTTTCGGTTTGAATGGAGGCTTCATTCTACACAATCCAAAATTCTCCCAATTAAATCCGGCATACCATTGGTGAGCCCGAATATCTTCTATTCCATTCTCACCCATACCTAGTCGTCGCGATGAGTTTATCCGACAGAGTTTCTTAATGAGGTTTTGAGCATTTATATTCACGTAAGATGGAAACTCAATAATTCCGCTTAATATTTTTTCGTAGATTTTCAGATTTCCTCCTGCGGCTCGAAACGGAGTTTTTCTACATAACATTTCATAAACAAAAACCCCGATCTGCCAACAATCTACAGCTTTATTATAACCTTCAGTTTGTAACACAATTTCTGGAGCCAAATATTCAGGTGTCCCGGCGAAGGTAAAGGTTTTATCGCCTTTTTTTAGCTTTTTAGCTAGTCCAAAATCTGATAGTTTCAAATAACCGTTCGCAGCTATGAGTAGATTTTCTGGTTTTATGTCTCTGAAGATGATTTCTTTAGAATGAAGATAAGTGATAGCCTCCAGCACGCAAGCTGTATAAAACCTTGCGTCTTTTTCCTCGAAACGGTCATTCCTCTGCTTGTATAGGAAATGCCATAGATCTCCACCTAGAAGGGTTGAATATCGTCAGATAAAAAAAAGTTATTTTAAAGAAAGAGGAGCAAAGGATGTCACATTTAATTATGTCAAATTTGTTAGCGATAAAATAATAATGTCAACTTCAAGGACTCATTTGTGTCAATAATGAGATACCTGAATCAGTTCAATTCTTTTTACACGATCAAGATTTCTTGATTTTCTAGAGAATATGTTGTAAAAACCGTAAATTTTGTTTACTGGTTGCTAGACCAAAGGCGTCGGTAAGTAGTGCCACTTTTATATAAATGTCACTTTTGACTCTTCAGTTATTAGCAGCACGGGAGCCGCCAGTAAAAACATTCGCAATTTACGTTTAGACTGAAAACGCTAAAATCCTGGGGCGGGGGGGCGCGCCCCCTTGCCACAAGTGGAGGCGCCCATGATTAGCAGGAAATTAAGTAATCTGATTCAATCAAAGGAAAACATGTTAGGATCGTGCAAAAAACGCTATAAGTATCACGAACGTAAAGTTGTGAAATTGAGAGCGTTATACTTTTGTCGTTAGATATTGAGAACTTCTCTTCTTTACTTTTTGAATTGTCTATACATTCCATTTAATTTTAATTCGTACCTACGATATAACCCGTTGTTCGAGGTTTTTTACAGGTATGAAATATTCTATGCCTGATGTTCTATAGGGTGAAATAATGTGTACACCAAGAACTATCCCTTAAAAACCGTCTAAAGTAGAAAAATCTTGAAACAGTTGAAATTTCTGCTAGAGATTATTTGGCAGAAATTAATCATTCCCTACCTGCTGAATACGTTCTATAGGGAGAAATAATTTGTGAACCAAAAACTACCCCTCAACAACCCTCCAAATTAGAAAAATCTTGAAACAATTGAAATACCCGTTTCTGGAGATTTTTTAGGCATGACTTGTGAAACAAAAACTACCCCTCAACAACCCTCCGAAATAAAAAAAATATTGAAACAGTTGAAATACACGTTGCTGGAGATTTTTTGACAGAAATGAATTATTCCATACCTGGTGAAAACGGTTCAGAGGGTGAAATAATTTGTGAAACAAAAACTACTAACAACCCTCCAAATTGGAAAAATCTTGAAACAGTTGAAATACCCGTTGCTAATACCATCTTTCCCAATGTAGAGAAAATTACAGTGCGTGTCGTATCATATTTACCAGTTTGTCGTAAAATTTCTCATTAAAAATCGATTTATTTTTATTTTTGTACACTTCTATGATGCGTGGATGTTTTTCTCCTAAAGATATTAAATCATGCAATAAAGAGTAAGTAAGTAGCCACTTTGCCCACTCTTTTCCATGGGCCCATTACTCACTATTGACCATATTCGCCATATTGTCATACCAATACCAACTATCCACTGTTACCAACGGTTAAAAATATAAAGTATCTGTAACAAAACCGCGAAAATCAAGAATGTTTAATTTGGTGCATATTTCATGCGCGTATTTAATGAGTTTCAGAAAAATTTTACTGAAGAGAAAATCTAAGATAAATGGGTAGATATTACTATGGGTATCAGCTTTCACCTGAGTTTTAATAATTACAACAAAGGCATTATAACTTAGTAAAACTTTTTGAACTGTATTTGCCTTATAGATGCGGTATCCAAAAAGGTGCTATTTTTGACACTGCCTTCTATAGACTCATCTTTTTGTATTTCAAAATATCATTTTCTTTTGATGTTTTTGAAAATTCCGAAATGTTTTTCCACGGACCCTTAGTTTTCATCTAAAAATGGAATCAACTGGATACTTAAGTCACTCCCCACTCTACTAAAATTTTTTTGAGAAATGCAGTGCCTAAATAAACATCCTTTTCAATTTTCACTGACGTATGGAACTAGTAAATTTGGTTATTCTTATCTGAGAACCCTGGGTAAGTTGGTATTGTCACATGACAATATGGCAACGGTGAATATGGTCAATTAAAGCTATCAATAATTTTTTCTGTATGAAGAATTTATGAATTACTAGATGAAAACGAAACATACAAACTAACTAAGACAACGGAAGTTCTGGATCCGGAAACCGTGTGATTTGAATATAGCAATGTAGTAAATAACCTACCTATACAAGCTTCCATGAGAAAAAATACGCATGTGTCGTCCTTGAAAGTTTTGTACAGCTTCAAAATAAAAGGGGAATTACAAGCCAGTTGGATCTTCCGTTCGTTAAGAATGTGTTCTTGCTGCATATTCTCAACGATTTCAAATTTTTTCAAGATTTTCAGAGCAAACGCCAGATTTTTTTTCTTGTGCTGAACCAATTCCACCCGTCCGAATCCTCCTTTTCCTAAGGTTCTTCTTCTCTCTAGATCCGAGAGTTGGACGTCAAAGAATTCTCCGAGAGACTTGATAGAATCCTTGGGCTTCAGTTTTATGTATTCGATAAGATCTGTAAACTCTTTACTGGTGAGGGTGAGACATTCAACTCCAGGGGGGTTTGCAGTTACCGTTGCCTGTCTGGAATTATCATCATCATTCGTCAGTGCCAGTTCTCCGAAACTATCTCCTTCTCTGAGGACATTTACTATTCCTTCGCTGTTTTTGGTCACGTTCACAGAGCCAGCATTGATTATGTAGAATGTATCTCCTTGAAAAAATAAGTAATTGAGATCACTGATCAAGTTGAAGCCGATAAACAATTTTCTTATCTACAGTGTCTTGGAAGTAGGGTAGTTAACAAACTCTGCGTTCTGACTCTACATGCAAAAATATGAAAAAACCTTCTATAAACATCGGTCTATACCGGGTGTTCACGAAAAGTGGCTCGCCCCTATAACTTCTCTGGTTTTGCAGATATCGAAATGAAATTTGGAGGATCTGTACGATACATAAAACTGCATTTTTTGACAAGTGAGTCAGATTCGTACTCTCACTGGAAGTGATATGAACTTCGATTTTTAAATGAGACACCCGGTATATTTTCCCCTTTTTTATCTCCATATGACATTCTGAATAATAATAATATAATATATAATAATAATAATACTCCCTCATAAACACTCGTTGAATGTACCCAAAGGCATAGCCTGTGCGGGTAGAGGACGGCTATTATTATTATTATTTGCCGTAACACTCCGGGGCGACTTTACTCAAGAAAAAATCCCTCGTACTTACATCGGGCTCGAACCGACTACCGCTATACTGAAGTTTCAAACGGCCTGCAGACCGCAATTTAAAATCTAGAGGGCTATGGAAGTTCATATTTTGCATTTATTTGGTGAAGTTTTATGGATTATTCAGCTGTTTGAAATGATTGTTGTCCTGACGGGATAATGAACTCACCTTTATCTCCTTGCCTCACGATTTCATGACCTTCTTCGAAAAATTCGGACTTCAATAAATTGACGACTTTTCTCATCACATCATCATCCATATCTCTGAGAACTTCATTTCGTATCAGGAAATTTTTCATCACATCATATTTTTCCAAAACATGTTGATTCAAAATCATCTGATATACATAATTATCCAAAACCCAAACAGATCCACAAGTTATGACCTTTATTGTTGCCAATCTTTTGGCGGTGTATAAAATTGCTAGCTCTCCAAAGAGACGAACGTCTTCGAAGGTATCAATAACTTTTTTACGTTTTATTATATTAAATTTGCCTTCCACAGATATGTACATGTGGTTTCCCATTTCTCCTTCTCTAATGAGAATTTCATTAGCTTCCAGTTTTTGTGGGTACATAGCTGCAATTACGTCTTTGAGTTTTCCTTTGGTTATAATTTTTCTGATGAACTCATTTTTTTCTATGGCATTTTGGATTAGCTGTTTCTCCCTGAAATGAGTATACAATGAGGTAAAATTCCGTTTATCGGGCGCCACAAGCTACCAAAAAACTGTTTTTTGTTACTTACGTATTTTGGTCTCCTGAACAAAAAATCCAAATGAAATTTTCGGCGGTCTCAAGTAATTCCGGAGATTTAAGACCTATTTTTGGATTTTGACTAGCATTTTCTAGAGACGTTCCTACCGCGAAAAAAACACTCAATGTGTCTCCTTCTTTTCATCAGCCCGATACACACATCCTGCTTCCTCAGTCTCACGCTTTTTTTTTCATTGGAAACGGCACTTTTTCTAATCATGTCAGAGACAATAAGCTAGCGAATATGATAGATAATAATTATTAGTGAATTGTATATTGTATGTATGGTTAATAACACTGAAATCAATCAACTTTTCTGATTTAAATGTGAGCGAATAATAGCTGCGGTTTTTTGGTCTCCTACGATAGTAACAGAATTACATGTGATATCTCCAGATCCAATCACAAAAACAGAAAAAATTGTGCAGTTAGGTCAGGACAGAAGGCCGGATTTTATCAACCAAAAAGAACATTTTTGTACCATCGGATCGTCGGATATCATATGCCTGAAAATCTGGACTAATAAGAACGAGCGAAGCGAGCCTGTCGCAACGGGGAGCACAGCGAGCACCTATTTTTATTATGGTTTTAGGTTAGGTTCGTTCAAGTAGGTTGGGTTAGGTAGGGTAGGTTAGGTGGCTGAGTTGGGTTGTTTTCCCTTCTTTTGCCTTAAAAGTTTGGATCTGAGATGTAATAAGGGCGAGCAAAGCGAGCCTAACGACGGTGAGCGCAGTGAGCTCCTTCTTTTATTCACGTTTCAGGTTAGGTTAGGCTCTAGGACCTAACTTGGCACAGATCCAATCTTTTAAGGCAAAAGAAGGGAAAATTATCTAACTCAGCCACCTAACATACCCTACTCAACATACCCTACCTAACCTGCCTAACCTTCCTAACCTACCTAACCCAACCTCACCTAAAACGTAAATTAAAGTAGGTGCTCATGCGCTCGTCGTCGTTAGGCTCGCTTCGCTGAAAAGTTGGCAATAATTGATTTCAGTGTTATCAACCATACATGAAATTCGAATTCACCAAATACCTATCTGTCATATTCGCTAACTTATGGTCTCTGACATGATTAGTAAAAAAGAACATTTTTTTTTTAATGCTGTTTCCAATGAAAAAAAAAGCGTGGAACGGAGGAAGCAAGATGTGTATATTGGGCTGGTGAAAAGAAGGAGACTTATTGAGTGTTTTTTTGCGGTAGGAATGTCTCTAGAAAATGCCAGTCAAAATCCAAAAATAGGTCTTATCTCCGAAATTACTTGAGACCGCCGAAAATTTCATTTGGATTTTTTGTTCAGGAGACCAAAATACGTAAGTACCAAAAAAATTTTGTGATAACTTGTGGCGCACAATAAACGGAATTTTACCGTGGCATTTTATTTTGTGAGTGGGGAATATTGCGAGCAACCCCACGAGCAAAATAAAATCACTTTTAACAAATGTATCATACACATTTTTTTGTACAACAGTTACTGCGAGTAAGGAAAATACAAAAAAATTATAAGATCCATAAGGATTCGAACACGATCTTTGGATTACAAAGAGGCTCCAACTATAATAAACCCCAACGCACTTTATTTATGAATTTCATTATTATTTGTCAGTGATGAAGAACCTTGTACAGTTGGACTAAATACTACTTCGTTTGTAACTTTAAAAGGAATTAGTATTACCAATTGCACACACGCTCAAATATATGTGCGAACTTTTATAAATGATTCGTTTTGTGTAGGTGTTCCGATTATAATATCTGATTGTGTTTAACACTAGTGTTGAAAGTAAAATGACTGGTGAGATGATGGATACTCAGTAATATAGATCTCTCTAATAGAAACACTTCTGTCAGAACACCTGCTCAGAAGGAATCATTTATAAAAGTTCACACATGTATTCGGATTTTACTCTAAGAATTTATGCTGAAGAATACATACTCATGACTTTTTTCAAACACTGGTAACTGATCACTAAGTTTGTGGTGATAAATATGTACTATTTTGGATCGTCTCTTGGTGGTGGAAATTTCACTGGTTCTGGAGTCATTGCGTGGACAGTAGGACCCTTTCGAAAACAACTTACACGAACAGCTTGGCATACTTTGATTAAAACTTTATAAATATAATCTTTTTTTTATGTCTAAATGGATATTCGATGTTTTCATACATAAACTAAACAATGAAATACCAGTGATCAATTTATTGCAAACAATCATGGAATCTCAGATATATCTTAGATATGTTTTCCAGTTATAGAGATAAAAACATTGCACTGCAATAAAAATTATCTTTACTACGAAATAGAATTTGGCGAAAAAATTAAAATTTCGTGTAATCCTGATGCGCGTGCTCAGAATAAACGCTATCTGTATCGAATGAAATAGTAAATCTTGGAATTATGTGTTTCTCATTATTCTTCCGTTCAAAAATCTAAACGCTTTTCTAAAACAGGACTAAAGTTGGTAATATACCTACCGTAAGGTGAACGAATTTCAAAACATAGGAAAGTGATGCCGTCTACGCTACTGGGATCTCGATGAAAAGTTTTCATACAGTTTTCTTCACAAAAATACATTGAGTTTATATTTTTGTTCGAAAATGTGACTGGGATATTCATAAAATCTGTTGTGGAATCATCTGCGACTGAAAGACAAACTTTAGTCGCTATTTTCCACCGTTCAAGATAAGTATTCATGTTGAAAAGGGCGACATTCACCATGGAAATTGGAAAATAAAAAATGTAATTTATTTGTAATATCTAACAAAAAACAACTACTTCCCCGACTAAAGCCTCGCTGGATATTGAACTACATCTGATAGATATTGTGAAAAGACTCTAACTCAAAAGAAAAACTCCGAAAGTGAATATTCGCATTTTCATTCAGATAGTTGATTGTTTTAATTTTCTCTAGTTTTCATTGAAAATTCATTGAATAAATTAAATAAGAAGAATGTTATAAAAAATATTATTCACAGAAATCGTTCATTTCATTTAATGAAGCAAGGTTCGCTTCTCTTGCATTTAATACACAATACATTTTGATAGACGCACTATTTCGCTTCGCCAAGCTCATCAGGGAGACTGATAGAATTGGAAAGCAGGCTCTTCAGAAGCAATTACACGCAACAAGGATGGATATGATGGAAATATTTCTTCTGTGGTAACACTTCGAGAAAGTTATTTTTTGGCATAGACCTGTCATGGGCATTGCATTTTGATTTTTGTACGACTAAAGTTTGTCTTTCAGCTGCAGATGATTCCACAACACATTTTATGAATATCCTATTCATATTTCCGAACAAAAATCAAAATGCAATGCCCATGACAGGTCTATGTCAAAATCTAACTTTCAAAGTGTTACCGCAGAAGAAATATTTCCATCATAACCATCCTTCATGTGTATAATTGTTTCTGAAGAGTCTATTTTCCAATTCTATCAATCACCCTGATGAGCTTGGCAAAGTGAAATAGATTGTCGTCGACCAAAATGTATTGGGGATTAAATGCAAGAGAAGCGAACCTTGCTTCAATGAAATAAACGACTTCTATGAGTGATATTTTTCAATAACATTCTCCCTATCTAATTTATTTGGTGAATTTTCAATGAGAGCTAGAGAAAATCAAAAAAATCAACTATCTGAATGAAAATGCGAATTTTCCCTTTCAGATTATTTCTTTTCGTTAGTCTTTTCACAATATCTATCAGATGCAGCGTGGATTTAGCCGAGGAAGTAGTTGTTTTCTATTAGATATTACAAATAAATCACATTTTTTATTTTTCTATTTTCATGGAGAATGTTCCCCTTTTCAACATTAAGTTTACTTATTAACATGATGGCTTTTGCAGTGATGGGTAGAGAATATTCGCTGGCGAAGCAGGAGGCTAAAGGAGGGTAAACTTAGTGTTACCGATGGAAAAAAAAAAATTGTTTTGTGTAAATAGGTTGACTTCATAGTCGAATATGATAATTAATTCCGAACTTTTCATTATAATAATATCCAAAGATAGAAAATGATGATGAGAGAGGTAGGTAATTCGATAATCCCAATTTTTATGTATTGTACCGATTTTATTTTCGAGAGTATTCGCAATTTTTTTTGAGAAGGGAGTTTATAATGTTTTTCACTAGTTTTACGGATTTTTCTTTCAATTAAATTATTAGGTGTCACAGATTTTTTTGATTTTTCTTTCGTGAGTTTTCGCAATTTCTTTCGAGAGGAAGTGGTAGGGTGGATAATTTTTTTAATTTAAATTATCCGATAGTTCCATGGTTTACACTATTTTTACGGATTTTTTCGCTTTTGTTTTCGCGAGTTTTAGCAATTTCTTTCCAAAAGGAGAGGGGGTGTGATCATCACAACCGACATCATTTTCTTCGCTATAATTTTGAATTTTAGAAACCGTCGAATTTTTTTCCATTTTCTACGCGTTTCTATCTAGTCTTTGGAGAGGCAGGGGGTCAAATATTTTGAAATTAATATTTTGTCATCAGTACCTAATTCCTGTGCAAAAATGCACCTCAAGCGGTTGCCAGCAAGTACTTGAAAAATGGATTGCAAGTTTTGAACCGGAAATACAGAAGGGCATACAAATAAAGTAGGTTGAATAAAAGCTTGTAATAAAAACAGTTGTTGAATTTAATATAATTTCAATCGCAATATGTATAATGATTTTATAATATCGTCATGTGTTATAAAAAACAAAAAACACACAAAATTGTTAATTTGAAGCTAAAAAATAATAATATTTGGCGGCGACATCTTAAGAATTTGCCCCTGACGTAAGCAAGCACAAATCCGGCACTGTACTTATGAGATAATGTGTCCCAGGTTATAAAAAAAACTGCATTTTAAAATATGACACTGAAAGTGAACAACTACAACGCCTCTGATTAGCATTATCAACACTAATACATGAACTGTGAACCGTAGAATGTGTGTGTAGTCATACGTGTGTGATGTTATTGAACTAGTTTTTGAGTGGATGGTGTTTCATTGAAATCCTAACCAAGTTCTTGGTATGGCATTATCAAAGGTTAGTAAACTAATGGAAAATACAGTGCAATGCCTCATGTCTGCAGAAGTGTTGAGTGTTGCTGAAATGCTGAATGAATTTTTCAATAGATCATATGGAACTGTATACTGTTCCGGTACCGTGTCCGTACTTAATATTTGAGTATAAAAATACAGAGCCGGCTTCAAAATATATGCGGCAAGGCAAGAAAGTTGCCTAACGGTTTAAGCAGCCGGTTTCGACCTGTATGGAATTTCAAAGCATGCTATAACATGAACTGATCAAAATTACCTAAGGGCTCAGAATGACTACGGACAGTCGTCCGCAGCATTCAATAAAAAACAACTACTATCCCCTACGATCGCAGAATGATCCGTTGGACTATTGGCAAAACTTTTACAAGAAATATTGTTATTCACTTCTCCATAAGTAAAATTTGTTTGTCAAGAATCCAACATATACAGGGTATCCCAAGTTATCGTTTACACGCAATATCATATTTGGAAAGATAAAAAACAACTCTTTGCATTGTTACACTCTTGTAATGACGTTCAAAAGACCTAATTTAGGTCCGTTTACAACCTTTGGAAAACCAACCCCAATTTACCAGGTAGCACCTCATATTGGCTAAATCTTTTCATATTGGGCCCATATGAATATATAGTACTTAAATGTAAAAATAACATTGAACCAATATAATATGGGTGCATATGGGGAAAAAAATATTTCATTAATAATATTGGTGGAATATTGACTCATCCTGTTCTGAATGTACATTGTTTCATAAAATATTGGGTCAATACTGGTTCACTAATTTCAGATTTTCTGGACAAATTTCATCAGTGTTTCCAAGGCAACTTTTTTTGGAATATTTTACCAACAAATGATATTGTTCCATCTAACTTTGAATGTCTTAACCCGAAGAATCGAAGTGAGACCAGAATAAACAGCCAGAGTTGTGTGACTGCTGTGATGATTCGACTAGGAAACAGATGGCCTCAAAGTTGTCTGTATAGAGACCTACCTTCTACTAATCACGAGGAAAAAACCTCAAGACTAGTTTACAGGTGGTCTCCCTATCCCAATCAAAACAAAATTCAACTATTTGGTTGTAGGGGGTTCTTGCAAGAGTATCATCTGTAACAAGGAACATTGCCCGTCGCGGTATTAGCCAGAGGAGTAGTTGTTTTCAGACAGGTATTCAACATGATAGCCGGCATTGTAGTAGATGGAGGTAAAAGGGTAAAACATCGAACGTCAACGACTATCGTTTCATAACTATTTTCATTTTTGAAAAATAAAAACGTTCTTTTTATGAGGAATCGGTTGATTCTGCATAACGAATTGTTTAAACTTTTGCCGCAGCAAAATTATCTTTCTCCAAGGTGAAACGAAAAGATGAAGACTACTTCGACACTGGTGTCATCAAGGAGCACACGGATTTGATTTGAGGGAATACTAAGTACTGCAAACTGGTCCACAGAAAAAAAGAGTCATTGTTTTTTTGACTACACCAACTTGTTTCAAATTCTCTTTTGTTTACTCCCAGCGGTGGTAGCAGAATATTTGAATGATAAATCAGGTAGATAATTTAGAAACTATGGTTTTTCCTTTTTTTATATTACTACATAGAAACCCTTTTGTGTGGTATGTCACTGTATTCAGACTAACGTAGCAGGTAATTTTCGATGAAAAAACATATGCAATTTGATGAAAAAAAAGTTGAGGGTGGTTTTCCAAGGTTGGTATATAAACGTAAGTGAAGTTTTTCAACAACTTTGGGAGGGTATGGGAACGCCATAAAAAAAAGAGTTTTTGAATTTTTTTTGTTCTTCGACTCTACGATTTGAATATTTAGATATCCGAACAGTAAGCTCAAACATTTTTTGGGAGATCGTTTGGAAAACGATAGTTGTTGCCGACGTTGCCGACCTCCGTTTTACCCTTTCACTCCCATCACCATGCTATAGGCTATTATGGTAAATACCCGTTCAGAAACAACTGATCCCCTAGATGATACCACGACGGGCATTGAATCATATCAAACAGATAATTTTCCTCGTTACAAAGGATCCAATGCAAGTTCTTCCTGTTACTAAACAGCAGAATATTCTGCTCGATTCGGACACTACAGACAGCTTTGAGGCCATGTATTCTCCGTCTGAATCATTACACCAGTCTGTGTATTTGCTTACTCTGGTCTTACGCTGGTGAAACCGGTGTAAGTCGCTCCACCTAGTGGGCGGAGCAAGAAGCACTCCGATTCTCCGAGTTGAGAGATTCTGTACAGAAAGTTCAGAGTAAATGGTACTGTTTTCATCGATCGTTTGGGTGATTTTCGCATTTTCAGAGATACACCGACACCACTAGATTTTGTATAGTTACTATAAATATTCTGAATTATTTCAGATGGATGGATGTAGAAGACTGGTAAAAGTATTTCGTAGCGTCAAACAATTCTCGACCTCACAAGAACACATTTTGAAAAAAGAGACAAAAAATGTTGGTGTTATCACACTCAATAGACCAGAAATTTTCAATACCATAACATGGACGATGTCAACAGAAATCTATCAAACTCTCAGGAAATGGGAAAACGAAAAAAAATTGGTAATCATGAAAGGCGCTGGACAAGCAGCCTTCAGCGCAGGAGCAGATCTGAAATCAATTTTCGAAGGATTGAAAGACAATACATTAGCCGTTGAGCATATGAGTTTGTTTATGAACGCTAATGTGTACTTACTTTCGTCTTACAAAATTCCCTACGTAGCCCTCATCAGTGGAATAACTATGGGTGGAGGGGTAGGCTTATCCATCAACGGAAAATATCAAGTGGCAAGTGAAAAGACAGTTTGGGCCATGCCTGAAACAAAGATTGGCTATTATCCCAACGTAGGGGCATCCTATTTTTTACCTCGGTTGCCCAAAAAACTGGGTCTGTACTTAGGACTAACAGGCCGAACACTAAAAGGGTCTGATGTCGTGAGAGCTGGATTAGCTTCACATTTTACCGACAGTAACCACTTCGGAGTGCTGGAAGAGAAACTTTTGAGCTGCTCACTACCAGAAGGAGTTGAACAAATTCTCAATGAGTTCAACAAAACCGATTTACCTGAATTTTCTCTTGCACCAGTGATTGATAAGATCGACTACTGTTTTTCAGGTAATAGTTTAGAGGAAATAATACTGAGATTAGAGAAGGATGGATCTAGTTGGGCGAAGGAAACAATTGAAACTTTGACAGCCCTTTCACCGACGAGTTTGAAAGTTTCCCTGAGACAACTTCAGAAGGGAGAGCATAGTACTATGAGAGACAGTATGATAATGGAGTATAGAATGAACAACAACATAATGAAATATAAAGATTTTCATGAAGGTGAGTTTTATATGTTGAATTATTCGAATTATTCAATAGTATTAGGTATCAGGTCTGATGAATCAGGAAATATATGAAAAGGAAATTATATTATTGATGCAAAATTCACATGCAATTGCTGAACTCAAAAACTGTATAAACTGACTGAGCTAGAATGAAATAATGACACCTTTCAGATAATTGTTACGAGCAGAGATTTGTTAATATAAGTGAGAAAGATGCTGTGTAGGTTTCAGAACATGCATGGCCGCCAGGAATCCTTTCAGCGTGTTTGGCATATGGCGTCCCTAATCAGATTTTGTCTTGAGGCTTTCCTGAACACAGCCCAATCAAAAGAGATCGACTGTCTCAATCGTTATCAGAGTCATAATTGCCATTTTCTTCAGTTCTTATAGCTGATATGTGGGGTTTCAACAAGTACAGAACTTCAGGAGTAGGACTTTTGTTCTGGGTATGGTGCAATCAATGTTGCTAGTTAATCTCTATCTCTATAAAGTAGTATCTGTAGAAACGTTGTCAAGATTCTATCAGATAATAATTCAAAGGCAGAAGTTGTTTTATGTTCTATTATTTATAAATAATTCATTTTTATGTATAACTCTACATTCCGTAGCAACCCTCTAAAATGTCCAAAAGACTTGTGAGAGGTAGGGAAGATGTAGCTTTCAACGTGTTATGCTATGTACAGGACCGGTGACCGCGCTGGGATTCGAACCCACACACCAACGGGGTCCACGAGTGGGATTTCTTAAAAGCAACAAAGACGAGTGCTAATGTAGTTAAAAATATTTCAAAAAATGTATTACCACGAATGTAATTCGGCTTGATTATTGTCTTACCGGACATTTGTCAGTGTCCTCTTGACAACAAGCCGATGGCTTTCTTATGCATTCATTTAAACAAAGAACCAATCAAACAACGTGAAAAAAGTATCACTTATAATACCACTAGAGCTTCAATTATTAGTGGAATTTTTCAATTGAAGCTAGAGTGGTATTCGGTAGGAAAATTTTACACCAAAATATTATTAAAAAAATACTAGTATAATGACGGTTTTGATGGTTTTGAAATTTAAATAGTCTTTGTAACATGAAATTTCGTTGCAAAGCTCATTTTCTGATGCCGAACTCGTATGGTAATGACAGAGATACTGTAAAGAATAAATGTATATGCCAAGTGTATGGTATTTGTTTCTCTTCGATATTTCGCCAGAAATTTCTACAGAGAGCACAAAAGATTGATTCTTCCAGAACGATTGCACTGGTATCTGGTAGACATAATTCAGTTGCTCTCGAAGTATTTGTGACGATGTCAATTGTTGCCTGTTTCATATCCAAAGAAATTGCTATTGTACCTATTCAATTCTGCAGAAACCTTCAATTTTCTTTTCAACAAACTCGAAATTTGCTGTATCTCCTCCATGTCAACCATATATAATTTATCATAATTCAATTAGATATAAATTCAAGGCTAATAGTAAAATTGAATTGTATCATGGGTGCTCTCCTACATATAGAGTTAATTTTGAAATATGGTCGTCATAAATTGGAACACATATCTATATTTAATCATTTTTATCTCCAGGGTTAGTTGATAATTACTTTTATCTTCACTAACTATTGTCACATAATTTTGAAGATGATGAAATATTTCACCAGGAATGTTCTTATTGCAGTTGACGACCGGAAGTGAGTTACTCACATCCCTTGATGAACAATCCAAGCGAGAACAAACATCACTGGGAGGTTTTGTGATGTTTCTTTAGGGCGTAATATGTTCTTGCCAAAGATATTTTAGGTTTTGCCTTTGTTTTTTGTGGCGTTTTTCAATCCCAATAGGAATGTATCGGCGATGTATAAAAATGTTACCGTGTGGATGTTTTCACTTTGCATAACATCATAGTTCGTCCTTGAGAGATTCACTGAGAATCGATTTGATTATATGAAACTAATTTTTCATTTCATCTGATTGGTGTGATTCTTTTCAGGTATTCGAGCTCTCATTATAGATAAAGACAGAAGTCCTCAATGGAATCCACCAACGTTATCTGAAGTACCTGAAAAACTAGTAGATGACCATTTTGTGAACGTTCCTGAGGAAGAGAATCAAATAAAACTTTTACAGCGTTGCAATTATTATCAAAGTTTCCAATAATTTGATTGGTGTTTTGTTGATGATAGTTATTGAGGATGTATTACGACAAGGAGGCTACAAGTTTTTACAAAAGGACCAAACTTCTTCGATTGAGAGAAAAATTTATATCGCTTTGGATAAATACGAATTTTACATACCAGACAAACAATGAACAGCTAATACTACATCTATATGGTCCTCACACAAAACAGAAAACAGGTATGCCTTTGAGACCGATAACCAGTGTGCCAACGTACAATTTGGCCGAATACCTCCTGCCTATTCTGAACCTTCTCCACGGAAGAAGCAGCTCTTACGTAAAAATCTCTAGACACTTTGTTGATATCAATCATTGAAGACATCGAATTACGACCTGAAGATCGTTTTGTCAGCCTTGATGTAAAAAGCTTTTAAACTGCGATTCCAGTTTGTGATGAAAAAAATTGAATAACCACATGAACCGTCGTTCTTTTCTGTATAAATTCGTTCGCTTATGTTTTTTAGTTTTCCGAATAAGCCGAGAAATTCACTTGAGTAGGAGTCAAATTGCTTTCTATGCGGTGTTGCCAATTTTCTCACCGCGGCTCGGGAGATTAAGTCGGCTGTGGTAATACTAATTCCTTATGAAGTTACAAACGAAGTAGTATTCAGTCAACTGTAGAAGGTCCTTCATCACTGACAAATGATGACATTCATAAATAAAGTGCGTTGGGGTTCATTGTAGTAGAGCACTGTCAGCTGACGTCACAACATGGCGGTCATGGGGCGACAAACAAAGCATTTGAAATTTGATGAAATGAAAATTCGGTTTTTGTGAGTGTTAGTGGATAATTGCGATTTTTATAAATCACTTTTCGCAGAAAATTTACCAGAAAGATTCACGTAGCATTATGGAAAATGGGTGTAATGGGTTCAATGGGTTTGTTTTTGTTCAGTTTGGTTTGTTTGTCCCCCTATGACATTGTTCCGCAACTGTCATATCACGTCACTGACAGTGCTCAGTTGGAGCATCTGCCTGTCTGCCTTGTAATCCAAAGATCGTGTGTTCGAATCCTTATGGATTTAATTTTTTTTTTGTTTTTTTCTTACTAGCAGTAACTGTGGTACAAAAAAATTTGTATGATACATTTGTTAAAAGTGATTTTATTTTGCCACTTTGACACTTGTATCATAAATAACTATTATACAACAAAATACCATTTAAAAAAGTGATTTTGATTTTTTATTTTTTCGTTCTTCCGCTGGTGGATAATAGGTCACTTCATATCCTTCATAAGTTTGGATAAAACTAATATAATGTGATTGTAGACAGAAATATTAACTTTCCAATAGTTTCTTTTGATCAGGATTCAAACCAGTATTTATTGTCAAGCCATAAATGTCATATGGATGGGAAAAAGTGGGTTTCGAAAAAATGTGATCGGGTTTTTGTAAAATTACACTTTATTCTTAAATATTTATATGGAAATAAAAATACGATAAATATACGTTGTAATGACATTTTTTAAGGAATTATTTGTTTCAATACTATATGGTCCTATAATGTAAATGAATTATTCACAAGAGTGAAACTCAACTAAAATTTTATGGAAGAACAGTTATTTTGATGATAGTAACTTGCCTATAATATTTTCATAATGTTCTTCAACCGTAACCAGGAAGAGCTTGAATAGTCCACAATTTTGTTACGACTGTATATTGAATTTTAAAATTTGTTGCAGTTATATGGAGTTAAAATGCGCATATAATATGCGCATATAATATACGCATATTTCCATTATTTTATTTGTATCATCTAAATTCGATGGAATGAGCAAAATTTGTATTTTTGCTGATTGAAATAGTCTTATAACGATAATTTAATTACTATAATTCCACTAATCATTTCAAGCTAGCACCTATTTGACACAAAGCAGTGTTCTTATTTAAAAATACATTTCCAAGTATAAAAGACGTTTCCTCAGCCTGTATTTCGGAAACCAAGGATGTAAGCCAAACATATTGTCAAATATTTCATGTTAAATAAAATGTTATAAATATCAGAAATAATCTTGACCCGTAACTCAAGCAATGAAATGTGAGATTCAGGCCAAAGAAAACTAATTGTCTGAGAAGGGATAGCAAAATTTCCAAATTTTCAATTTTGCATGGTACCCGAATAAATTTTTGAAATAGATCTTGATATCAAAGAAAGTTATCACACTCTCAGAATGTATTATGTGGAATCTGCTGAAGTAGATATAGGAATTACGCAAGTTTGCGTAAACCCAACAATCAAATCCGATGGTTTTCAAACACGTTTAGGAGTAATGAGTTTTGGGAAAATACTATATGAAATTGCCGATCGTTTTGAGCTTCCTTATCCACACTAGTTCAAATTCGAACGTTGTTCCTAACACATGCGGAAAGTGTCTCTCTGAAATTATAGAAAAAGGATGATGAGGTGATCAGATCTGAATTGAAAATACACAGAATGTCATTCGAAATTAGGAAGTTTATATAATTGTGACCACGTATAGCTATTATCGAAATGAAGAAATTAATCCAGTTTAATTTAATTAATCATGTTTTATTGGAAAAAAAATTGTTTACCAAAAAATCAGGGGTGGAATCTAAAAAATTTTTCATTTAAAAAAAATATTATTTTTTTGTTGTTATTTCGAAAAATATAAGATTCATCAACACGACTTCGGTAGGTTGAGAGATAATTCAATTCTCCACAAGAATGATTTTCAGTAATAACTCATAAAATACGCTCCTTTTCTCAGAAAACGTGGTTTAACGCCGACGTCACATTTCATGCTCGCGCCAACCCGCCACTGCAAGTTTAGGCAGGGCGGAAAATTAGATTTGTCATAACTTTGCTAACAATTATAGTAGAAGGAAAAGTAAAAGTGCATATCGTTCCTGAAGACTTCTTCTTCCTCATGCAAATATAACATGTGAGTATTTGAGTACCTGAAATGTGTTTTGTCCCACTTCACATAACCTTTCTACGATATTTACGGAGGATCCGAAAATCATGGATATTTTAGTTGATAATTTTTGTGGAAAATTGAATTGTTTTTCACCCTGTTGAGTTGTTTTTCCGATAAATCATATACTTTCCAAGATTACAGCAAAAATCTATTAATATATTTTTAAACGAAAAATAAAATATGTTCCACCCCTGGAATTTTGGTAAACAATTTTTTTTCGTGTTTATCATGGTTCCAACTACTAGCATACCAAATTTGGTGGTGCTACAATCGATTCTTGTCTCAAAACCCAATTGTACTGGATTAAATGATTTTACATTCCGTGGTAACTCATAACAAAATGTGTTTCGACAGTTTCGACAATATTTTGACATTAATTTGATGAATCCTCTTTCCCGACATGCTCTGGGAAACACGATACGATACCAAAGAAAACAACTCTGTTGGAAAAAACCATACGGATGCACAAGTACTACAACAAAATATCTCAAAATTTCTCATCCCAACCAGAAAGTTCGTCAGGAGGTGTATCATTATCTCTTTTAAACTGATCGAAGTATTTGGTGTCAATCGGGCTGCTGAGCCTAGGTTTGAACGGAGAGGGCATTTCTAACTTGGTAAAAGCCGGCCAATCGAATCCCAAATACCATTTATGTCTCCTAATGTCTTGAATCCCACCCTTACTCATCCCCAGTCGGTCCAGTGCTACTGGTTGACACAATTTCTCAATAAGGTGTCTAGCTTTAAGATTCACGTAAGTTGGAAAATGGATATTGTCTATTCCACTAAGGATTTTGTTGTAGGTTCTCATGTGACTACTGTCATCGGTCCTGAATGGGGTTCTACCAGTCAACATTTCGAAAATGAACGCTCCATAGGCCCAGTAATCAACTGCTCTGTTGTGTCCTCTGTTCAGTACGATTTCTGGAGCAACGTATTCTGGGGTTCCGGCAAAAGTGAAAGTCTTACTTTGCCCTGATAGTTTTTTGGCAAACCCAAAGTCTGTGAGTTTTATGTAACCGTTCAATGCTATCAGTAGATTTTCCGGTTTGAGGTCTCGATAAACAACTCCCCTGGAATGAAGGTAGTCAAACGCTTCTAACACGCAAGCGCATATGAATCTTGCTTCTTTTTCTTCGAACCTTCGGTTTTTCTGTTTCTGCAGCAAACTCCAAAGATCGCCACCTGTAAAAAATGATGTCAGGTTGAAGTTTATTTGCAGATCTTCATTTAGATAAATAGGGTGGTAACATTCCCATAGAAATATCTCAGCCAAAACATAATATGAGAATTTAGAAAAGGTACATCGCACACCTGTTTTATAGGAATTGACGTGTTCATCATTTGATGTATTACAGTTGACAGAGTTGCCTGCCTTACAGTATTACAAGACTCCGATTATGGGCTATTGTACAGAATTATTTCAACATTCCTTCTCAATATAAAGTGTAATGATTTTATAACGTATGCTCTCTAGGGTTTCAGCAGTTATGAAAGCCAACTTAGCGCTACCCCATGGGTCAAACACATTTGAGGGCATATGGTGACTCTTAGGACCCACGTGACACGCAAAAATGTCATATTTTTTAATTTAATGGAATACTCAGTTTCATTTCGATTTTTGTTCGAAATATGATCATGCTGAAAGACAAACTTAAGTCGCTATTATCCATCGTTCAAAGTAACTTTCTGGGAAGTATTCATGTTGAAAAAGAGAACATCCTTCATTAAAATATTTTTCCGACTTCGAAGTCATGATTTTATTATTTTCCGACTTCAAAGTCGGAATTTTGTTATTTTCTGACTTTGGAAGTCGGAATCTTATTATTTACAGACTTCGGTCGGAATTTTATTATTTTTCGACTTTGAAGTCGAAATTTTATCATTTTCCGACTTCGAAGTCGGAATTTTATTATTTTGCGACTTCAAAGCCGGAATTTTATCAAAATCCGATTTAAAAGTCAGAATTTAGTGAAAAATATTTTAAAAAAATTATATGGTTCTACGCCTTACAGTGACCGCCAAAATAATAATAATAAAAAAGTTATGTGGGAATGAAATTTGAGTCATATGCCGTTTAATCAACCCACCACTTCAATTTCAAAACTTTTATAAAAACTTTGACTACACCACTGGATTCAGGGAGTCCTGAAATGTCACTGACCATAATTTCATCGAAATCTGTTGATAAATAAAAAAAATCTGAGATAAAATGACATTTTCCTGAAATTCCATTGACATATTATCAAATTTTATTATCTCTTGAAATTTCGACCAGTGATATACCGAGACCTCCTTAATACAGTGGTGTATTCCGAATTTTGATAAAAATTCTTAGATTGAATTGGTGGGTTGATTAATTTTCAAATTTCATTCCCTCATAACTGGAAATGGAGATTTATTCATGACATTTGGTGTTCTAGTGGACCTTTTACATGTTTACACAATGAAAAAAAAGTAATTCCACTCGGTTGAAAAATGTAAGTTTTATAAGGGGGCTTCCATCTTAAATGGGTCACACTGTTGGTCTGAAATATTTCCTTCAAAAATGAAATGTGGAAATAATCTATAGTCTTTCTATGAACGATTTCACAATTTAACTCACCCAGACAAGATTCCATAAGAAAGTATATATACTTCTGATCCTTGTATGTTCTATACAGCCTTACTATGAATGGTGATCGACATGCCATCTGTATGTTCTTCTCGTTATATACGTGTTCTTCTTGGCTCTGAGCAACAACGTCAACTTTTTTCAGATACTTCAAAGCGAACACAATATTTTCATTTTTGGTATGTTGCACTAATTCAACTCTGCCGAATCCACCCACGCCCAAAGTTTTTCTTATTTTCAGATCCATCAGGTTCAAGTCTTCATGTTCGGCCTCCACTGACCTGATCGAGTCTTTCGGATTCACTCTGATGTATTTGAAATTTTTGATATCGCCTAGGTGATCAATGAATTCTTTTCTGGTTAAAGTGAGGCATTCAACCCCTGGAGCATTCGCAGTTACCGTGGCTTGTCGACAGTCTTCCTCCAATAACGCCAATTCGCCAAAACAATCTCCTTTTTTATAGACACCCACAACTCCTTCTTTATCCTTAGTGATTGTCACAGTTCCCGCTCTGATTATGTAGAATTTTTGACCTGAAATCATATAAATGATGAAAACGAAACATGGCAATATGGTATTTGACTGCTAATCCAGTACGTTTGGGTTTTGAGACAAGAATCGATTGTAGCACCACCAAACTTGGTATGGAACCATGGTAAACACGAAATAAAAATGTTCACCAAAATTCCATGGGTGGGGCATATTTATTTTTTTTTTTTTCGTTTAAAAATTTATAAATGAAATCTCCAAACGTTTCAACCTCAACTGCGGCAGTCATCTTCAGTGGCGTTGTCGAGGTATTCTTCTTGACGTATCAACTGTAACCTTTGGAGATTCAAACCAAAGAAGACCACGTCAAAACCCGGAAATGAACCAGATCATTGACGCCAGCCGTGAAAGCCTACATTCCTACTCTAGTAAATATAACGTATTACTTTAAAATTCTAGAAACAACATATTTGAAAATAATAATGATAATGATAATAATAATCCATCCAACCGACACCTGACGCCCCAGAACACCTAGCTACTCAGTTCCAATACGACGAGGAATAAGCCCCCACAACCAACCCCATCGGAATAGGGATCAAAGAAAACGTGATGGGGCCAAAACGATGTATTGCCAATGAACGACAACTGCGATAACAACGACTTTGACTGGACGAATTAATTAAGGGACGGTGTTCTGCATCGCTACGAGAGCAGTGGAGGATACATAGCAAGAATGCATCTGTGGTGTATGAGACACACAGAGCTTGCCGCCTTTTCCGTCCAAAACCTTAGGGATTTTGTAACTCATCTTTGGAGCCGAGGCTATGTCAGATCTTCAGCGGGTTAAGACAGTGGTACAAGTGGGAAGATATGCTTCGTGTCGGTTTCTCTGTGGCAGAGGCTCGCAGCATATCACCAACGGACCCTATCTTAACCGTAGAAGAGGAATACGCACGATGGAAGCAAGATCAAGTTAGCGAGGCAACACGCGTGTCGTATCCAGTGTGTGTGGTGGACCATGAGGTGACCAACAGGCCCTGGTGATGGCAAAAAAGTCACTAGTGAGGCTGTCGAGAAGCATCGCGAGAAACATGAAGTTCCGCGATAAATCTTCTTGCTCATTCCAAGAGACTCCACGTGGATAACTTGTCGGCCACTAATCGGATGGAAACCTTCTGGAACAACATTAATAATTTTCCGCAATCATTCAACGTACATGCTCCAGCCCTAACGCAGTTTGAAGCATTCTAGAGGAGGCTTCGTCAGCCTGAGCACTATGATCTGCGCAACCCGATATCCCTCGAAAGAGTTTGACAGACTTACAAAATCTCAAAGGACTTTGCTGCACTAGGCACTGATTGGTTAAATAAGTATTGTAGGAAAAAATACTCAAGCTCCCGCTAGAATCTGGCCAGATGAGGAGCAGCAGATTCTGAATTAGTTAATCGAAAGGAAATCCTGCTCTCTCCCCTAAACACGGAGATTTATCTGATCCAAATTTCTTCAGGCCGATATAAGGCATTTATCCACATCTTATACATACGAATACTCTCAGCAGTTGATCCGGTATATGAACGGACATATGAGCAAAGAAGGTATATAAAGGGGGTCGCTAGCTGCAAGGATATCTTCCTCATCGACAAATGTATCTGCAATACAAGCGTAACCTTTCTAGGAATCTACACGAGCTCGTTATGCATTTTCGCAAATGCCTTGCGGTACCCTATCTGATAGTGAGATGCCTTGGACAACTGACACCGCTCTGGAAGACTCACCTCACTATAAGATCTGGTTAAGTCAGAGTCCAAACAGAATATTGCATCTCACTATTGCCATTGTTGTTTGCATTCTGGACGACCTGCGGATACAACTGTCACTCTTTTGTCTTACATGGTTGATCTCAGACTACGTAACTTCAGAACAAGGAATCTAGATTAGTCCTCAAGGGTGGTGGAAGATTATACGTATGCTATCGAACGAAACGGGGATCGATATCGACAAAAATTCAACGATTCATCTCAGAAGAGGACGATGCGAAGAATACCTACCGTGACGATATCCAGCTCGTAGACGCAATCATCGTACATCATCTTGCTGCCGGAGAGACGTATACTCACCTAGGGGTGGAACAACGCCACTTCCAAGTCTTAACCACGGGTAGTAACTCTATCCGCAGCAAGTATCAGCATAAACTCTAACAGAACTGGTCATCAGAACTGTCGGAGAATAGAGTTGTTGCAACAAATATGCTTGCGTTCCGATTCTACTCTGCTACTTTGAAGTGGTGAAATAAACTCAAGAGGAGCTGCGACAACTTGGTATGAAAACTAAAAAAAAAATATGCATACTCATAGGAGCTTGTATTATGAACTTTCCGTTCCATGGCTGTACCTACTTCCCAGAACAGGGAAGCCATGAACTTTTGAGTTTGGAGTGTCTTTATAACAAAATGATACTGGATGGATCCTGCAAAGTTCTTAGGGCTTTAGATTCCTTTCTCTGCATGGTCCGTGATTATGAAAAAGCAGTGATCGGAGCATTGGTTTCCATGGCAACAGCCCGTGCAGTAGTCGACATTGTTCGGGGTGACCCAAACTCTGTCACTACCTTGAAAACTGTTCAGCAAAAAGCTCTCATTGAAATATTCATACTTAAATAACCAACAAAGAGTTTTCTTAGCATATAATATGTTGACACTTGTGATGGCAGTGTTTTTAATTTATTACGAATAAGTCTTCATACCACTTACGATTTCAAATAATTCGAAAACCATTGATATTTTCGATTTTTTTTTTTCATATAGAAAAAATGGGAAATAAGGAAAAGAAGACTGAATCTTCGTCAATTAAGTGGTGTAAAAGTTTGGGAGGGTTGATTAGGTCCCATCTGATTTGTAGTAATTTTAAAAATTATTGCTCTCTGACGATATACCAAATTTCATTGAGAGAAATTAAGCCATTATGATAAGCTAGAAAAAAATGTTTATCATATTCAACACCCTAGATATTAGTAGGCCAGGTTTTATCAAAATTATTTTAGTCTTGGTTGCGGACATAAGCAACAGTTTTAATCGGGATCGTTCCGGGAACTGGCCATTTTGGTCGGTTACAAGTAATCTCAGTTTGCACCCAATTTAACTGACAAAAAATAATAAAGTAAGCACGATTAAAGTGGTCGGTTATCTCCATAACCAAGATTGTCTTGATGAAACACGGTTATGTTTATTAGATCTTTCCTAAAATGAAGTGAGGGATTCTACCAACCGAGTTTGTCGGGAGACCCTGTAGGTATATGATAGGTATTGTCATATTGTATTCCCCAGCACACGTTCAAATATTTCAATCTTACCTTTATCGCCTTGTCGGACAATTTCTTTTCCGGTCGAGAAAAATTCAGACTTCAGCAAATTAGCGACAACTAGGAGAGCATCCTTCCCCACAACCTTGAGAATTTCATTGTTCATCAAAAAGTTCATGGTTTCATCTTGTTCTCGAATGTTGTGGCGAATCACTATCTGCTGGTAGACGTTGCTATCGAGTACCCAGACCTTTCCAGATGATACAGCTTTGATGGTAGCCAATCGTTTGGCATTATATAAAATGGCTAGTTCACCAAAAACTCGAATGTCTGCGAATTCGCCCACCACTTTTCCATTGACTAGTGTCTGGTATTTTCCTGTGGCTGACACGTACATATGTGACCCCTTGTCACCTTGCGTGATTATGGTTTCTTTAGGTCTTATTTTCCTGATGTACATCGCCGCTATAACATCGTCCATTCTCTTTTCTGATATTATTTTATTGAGGAATTCATTGTTTTCAATCGCGTTTCGGATCAAACGCTCAGCACTATAGGGAATAAAACAACAAAAAAAGAAATTAACGGAACGAATGTCATAAATGTTAAAAAAATAATGAAGAATTTATTAGGGTAGGACTCAGCACAGACTGCTCTAGCCCTACCAGAAATGATAATATGAATAATTAACAATTTGTTACATTTCTGGTTTTATCTGATATAATAAAATACGATAATTGGGTATGATATCTCATCTTATACAATATATTGCAAATCTCATTCAAACATTTTGTACCACCTGAAGATACAAGCCACGGGTTGTCTCAAAATTCAAAACAAATATTTCAAGGACGTTTCCTAGAGTCGAAATATTTAATATTAATATAAGATATTTTTCCCATTAACACGTGTCTGAAACCGATTTATTTCTGAAATACAGGGTGTTGAAATGAAATTTAACAAAAATAATAATGATGAAACATTGTGTTTTTTTTTAATGAATATTATGTCTTCTATCTACTCATAAAAAATGGCCCTGGACTTTTTTTCGTGAGGCAAACAGTTTTCGATGTAAAAAACAAAATGCATTTCATTGAATCAAATAAAAAATTGTATAGGTACAAGCACAAAAGTTTTGGAGAATTTCTAAAGGAAACGAAGATACAGTGTTCCTTAAATTGAATGTTCTTCATTGTAATCGGCTGAGAACATAACTAAAGAAAAACTCATTTCAACTCTACTCTACTCATGTAAATAATTATGCTATTTTGTTTTGCTTTTTTAAGTTCATGGTCGCACCTTCGTTGAAGAATATCTGATTTTGAGAACACTCATGATAAAACATCTTCTATTTTCGATTTCTTTTGCAATTCTACGAAACTTTTCACACGAGTAATCTGATATTTAATAATTTTTCATCATGACGGAGTGAAAAGAACATGTTGCCATTTGAGAAATGGCAGTTGTGAGCAGTGCCGTATTTAGGGGGGGGCTATGGGACCATCAGCCCCCGGCGGTGAATTTTAAGAGACGGTAAAGCAAGCAGCAATATACTTGTCGCCGACGAGGCGACAAGTATTTTATATTGATTTTTATATGCCGCCTCTTAACTCGTCGCCTTTTGAAGCAAACGAGCAATTAGCGACCGCCGGCACCGCACCGAAAGGACGTACTAGGTTGGGATACTGTTTTTGTGAAAATCATAACATTCACTCATCAAGCGTCTCACAGAGCGTGGACGCTACAATTCCAAAGCGGCGGTGGTACTCTTTATTTGATGAAGATAAAAAAAGCCGCATTCTACTCAGTAAGGGTAATTTCGTCTAACTCAAAAACAAGAAACAAGAGATCAGTATTCAATAGGTTATCGTTGGTAATCGTAAATATTGAACTGAAATTTGAAAAAATTAGTGAAAAAGAAGACGGTGCATTCTGGAAACGGCAGAAGACGAATAAAAAAAGAAGTTAGATATTTGTTGTTTGTTAATAGGTTTAAGTTGTGAAGTAAATATAATTTGATTTGTTATCGTAATGATTTTATGTTATTGTCATATGCTGTGAAAAAAAAGCAGTGAACGGGTACTTTGAAACTGACAATTGAAATGTATTATTTGGCGGCGGCGCGGCGGCATCGTAATAGTTAGCCCGGCATAAGTGAGTATAAATCCGGCACCGGTTGTGAGCATTTCTTTTTGGGTACTATTCAGTTTCTAGGAGCTGCAATTTGTATGAGAATCTCAGTTTTCAACTGTATCGGCTGTATTAGACTACAAGCCACATTTAATACAGATATCGATCGGTTTTTGATCTAGATGTCCTCGGTGTCAACCATGACTAGAAGATCTAGTAAATAATTTTATATCTACCGAAGCGACTTGAAACTGAAAAAAGATGGAAAGATTCCTATCCGCAATGGCACACACACGTTTCGAGCTCATTGGCCCTTCGCACTTGCGTCACAGATTAAGTTCTCTGTGCTTGAGTGTAGCACTATTGATGACTTTGCTTGTTGGTTGTTCCGCATGCAACAAAGTGCCCGAAACACATGTCTTTGGTTGCCCTTATACCAAAGGGTCCGATAAAAATCTTAACATCTTTCTTTTGTCAGGTACCCTCGACCATGTCTTTACATAATATCGAGGATAATAAATTCCATATTGGAAACTCACTCTGAATCTTTGGTGTGAACTGGTAAATCATCGTTTTCCTTTTCAATGAATCGAACAGGTGTAACGCCGGATCGTCGTCTTTCCAGAAGTAGGGATTCCTACAAGGAAAATTTCATCAAATTACATTTTGGAAGCGAATGGAATTAACTAAAATCAATTTAGTATGATGAAAAGAATGGGTGTATTCTGTGAATTTGAATTGCAATAACTTATATTTTATCGGAATTCCAACCCAAACACCATCGTCCAATAAATGGCCATAATTTTTTTTTTATTATCAGTAACATGCAGTTACAAACATACAAATTACACCCAATATACGATATACAGTGATCGCCAAAAAGTATGTACCATATGGGAAAAAAGTTTATTATTAGAATATTGGAAAAAAAATTCTTGGGAAAAGTTTGTGCATGTCCGATAACCTAAAAATCTATTTCGACACATGTCACGTGATTGCTGGTATGGCGGCAAATTGAAAAAAATTACTATGACTAGGCAAAAACTGCAAAAAGTCGGGTAAAAAGGCAATATATCGAAAAAAGATAAAAAGATATTTTCCTAGCTGTGGAGAAATATCAAATTATTTTCTTATGAATAGCTTGACCATACTGAAATATTTGTATTGCGATGATAATAACAAAACTTTCTCATTTTCTCCACACCAGAGAGCATTAAATTGAAAAAATTGAATTTTGTCAGAACCCATGCTGTTACATTGGTTCGTATCTAACAGTTATATCCGAATTCCACGATTATTGCGATGATAGGGAAATCCAAAAATATCGTGTTTTTTCGATCGCGAAAATTCAATCACTATTGGTATTACTACTGATAATATTTTTAGCGTTTCGGCAATAAAGTAACAGCCGTATGCATAGTGATTTCGCCAGCGACTCTCCAGAGGTGCTTGGTTCGCTAGCCTATGCATCATGATTCGCTGGCGAGTCGCTAGCGAACGACTAAGCATACGGCTGTAAGTGTTTTAAAAGAAAAACAATATGGAACTGCCAATCGAACTACAGAAACCTAAATAAATCAACAATTATTTTAGTCCTGTATTCATTGAAGAAAAAGTTGATAGTGGTCTCTTGAAATGCTACATCTTTCGAGATGAATCGTGCATGGTACACTTTTCGATCCTAAATTCTATTCCAAACTGAAATCTTCTTGGTATGCCTTTGTCAGAGGAAAGATTATCTGAATCTATACAAAGGAAAAAAGAATCCCTTAGATTAATCTCTTCCGTGGCAATAAATCGAGTTTTATTTTTTTATCTCAGATATATTCCAAAACTTGTTATTCTGAACAACTTTTTCGAATAACATTTTTCGATAATTTTTCAAAAAAGTGTGTTTTGAGAAATTGTTTTTAATTTTTTTAAATATCCCTCCAAACGCAAAAATAAGAACAACACTGTTAAACGTTTTTTAGGGTTTATTTTGATGAAAAGCGATTGCACGTATCGGTATTTGTCAAAATTTATTAATACAAAAATGTCCCATATGATGCGTACTTTCTGTCGGTCAGTGTACAATACTACATACGTCGATTCCTCTATGTGTCGAAATCGTAGATTTCATATATACTTGCGAAATTTATGGACAATAAAGGATTTTGCTGCGACTACAGTATCGGAAAGTTTTCATCTTGGGTAATGAATAGCTTGCTGTATGTTAAGAGAGCATTACAATTCCTCCTCTACTCGCTCGAGGAAGGGATATCGACGTGAGCTGTTAATTCTTCGGGTGGGGTAACAGGAGAGGCGTCTCTCTTATTTATGTGGTATTATCATATCATTCCGTTCCTTGTTGCTCGCGTAGATTTCTGTCTATTCCCCAGATGAAAAGTTTCCGATACTGTATATCAGTCTTCTTGACTGATAATTGAACGTAAGATAGTCTCGTAATAGTGATAAAAGAAAGCAAATACTCACTTGTTTGAGTTCATCTGAATCTGACCGTTCCGATGTGTCTGATGTGGTAATTACCGACTTCTCAGGATTTGTGTTGTTTATCTGCAACTGTGATTGGCCATTCTTCAATATACCATTTATCTAGAGAAGACAATGGAATTCATGTAATGGTCAATCATATAATCAAAATAAAAGTTACTACAGTTTATTGTCTGAAATATGACATTTTTAGTATATTTCCCTGCCGGAGAGAACTTTCAGAAATCGTTCAAGCTAGAACTGCCTGTTGGTGGATACCGACGGTTTTCGGTTGCAGCGCAACCTGGAAGACAAATCTACATCATTCCAAATTTGGCGCGTGCATACCACACAGATAAATATGCACGTTCGAACCGTGCCATTCTAAACTGTTTAAGATTAATCGCTGTGTGTGTGGCCATCTTCATTTGATCAATTATAAAAATCAATTCACCATATTCACCGTCGCCAAGATGGATAGAAACCCTGGTGGATTGACTGATTCGCTTTTGTTTCACCCAAAGTTGTTAATGCTGTAATAAGATGGGATTAGCTTTCCCGTTGTCAGTAGATGGCGCATTATCAAAAAATAGCCGAGTTTACATTCCGAAGTACTGACAAAGATTAATACTCTACCCTTTGGTACTGAGTCATATTTTTTTTGGAATATTTGAAATTTGACTATTTATGACTATGTTTATAATTTTTGATTAACTGTGATTTACATTTCATCGGGATATTTATCGTTTTTTTCTGTTCTTTTACTACTTTTCGTTCAGATCGCAATGATTAGTTATTTGTTTATTGTTGAGTTTTCTGTAATTCTTGTATTTGTAGTGCATAATGTTTTTTCAAGTTTGTACTTGGACTTGGCTGCGTTTGTATGAAAGATCTAAGTTAGTATCATTGTTTAAATATCCCGTACATATCACATATCCAACTAGTTAATTTAAAATTACTGTTCTGATTTTTGATGAAATAAGCACGTTAAACATGTTATGTCGTATTTTTTAACAAAATTTAATAATTACGAAATGTAAACATGTCATGACAATGACAATTGTCCAACGTCATCATGACAAGTATTCATTTATCAATCTGTAATGACTTTACCGCCATCTACGAATGATCGTGAAGCTAATCCGATCTAAATAAAATATGAAGAATCACGTAGGCCGTACCTTACCAGTTTTGGTATGCCGATTTCACAGGTATAAATGAACGCACCAGGGTTTCTATCCATCTTGACCGTCGCCATATTGTTATGCGACAATACCAACTATCCATTGCTACCAACGGTTAAAAATATAATGTATTTGTAACAAAACCGCGAAAATCAAGAATGTTTTATTTGATATATATTTCATATGCGTATTTTGTGAGTTTCAGAAAAATTAAACTGAAAAAAAAACTAGGATAAATAGATAGATATGCCACTATCCGTATCAGCTTTCACCTGAGCTTCATCAATGACAACATTGGCACCGTAACTTAGTGAAACATTTTGAACTTTATATATTTGCCTTCTGTAAATTTCTCTATCATTTTCTTTTGATGTTTTTGGAAATTCCGAAACGTTCTTGTCCACGGACTCTTAGTTTACATCTAAAAATGAAATTAACTTGATACTGAACTCACTCCCATTCTACTAAACATTTTTCGATACCTGTACTGCCTAAATGAATATAATTTTTAAATTTCACTGACGTATGTAATTAGTAAATTTGGTTATTTTTAGTTGAGAACTCTGACAATATGGCGCATGACAATATGGCGACGGTGAATATGGTCAATACAATATAGTAAAATGTAATGCATATTTAGTCGATATCAGTAGTTTGTATAGTAGATATCAGTCCCGCTGCGAATTGAGTGTCAAGTGTTCAGTCTCTTGTGTTATATAGTAGTGTTGGTTGATATAAAATCGCCCAAAGGACCCCGCACGGAATACATGGGATTTTGATTTATTGCGGAATTCAATGAAACTTTGGTATGTTGTAGTTCTCGATATGTAGGTGACACTTTAAATGGACCATAATCAAATCGTATGATTAGTTTCGGAGAAACAGGGTGATTTTGAAAGTAGTTACGAAAACAGGAAGTAAAAGTAATTTAACACAAATTGAGATTATTTCTGATTTTTTCTCGTGATTTGGTTAAAATTATTCATGCTTTTGGAAACAGAACGCTATTTTGATCAAAAACAGTAATAAGTTTACCGGGGTCATCACAAACGTACCCAAAAAATCATATTTATTTCGACGTTTTTTTACTTCACTTATCATGATTGATTTTTTTCTAGTTTGATTTCGAGATTTACCTGACTAATGTTGACAGTTCAGATTCTGATACAAATACGTTATTTTACCATATCGGGATCATCAGAAAAGTACTTAAAAATATCATATTCTGAAGTTATTCACTTCATTTTTTCAATAGAAACTTAAAGACCTATTATTAAAATAATATAATATAATATAATATAAAATTGCACCTAATGCGAATTTTTACAGAAACTCCAAAGATACAGTGCCGCTGGCAAACATTTTCTGAGGAGGCCCTTGTATTTTGAAAATATAAGTTTGGCTTTAGGACTTTCAAATATGGCAGTGTTTTTACATATTAAGGTTAAAAGATGAAAACATATGGTCCTTACAGGGTTTCTATTTTGTTCCAAAAAAAATGTTCTGACCGTCATCCGGCTGCACCCCTACGAGCAACCCCATCAACGTATTCTTCAGAAGACTTGTGAGAGCTGGGAATGTAAAAATTAAGTGAATAACTTCTGAATAGGATATTTTTAAGTAATTTTCTAATGAATTATTATACGCACATCAAGTAGTCACTTACCACTTACATGATATGTACGTGTACGAGTATTTATGTAGAGTAACTTTTTGCAGAGCACTTGTATTTTAAAAATGTAAGTTTTTGCTTAAGATTTTTCATAATGTCTCGAATGTGTTCACATATTAACGTTAAAAGTTGAAAACATATAGGTCTTTAGGTTTCTATTGAAAAAATGAAGTGAATAACTTCGGAATATGATATTTTTAAGTACTTTTCTGATGATCCCGATATGGTAAAATAACGTATTTGTATCAGAATCTGAACTGTCAACATTAGTCAGGTAAATCTCGAAATCAAACTAGAAAAAAATCAATCATGATAAGTGAAGTAAAAAACGTCGAAATAAATATGATTTTTTGGGTACGTTTGTGATGACCCCGGTAAACTTATTACTGTTTTTGATCAAAATAGCGTTCTGTTTCCAAAAGCATGAATAATTTTAACCAAATCACGAGAAAAAATCAGAAATAATCTCAATTTGTGTTAAATTACTTTTATTTCCTGTTTTCGTAACTACTTTCAAAATCACCCTGTTTCTCCGAAACTAATCATACGATTTGATTATGGTCCATTTAAAGTGTCACCTACATATCGAGAACTACAACATACCAAAGTTTCATTGAATTCCGCAATAAACCAAAATCCCATGTATTCCGTGCGGGGTCCTTTGAGAAGAAACTGTTATCAATTATTATAACTAAGTGGCAGGTGGCAGGATATGGAGAAGACGATGTTTGCTAGGTAGTTGAGGTCGCCAAAAATTTGAAAATTCTTCAGAGATGTGGACGATTGCAGTGGTTATGAAAGAAACACCTCAATATTTATTTCAAATTGATGGACACATGAATTTGAGTAGTAATGATTCCGCTGATGGAATATTTTTCATATCTATAGATTAACTTTTATGAATTCGTTTCCCAATTTTTCCAAGAAATAAATACAGATCTAGCAACATATCTTGAGTTTTGCGCGATTCAATATTGAAATTAAAATGTGTCAGAGTTCTGCTTCAATAATATTTTTAATGTGTTCTTCACTTTATCTATGCATTGTTTACATTTGAGTATCTGGAATAAGTGGCCTAACATACCTGACGAGGCTCCTCAGTTTTCATACCCAAGCCACTAGCGGGTATTACTATATACGAATCTATAGGCACTGGCTCTTCATATTTGTCCTTCCTTCTTTCTGGTTGATTGATAACAATTGTGCGTCTGAAACAAGTTCCCCTCATACACCAAACCATGTTAAACTGGAATAAAAAATTCGATAGAAAAAATGCAATTCAATATGATTAAGTTTTACCGAAGACAACTGAGCACCACTACTTTTCACTTATCTACTCAGATAAGCAAATCTGAATGAGAATATGCCAAGAATTTTCGAAAAATGGACGATTGCTGAATTTTCAGATAGTAGGGTTATTTTTGGTCGACAAACTATATATTTCTATTTCAGTGATAATTCTCCATTGCACCACAATAGCCGAAACTGAAAAAATCAAAATCGCCTTGACGAATGATTCGAAATAATAATCTTAGTTGAATGATAAAGAAACAATGATTCTGCAATCACAGATAACTCCGAGATATCAGTTTTATCCACAAACCGTTTCATGCGATGTTTGATAATAAACAGAGTGTTTCAGAAATGTCTACCGAGAGTAATTGTATGGATGATCTACCGAACACCCTGAAATTTTCTTCTTGTCAAGTATTCACCGATGACTTCAAGACTTATAGAAAATTTTAACATATTGAGGGTTGCTTCAAGTTTCAATTGTATTCAGGCAATTTAGTGCCATAAAAATGCCTGGTACTTCAATATTTTAAAAAAATGTTACATTTGATATTCACCAGAAAAGATATTGTTTTCTACTCGAGTTTAAAATGTATAATATGAAATTTAAATGTATGATATGACCCGTAGATTTTTTTTGAGGTGGAACTCTTCCACCAACACAGAAAAAATTGGTACCTGAATAGAATGAAAAAGTTCAGTAGCTCAATGAATATTTTTATCGATATTGGGTCCAATGAACGCAATCGTTACGTCAATGTACCTCTGGTTATCCATACTATGACTATACGGATCTTAATAATATCAATGAATGCTTACGTTGATATCATGGACAAGTACATTGAATAGGTTTGTTAGGGTAATGAATTCTATTCATCAAACGAATAAAGAGTGTTCACCCAAGCAAAGAATTGTATTCGTTCCACTGATGAAACTATATCAAGAGCGAGAATGTTACTATTCTGTTATCAAATTTGATTTCAGAATTGGCAAATTCTATAACGGTTGTGGAGAATAATGGTTTCAGGATCTATGTATCGAATATATCCATCCATCAAGCGAATACTGTAGACCAGGGTGTAATAAAACAAAGGTTAAATTTTTTAATAAGCTAAGGTCTTCGATGCATTGGCTTATCCTTATGTAGCTGCAGTAGTACATCATTCTCCGAAGCTTTAATATGGTCTTTTTGCTGAACTCGGTGATGGAATTTGAGTCACTCCGTTCAGAGTCGAAAACCAAGTTGATCGACTGCACAGGCTGCTGCTTGCAGAAAAAATGTTGCGATCATTGGTTTCTTATGGTCTCAAACCAAGCAGAGAAGGGGATCTGAACTGAATTACTTTACAGGCTCCATCCAGTACCATTATGTTATGTAGACACTCAAAGTTCTGATGACCAGATCTGGCAGAGTTTATGCTTATACTTACCGCTGAGAGAGTTTTTAACACATTCGACAGTAGAAGTTCGAAAGATGTCAAAAAAGCATCACCTATTTTTTTTACAGAATCTAGTTTATTTTTGTCCAAATGTAACGAATTGTATAAAATTAAAGAACTTTGTTTGTCCTTTTTGACAAAAAACAGATGACGGTTATAGCAGTTCTGTCCCACTTCACAAATAAAATGCTTTTTGTGACGGACCTGCTACAACCGCCACAAAAAAAACGAAAAATAGAAGGAAAGTGTCAATTTTCAACTGAAAGAACAATCCCACAAAATATACTAATGCTAATTGAAGAAAAAAGTAAATATGTCAACTTTCAAACTAGAAAAGACATTTTTCCAAAACATTTTCCTTAGAAGCAGAAGAATATTATGGTGATTTGTAGCACTCTGATTATGGAATAAAAAACTCAAAAACAAAAAAAAATTCAGGCAGTCAATTCACACATATTCACGTCGCCCCAATACCGAATTCGCTCGCGATGGACTTCATGAAAACACCTGCATTTTGAAGCGTCTACGCCTTCCATCACTCTCAGAAACTTCTTGCAGTCAGACGCTATCAAAATACCGTTTTCCTGTGTCTACTAGGACACACGTTAAAGACTGTCATATGAATAACACGTATTTCAAGTCTGCTGGGGATAGTTCGGCACGATATGAAATGTCTGCTATAGCAGTCGTGTCCCATCGCTCATGACGGCTATAGCATTTCTGTCCACGAATGTGTTAACAGTGGTTACCTCTTGGGAGCGGCGTTGTTCCATCCCTAGAGATAAGTACATCGTCTCCGCATTCCTCTCATCGTCCTCTTTTGAGATGAACCGTTGCACATTTTTCGATTCCAAATTCCATTCCGATAGCATGCGTGTTCTCTTCCACCAATGAAGACTGATGGATTTTTTCCAGAGGAATATAGTTTGAGGTCATCCATGTAAAATAAATGGGTGGCCTTGTGCCTCTGGTTGCGAGGGGTGCTGCAATTCTATCCACGATTCATGGCAACAGGGATATGCTGAGGGAGTCTCATGAAACACGACCCTTCTAAATATTACCTGCACTTATATTGACAATATGTTGTTGGGGTTAGGTCTCTATAGAAAAACCACTATTTTTCAATAAGCCAACGTTTCGGCAATATATTTTGCCATCCTCAGGGCTCTAAAATATAAAATGGCAAAATATATTGCCGAAACGTTGGCTTATTGAAAAATAGTGGTTTTTCTATAGAGACCTAACCCCAACAACATATTGTCAATATAAATACAGAAGGTCAAAACATCATCATATATTACCTGCACTGTTTAAACTCTGAAGCAAGTCCTTCATGTTAGGAGATATTTATTGCGGAGCGCCACCCAGCAATGGAACCTCCTGTATAGGCCAGCCGTGTGTCATGCATTATCATAGGTCGGGTTTTTAGGTCTTCAAAAAAACGTCTCGCTGACGGAAGGCAAGAAAATAGTACGATTTCATGAATCGACGTGCGTTGATGAACGGCAAGTGAATAATTTAATTGTGTGTTCTGCTTGGGGAGTATTCGATTTATTTTCTAAAATGATTGTTGTTGAGTTATTGTTTAAATATGTTAATTTGATTTGGAGTGATTCCTGCTGCTGGAATGAAAGGTAGGAGTTGTATTCGTTTTGAATTTTTGATTCATTTCCAAAATAAATGGATATATTAACTATTTGATGAAATATAAAGCTTGGAGTTATTACTACAAGTAAAAGTGTTTCAGTATCTATATTCTTTTAATGTATTTCCCTTTGTCTGTTGATTATTAAACAAAGAATGAGTATGTGTGGAAAGTTTCAATCGTGGCAAACACAATCATTTGGAAAAAGGTGTGCTTTGCTTTTACGACTATAAATCGGAGTTTTTCTTTGGTGCTGAATATTTCATTCTTGTTGGTATCTATTTTAATATTGAAACGCTAAGGTACTGATGTGATTAATCGGTTGTACATGAGTCTCGGCACATTGGAATTGAATGAATAATATGTATCCATCGAAAATCTAGAGACTTGTAACGTGCCTGTGTGAGAAGTTTACATGTCTTTTGGTGATTTGCAACGTGCCTTAGTGAGAAGTTGCATATCACTTTTGGATCAATTTCAGTCTGATGATTTATAACGCGCCTGTGCGTGAAGTTACCAGGCTGATTTGAGAGCAGAAAAGCTTGTAACGTGCCTTAGTAAGAAGATGAGGATTTTCGAAGGATTTACGGAGGACTGTAACGTGCCTGTGTGAGAAGTTACATGTCAGTGAGCGGTATTGAGGATATAATAACGAGTAACGTGCCTATGTGAGAAGTAACTTATTATTATTTGTGCAATACTGAGACGAGAGTGCAGGGACATGCAACGTGCCTGTGTGAGAAGTTATCTGTTGCCAGGCTGATTTGAGAGCAGAAAAGCTTGCAACGTGCCTTAGTGAGAAGTTGCCTCCTTTTAGGATTTTCTAAGGATTTACGGAGGACTGTAACGTGCCGGTGTGAGAAGTTACATGTCAGTGAGCTGTATCGAGGATATAACAACGAGTAACGTGCCTATGTGAGAAGTAACTTATTATTATTTGTGCAATACTGAGACGAGAGTACAGGGACATGCAACGTGCCTGTGTGAGAAGTTACCTGTTGCCAGGCTGATTTGAGAGCAGAAAAGCTTGCAACGTGCCTTAGTGAAAAGTTGCCTGCTTTTAGGATTTTCGAAGGATTTACGGAGGACTGTAACGTGCCGGTGTGAGAAGTTACATGTCAGTGAGCTGTATCGAAGATATAATAACGAGTAACGTGCCTATGTGAGAAGTTACTTATTATTATTTGTGCAATACTGAGACGAGAGTACAGGGACATGCAACGTGCCTGTGTGAGAAGTTACCTGTTGCCAGGCTGATTTGAGAGCAGAAAAGCTTGCAACGTGCCTTAGTGAAAAGTTGCCTGCTTTTAGGATTTTCGAAGGATTTACGGAGGACTGTAACGTGCCGGTGTGAGAAGTTACATGTCAGTGAGCTGTATCGAAGATATAATAACGAGTAACGTGCCTATGTGAGAAGTTACTTATTATTATTTGTGTAATACTAAGACGAGAGTACAGTGACATGCAACGTACCTGTGTGAGAAGTTGCATGTCAAAGGGTTTACTCTTCAGTTAATTTTTATCATTGTAGAAAAGCATTCGTTGTGCCTGGGCTCATGATAACAATCCTTTAGGTGCGTTTCCAACATTTGCATTTGTTATTACTATCTAACAATTCCATTGAAATAAATTATGACTCTTTTTGGTATTATTCGCTCGTGATTGAACCTGAAGATTATTCAATATTTCGATATACGTGTATATTTATAAATTTATATAAATTTGTATTCTCAATTGTTTTGAAAATGAAGAAATTTATTTCTAAAGGTGCGTCATCGCTATGAACTCTACCTCAAATGAACCATAAAAAAAACATAGAGCGTCATAAGTTGTTCAATGCATATCACTATTTGATCGGATATTATTAAACAAGCTAACCTCGTTCAATAGACTTTGTTTTTCTTTTTTTATCAACTCTATTCGTATAGTGTCACTTAATTTTCCAACTAATTCATTTTGTTTCTTTAGAGACATGCATATTCACAACTGGTTCGTATCCTAAAAATTAGGTTCCTAATACATTTTTTGCATACCTTTCAAACACAAAGATACACTCACTGCTTTTATTCAAATGATTCGTCACTTAATTAGTTTTTAATCTCAATGTCAAATTAGTACGCAAACATACAAAACTACTGCTTCACCTGATAAATGATAAGGTATAGTCAGTCGTATGGCAAGACTGTAATTATATCGCACGACAATATAAGTTTACCTCATGTTAAAATGAAACTGCAAACAAATAAACAAATGGATCGTTCATTGAATTGCGATAAGTTAATGTAGTTTATTTAGTGTGAACAATCCAAGACAGGTAATAGATGCAGTATTTGATGTGACAAAGCCCTTGGAATACATTTGATTGATAAAAATATCTGCGGTTCAGGTGGCGGTCAGGATTATTAACTGCGACAATAATTAAACATTTGTAGTCTATACCTGATTTATCAGTCAATAGAGCATAAAATAACAAAAATCCGATTATAGGAAACCGACTGTGCCATTACATGAAAGACAGTCGGCAGTTATATTCTGTTGTTTTGGACTCGCCACTGTAATTTTTTAATTTGTTGTAAACATTTCAATACAAAAATAGTTATTTATGATACAAGTATCAAAAGTGGCATTTTATTTTATATATGTGGGGAATATTGCGAAACGAGCGTCAGCGAGTTGAGCAACCCCACGAGCAAAATAAACTCAGTTTTAACAAATATATCATACACATTTTTTTGTACAACAGTTACTGCTAGTGAAAAAAAAACAAAAAACAATATAAGATCCATGAGGATTCGAACACACGATCTTTGGATTAGAAAGAGGCTCCCACTGTAATAAACCCCAACGCTCTTTATTTATGAATGTCATTATTTGTTAGTGATGAAGGACCTTCTACACCCGGACTGCATACAACTTCGTTTATAACTTTAAAAGGAATTAGTATTACCAATTGCACAAACGGCCAAATACATGTGTGAACTTTTATAAATGATTCCTCTTGAGTAGGTGTCTAATATCTGATTGAAGAATTTCTATTAGAGAGATCTAAATTACTGAGTATCCATCATCTCATGTGTCATTTTACTTTTTAGTGGTAGAAGTTATTTTCTGAAAAAGTCAGTTTTTAGTTCATATGTCATTTTTAATAATAGTTGTACAAAAAAATATTTTTGCTCATGAAATTAAAACAGCACTCCGCTTGCTTCAATTCGAAGAATAATTGTAGATTGTAAAACAGGAAACACCAAAAAAAAATGTTTTTCCAAATTTTCAACTCTGGCATTTTTCAATTTGTAGGGTTGAACCATTTCATAGTAGTGGATTATGTGTACCTACTTCATTTGTTCGCAAAACAGGCACTGTCGGACTATTAGTTTTCGAACATTTGCAATTTGAATTTTTTTGCACTTGCAGAGTTCCTTTCCTGGATTCTCTAATGATAGTCCGATTGCAATTTATCAAATAGATTTAGAAGTAGTACTACGTGTTTTCCGAAAACGGCAGAGCCCGCCTATGCGGTCGAGTAGTAGGAGACACCGGGAAATGAGGGGACGCTATAATACTTTTACAATACGCCTCCCCTTACCTCCCTGTCCCTTCTACTCGCAACATTGTAGCTAGCAATGAGAACATATGTTTTGTAGAACTATACTTTTACTTTAAAAATATGTTTGAGAAATTGAAATCGGACTATCACTAGAGCATCCAGGCACGCTGCAAGATACTGCAAAAAAAATCAAATTGCAATTATGCCAAACTAATGGTCCGACCGCACCTGTTTTGCTCACAAATGAAGTACACATAATTCACTGCTTTCATGAAAAGTGCGAACCCCTTCAAATTGAAAAATGGCGGAGTTCTGAATTTAAAAAAATCCCAAAATTTTCCTTTTTTTCCAGTTTCTCTCCGTTACTGATGATCCTATCGGATCTTACAAAATCCCAGTTTCTCATTGGAGTAACCAGATTGCTGTATTAGTTTTCATTTTATAAGCAAAACACTAAAAAACACGTTTTTTGTATTTGAATGTTTATAACAAATTAATAAATGGCAGTTTCGTGTCCAAATATTCGTATTTTTGTTACGAAAAAAATCCTCTGTTGAATTGGTCTATGAGCTCATATCTTGCGATGCCGATGATGTCCCAATCCCTATGTTGCAATGTAGTCTCTCAATAATTGACGTCACCGCGATTCCTTCCGTATGCTTTTGTATAGCTACAGGGTGATAATATTTGAATTATTTTAAGAAAAATTCTTTATATGAACATAGGTGTGCAACCGATTTATTTCTGAGATACGGCATGTTGAAATTTAACAAAAAAATACCTTCTTCCCCAAAAATATTTAAATTAGCGTTGGCTTTTTTTTCAATTTTGGTAAAGATTTTCCTTAAGAATCGAGGATTCGATTAACACCCAGTACTAGTATATAATGCCTAAATCTAAAGCCAATTCATGTATTATGGGAAATGTCGAGTAACAAAAAGATCTTCAATTATCGGAATAATGATATATTTAAAAATGTGCATGGATAGCAACATTTCATTCACCATATGGAATTTGATGTAGTGGCAAATTATTGCTGTAATAGATTGATGACAAATCTATTTTCAACTTTTTCCTTTTCATTCAGTCCTAATTTTTGTTGTAAAGGATACTCGAAATTGTCAAACATATTATCCAAAGAACCACAAAATAATGAAACAGTAGGTAACTGTGAGACTTAAAAAATTTATTTTACACTAGAAATTGAATCCTTACTACTTAATGTTAGTTGAAATACATATCGATTAGTCCAGTTCCATTTCGCCTTCTCCTCGTCCTAATCTCGGGGCAAACATAGATGCTCTTCCCAACCTGGGAGCAAACATAGAAGCACGTCCCAGCCTAGGAGCGAACATAGATCGTTCGACGACTTCAGTTATGTCAGCTTCGTTGTGGCTGTTAGAAGACTCTTTACTCAGCTTTGGATTGTAATTCACAATGTGTCCTCGACCTGCAAAAAGTACAGAAATTGTATAGTAATCCAGTACGATTGGGTTTTGAGACAAGAATCGATTGTAGCACCACCAAATTTGGTATGCTAGTAGTTGGAACAATGATAAACACGAAAAAAAATTGTTTACCAAAATTCCAGGGGTGGAACATATATATGTATTTTTTTTCGTTTAAAAATATATAAATAGATTTTTGCTGTAATCTTGGAAAGTATATGATTTATCGGAAAAACAACTCAACAGGGTGAAAAATAATTCAATTTTCCACAAAAATTATTCCTAGTAATATTTTATGAAATGCGCTCGTTTTCCCAGAAAACGTGATTGAACGCCGACATCAAATTTCACTTTCACCCTTACCCGCCGCTGAAACTTCTGGCGGAGGCGAATATTCGATTGGTCATAACTCTGCTAAAAATGGTCGGAGAAAGAAAAAGAAAAGTTCATATCGTTTCTGAACACTCCTACTTTCTCATGCAAATATAATATGCGAGTATTTGAGTACCTAAAATGTGTTTTGTCGCACTTCACGGAGATGTTTGCGGATGTTCTGAAAATCGTGAATAATTTAGTAAATATGGAATTATTATACTGAAGCAGGAACCCATACCCTCTTTGGACTATATGCAACAATTTTAAAGTAGTGTGGCAGGTCCCACTTATACATGCAAAAAAAACTTTATTTTACTCCTGCCTCATTTTCAACTTACCCATAATATCGGCATTCTCTTCACTAAATGTTGAAAATAATCGCTTATTCATATATTGCATTTATGTTTAATAACACTATTGTCAAGTGCAAACCTCAAGCTTGAAATCACATACTTCATTTTTTATGTAGGATGTGTATGAGCGATATTTTCAACATTTACTGAAGAAATTTCCGGGATTATGGGTGAGTTGGCATGTATAAGTAAGACTTGGCTCACTAATCTTGAATCGTTGCATATGGTCTAAGGGTCTAAGGGTACTGATTCCTGCTTCAGTATAACTATTGGATATCAACTAAAATATCCATGACTTTCGAATACTCCGTAAATATCGTAGAAGGGTTATGTGAAGTGAAACAAAACACATTTTAGGTACTCAGATACTCGCATGTTATATTTGCATTAGGAAGTAGAAGTCTTCAGGAACGATATGCATTTTTTCTTTTCCTTCTACTATAATTTTTAGCAAAGTTATGACAAATCTAATTTTCGCCATGTCTGAACTCGCAGTTGCGGGTTAGCTCGAGCATGAAATTTGACGTCGGCATTAAACCACGTTTTCTGAGAAAACCAGCGTATTTCATAAGGTATTGGTGAAAATCATTATTGTGGAGTATTGAATTATCTCTCAACCTATCGAAATTGTTTTTTAATAAATCTTATATTTCCTGAAATAACAAAAAAAATGATATTTTTTTCAAATGAAATATTTTGTAGGTTCCACCCCTGATTTTTTTGGTAAACAATTTTTTTTTCTAATAATACATGATGTCCAGATGTCATGTGCCGAGTTTCAGAGTGCTACAATTCATTCTTCACTTTTTGCTCGAGTTTGTCTGTTGTTACTGGATTATAGTTTTCCTTTGGAATTTCCATCTAAAAATTGTTCAATGTCGAAACAGTAAGAGTTTTCAATAACAAAATAAAGGACACTGATATATGGCATTATTTATTGAGAAAATGTCAGATCCAAGCATGAAAAGATGCAGTTCGATCCAAATCTCGCGATTTTGAAAACGGTTTTCAATTATTTTCAACTCGAAGAAATGCCCGGCAAATTGTACGTAGTTGTACTTTCGATTATTCTAAATGCAGAAATGGCTGTTTCAATACTTCAATCACTGAAAAATCCCAATTCAACAAAATGAGCCGAAATCCATACGACATAAAAATGTGCGGGGGAAAAAAGTTTCTCACGCTGTTATAGCAATGAAAACGTTAGCCTTGACTGTCACCGTGGTAACTAGATTTAAATAAGAGTATCTGCTACGTTTCCATTAGATAATTTTAAAAAATTTAGATCGTACAGAAAGTACAGTCTGAAAACAGAATGAAAATTTGCGATGCTCGTAGTCGGCATTTCCCACTCGCGTTAAATTTTCATTCTAACCTTAAAACACAATATACAACAATATTACAACAAGATTTTTCACTAACCAAAAATATTTCAAAATTATAACGCAATTTTCTAATATAAATTTTAAAACAAAAAAATAATTTTTTCAATGATAAACCATATTCACTATATTACTAAATCAGTAATATCCTTACCACGATTGAACAACATGATCGTCCAGGGGCTTTTCCTGATGGAATCCAAGAGGACGTCTATGTTCTCGTTGTCGATATTATCGTAGGATTCATCCATGAGGTTTCTTTTCCTTCTACCCACCCTCGGTCCGAACCAAAGAGGCGAATATTTGGCTTCTTCATCTTTTCTTTTTTCCTCTACTTCGGCACTGGCGACGCTTTTGAAGTACAAAATGATAAAAATAGCAACGAAACTGAATACTGATAACTTCGACATGGATTATGACTTACTGGACACAGGACTGTAAGAACAATGGAGTTGCTAGGGTTTCATCCGAGTTTATATAGCTAGTCCTGGAATTCTAACAAATGGCCGAATAGAACAGGGTGGACGCCACCAATAACAACCCCTGCGGAGTTATAAATTCGATTTTAAGACCCAAAGCTATCGAAGCTATTTTCTTCGCTATTCATTCAAAGACCAGGTAAACAAGTCAGATTGGGATTGACGTGAATATCTGATTTATTACAAAGTAGAAATTGGAGCTCATAAATACATATGGAATACAATGATTGAAAAAATAATAAAAACTGATTTTGCAAGTCGTACAGTAATTATTTTCAACGAGTTTTGCCGAAAAATATGTCAAGTGTAAAATGAATCAACATTAATTTGAGAATTAGGTTTATTATGGAATTACCCTTTTAGCAATGAACAGTTTTTCCGAAACATTGAATTAACAAATCATATGAATCAAAATATTTGGCAGTGTTGTGTTGCATAGGAAAAAACATGTTACTGATGAAATCTTGAAAAAATATCTAGACTAGGAAACAAATACAAGAAATCAAATATTTCATGGAATAGAGACTTGTCGAAAAATACGAGGTAAAATATACCAGAGTAGAGAGTGGTGAACCAGCAGATCCATTGTGACCGCTTGAAAGAGGATACTTGAGAAAGCAGAGGATGTGGGACACAACACGCAATAGATGAATTTGTATTCCTTTTGAAAATATGAACAGGATAGGATAAAATCAGATGTGGAATCGTCTGCAGCTGAAAGACAAACTTTAGTCGCTATGATAACATCTTGGAAGATATTAAAATAGTCCAATAGAAATTGAAAAAATCTGAGTCTCAGATATGTCCCTTAGAGTTCTAACCATTGCATAGAGCACAAAATGGCGGGATTGAATTTCTTGATGGATCGACTCTTGACGTTCCCACTCAACAAGGAGAGATTCCAAACAGAAAACGATTATCGGGGAAGTGGCTGAGTTAAAAGGCTATTCTGTAGAATTGTTGGAGAAACTGATTAGGATACATATATTTAAAAAACCCTTTCGTAACTCTACGATTTTTCAAATAAAGGAAAACCCTCCTGAATATATCATTATTCCATACAAACCTCGAGTTACTCGAGGTTTTGACGGCATTTTTAGAACCCTTACTATGAAGGTAGTATACAAGACTGCAACAAATCTTATGAAATTAGCTGTAAAGACTGGGAGAAGAAGTATGTGGGTCAGACTCGGAAGGCCATGAAAGTACGATTCCGAGAGCACATTGCTCATATCAGATTTTTGAGACCGGAAAAATCGAATGTGGCGTGTGGCCCAACATGCTTTGAACACGACTACAAATTTGATGATACAAGAATTATTAGACATGTTCATGGCCGCAAACTTCTCGATGCATTCAAGAGTCTGTAGCGGCGAAGTGTTAAAATAGTATGAATACGAATAAGGTCCCCATTCCATAAGTTCATAGTAAAATAAAAAATTGCTTTCCTTCATAATTCATCATTCTCCATTCGTTTATCATTACCAATGATTTTTTTTTCAATATCAATAATTCTTTCAATATATGTTGGTAAAGTAAATATTATCATATCTGTTTAGTCATTAATCCAAGAATGTGTGTCATCAAATACAAAACAATTAGTTTAGAGCGGGTAGTTTCTAATTTAAAGTAAACAAGTTGAGTAGATAATTTGATGGGTGGGTGATGGGTGGAACAGAGGGTCAATTCAAATTCATAATGAGTGCAATTAACCGCTCACCACTCACTAGCATAGCAAGCTTATAGCTCTTGAGAGTGGTAACTTTGTTGGCGAAACGCACGTCGAATGATAGTGACGTAGTTTTGGTGTTTTGGGTAGCTTCTATTTGTTGAATATTATTCGCTCCAAAGGTTCCAAATATTCATTATCGAACTATATACTTACTTTATAACTGTCGTACAATTTTGCATTTCCATATATATCATATTTCCAGCAGTCCAGTGTATATGCTTTTTGTAACTAACTCGCCACAGAGTATGATAGGAAACAACGCTAAAATGTATTCTTTTATAACGGAATATTTTTGAAAAACGTTGGTTTGTATCTACATTATCAGTTGAAACTACGTCTGTAATTAGTAATGAAGTAATACAGTGAGTTTCAAAAAGTTTGCACCATATCGCAAACTTTTTTATTATGATTTGTCAGAAAATTTTATTCATTATAAAAGTTGGTGCATTGCGGAAAACTTGTATTTGATTTATCGAAATTCTGAATTTCCAAACGGTGTACAGGTGAGAACAAAAAATAGAAATTTTGATCAGGAGTAAACTAAAACTCCCCTTATTTTCGATCTTATCAAAGAAGTTATTCCGAAAAGTTGTTTAGAATCAAATGCAATATTTAGATTTGAAATCACAGCCAACTAGGCAAAAAAATAATTTGTTCTCAATTTGTTAGGGTTCGACATTGCAATGCCAAATGAGTTGAATTTTTACTAAGTAGTGTTTTGGTGAAAATTTGATATTTCACTCTGTATGTATCTCCAAAATAACTATCAATTTGATTTTATGGAAGGAAATTTCTGAAAAAAATTAACTAATTATTGGTAAAAGATTAAATAATACAAATCTGCAACTTTACGATCACTTTAATCATGTTGGTTTTGATTCAAAACAACTTTCCTAAATGAACTTTTTCGATAATGTCATTAATAATGGTAGCTTACACTTGATCAAATTTCCTATTTTTTGTTCTCCACTGAATACCGTTCAGAAATTTAAAATCTCACCATTTATATGCAAGTTTTCTGCAATGCACCAATTTTATTGGGGAATAAATTCTTTTATAAATAAAACTTTTTGAAACTCACTGTATATGACAGTATGGATTATTTTGACTACACAGTTGATATTATTGATTGAAAGTTTTATTTTGTGGTGTAAATTTGGCCCTTGATATGGTTTTTGCAAAATGTGAATTCAAGGAAATCTATAGAAGTGTAGAAGTTAGATGAACCAATTTGCTCCGATATGTTACCACGTTTACAAAATTATTTTATTTTGTAAGTAAGAACTGGCATATGCGAAGAAAGAGCTCTGAACTCCTGATAACTTTACAGGCTCCATCCAGTACCATTCTGTTAGGGAGGCACTCCAAGCTCATAAGTACCTGGGCGACTGAACTTCACCTATTTTGCAATCTTACCCACATAATGAACCGCAGTCATTCAAATAGCGAACGTAAAAGAAGCTAATCCGAAAAAAAAGTACTATTTGTGACAACTGTCACAGTGATAATTCTCAGTTGCAACAAACGTTTCCCTAAAGACTAGTTCATGCAAATGCTAAATTCGCAAAAATAATATCTCTTTTTCATTTCAATTCCATGAAATGAAATGGAAAAAGCATAAATTTTTTTTTCGAATTTCGCATTTGCATGAACTAAGTCTAACACCTGGGTTTCATTATTCTCGTTCAACGTCTCTCCTTGAGTGGATTGATGGTCTTCAATGTATATGCGTCTCCGCCAAATTCAAATTCTTCGATTCGAAACTTAAAAAAAAAAGTTTTGTTTAAATTCACGTTTTTTCAAGAAATACGCCTATAAAGATGAACTCAAAAAGCAAAACTTTATATATTTTTAAAAATGTTATCCAAATCGTTGAAGCCGTTTCCGAGATCCAAAATAAATATACGAGAATTGCTTGTTTAAACATACCTATAAGATAAGATTTAAATATTATACACCGGTATTATAATAATCTCTCTCACGGAAAATAACAATCGCTCACAAAGTTTGTTCAAAATTTCAAATTCCAAACCATGATGAAAATGAATTACAGTTTTCTTTGAGAAAATCAGGAAATGAAAGCCACCTTGTATAGTTGAAACTTTGAAAGTGTATGAAACATATTTCAATATGCAGCTGCACGCTACAATGAAATTGTGGATTATGTATTACATTCTGCATATGATGAAAATGGTATTTGGCGCCTCGAATCTAAATGGAACGGAAAATTAACAATAATTTATACCTATGATGAATATAATCCAATAAATGTAATTCCATCAAATATACAGTGCCCGCCAAAAACTACGTAATATATGGAAAAAAAAATTATTATTAGAGTATCGAAAAAAAATTTCTGGGTGATCGATTATGCAATTGTGAAACATGTCACACGTGATCACTGGTATGGCGGCCAATTGAAAAAAAATACTTTGAGTGGCCAAAAAAGGGTAAGATGGTAAAATATATGGAAAAATGTAATTCTAAACAGATGCTTAGAATTTGATTATACCTAATATACTCTTATACAGAGGTTCAATTAAAATTTTGGGATAATTGAAAATAGCAATTTTTTCAGAATATTTTCTGATCTTTTCACAAATGTAGATTTTTTTTCTTCCATTCAGCTTGACTGTAGTAAAAACTTGCATTTCGGTAATAAAATTTCTTATTTTCTCCAAACTAGATAGCACTGAATAAGTAAAAAAAAAATTTACCAGTACGTCCGCTGTTACATTGGTTTATCAGATAGCTATATCAGAATTCCACGACTATTTTAATGATATGGCAATCCAAAAACATGCTATTGTTCTGATTAAAATGAAGTTTCGAAGATAATAGTGAAAGGGCGTTACACTTCACAATCTTGAAAACTATATAAGCCTCTTTAATTTTACGCACTGTTTTTAAAATCATGTACGAAGGGAAACGCTAGTGCACGATCATCATCGAAACTTGATTATAATCAGGAAGACACAATATTTTTGGAATGCCCTATCATCATAATAATCCGGGAATTCTGATATAACTGCTAGATACGAAACAACGTAACAGTAAGGGACCTGTCAAAAACTATATTTTTTTTTCAATTTAGTGTTGTCTGGTGAGGAGAAAATGAGAAAGTTTTGTCATTATCACTAGAAGACAAAAAACCGAGAGCTGTAATCTATTATTTTTCCTGTGTATAATACACTAATTTTTTCTGACTGGAAAAACGACGATTTAATAGTGAAAAAATCAAATGTCTACGGCTTAAGACCTAAGCAGAGAGGTCGATCTTCACCGTTCTCTTTAACGGAGGAAACATACTTCTTATTTGTTATGAAGTTTCATAAATAGACGAATACGCCTAAAATGGGTTGCCTATCAAAATGTGGTCCAGACTATATACAGTGGGTTTCAAAAATGTGCACCATATGGAAAACTTTTTCATTATCGATTTTCCAGGAAAATTTTATTTTACATAAAAATTAGTGCATTGCAGAATACTTACATATGAGTTGTCGAAATTTCAAATTTCCAAACGGTGTACAGGAGGGAACACAAAAAAGGGTCTTGATCAAGAGTAAACTACGCTGGCTGTGACTCCAAATTTTAATATTGTTTGCAATTCTGAACAACCTCCTTGAATAAACTTTTTGATAATGTCAATAATAAGGGGTATTATACTCTTGCAATGCGCTAATTTTTATGAAGAATAAAATTTTCTGACAGATCGATAATAATTTTTTTTTTCAAATGGTGCAAATTTTTTAAACTCTGCATCACATTTTGATAGGCAACTCATTTTATGTGTACTCGTCTATTTATGAAACAAGATGAGAAGTATGTTTCATATGTTAAACAGAACGGTGAAGCTCGACCTCTCTTCGGCTCTTCGACTATTAGGAATAAAGGTCGGTTAGGTTAGTAGTGTGCAGGTTGAGTGATGAAGGTAGGAGGCTGGGTTAGAGCCCCGAGCTGAACATCGGATGCGTGCGAGATAAGCAATAACAGATATCTACCTTTACCTATGTATGTATGTATCCGGGAAAAAAGTACTCACTTTTTCCCAGAGAAAAAAGTAACTTGAAAAGTCATATTTCAGTACCTGTCAACAGAGATAAAATGTCACACTTTTTTCCCGTCACAGAAAAAAGATTTGTTTTGAAAATTTGTGATTGTGGATTCTGCAAATTATATGAACTCTTATATGAATTTTCTCAACAACTACTTTCTACATTATTACTTATCTGTTACATTCACCTAACGTTTTTCGTTTTAAATATCAAGTTTTCTCATTTCAAATTTTCAGAATGATCTGCATGTGGTTGGAAATCTGTATGAGGTATTGGGCAAGAGATAATATCTATTATCTTATAGTTCTGTATAGAACCCCTACTCTTCGACAAGGCCGGCTAGAACTTAAATATCGACAGACGAATTACACATTGTTGCCAACAGACTTTTTGGAGTTGATCCACCCATTGTCCATATTTTTTTTTTGACTTTATTCGACAAGTGAGCTTCATGAACCTGAGCAACTCAAAAATTGATGAATTTTGGCTTTTATTATGGGACTGTACACTGTTCGTATACTTCATAAATGCCTTAATATTTGATTCTCATATAAGTACGTGAACTGTCAGTGTTGTTGATAATTTGCGCATGATCGGTGGTAACTAAATACATACATGTATGAATAGGTCCTATGGCTTTCTCCCCTCGATTTCACAAAACGTCGTGAAGACACGACTCAAGTCGGGATATTAGTCACTTCCTGGTTTTTCGACTGAAGTTCGAATCACGAACGTCGAATCTGACATCTGTCAACTGTCAGTTTATAATATTATTGATGTTTACTTTACTGTCAGAAATCAGAATTAAATGGAATATTATGATATAATATTAGTAATATTTAACAATATTTATCATTCTCAAACTTTTAAGTGATGTGTGAGTAGGAATCCGTGTTTATCAATTCAACAATTATTCAAGAACTTAGTAGTCGAGGAATTTCCAAGAAACAGTAGGTTTGGATATGCCGAGTTCTCTTCTTTTTGGAATTAACAATGAGGGTAGGGTGCATACCCTTAAAACTACGGGATCTGTTTGGAGAGAACTACCATACGGAGGGCAGGAATTCAAGAAACTTTCTGCTGTACCTCATTTCCTTTGGGCACTGGGGGGTGATCACCAAATCTATGTCTACGTTTATGGACTTGATGTGCCCATTAGAGTTACAGAAGAAGCATACGAGAATGAGGTAAGAGGGCACTACAATGATAATCATTTAACTAGGAAATTGTAAATGCTGTTGCAACATGGGGACTAGCATAAATTAGTCTGTCTCAAAATAGAATGATTAGACTAGTATTCAAACAGGAATACATATTTTAATGCAGGCCTATGATCTTTCCATTCTGGACCAGTGGGATCAAAACCCAGCACGGTCGCCGTTCTCGTGCATTGCATCACAAGTTAATAGGTAAGGGCCTCGCCTTACCTGCCACCCACAAGGCTCTCAAGGATTGCTCGTAAGAGTGCAGCCGCCAGTTGGAGGGGGGCTCGCCATTAAAATAGCAAATTTGGAAGAAACTTTGTAAACCAAAATATCTTTTATTTTGAAATGTAAACGTCAACAAAAGCACGTAAATGTCAAATTAGAACAGAGGCTTATTATGCTTGTTAACCCTGTGAAATGAATTTCACAAAAGGCAAATTAAAAATTGAATAGCAAAAAAAAAAGATTAATTGGCTCATTCTCAAGAGGGTCCTTAAATAAAGCTAATTTTTCCAGAAAAAACACAAGCTTTTGTTGTTTTGTCAAGCTACTTCTAAACTTGATATGAAAAGTTGGTTTGCTACAGTGAGAAATATCAAATTGCCAGTTATATCAGCCCAAAACTAGAAATTATATTAAGAAAGAATTGAGATCATATCGACATTGTAGTTCATTAAATGCTCTATTGAAACTAGTAATGGTCCGTAGAAACCTATTATTTTTACATTTAGTGATATGCAAAAATAACTTTTCTGAAGTTTATTATGACACCTGTTTTAACAATTTTTTTTCTGTAACCAACTGCAAAAATCTTAAAACAATAATAATACTATATGAATAAAAAAATCAGTTCATTCTCAACATCCTCCCCTCCAAATCAGAATTTAAAACGTTCGGGTTACTTCACCTTCCAACCACTTCTTGTGAACATTGGTTTATCTCAAATATTATAATGAAAAGGAAACCAACCAAGAAAATATCGGAATATTTCAGATCAGTAAAATACAGCTTAGCAGAGATCCACTCAAATCAGCAGTAGTTTACAGGACTCCATGTAATTGCAATACGGTTTATATTTAACAAATGAAAAGGAGCATTGGTACCCGCAATTTTATAAAATGTAATGTACCATAGATATAGAATATCTTTTTAATATGCTATTTTAGTTCATAAGCTTTTATATCCGCAATCGCCAAAGAAACGCCAAAAAAACTTCAGCAAAAAGGAAGAGAGAACATATCTACCAAAGATCTGGCACACAGTTCTGAAAAGCTCCAAAACGAAGTCATGTCACCCAAATCGAACAGAAAGTACGCACGAACTCACCATCACAGAAAGTACGTGCCAAAAAAGCATTTTAAATGGCGTGCGAGGAACACGAGCTTCAGTTTCATTTGATAAATCAAGGAGCACTTCGAACACACTACTGAATATGACTGCCTCAGTTGTAGTTGAAACGTTTGTAGATTTCAACCAAAGATCATGGCAACACCCATATTTTGTGTTTCATTTTCCTGGCTCATTAACTCATTTACTTGAAATTATTGCTAAATTTATTTGCATTAGTAGCATTTAACATACAGAAGCCGTCTGTGCATTGTGGAGGTCCTAAAATTGGGCAGTTTTCATTCCATTTAACCTCTTTCACAATTTCTGAAATAGTAGTATTAAGACAAGATAAATTCTTTGATATATACTGTATTGAATATTTTTCGATCGAATTTTGATGAAATTTCTACATAGAATAGTTGCATTTATCATGTGAACTGCATAGATTCTATAAAATCATTTTTTTTATTACAGAGGTGGTTACCGATCGAGGGATTTACCTCCAGACTATTACCCACTGATCGCTTTCACTTTTCAAATGCTGATGGCACTATAGATAGATCAATTGACAAAATCAGACTACCTTCTATGGCATGGCAATGGGATGGCGATTGGCAGAAAGAACTGACTTTGAATGGTCAACCACTTGACCATAATGGTTGGACCTATGCTGTCGACTTCCCCGCGACTTACCATCCCCAGAAGCAGTGGAAGAGCTGTGTGAGGAGGAGGTTGTGGGTGAGACCTAGGAGATACAGCGCAATGAGCTCTTGGTGTGCTATAGCCCCATTGCATAAAGATGCAACCACAGTGAGTAACTCATTTTCATATGTCTCAAAAGTAAGGAAAAGGTTGATGTTCATTAATATAATTCTCATTCATATATTTTTTCATTTGCAGGAGCCTTTTATTGATATTTCCATCGGGGGCCAGAATATTGCTGGGGCTGATGCTGGTACTATGTTGGTTTGGGCAGTAACTTCTCACAACCGGGTGAGTAGATATACTTATGTATAGTCATGTATATATTTATTTGTGAATAAACTTATATTATTATGAAGTCTATGGAATGGTTTTGTTGCGAAACATGATGAAGTGACTGCTGAATTTTTTGTTCTTTCGGATTTCAGATTTGGTAAGAGTTCTATATATCTTAGTTCAATAGATCTTCTAAAGAGTCCATCATATTATGCATCGCAGTTTTACATTTAATTTTGTAAATTTCGGACTTTTCCAAATTCTTGAATTTGTCCTTCAGGTTTCCCAAATGGCTGACTTGTTTTAAATACCAGCCTCATATCAGTTTCTTAATATTTTCAAAGTTCTTGGTGTAATGGTGGTATAGATGTATTATTTCAAATTATATGACTTATTGAAGTACACCATGAGTAGTAAATAATTTTTTTGCAGATTATGTTCAGAACAGGTGTGAGCACCAAATCTCCAGAGGGTGCCCGCTGGAATAATATTCAGACCTCAGCAGGTTGTGAGGTCAATCAGATTAGTGTTGGCCCCACTGGACTGATATGGGCATCTTTATTGGACGGTCGCGCTTTAGTCAGATTAGGAGTAACCCGCGATAACTTACAGGGTGAATCTTGGGTGGAAGTCAGAAGCCCAGATCCCAGCCTGAGGATAACACAGCTTTCTGTTGGAACATGTTCTGTATGGGCCATAACCCAAGATAAACAGATTTGGTTTAGGTGAGTCACCACGGAATACATCAGTCTTATTTTTATTTTTAGTTTTTCAAAAGAAAGCAGGAGCTTCAATTAACAAGACATCGGAGTTCACCTTAAATATTGGCCAAGAGATGGCGGGTAATTATGATACTGAGCTGTCACATAATTTTTTAAAAATTACGAGAACTGTTGAGATTGGAAGGAAACCGATTGTATATTCGACTTCTGCGACTCATAGTCCTCCTTTAGTCACGTTTTAAACCAAATCAATTTTTAATTTATCAATAAAAAATTTCAAAAGAGGTTAGACTTCTTTTTTGAAAAGACCTGTAAATGCAATTCTTCCTACAGTTACCAAATTTGTTCTGGAGGATTGTTGATTTGAAAAAGCTTTTATTAACTCACACTGAAGAAAAGCCTTCGTTCACTCATACTGAAGAAAAGCCTTCGTTCTCTCATACTGAAGAAAAGCCTTTGTTTACTCGCGCTGAAGAAAAGTTGTTTGCTTCCGCTGAAGAAAAGCCTCTGGTTACTCGTGCTGAAGAAAAGCCTCTGGTTACTCGTGCTGAAGAAAAGCCTGTGGTTACTCGTGCTGAAGAAAAGCCGCTGGTTACTCCCGATGAAGAAAATTCTCTGGTTATTTCTGCTGAAGAAAATCTGGTTATTTCTGCTGAAGAAAAGCCTGCTTAGTCGTGCTGAAGAAAAGCCTGTGGTTACTCGTGCTGAAGAAAAGCCGCTGGTTACTCCCGATGAAGAAAATTCTCTGGTTATTTCTGCTGAAGAAAATCTTCTGGTTATTTCTGCTGAAGAAAAGCCTGCTTAGTCGTGCTGAAGAAAAGCCTCTAGTCACTCGTGCTGAAGAAAAGCCTCTGGTTACTCGTGCTGAAGAAAAGCCGCTGGTTACTCCCGATGAAGAAAAGCCGCTGGTTACTCCCGCTGAAGAAAATCCTCTGGTGATTTCTGCTGAAGAAAAGCCTGCTTAGTCGTGTTGAAGAAAAGCCTCTGGTTACTCGTGCTGAAGAAAAGCCGCTGGTTACACCCGCTGAAGAAAATCCTCTGGTTGTTTCTGCTGAAGAAAAGCCTGCTTAGTCGTGCTGAAGAAAAGCCTCTGGTTACTCGTGCTAAAGAAAAGCCTCTGGTTATTTCTGCTGAAGAAAAGCCTGCTTAGTCGTGCTGAAGAAAAGCCTGTAGTTACTCGTGCTGAAGAAAAGCCTCTGGTTATTTCTGCTGAAGAAAAGCCTGCTTAGTTGTGCTGAAGAAAAGCCTCTGGTTACTCGTGCTAAAGAAAGGCCTCTGGTTACTCGTGCTGAAGAAAAGCCGCTGGTTACTCCCGCTGAAGAAAATCCTCTGGTTATTTCTGCTGAGGAAAACTCGTGCTGAAGAAAAGCCGCGGGTTACTCCCGCTGAAGAAAATCCTCTGGTTATTTCTGCTGAAGAAAAGCCTGCTTAGTCGTGCTGAAGAAATGCCTCTGGTTACTTGTGCTGAAGAAAAGTCTCTGGTTACTCGTGCTGAAGAAAAGCCGCTGGTTACTCGTGCTGAAGAAAATCCTCTGGTTATTTCTGCTGAAGAAAAGCCTGCTTAGTCGTGCTGAAGAAAAACCTCTGGTTAGTCGAGCTGAAGAAAAGCCCCTGGTTACTGAAGAAAGCCCATGGTTACTCGTGCTGAAGAAAAGCCCATGCTCACTCGTGCTGAAGAAAAGCCCATGCTCACTCGTGCTGAAGAAAAGCCCATGCTCACTCGTGTTGAAGAAAAGCCCATGCTCACTTGTGCTGAAGAAAAGCCCATGCTCACTTATGCTGAAGAAAAGCCCATGCTCACTCACGCTTAAGAAAAGCCCATACTCACTCACGCTTGACGAATGACTGGTTCGATTTACTGCAAAGTTTATTTTCCTCTTTCAAGTACATTTTAATAAAGGTTCTTTTCTAATTTTTTTTATTGTCGATTTCATTTAGTATGAGAAAAAACAGTATTTCTGTCATTGAACATGGATACGCTACTTCACTAAACAATCACAAGTATAGAACTTGTTCAGCGGCAACTTACACACCTAACTCGCGCGTGTCTATCTTTTTTTTTTTTTTGTTGAGGATTTACTTGCAAAAGAGAAAGATTATGAATACGAAGTCAAGCCAAACATTTTTCTTCTACTTTCTCATTGTGAGCTCTTCCTTTTACTTTTACCTTTGAAGGAAATACTTCATTTTTATAATTACGGCATAATAAGTACAGATAATTCCTAAAAAATCGATAAAACTGTCAATCACTAATAAGAACAAGTACCAAAATATTCTCCTGAAAGATCACGGGTATGACCACTAACGACACAAAAGACTTCTGAGTAGAAAAAATTCATGGACCCATTTGGCAGTTACCCCAAGGAAAGGTAAATTTCTTTTTGTAAAAAAATTAGATGAAATATAATTTGGGCTGATTTTTCTAGTGAAAATAATATTTCATTTCTACAAACAAATCCCTTTCATTGTTTCCAGAAAAGGCATCAAAGGAGAGGCAGCTAGCATGAGCGAAGATTTATCAACTGGTTGTGGTTGGGTTGACATGGTTGGACGGATGGTGCAAGTCTCAGTTGCAGCCAATGATCAAGTTTTTGCTGTTGGTGCTGATGATCGTTTGATCTATTATAGAACTGGAGTTTGCCTGGAAGACCTTACAGGCAAACGATGGCGTGCACTAAGAGCTGCCTTGCAAGTCAGCAGAGCTAGTAGTAATGCTAGCCTGAATAAAGACAAGTTCCATCGGAGCTTCAGTAATTTAGTGAGTGAACTGAAAAATATTTGATATAAAGCTTATAGTTTTAGATCTTTTCGATATATTCACGACATATATATGAAGTTCTATATCGACCACAGTCAAGAAATTACTGGAATGCTGTAGGGTAGTCTCCCATTCTGAAGATTACCATGATCACAATTGTTTGTTCCAATTCATCCACTACATCCATTTTGTCTTCTTGACAATTTAAGATAACCGTATTTCTCTATTTCACTCAACAGAGTTGCAAATCTCTTGCTTTAGAATGCAAATTTTATTGTTACGAATACAATTGAATAAAAAAATATAAGCAAGTTTTTTCATTGTTGTAATGTTGCCAAATTGTCTCCAGGTTCAGGGGCGCCCTAGCAGTATGGTTGAACAATCAGCTATAACAGAATGGGAGGACCATTCCCATTCTGCCCCAACAGCTCCGGCATCATTACCTGTGGGAGATTTAGGAAATAGATATGAGATTCAACCAAAAAATCCAAAGGCTTGGAGCCCTGTACATTCAGTTGGTTCCATCGTTGGTATGGAGGTACATCCTGAAACAGATGAAAGTGTTTGGAGTGAATCTAGTAGAGATTCCTGTATATTCGCAGATGATGAAGAGCTGGGATGGGCAGAATATGAAGCACCATGGTCTTGTGTGAGTATACATTTTTTTTTAGAAGATTTTAACAAATAATGTTGAAAACATGTATGAGAGTTTGAAACTATTGGTGTGAATTAGAAGTTTTTTAATTTGATATACTGTAATTCACCAGCCTAATTGATATGAAACGCTAATTTGTCCACTCACTTGCCCAAAGAAAATATGAAGAAAAATCTGAACACATACCATCTTAACTACGCCAATGGTTTACAACAATTGAAAATAACTTTGAAGTAACACGTTGATAAACCTTTTTTAATGTACCAAGTTTCAAATTCCATGCATTTGGTGGGCATACACAGATTTAAGAAAACATTTTGTAACTTTGACCCTTTAGAGGGAAGAGAACTCTACCAAATGTACTGTTATTCCCTACAAATGCGGAGTTTTGGAGGCATTTTAAGAACCCTCAATATTAAGATTTTATACACAACTGCATATGAATGAACTGCAAATCTTTGGTGATCCTGAAAATAGAATGGTATTTATTCATCATCGAAAATTCTACAACTATATCACATACATTTATGAAATTTCATCATACTAATATATGTACATACTGCATACATATGTACATAAACATAATATGTATAATTGAGTGTTGAACGTCTGGTTATAGGAGAAGTTCCATTTTGGTGAAACTAGAAGGTCCATGAAAACAAGATTCAAAGAGCATTTGTGTTATTTCAAATATTCTTTGGAAAACTATCACCAAATTGACAACACAAGTTTAAAATGGACTTCTCAGTGGATTTGAAAGTCTAGCAATATCAACCAATAAACTCTTGAATGTAATTACATGTTTCAGTATGACTTCATAATATAATATAAGTCATTAATCATCAAAAAGTGATTTGCTCAAGGAATTGTCATCCTGCCCAAATTAATAAAAACAGTAATAGATAAGATTAGTAGGTAATTTATAATGGTCGGGTTGCTATTGCAGGTTAGGTTAGGTGAAAACTGAAAAATTCAAAATTAATCTTCAGTCCTGTCGAAGGACTGTTGATACTGAAAGCATACTACAGTTTAGAACACTATCTAAATGTTAGACTTTGGATACCTTACCTCTTTCAATTATAGCATTCAAGGTAATTTCACAATTTTTCGCAGATAACATTACCCTTCTCTGAAATAACATCACTAGAGACTTAGGAATGGTTTAGCTTCAACTACAAGAAAACAAACAAAATCAATATTTATCATTTTGACTGCACCAACTTAAACTTTAATAGAAATGACGCGAAGAACGAAAAAAATCTTGTAATATTGAGAGATTAGAGGTTTTTCAAATTTCAAAATATTAATATAACACAAATTTGTGCATTCAAGAAGAATAATGAGAATAAGTTATAATCATGTCAAGTTTTGTTTAAATTGAAAAGCAATTTGGCAGTATATGTAGTTTATTTTCAAAAATCTCACTCATAGCACAAACATAAATTGCCCATGCATAGATTGACACTTATGAGAAATATCCACCATATGCATTATCAAAGTATTTTAATAGATTTCTCGACTGTATCAAAGTCTGTTTATCATGCAGAACCTGTGAAAGTCTCAACAAATTTTAAAACTTGTTTGAGGGCTCCTAATTGATTCAAAACTTCATTCAATTCACGAATAGTTGGATGTTGTGTCATATTGTGTTTACTAGATACTCTTTCTGTAAATGATGTAAAACTTTTGAAATATATCATATTAATATCATTATTATTATTTCCGTCTTGACTCAGTTCATCTTTATTTCATTATGCTTTGTATCTGTACTTATGAGCAAAAGTAATTAAATATTTTCAAATATAGAGACAGTGTAACGATTCAGTGAATGTTTGAAGGTAGAATCTGGTGCTTGTACTGTTGACATCAGTCAACTTCCGAATTGGTTCGGGGATTCTGGCTGTCCGAATACCTCCGAGGAGTTAGACCAACCGTGGAGGGACAAAATATTGGAAGATTTGAAATCCAGGCTCCAATCTCCATGTGCTTATTCTAAATATGAACCAGCCATCGACACCACATCATGGATACATACTGGCGAAGCAAGAGTCAAGATGGGAGCATCTGGGTATGTGGATTGTGTCTTGCAAATAGAATGGGTTCAGAACACTGGTGCCTTGACCATTTTGAATCCAGATGGAGCTTCTGCAATGGTAAGTATGAATACATTTATTTTTACCAGTTGAGCCTTTCAAACATTAACAGGAACTCACTATGTTGGATTCTTCAGAGATCTTTTCTTCCTTTTTTCAAACTTGAATCAAGCATTTATTAAAAAAGCTTAATTTTATTCATTGAAACTCTCACATTTTTAAAACAATTTCTATTTCCATCAAGTTGTTTCTTACCAACTGTTGAATAGTTATATCAACCTCACAACCACATATGTTTTGCTTTTGAGTAAAATTCAACAGTATATTCCATTTATTTTGTTCTTCTATTCATTTAAAATTTGTACCTTCTTACCTAATAAGACAATCGGCGGTGGCGATATAGGCAAGTAGGTATCGTGCGCGGGATATTCGAAAAACACACCAAGATTTCATTTGTATTCTCGTTAATCAAGCTGGCGAATATCTCGCGTTTGATCCCACGTTTCTGCAGGTATAAGTCGCTTCACCACATTTTTTAATCTAATAACAAATGTCCCACGTATCATTGGGAGCGTTACAATATTAAGGTAATTGGTTTGAGTATATTTTTCAAATTTATTCTCGGTTATATTTGGGACATATTTATTTTCAGAAACTTGAAGCAAATGTTAAGATGATTCCCAGATTATCATTTAGGTACTAGAACTCATACCCTATATTACTATGAAAACAAATACTAACAACAATAATTATATTAATTCAGTCGCAATTAATCACTTGTAAAAAGCTTCGACCTTCGTTTATCTGGCTCCATCACTATGTACAAATGAATTGTTGAAGGAGTACTTCGTAACAAAATTGTTATATAATTTTTTGCTTCTTCCAGTATTCCTTCACTCTTAGTGACATAACCTGTGTACAGTTATGTAGTGATCCTGGGAATCCTCGTTTAGCTGTACATATCCCAAGACATCAAGTATCGGTTATCAAGCTGCAATTCAGCAGCGATGCTCTACTTGAAGAATGGCAGTCACATTTTGCAAGCACCTGTGGAAAAATTCATGAAACATCAGGTATATCAATTTGTTCCTCCTTTTCCTTCGATTTTTCAACTCTGATATTCCTAACATTGATCATTTGTGTACAAGGTTTCTCAGGGACTTTGGGTTCATCCAATATTATATAGAATGATTTTCGAGTCTCCAAAATAAATAAGCTTCTCCAGTTTGGATTTAATTCATACACAAATACTTTTATATCGTATTGTAAAACATACTTGATTTCATTCCTGAAAATATCGATATTGAGCACAGTAATAATTTTTTTTACAGGACTGCACCTAAACACTAAACCTTAATATTTTTCAATCTCAATAAACCGTACTAGTCTTTTCTACTGCACCCGTTTTTTTTTTGTTTTTGACACATCTTCAAAAGTATGAAAAAAAAGTTGTAAGTCTCAAATCCCGTAACATCTTACTCTTACAAAAATATTCAACGGATTCGTACCTTAATAGGTAGTTATTATCCTAACCAGTACCGAAAGAGTATTTTTCCGTATACGACTGCCATTACCTGAATGGCGCAAAGCAGAGTTTGGGTAAGCAGTCGAGTGCGGAAAGTACCTTTCTGTATGACTTAGGATAAAGATTTTTTCCACAATCGCATTAAAAAATCGTATGTAGCTCTCTTGAAAAACTATCGCGTGTGAGAATTTTTTCCTGCACTAGTGCTGAAAAATGACACTCTCCAAACTAAATTGCGTGTAGGTATAGGGTGAATCACTCACACTTGTAGAAAAATAACTATTACCGATTATTCCAATTCTAATAGTAGAAATATTGTTTATTATTAGAATAAGAAATCTTTTGTTATTAATTATTATCTTGAATCAGTTTCTACAGTGTGACCCATTTAAGAAGGAACCACCCTTATAAAACTCACATTTTTCAACGGATTGGAATGATTTTGTTTTTTTCGTTAGGTAGACATTCAAAAAGTCTACTAGGACAACAAATATCATGAATACATCTCCATTTCTAGGGCCAACTTATCTCATAGAAAAAATTTGACTACACCACTGGATTCATGACATTTTCAAATGGTTCATATGTGAATTACGTTGAAATGCGTCAATTGATAAAAAGTTATAAGGAAATGAAATTAGATAATTATGCCGTTTAATCAACCCACCAATTCAATTTCAGAACTTTTATTAAAATTCGGAATACATCACTGTAGTCAGGAGGTCTCGATATATCACTGTTCAAAATTTTATCGAAATTTGTTCATAAATAAGAAAATCATAAGATAAAATTTGAATATTAGGCATTAATGGAATTTATCAACAGATTTTGATGAAATTACGGCCAGTGATATTTTCAAACACCCTCAATCCAGTTATGTAGTCAAAGTTTGGATAAAAGTTTTGAAATTGAAGTGGTGGGTTATTTTTTTTTTCCAAAAAAATCGCTATAATTTTTTTAGATGTTTGACATCGAAAAATAAGATTAGTTGGCCCTGGAAATGGAGATTTAGCTATGAAATTTAGTGTCCTAGTGTCAGTGTCCTAGTGTCAGTAACGCGCTTTCAAATTTTTTTTAGCTCAATTAGTTAGTGCAATACAATGCAATTAGTACAATGCCTTGTACAACTTTTTAATGCACACACTGTACCTAGCACTTGATACTACTCACATAATTTCACTGTGTGAGAAAAAGTTTCAAGTGATTATTATTAATGAAGCCAAATCTTTTGGTAACAAAGAATGCTCAACTGAGGAACTAGTGACATTTAATAAAGTGTTCTTTGTAGGTAAACCAAGTGATGAAAGTGTATGGGCCGTGACAGGCCTAGGAGACATATTTGTATGGGATCCAACACGTCTAGAATCCAACCAATTGAGAGAAGATGACTTTTATATTCAAAAATACGATCTTAGTAAAAAGGAATCTCCATTCAGAGTGGCTTTACACGTTGGTTGCATTCCCGGCACGGTGATAACGTTGACTGGATATATCTCTGACAAGGCAGAACGTATCGCAATAAACTTGGATGCCCCCGTAACTTACAAACTCAAACACAAATCCCATACTGAGCTGGAGAATACCTGCCTACATTTGAATCCCCGTTTTGCGGAGGGAACTGTAGTCAGAAATTCCATGGCAGAAGGAAAGTGGGGAACTGAGGAAAAAGATGGTGGTAATCCGTTCGTACCCGGTCAAGAATTCAATTTGAAAATTGAGACAACCGAAGACGCTTATCTTATATACGTAAATGATCAAAATTTCGCCTCATTCAGACACCGATTGCCACCCCAGTCGGTATCCGTTTTGAGTTACTGGGGTAAAATGCAACCCCTTAAATTGGTGATCAAAAGCCCTGTACTTATAATAGATATGTTAGATTTATATTGGAGACAAATTGGAGGCGGACATTTGAAGAGAGTGGAAAGTTGTCCAGTAGGGGTAACCTGGGGTATTGGATACGATCACACTGCGTGGGTTTACACTGGTGGTTGGGGTGGAGGGTTTTTAGGTACTCTAGATAGTCTTAATGTTCATCCAATGACTGATTCGCAGGACTACAGGGTTTATGAAAATCAAAGATGGAATCCTGTTACTGGATATACTTCTACGGGTAAGAGCCAAACACTTGTTGAATGATTTGTTTACTAATAGTGCAGGAGCTGAAGAGAGGTCGACCTTCACTGTTCTGTTTAACGAATGAAACATACTTCTTATGCAAGTTTCATACTTCTTATGAAGTTTCATACTTCTTATGAAGTTTCATAAATAAAATGGGTTGCCTATCAAAATATGGTCCAGACTATATACAGTGAGTTTCAAAAATTTGCGAGAAAACAATGCTTGTTAGAGGTGGTTTTTGGGGGTGAAGCTCACATTTCTAACTTAAGAACTCTTTTTCGGTGCGTATAATCTCAATACATCAAAACTTATTTATTTTTTTAATTTATATAAGGCACAAATCCGACCTGTCTTGGAATACTATTTTTTTTAAATTAATTTTTAATATTGTTACTTACATTATGTGAAAGTATTTAAATTTTGTTTTTTTTCCCTCTTATAAACTGTATGTTTCTTGGGAAATGAATTGAATTAATTAATATATGGAGTGCAGCACCCAAACAAACATTGAAACTCTTAGATTCTTTAAAAAAAAGTCATCCATCATACAACCGTGATGTTCTCTGAACAATAAAGATTTCTTTTTTGTGAGAACCAGAACTTGAAAAAAAAAACATTCTGATAATGAAAAAAATATAAAAATATCCTCGCCAACTTTATTTTTTCAACGATGGCACTCATTTCTTTCAATAAATTCACTTTCGACATGTTCTGAATGTTTTTTTTTTTCAGTTTAAAAATTCTTACAACTATTCGTATAAATAGGCAAGAATTTATTCTGTTGTTTTTCAAAAACAAATATAGGTGCAAACCACAGAACGTGTTATATAAGGGTGTTTAATGAGTAACTATGTAAATGTTTTACCATTTAAAAATGAAGCAAAGACTCTATTTGTTATATATTTGTTACAGGTTTACCAACAGATAGGTACATGTGGAGTGATGTAACTGGAAAACAAAAACGAACAAGAGATCAAGTGAAACTTCTTTCAAGTCGGTGGCAGTGGGTTTCTGACTGGATGACAGACTTCCACGTACCAGGAGGAGTAGATAGAGATGGTTGGCAATATGCTGTTGATTTTCCCTCTTCTTACCATGCTAATAAACAATTTACTGATTATGTTAGGAGAAGGAGATGGTACAGGAGGTGCGCTATAGCTACAACTGGCCCTTGGCAAGAACTTGGACACACCAAGTTGCTCGAAGTGTCTTTGGAAACCGTAAATGATTATGTTGATAGTATGGTAGTTGTTTGGGCCCTTGCTTCTGGAGGACAAGCAATGGTGCGAATTGGAGTTTCAAAATCTAATCCATTAGTAAGTTGAAATTATGTTTCAGAAATGCAAAAATATTTTTGATGGGAAAGTTTCACACTATAAATGATGCCAATCATATTTGTCAGATGATACAATGAATTTATATGAGAAATCCAATCCTTTAATTTTAGAAACTATGATCAACGAAGATATGAAAAAATATGAAAAGTTGCTTTATTCTAATCTTTTATCATTGAATACAAATAAATATGAACACCACATAATATAAGGTACCTATCTCGGATTATGGATTTATGAAAATTTTAAGTGGGGTAAACATATCAAAGTGCCTGTGAAAAAAATCCTAAAATTGCAGATATGGTTCCAAATTCTCATATGATAAGTAGAATTACCTATCTTATAAACCTTTGGAAAGCATGTTTTGAAAATAAGTCCAACAAAATGTCTACTTTATATAAAAAAAGGCCTTGTAAGTCTTGTATCATCTTCCATATGATACATCAACAAGCCAACTCTATATAATTACAGAAAAAATGTCATTAGAAATACTTTCTCCATATTGTGAAAGAAAAAGTTAAATCAAACTTCATATTATCTCAAGGCAACCTATCACATCAAAGTTTAATGAATTACCAATTGAGATCAAGAATCCTAAAAACATCCTACAATTCAAAAGAAATGAACATAATTAATTTCCATTATCAGTATGTGATGTATTCAAGGACTCCTCTCCTTTGAAGTTACCAAAGACTAATCTTTGTGTATATTTATCTGTTTGAAGCTACAAATGTCAAAGTTATGATAATATTCATTTGTTTCATTTTCATCTCTAGAATGAAAAACTATCACTTTCATGTAGGGTATCCAGTAAAAAATGATTTCCATATACATGAGTAGAATAACACATTACTACAAATATAAACTGTCTCAGGCGCTTGTTTATTGCTTCGATGAACATCAGATAAATGCATCTCAACATCTTAATTTTCATATCCTGTTTTGTTTTCTAGGGTCACATATGGGAACATGTGAATACCGATCAACCATTAAATAGTATTAGTTGTGGACCGTTCAAACAAGTTTGGGCTGTAGGTAAAAATGGCTGTGCATATTATCGGCTAGGAATAAGTGAAGAAAAATTGCAAGGGGAAAAATGGGTTTGTGTTGAAGCGCCACACAAAGGACAATTGAAACAAATTTCAGTTAGTTCAATAGGGGTTTGGGCTGTAGATTATCATGGAAGAATACATGTCAGGAAGGAAATTACTCCAACTGTTCCTACTGGAACCCACTGGCAGACCATTGTACCTGATCCTCCTGTTCTAAGTGAGTTCAATGCATTTAATGAATGACGATGATTAGCATACCTATTCCACCAAAATATTTTGATGACATCTACTTGAGGGATATGAAAATCTACTTGAGAGGATTAAAACAATGTGTCAAACAGGATAAAGTTGAACGAAACGACAAGTGACGATTATTTCATGTTTTCATGTGTAAATAAACAAGTCTGCTATGATCGCCATTTTCGTAGTGATACTAGCGCACCATCGGATAGTAATACTATCAAATGCCTTTAACATATTAGTATACAAAGTGTGAACTTTAGAATCTTGAATTGTACATGCTAAGCAAGTGGTTACCAAAAATATACAGATTTGTAACTGTGGATTTGTTTCTGGTAAATCCATGTTGTGGATATTGTATAGTTTTTTTTTTAGATTTTGAATGGTGAGAGGGCAGTAAAAGCACAATCGTTTTTAATTTGATTGGTTTTTACCTGTTTTATGCAGCAAAGTTCAATATAAGGTTTTTATAAGGCAAACAGATTTAATATATAAGTGGTAAGCCCCCCCATTTTTTTCATGGTGATGAAAATATAGGTTTCAAATTCGGTATGTTGCTATAGTACTTGAATATTCATATTTTGACACCAGTAAAGAACATTCACCATTTTCAGTTTAACCAGAAAGACCTCAAACTTTTTCTTTTTAATGACACCCTGTACATGTTTTCCAATTATCCTGGAATGTCTGCATTTGTGGATGTCCTTGTAGTTAGAGAGCTAGCTATATGATTTACTGGCAGGTAAAGACACCGTCTGCTAGGCATGAAATAACATTCTTGGTGTTGCCCAAAGTTGCCTGGATGCAATTTTAGAATTTCTCCAGGTCAAGGTCAAGGAGGAGTTTGTGAATAATCCGGCTAGTCCGTAGATATGGTCTAGGACATATCTTCTGCCTTCTGCAAACAATGTAAAGATCCAAATTGCTATTTTTGAATTTTGCCCATTATGACAGATCCAGAAACCGCTCAAAACCTTTTGGGCTATGTTGAGGCTCAGTAGAGAGGTATGAGTAAATACTTCCAGCAGAGTTGGGTTTGATTGCTTATGTTGATTTCCTGACTGAAGTCCTTGAGAGGGGCCAGCCTGTGAATCACAAACTTTCACTTCATAAACTTAACCTTCATGCAGTTATTTGTCTAACAGTCACAAATGTTATGACATCTACAGACAATACCTGAACTTTTTTAGCCAAATTAAATGTATTCATCTCTGCTATAACAATATCTCGTGAAACTATGGTTGATTTTCAGATTCGGCGCCTAATACAACAGGATTGAAACATGTAAGCGTTGGGAGCAGTCAAGTTTGGGCAACTACAAATGGTGGCGTCATTATCAGACGAGAAGGCATATGCCCAGCAAATCCTGCTGGATCTGGTTGGGACCTTGGAATACCAGTAAGTTTATCTAAATATTCTGAAATATTTATTTTTGTCTCAAAAAAATAAATAACCACAATTGCTTAAAAAATTGTTTTTCAACAATATTGCCGGACTTGCATGAGGGGCAAATTTGTATAGTTCATTGAGCACTAAAATACAGCTTTTGTGTGATTTTCGTTTCTTTTGTAATTTTTCCCCAATTTTTGCTAAAATAGTGTTGCCAAAGTTCATACATCAGAGAGAGGCATTGATTCAATATAATGATTGAAGCATATTTTGACGTATCAGTTTTGATACATTGAATATCAATGAAATTGAACATAATAATCATAATAAGATAAATAACCTCAACTGTATAGCGTACTACCTGCATACAGGCCTGTTATATCTGTTAAATCAATACCTCTTCCTGATGTATGAACTCAGACAACACTATTGTTCTAACTTCTAAATATGAATCTTACTATAGGACATGGACTACATAATAAAGAAAAAAAATACACTGATCATCTGGTACATACAAAACCGACGCTAAATGTCAATCAAATTTGTAACTAGCTCCAGAAAAGTATGTAGTACCGGAAAGTTTTCATCTGGGGTATGGTGGTTTCATTAGAGCGTAAAAAATAGTTTGTTATGTTGAGAGAGCATTACAATTTCTCCTCTACTCGCTCGAGGAAGGAATATCGACGTGAGTTGTATTGCGTCTTTCTTATTTATGTGGTATTATCATATCATTGTGTTCCTTGTTGCTATACCCCAAATGAAAAGTTTCCGATACTGTATGTTCCAAGATCCCATGATTGGGATTGATGAACCGTGGAGATGGCCTCCTAGATCACTAGATCTAACATCCCTTGATTTTTCTTTATTGGCCCATGTAAAAAATTGATTCTGTGATGGGCCAGTTAATTCTTGTGAAGAACTTGAAATTTATTGATATTTGATCACGTTTAGCATCAAGTCCATTCCTAGTCTAATATTTCATTTTTTTGTCGTTTCAGGGCAATTGGCAGCATGTGAGTGTTCGGGCCTTCAACTAGACCTTACACAAGATACCAAAAATGTGATCAATTAATCCAAAAATAATTTATTGATTTGGTTTTAATAATAATTGTACTCAATTTTATTTATAACTAAGCTACGAATACTTTTTAGCTTTACTTTGTTTTTGTTTGATAAAATACTGCTTTTACAAAAAGTTTCTTCTACTTGCAGAAGGCGTGTTATTTACTGTTTATGCCATATGTTTTTATTTTCACAATATTTTGTATTATGTTCAGTAATTAACCCAAATGAACAATTTTCACCCCCAGTATTCTTGAATTTTTGATGGTTATAAACTAAAGGAAATACCTCCCAAGACAAAGTCTAAATCTTTGCAATTCACTGTAAGAATGAGTCCTGCTTAAAAAGAGATGGTCGGCAAGACTAAAATCGTCTATCTTGGCGATATTGGGACTTTTCTGTTCATAGACGCAAATTTTCCAGATCACCTACCATTTTCCCGCCAGCCTTCCAAATTAGACACAACCCACAACTGGCAGTGCTTGCACATGTGATAGAATACCTTGGGTTATTAAACATCTCCTATCAATGCCACTGAACATAATAACACATCATCGAAAACAGATTTTCTTGTGTTCGTATGTTTCAGCATTTGCATTTTCACTATTATAATAAAAACTGCTAAAGAGAAATAAAATTAATAAGAAAGAACGGTTCCCAATATAGCTGCCGTGATCCATTCAAGGAAAAAACCTGGGTTTCATAGTATTGATTCTACTTAATTTTGTCTATTTACTTACTACTGATAAGCTTTATAAGACAATGAAATTTGATTCAATTGACAAGGTTGAAAGGATATGTAAAAAATAAACATTAATTAATAATTCATATATTTTGTTCATATAAACATTCCAAAAAACCCAACACATATAAACTGTTAACTGTTACAAAAAAAACTATTATTATTTGTACAAATATGGGATGCAGAAATAGATGAGGTAAAAAATAAATAAAAAACATTCAAAGAGGTAAAACAATCATTAAACTGAGTAAAGACGTGCTATTTTCTGTACACAACGGTGATATTGTACTAATTTACACTGGTATATGAGGCTTGTTAAGACTAGTATATTTGCTTCTAACAGACACACTCCATCAGTTCTGTAAAAAAAATTTGAATGATTAAAATAAAATTTCTTCAAAACCATTACAGAATTTGCCAATTTTGAAATCAAATTTGATAACAGAATGGTAACATTCTCGCTCTTGATATTGAACAAATATTCTACAACACTATTTCATTCCATCCCTTGGTAAGGAATAAATATTCTAACTCTGTTGCAGCAACGTTAGCCTTGACTGGCATCATAGTGACAAGATGTGAATTGAAATGTCAAAATGATTTTTCATTGGCTTTCCATTTTTAATTATATGTAAAATTTGTGATTGTGGTGAAAGCACAGTCTGCTACTTGGTTAGAACGAAAATTCGCGATGCTCCTGGTTCTTCCTACTCGCATCGATTTTTATTCTGACCTGTTACAGAATATACTATTCAACTGCCAACTCAATCAGGCAAAATAAAAGATAAATTGGAAAATCGCAGAGACATTTTTATTTCTTTTCTGTCGAAATTAATCAAACAAAAAGTATATATGAAACTTTCCTTTTTGACATAGTTGAATCTACGCCACTGTCCAAATCCACAATTTGAATTATATCTTTTAAATTGTTGATACGAGTTCTTTTCATAATACTGTACAACCAATAACTTTTTCTCACTATAATTGCTTTTGGATTGTAGTCCCTTTATCTGAAGGTTTCGATGTATAGATGGCTGACTTTTCACAATTATTATTGATATTCAATATATTCAAGAGGACACTATCAAATGAACATCATTGCATTCTTTGACAGAATATTAAAAAGAATCAGCTAATGATGTAACATTAGCCAATGTCTAACTGGAATACATCAGTTTCAAATTTAGAATGAATGAATTATACTTCTATAAAAATGAGTTTAAATTCATTACCTGCATCGACGAGATCTGGGGGTTCTGTTCGAGCTTCAAAATATGCTGTTGGGCATGCGCCAACTGCCTTGTGGCGCTGGAAAGTTGACCTTCAAGAGCGGACGCTTCAAGAGACTTTACAGAAAGTTTTTCAGACAAATCAAAGATATCGTCTCTTTTCTGCCTAACGAATTCCTGCTTGAACTTGGCTACCTCACGTTGCACCTCTGCTTCGTGAGCTTTCTTCATCACATCCAATGCAGCCAGAGTGGCTTGAGTCTCTTCCGCCAAGGCTTGTTCTTTGTCTTGTTTGAGTATCTCGATCTCTTGGTTATGAACGTCTCGCAAATCTTGAATTGTCCGACGGTGCCATTGTTCCATCGATTGGAGCACCCTCTCGCACAACTGCTGTAATTGCTCGATGTCGGCTTCGTTGTGATGTTCTTTGCAAGACGCGAGAGCCCGACGGTATGCTGCTCTTAAATTTTCCACCTGAGATAGGTATTCGGTTCCTAAGTAAACAGGTCGGTTTTCCTCAGATGAACGATACCTATAAAAATATATATATTTGCAATAAGACCAATTCGAATAAACTAATATAAAAAAAAACAGTATGTATTACTAGGAATAGATATCAATCAACCAATCAATCATCAAATCATACGCAACGCTAACAGCCGTATGCATAGTAATTCGCGAGCGGCTCTCCAGAGGTGCACCGTTCGCTACACAATGTATAATGTATAGATCAACAAACGGCGCACTTCTGGAGAGTCGCTGGCGAATGACTATGCATATGGCTGTAAGCTGTAAGATTATTATGCATATGGAAATGATTTTGTATGAGACCCTATTCAAAGTAACTTTGGTCCCACTTCAGTTTGAGCTCTCGTTTCTTAAGCTGACACTCCCCCTGGAGTATAAGGCCACTTGACCTGAGGAAAAATTTTGGATAAGGTCTTCTATGTTCTTGAACAAGATCCCTTGCTTTGGCTTATCCTTGCGTAGCTGTAGGAGTACTTCGGACCCTCAGCTTTAATGTGAGCCTTTGGCTAAACTCAGTGACAGAGTTTGGGTTATCCTGTTTAGTGTTGAAAAGAAGACAGAGTTCATCGACTGCACCCTAAAAAGAATTGCTCCGATCCCTGTTCGTAGACCAAACAGAGAAGGGGATCTAAACTCCTGATTACTTTACAGGCTCTATGCTGTACCATGCTGTTAGGTAGATGTAGACAGTCCAAACTCAAAAGTCCACGGCCTGCCTTGACAACCGCGGAACAGACTATTCAGAATACAAGTTCCTATAAAGATGCATCATTTTGCGTCTTTGCTCATATACCCGTTCATACCCCCTGACAACTACGGAGAGTATTCGCGTATATGTATAAGATCCGCGTAAGCATTTAATAACACGCGTTCAAGCATGTTATTGATCTGTAATTCTTTGTATCTGACAAATTTCCGCTTTTAGGGCCACCAGCATTCGTGTCCTATTAAGACAGTGCTGTTTGATGGTAAACAGCACGCCTTGATTTAGTTTTATGGTGAACTCTTCTTAATTTTGCGGCAATTCGCCTTACTGCCGATGTGAAGGGACTATTAGCCGCCTCGTAGTCCACCACACACTGGTTATGAGAACATGTGTCTCCCAATTTGATCTCAGGTTCCATCTTGTGTATACGTCGTTCATGCTTCCCAATCAGTATCCCTCTATGCTTGGGACAGAGTCTGAGTGGCGTCATAAACTGCAGCGTTGATTTGTCGGTTGTCAGCCTATTCTGAAAGAACACCGCGAATCTCCGCACTTCCAAACCATTCCGGAACATCTTCAAATAAGTTCTTTTCCAGCAGAGTTTGTGAAGGCAAACAATAATAAAATAGACATTTTGGCAACACAGCTTACATCTACATATACTGAGTTCTGATGTAATACATAGGTACTTGCTGCTGACTGTCATTTGAACAATGATTGATAAGCACTTATTACATGAGATAACCTATTCTGTATTGAAAAGAAATCAAAATGTACCACTGCAATACACATTTCCATGTATTTAAAATAATTTTTTGTCAGGAATAGCACCCCCAACTGAAGAAGAAATTTTGACCATAATTGAGAAACTTAACCCTAGGAAAGCTTGCGGATTTTACGAGATTGATGTTAAAATTGTAAAAATTGTCAATTTTAGCATACATATTTTCAAAATCATTTGAGTTGGCTATAAATAGTTCCAGATCAAATGAAAATTGCTTCAGTATCACCCATATATAAAAATGGTAAAAAAAAACAATTTAAATAATTTTTGGCCTATATCCAAACTTCCAATATTTTTAAAAATTTTAGTAAAACTCGTTAATTGTAGGCTGTGAGTATTTGGAAGAAAAAAAATTTTGCTTGATCTTAAATATGAATTTCTTAAATCCAGAGATACAGAAAGAGTGGCACAAGACGTAATATCCTTCGTTCAAGAGAAAGTTGATACTGGTAAAGAGTGTGCTATACTACTATCTCTTGATTTATGTTAGAGGGCACATTTATAATCGTTTCAATAACTTTCTAACCAATAGAAAACAATGTGTGCATAGGAGATCATAAAAGTCAGTATGAAAATGTGAATTATGGTGTACCACAAAGATCTGTGTTGAGACCTGTGCTATTCCTAATTTATATCAATTTTATTTTTTTTTCTGAAACTAAATAGGACTCTCTCTTATTGTGGACTGTTCAACTTTTATACAAAATTAACATTACTTACTCGATTTCAGAATTTCTCTCATTAATAATGAAAAAATTTCACTACAGGTATTTGGTTGCTTATCATGTTTACCCACTAGTCCGCCATATCTACTTACCGAATGTATGTTTTTTTTTTCATCAATCGCCTAAAAGCATTGGAAAAGTGGACAACAAAATACATACTTATGTTTATATTTCAATTTACTTTCACGTAAAAACTGCTCAACTGTAAACCAAACAAATAAGAGTTCCATTCACCTACCCGTTGAACGAAGTCGACTTCTCCAAAGCAAGACGAATCTCTTCCAAATCATTCCTTAGGTTGATACACGTCTGACAAACGTCGTTCCAACTCCTCAAGGCATTATCTCCCTCGGCAACGGGAACGGCGAAGTACTTCTGCAACTCCATCACTTTCGACGCTAGTTCGTTCAAATATCCCAAGACTTCCTCGAGTTCGGGCTGACCGAGCATAGCAAAACAGTGCTGACCAAATTTATCAACCATGCAATTGAACTCTGCTTCTAAACTTTGGTTTATGATCAAAGACTGGTCCTCGATACGAGACCAGTACTTTTCGTTTTCTAACCAGCTACTTAAACTACTTTTATCTTCATTGTACTCTTCAGGGATTATGTACTGACCGCTCAGAACGGATATCCTTGCGTCGATCAGAGCTTTGTGCGCTACGATCTCGGCATATTCGTGCAACAAACCGGTCTGCGGTCGAATATTTCTGTCCGACTCCACCCTACAGTTCCAGTTTTGTTTGAGCAGTTTATTCAGGCTGTTTTGGTAGAGTTCAGTTAATTCGGTGATGCTTCTGTTGATCTCTTTGTAGAGGCAGTCGCCTACAGAATCTGACCACAGTTCCAACGCAGCCCGTTCTGACGCGAAAAAGCTGAAGAAAAACGTATGATCGGCGTCGATGCTCGACTGGTAGACCTGAGCCGCTCTCAGCAATACATGATTGATTTCAGACCGTATTAACTCGGCATTGACGAACTCTCTAGCAGTTTTACTGAACTCGTTAACTGTCTCATCGGTCAATGAACTTAATCTGCACGTTTGATCAGCGGCTAGATTTATTGCCTCTGATGCCAAAGATTCTGCTAGTTGTGGTAACTTCATTGTTTTGTAAGTGGACAGCAAAGTGTCTAAATTTTGTTTCTCATCGCAGAGCAATTTTATCGATGGACCTTTTGCAGTTATAAAGTTTTTACAGGACCTGAAACCCTGGGCAGCAGATACAAGGCATTTCGCCAATATTTTTGACAGATAATCTGCACTCGTTTGACATAAAAGGGGCTTCTCATTGGCGCCGTTTATTTTGTTCTGCAGTGCTATCATCAGGTAGGCGGTTTCTTTTATTTCTTTTCCAATTAACCTTTCGCAAACAGCCTCTCCCGTTACGGGTGACAGCAAAGCTTCCTGGATTCGGCCAACTAAAATATTCTCATAAGCCACTTTTTCTGCTAACAGCTGCAAACGAGCAGTGTTATCCCAGTTTTTGTTTTCTCTTAACAGTCTTTTCTTCTCTGCAAAACTCGTGAGTTTCTCTAACAGCAACGTCTGTAACTGCTTGACCACTGCACCAGCTGAATTGTTGATAACTTCAACCTCAGCGGTGGAAAGTGAACAGTCTCTCCTATCCAAAATATCCAGAAGTTCATTGAGAGAATTCTCAAGTGAGATAAGTTTATCCCGACAAGGTGATGAAGCTCGTTTTCTATTATTGGTTTTCAATATACCAACACTTTGCAAACACTCATGAACCTTTAATTTAGCTGTAGACAATAAATAATCAACGTCAATGTTACTTTTACTCTCCGAGGTATACTCATCCTTTGACTTCGTGAGATCTAATAAACTGCCATGTAACGTATTCAAAGATTCGTTAGACGCATTTACGTTGGTTACTTTGGATTCCAAAGAACTCAATCGCATCAACAGTTTCATTGGTTCTGAAGTAGTGGCACTATCTAAACTTTTGCGCCTTAAACGTCTCAAAGATCTGTCATCAATCGGCGAGCCTCTGTCACTAGTCCTTTCTATTTTATGCCTCCGCTTATTCCTTCCTCTTTCAAGAGCTATTATTTTGTCTTCCAATTCGGTAACTTTATCTTCAACTTCTTTGTTTATCGAGGTACTTTCTCGACCTGCAAAAAAAGTTAAAATTTAATTCAGGCAAAGGAAGTTTGAGGCCGGTAATAAATAAAAAAATAAGTTCATGGCAGAAATACCGCCTTAGAATCCTGGTCGGTCTAGATTTTTATAACAATAATTTTTCTTGGTGGCTGAGTTACGGAAACTTTATAGAAGATAGTTTTGTTAACCAGCACATTTCACAACACAATATTTATTATATAAATCAAACTGACACTATACCGTGCTAACAGTTGAAAAATTATATATCAACAGAATCATCTACTTCCTTACAGCCCTTAGCCCTATACTAGTATCAGAAATACTGTAACATTCTTAATCCTCAAATATTTAAATCACTGAAATATTTCACTTGCCCCTATGCAAATAAAAAGGTAGATATCTTTTGGAGTACAAATTCTATATAGCTAGTCCAAACGGATTTGAATAAACCAATAGAATTTGAGTTTTTTTATACTTCAAAATGAGTTTGTTTTTCATCAATCAGCCTTTAGTTTGAAACAGGTCAACATTTATATGATCTTATATAAGAGTGGCATCATTTACGAAATGACACATTTCATTGGTGATATAAAGATAAGTTGAAAAACGAGCTCAAATAACAGAACTCTGAGTTACACACAATGTTTGATTCTTTTGAAGTCTCATTTGAGTTTATTAAAATTACACCTTGAACAACTCGGCTCAAGTTAAACTTTCACAAATTTAGCTGAGCAATTGGTATGCTGAATCAGAATCCAACAACCCGCCAGCCGAAATGAAATGAAACATTGCCGAATTTAATAAAATTGCTGGTTTTTCATCATGTATTGGGCAGTGGATTACACACACATTAAAAAGTAATTGGTGATGCCAACTGTAAGATCCAGAAAATTGTTTGTAGATGGCCTGGGTCTCCATATGACAGCACAATATTTATAAACTCGCGGATTACGTCTAAATGTGAACATAAGGAATTTTGAGGATTCAATTTAGTGGGAGATAGTGGATATGGTGCCAAACTGTACCTACTCACACCATAGTTACACATCTTAAAATCACGATTTGAAATAATTATTTTCACTTATAATACCACCATTTTAATTGCAGCAAGAGTGGTATTCGGTAAGAAAATTTCACACCATATTATTTAAAAAATACTAGGATCATGATGGTTTTTGATGGTTTTTAAATTTATATAAAAAAAGCAATATAAGGTAAAATAATTAAATGATTGAGGGGGAAAAAAGTTCTAGCAGTGGGATTCGAACTCACTCTTTAAATGTCATTTTGACTATAAATGTCAAAAAATTTCCAGTGTAATTTCATGCTCCTTACCCCATGGTGACAAAAATTTCCGGAAATGTTATCAGTTGCTATGGTAACGATAAAAAATACAGTACTTTAATTGGTCGATAATGTTGTGTGGAATTTTCAAGGTAATCCACGCGCGGCAGCTTAATTTTCTTAAAATACGCAAGCGGAACTTGTACTAACTCTATGAAAATGTTGTTCTGTGGAGCTTAACTGAACTCCGTCTGAACGTGATTTGTACAATCGGCCCTTAATTTTTCAATTAGTAGATCAAGTCACATAATGTTAAAGCATTTACGAAATTATCCAAATTCTAAAAGTTTCAATACCTCATTTGCAAAAATCGTTAGATCAATGCCCCACGTTGGGCGCTAACTTAATACCCAAAATGTGACCATTAAACCCGATATCATGTCCACCTAACTGAATCTTACCTTTGAGTGATAATGATCTTCTTTTTTCTTTTGTTTCCGTCTTGGCTTTAGTTTTAAGTTGTTTCTCGGATGTCGTTAACTTCGAAGTAAGATGATCCAATCTTTGTACTAATAATTTGATCTCACTTTCATTCTCTTTTTTCAATATACTTATGGTATTCATAAGGCTATAATTAGCTAGCTCAAATCTATCACAGTTTTGTTCGGATTCTCTTAATGCCCGCCGTACTGCTCTTATCTCAACGATCGCTCTCTCAAAACGACACTTGAGATCCAGGCAGTACTCTTTGACTTCATTATTATTCATCTCCTCAATATCTAAATCCAAGTTTATATTAATTAATTCAGATATGGAATCTGCATTGAACATTTTATTCTTGAATCGATATTTTCCTTCCAGCTCTTGAATTTTTTTAAAGAGTTTATCGTTTTCATGTCTCTCCTTCATCAGCCTCTCATTAGAGCCATCTACCTCGTCTTGTAAATTCATCAACATTCGTTGTTTTGTTTGTAGATCTCTTGATAAGATGTTACATTTTTCCTCGTATATTCGAGAAGATTCTTCGGATTCGGACAGTCTTCTTTGTAACGCTCTTTGTTCTTTCAAAAAATTTAATTCGATTTGTGAGTTTCTTTGGTTTAATTCTTTCTCTGTTTTTTCGAAATTCGATAACATTTCCTTGGCCTTTTTCTCTCTTATCGTTGCATCAGATTGAAACTTTTTCAGCCTTAAAAAATTAAAATTATTAAAATATGATCATACATCTCCTGAAATATGGCGATTCAGCAAAAACATCCGAAATTTTGATTTTCCATACTGAGGTATCTTTCTTAAACTGTAAGATGTCAACATGGCACATAAGAGAATGCATGTTTCTCTGAGTATCATTATTAACACAAAATAATCAACTCGCCTGATAAATATTTGCCGAAAAACCATATATCAGAAGATATATTCCATTCCATATGAATGAACCAATTACTGAAAAACTGTTCCATTTACCTAGCAATCTCTTCTTCCAATAACCGCACATCCTTCTCGGCTTTATATAGTTTATTCTGAAGATCGTTAATTTCTTCGTCTCGTTTGTTGTTCATTATATTATGAATCTGTACATTGTCAGGTTCTTTGGCACAATCTAGTTCATCTGTGGACGTACTATCTAAAGTGGACTGTCTGGATTGACTCCTTGGCAGTCTCGGTCTCAACCTAGCTCTCTCTTTCACTTTAGATAGTGATAATTTCGTAAGGGGTGGTGATGGTGGTAACTCGGTCCAATCTTCCGATCCTCTTCGACCTGATCAATGGAACGACAGAATAATAAAATTTAAAAAAAAGGCAGACAATGTTGTGATATACAAATTAAAATGAAATTTAAAAAGAACAGGAAAAATCCAAAACTTTGATGTACCAGGTGTCCACTAGATTTGTTAAGTCACGACATCTAGTTATTTTCAAAGATATAATTTTGAGTTTTGGATATGTTGTTCCAAGAGTTATTTTACGATTATAGTCCACATTCGAATCTGAAATAGAACTTCAGGCCTCACAGGAAGTAATATCAACTTTTCAATTTGAAATGGAATGTTTCCAATTTTTTTCAGAATTATAATTTGTTATTTCTTTCTGAATTCAACCATATGCTATATGACGTAATTTATTGTTAAAATAACTTCAAAATTTGAAAGAAATGCAAATCTGATGTATTTTAGAACGCCAAATTAAAAAAGAACATTGGTCAAGTAGACATTGGATATGTATGGTCTCAAAACGAAAATTTTGCCAATTCTTATTCAAATGTTTAATCTAAATCTCAATTATTCATTCAATTCGTATAATGCCGATGAGTATGTTCACCTTCTAGAAAAAATGTTAGTTTGTCTGATCCATCGTTACAAATGCTGAAAAAGTGTTGGAATGTCATGGTCTCAAAAGGAAAATTTTGTTAATTCCTTTTCAGCGAATGTAAACGGCGGATTGAGTAGTCCATAATGAATGTTACATTCATTAGCACTTTAACATCATTATCACGAATTGTTTATCAAACACTGGAAATTAATCGAAGGCAAATTGAAGGCTACTATAAAGTCTTCACCAGATACAAGATAGAAAAGCAGAATCGAGGCAGAGAATGCCGCATTATTGCAATTTAATGATGTTGAAAGCTTACAATATCACATGGAAGATTTAGAAACACACAGTGATTGTGATTTGGTTTTAAAAGAAGAATTTATTACATACCTTTATGGTATGTTATGAGATATTATCAAGTATTGATAAGTAAATTGTGGTAATCTGTATAGGTCCACTCAAGCATTGCTCTTGAACATTTGCATACATTTTGTGACTAGATGAAACAAGATCAACAAACTGTATTGATATTGTTTTATCCGCGCAAATCGTCTGTAGCTAATTTTTTTGACATTCAATTGCACCGGGTACCCGGTCAGTACCCGGTATGCCAGGTACTCGGCCATACAGACAAGAAACCAGTTAAACCCGGTGTCACCGGGTACCATTCATACCCGGCAGACTAGACCAGGTACCGTACACACATGAAATGAGTAATAGTATTTTTTCAAATTCAAACATATTAAAAAAATTAACAATGATTTCCAAAAAAGAAAATAAATCAACATGTAAGTCCATATAACAATAAAAATGAACATAAATACTTTGCTTCTATCAATTACTGGTAAATAGCAATTATTGTTTAGTAATAATAATGCATCCGTCCCAAGTAATTTTCAGTTGTGTCTACCCGGTACTCGGTGACTACCGGGTAGTCGGTACTTGTTACTCGGCCTAACCGTACTTGGTACCCGCTTTGTGCATCCCTAGTGCAAATTGATTGAATACGTCTTTGGCAGACGTTAATTTATTGTTCAAAAATCGCATTTTCACAACAATACGTATCTATTAAAAATGTCTGCCATTTTATTTTCGATGGATTTTTATGTTAAAAAATAAATTGAAGTGCATAGCAGACATAAGTTATTTGTTCAAAAATCCAAAAAATGTTACAATTTCAATTTTCAATATGGCACTTTGTAGAACTGGTGGCGATTGGAAATGTGTGCTATTTATCATCTTTTACATTTACAAAATGCCTGTATCAATGGCATACATTCGTTTATAACCGTCTATAACATTCATTTATTGTTTGACACTAGGATTTATGACTTCATCAATTATGATGCTGAATATTTTGATGAAATATGTGTTATAGAACCATAGGATTACGATTCCATCCATTTTCATCTTGAATAGTTTCACCGTAAAGATTTCTGATGTTCACTACCGAATATATTTCCGAGCATGTCCCATGAACCTTTGATGGGTTACTTCTATAGTCTAGTTCCTAAACTGTAGATAGTGACTCATCGTACATTTTCAGGTTTTTACAGTATTTGAAAGTGCAGAGAGGATGTATGAAAGTGTCAAAGTAAGACTTGATTTGAAGCCAAGAACCTAGCTGATTTCTTTTCTATTTCTTGACCTGCTTTATATGGATTATAAACCATATTATAACCTATGAGTCACTATTTACAATTTAGGAACTGGACTATAGTTGGGCTTAATAAGCTGTTTAAAACATCAAATAAACAAAAAGAACAAAAACTAACTCACCTCCTTCAGAAGCAGTTCGATACTCCTCGTCACTGGAAGCCAAAAGAGATCGAGGAGTAGAAGGCGAAATAGGGCTCTCAACAGCTGCAGGACTGATCGGAGACGCCTTTTTCAAAGCTTGCAACCAGTTCGTCCTGATTCCCTGCGTAACAGCACTCAGCACGAGAGTGGGACCACTCCAATGAATTTCGAATCCATATTTTGTTTCCGTCGGAACTTCAACGCAATTGACCACGGTGGACAGTTCGACGGTAATATCGGGTGTACCTTGCTCGTCTTGGTTCGGATATACTTGAAGCACAGGCCAATTGAGAACTATCCATCGTCGAACCCACTCAGAATCAGACGTCTTCATCCACAGCCATCCCTGAAAAATGATTGTGTTATAGGAGCATTCACCAAGGTCCCAGCATATTGTTAACTATTTGGGAGCTGCGAAACAGGAAATTTCATGAAAACTTATCGATGTTGAAAAACGTATGATAGGTATAGGAAAATTGCAATTCATCCTATTCAATATGCTTTTATGATAAATGATAAATATTTTAGAAAATTATGAGGTCTGATGAGGTTGACTCAGAATAATTTATAAAAAAAATAAGAACAAAACAAAACGCCTCGAGTGAGTATAAAGCGCTGATAACCAACAAACGGCGACCGGCGGGTGGACTGGGCATCAGCGCGTCGCTTCTTCTCTCAAAATTCGCATAACTTCTGAAAATTATATATATATATATATATATATATAGATATAACTCAAATTTATAGAGAATTTTCCTTCGAACTGCCATGCTGCCAGGAATCATTCTACCATTTATCGTAACTTTGGAGGTCCTTCCTAGCAACTGTGACCTACAAACCTTCCCCTAGTCTCCATAATGTATTAATATGTTCTCGACTTTATAGAATATTCTCTGCTTATTTCTTCAACCCTCTTTCAAATGATGAACCAAATTATTGAATGATAGTAAAATCGTTAAAGTTTATTGGACATACCTGCTTCTGCTCTCTTTTTGCCAAATCCATAGAATTTCAACTCATTAATTTTAAAGGACAGATCTAGAACTGCGATAATGACTGAAATAAACTTGAAATGTTTCTCCTTTAAAGTAAAATTAATTTATTTCCTTCATAAAAGCTATCTACGCTCGTAAAATTCAATTGACGTTACAAAAATAATAAATCTGTTCGAAAATAGAAGAATCCTCATTTATTTTTATGATTTAATCAACTATCCAAAATTTATTATGGTACTTGACCTTGAAAAGTAGTAGGTAAGTACCCTCTTTCATAAGGATGCAAAGTCGAATTGTTCGCAAATGTTTCAATTTGAAACTATTTTCGATTTTTAGACATCACTTAATTAATTGTCATCTCAAATAAACAACTATTGTCTAATGTAGTTATATTCATTTATTGGGCTGTTTTCTACATTTCTGCACAATTCATACACATTTAAAACGAAAGTAAAAAAAATATATTTTAAAAATAAAATGGTGTAAACACAAAAATATACACATATTGTTAAGTACCCATAGTATACTTAACAATGGCAAAATGTTTTTGAGACACATACATTGCATACCCATTCAGGGTGTCCCAAGACTCAATGTCATCCTTTGGAGGGCTGATAGTCCAGCTCATGACTGACCAGAATATCACAATATGACCTTTAGTAAAATATTGATAGTTTTGGAGTTATTGGCACTTTGATGAGTTTCGTGAAAATCGAAACCTTTGATCAGTATTTCGAGTGCCGCAGGTACAAAACTCATAGTTTAAGATTCTAATTTTTGTTATGCAACCCTGAATAACTCTCCTATTGATTACAGTCCAAAATAAAATGAATGCTGCCATACCTGTAGAGAAAAAAAAGTATTTGTACATGGTCTAACGTTCTGTATCTTTCACTATAGTGTATTTACATTTCAAATACGGACAATGTCAACAAAAGCACGTGAATGCTAAATCAGAACAGAAGCGTACTAAGCGTGTTAACCTTATGAAATGAATTTGAAAATGTGTGCAGATTTCATATATTTCTTAAAATGTGAACTAAACAAGATCAGGACAACTACTTGAAATAAATAGTTCATAATTTAAGGTATTTTTAGGGTAAAAGAATCGATAACTCGAAAACGGTTCGTCGTATCGATTTCAAACAAGGATAAGCTTCTAGAGGAAGTTGGATTCTATGAAACTATGTCTGCGGCAGCACCTCAAGATTATTTTCATGGATCGTCGAAGTAGCTGCAGTGGTATTTCTCTTCCATTAAAATTTGAAGCAATCTTTATCCGATCGAAATGAATTTGGTATAAAAAGAAAGGTAAAACGTTGATCTATGTATGTGCTGTAATGTTTTTTTGAAATTATTTGTTCATTTACCCAAAAAATTGCTTAAAATAAGTGCATTTTTGGGAAATTTTTGAGATTTCTTTTGTGGAAAAGTGGATTGAAAATTCAATTTCCATTACAGCACGTACGTAGAATCAAACTTCCTCTAGAAGCCTGTCCTTGTTTGAAATCGATAACACGAACCGTTTTCGAGTTATCAATTGACTCTTTTACCCTTGAAAGCGTCCCAAACGTGATCGCGCTCATGGCATCTTAATTGAAAACATAAAAACTAATCACCGCAGAAATTTTAAACGAAACGTATCTTTAATAATTAGTAATAATAATAGATTTTATTGACAGGAAAAATTACAAAATTACATTAATAACCCCGTCAAATGGCAGGATTCAATTTCTGACTATACCACAAGTGATACAGTCAGACCTTGCTCTTCCATCCAACCAAACAACGCAACCAAGCTGAATACAACTCTGCGAAAACATTTCGTTTTGTGTCGAGTCAGTTGATGTTCTAACGACCAACAGCGTTGCGAGAATTGGCGATCACGTGGTGGACACGCTGCAAGCATGCATTGATCATTGTTTACATCATACGTATTCGAAATGTGAATATACTATAGGAGCCTATTTTGAAATTATTTTATGAGTCTGAGTGGCTTGCAGCGACCCGGTCTCCAGATTTGAACCCGCTAGATTTTTTCCACTGGGGTTATATGAAGGAGAAGGTATATGCACATCCAGTAAACGATGAACATTAATTAAGAAGTCGTATTAATGAAGCAGCTCTCCAAATAAGTACCGATGGAAGTACACGACGAATACAAAGATCGTTTAAAATGATAATAATAAACTAAAGAACACGCTTTACTTCCAACGTGAACTGAGAAGTAAAAAATAATTGACAAATTAATTACTCAAATGTAAAAAAAAAGCGTGGGTGCTTTCGATCTATATTCTCATATTTTTTAGTTTAATTTAACAATACAGAGCGTTCAAGAGCTCAAGAGAACTTTATCAAGCACCCCACGTTTTTTTACATTTGAGAAATTAAATTGTCAATTATTTTTTACTTTTTAGTCCATGGAAAGTAAAGCGTGTTCTTTAGTTTTAGTCCAACCAATATAACAAAAATAAAGCCTGTTTTGCAAATTAATTCTAATAGTAAGCGACTTGCGCCATGACTTCGGGGATACTTTATAAATAACTAAAATCCAAATTGCAACTCAAATTTTTTTTGTGCAATTGTTTAAACAATGGTTATTAAAAAAAAGGGTACTTTTTTTGTTTTTTTGTAAATATCTCAAAAGGTACTGGACGAATGGCTTTACTCATAAAAGACCGTTTGTAGAGAATGAAAAAACCTACAAAATGGTTTTTGGAAAATCCCGATACGACCATTTTTCGCCGAGGAAAGCCGGAAAAACTCTTGAAAAAAGGCCTTTTCTATCTCCCTCAATTTTCAATATTAAGAAATAATTTTTCGGGAAATGGTAGCTAATATCATGTACGTTGAGCTCCCGAAAGGTGGAAATTGTCGCTTCAATAGTTTTCCTACAATCGGGTTTTAAAAAAATTACAGCCATATTTTGCATGATGCGTCATATTACGGGAAATGGTCCGATTTGAATTTTTAAAGCGGCATTTTGAAGTTGAGGTTAAAAACTACAATTTGTCTATCTCACATTTTCCCATAAGTTTGGAGAACATTGTTAAAAATGCTTCTGAACACAGCGCTTCGAGTGAAAATTCGTCGCCGAGTCGTGCTAAGGTAGTAGTGGAGGGGGCGCCAAGAAGCGACGTCTTCGCTGTATAGAAAAAAGCGCCTTGTGCGCGCAACCGGTCTCTCACTTCTCCTCCGCTTCTCGGCGCCCCCTCCACTACTACCTTAGCACGACTCGGCGACGAATTTTCACTCGAAGCGCTGTGTTCAGAAGCATTTTTAACAATGTTCTCCAAACTTATGGGAAAATGTGAGATAGACAAATTGTAGTTTTTAACCTCAACTTCAAAATGCCGCTTTAAAAATTCAAATCGGACCATTTCCCGTAATATGACGCATCATGCAAAATATGGCTGTAATTTTTTTAAAACCCGATTGTAAGAAAACTATTGAAGCGACAATTTCCACCTTTCGGGAGCTCAACGTACATGATATTAGCTACCATTTCCCGAAAAATTATTTCTTAATATTGAAAATTGAGGGAGATACGAATTTTTGAAAAAAGGCCTTTTTTCAAGAGTTTTTCCGGCTTTTCTCGGCGAAAAATGATCGTATCGGGATTTTCCAGGTTTTTTTTTGTAGGTTTTTTCATTCTCTACAAACGGTCTTTTATGAGTAAAGCCATTCGTCCAGTACCTTTTGAGATATTTACAAAAAAACAAAAAAAGGACACTTTTTTTTAATAATCATTGTTTAAACAATTGCACAAAAAAAATTTTGAGTTGCAATTTGGATTTTAGTTATTTATAAAGTATCTACGAAGTCATGAAGCAAGTAGCTTACTATTAGAATTAATTTCCACAAAAAATTTATATTGGTTGGTCTATTTTTCAAGTCCATTTTTTCAATTTTTGAACATAGCAGGTCCCGCGAGTTTTTCGAGTGCCCCCTTTTGCCGCCCCTCTGTGACCCGGCCCTGCTAAAAATTCCTTCCACCGCGATTTTAGCTATCTAAGGGCAAAATGAAACCATAATATGACGAACCTTTTTCATGTGGAGTAGTCCTTCCGCCGGCAAGGCCAAGCTGGATTCGGGCGACCTATCGGTAAGAGCGGTCGCGATGTCCCGAAGCCTTTCGTTCCTCCAGTCCCGTCTCGTTCTCACCTTATCTTCGCATCGCAATTTGTCTCGAGTCGGTGGTGAACCAGAACTCACTATGCAATCTGAAACAGAAAAAGATACCGAGATAATGATAGTAGAAAAGCGACAGGTTACAAGTTGGCGAGATGCTGTTTATTTCGAAAGATATGCAAGATAGAAAGCGACTGAACACGGACGAGTTACTAGTTACTGTGAGGTATAGAACTGAAGAACGTCGATGCTCTCACCAGGTAAAACAAGAAAAGTTGAGCTACGGTTAACAAATTAAAATCTAAATATTATTTTTTTGACGTTTTCTCTCTGAACCTCTTTATTTTGTAGAACATTTATGGAAGTGTATAAGCAAGTATAGAAATAAACAATGCACTGTGTGGAATACTAATCGTTCAGAACAAAAAACTGGACTATTGCAATTCAACTCCGGATAGATCACCTTTCAGAAACTATTCTCGAAAAATACCCAAGATGAAATCCCTGTGATTATAGGATCTTTTCGGTATATTCAAGCTGAATATGTTGGACAGCTAGAGGAGAAACTTATAATGATTACAAAAAATATAGATACTATAAATGTGCTCATTACAAATTATGATGGATCATAAAAAATCTAGAGATACTATAGGAATAAAAAAAATAGTGAAACGAAAGAAATACAAATCATAAAATAAAAACAAAAATTAATTGGCGCTCCGGGACGACTCGATTAATTCCAAATAATAATAATAATAAATGAACTTTATTAAGTATAAAAATAATACTTAACTGGCCATTGACCGAGGTCCTTCAGCCACAGTGGTATAAGTTATTGTGTGAATTACAATAATATTCTTAAAATTTTATAGTTTCACATTGATATAAAAAAAAAAAAAAATTAACAATCATTGAGGAAAAAAAAAACACTAATTATCATAAAAACAATAACTAAAGCTATAGTTTATCCCATAGAATTTGTTCTGGATGTTTGTAATGTGTTCTTCTGTTATTTCTTCTATTGCAGTATGGAGAGATGAGGTTCTTGTTTTCAGCTTTCTCGCTAAATTTGGAGGACAACTGTGATAGTCTCTCTTCGATGGGTTGCACTCCAGTAACTTCATATAGCAGTTGGTTGGGTGGATTATTCGGGTGTCTAATTTTCGTGATAATGCGCAAGGCAGTTCTTTCAGCTACCTTGAGATTCTCCAGGGCAGGATTTCTTAGGTTCTGGAATATTATATGTCCATATTCAATTAGTGGTCTACATATCATTTTGTAGATTTTAGTTTTTGTATTTGAGTTTATTCCATGTTCTTTTTTAGATATAGATTTGAAGTGCTTTGCCCTTGATATGGTTTTCTTTTTTATATTTCTTGTGTGTGCGGTGAAGTTTACCTTATTATCCATAGTGATCCCTAGATATTTGGTACATATCTCTGGACTGAGTTCATGGTCATATAACCTTACCGATGGTGATGTAGGTGATGGGGAGTGGAAAAATATTAGAAAATGCGATTTCCTTGGATTAGGTTTCAGTCGCCATTTATTGAACCATGATACTGTTCTGTCTGCTAACTGTTGTAGTCTTTCAACGGTTGTATTTATAGTCCTGCAGTGGGAAATCAGAGCAGTATCATCTGCATATTGTAGTATATAGTTATCGAAATCAAAGTATTCTGGGTCTGCGTGGTATATATCTGAACAGTATATGTTGTATAGTAAGGGTGATAATGGAGATCCCTGGGTCCTGCACTAATTAAAGAAATCTGCATTGTATTGTTCACAATAAGCTTGTCCTGCAATACCAGGACCACGCTTATTGCCACAATCCTATACAATAGGAATAATTGGGTCGAAAATCCATCAGAAAACAACTAGTTTGTTGGCTAATACCACGACGAACGTTGAATTACATCTAATGAATTTTCGTGCAGAGTCCTACAAGGATGTCTCCGCAATTGCTACTTGCATGGAAATGTTCATTGAAACATCTGGACCACCTATAGATCAATTTCTGGGTTCTTGTCCTCATCAGTATAGGGTAGGTCTCTGCAGACAATAACTAAAACTAATGTCTGCAACAAACGATTCAACAAAATCTCCATCTAAAGGCAGAAGCTAAGACACCGCCCGTAGCCTAGCGCTCACTAAACCACGGGCGCCATCTGAACTTCAACCCCTCAACCAAAGCAATACCCAGAACTTGCGTGATTAATCTAACCACTAATACAAATTAAAGAAATCTGCATTGCATTGTTCACAATACGCTCGTCAAGAGAGAAACAAGATGTCCTGCAATACCAGGACCACGCTTATTGCCATAATTCTATACAATAGGAATAATTGAGTCGAAAATCCATCAGAAAACAACTACTTTCCTGGCTAATACCACGACGAACGTTGAATTACATCTAATGAATTTCCGTGCAGAGTCCTACAAGGATGTCTCCGCAATTGCTACTTGCTAGTTGCATGGAAATGTTCATTGAAACATCTGGACCACCTATAGATCAATTTCTGGGTTCTTGACCTCATCAGTATAGGGTAGGTCTTTTTACATGGGGATTTTGTTGAATCGTTTGTTGCAGACATTAGTTATTATCTGCAGAGACCTACCCTATACTGATGAGGGCAAGAACCCAGAAATCGATCTATAGGTGGTCCAGATGTTTCAATGAACATTTCCATGCAACTAGCAAGTAGCAATTGCGGAGACATTCTTGTAGGACTCTGCAAGGAATGAAAGGGGGAATGGAATCAAGCCCACTAGCAAATTTCGGTTGTAGGTCATTCAAAATATTGAATATTTCTGTATGAGTAGTCGGTTCCAAATATATGATATGACTTAATTGTTTTCTAACACCGTACTACGTGAGTTCTTACTGCCTTTATACCTATATCCTTCAACATAACGTGGCGTTGTTATCATCTTCGGTACTCACCAGTATACAAGACATGCTTCCTAAAACATTGAGATATGATCAGTCGGAAAGGATGAGAATTGCCAAATTCAATAGAACTGAGGCAGTTTTTAGAGCCATAAAAGGGGAAACAGTTCTTAATTTAAGTGAAATTGTCAAGCTGTGTAATTTAACCAGTCAGTGGAAATCAAGATTGCAAATGTAAACAAACATTTATAATTATATAATTTGATACGTAGTAATTAAAACGATTTATTGCACTGATTAGCACCGAAGTTGTGCGTCATAATGAGTAAATATTCAGTTATGGTACTAGGCGAAAAGTTTTATCACAGGTCGCTAAAACAGTTTGGAAAATTATTCATATATGAACGCACTTTGATGATCATGAGTCTCATATCATCCACAGAAAATATTTTTGTTCAAAATTTGTTTTTTCGTCAACCGGTTGCACCCTCGTGAGCAACCCTCAGAAGTCAGCGACAAAAAATCAATTTCTTAATTCAATTCGAATTTAAAAAAAATATATTTGTTGACTCGCGGTTTTGAAGGAAAGCCGCCTTGGGAAATTAACTGAAAAAACAAAACCAAAATATAGGTATATATTATTCAGACGATTGAAAATGGGTAAAAATTTGATTTAAAAATTCACATCATTACCTACTATCATGGAATTCTTGTGTTGCGATCGGCCCTGGATAAGTGAGCCAAATTTCAGATTATTTGGACGATTGTAAGTGGGTGAATATTGAATTTAAAAATTCTCATCATCATTATTATCATAATTATTATATTAAGAGCAAACAATACCTTTGATGAAATGAGTTTCGGTTTAGTTTTTTGCGAAAATTTTGTTGGTACAAATGATTCAATTTGTAAGAATGCGGGAAATTGACTGATTTTTTGTATTGATGATTCTGAAGAATGAAAATCATGATTTGACAAATGAAAAAAATAGGTAGATTCCCCAGTCTTAAGGAAATTATAGAACCAGAAGAAGAAACATTTTTTTTTTATAAAATCATTAGTTTAGGAGCTATATACCTTATTGGCGCTCCCAGCTACGTAGTTTTTTTACAGACAAGTGCTTCGTTACCTCCAATATCACTTTTGAAAAATGTATCCGCACACACCTAAGATGTGCGACGCAATGATGAAATTTGATTTTCGTGATGACGCGCTGGTGATGCATCTTAATATTATGAAATTATTTTAGTGCAACCCCTCCTTGATATGTGTGCCAAATTTCAGATTATTCGGACGATTGGAATTGAATTGAAAAATTCCCAAACATTATTATCACATTATTTTTATGAAATTGTTTGCGGTCCTTGATATGGGGACAAATTTTAGATTATTCACACGATTGGGAGTGGATTAAAATTGAACGCCCTGTAACTGTAACTCTCCAACACCTCACAACAGCCGTAGTTTGACATTATTAACATCAAAATTCTAGGAAAAACCGGTGAGCGCTGCTCTGTAGTTCAGTTGGTAGAGCACTGAACCAGCAATCTAAGAGGTCGCGGGTTCGAATCCTGCTCGAGAATCTTTTTCTGGAATTTTAAAATATTTCTGTATGCTGCTAATTTTTCTCAATATATTTATATCACAGACGCTTACTCACTTCTTCATTTTCATGTTTGGCTAACCTTGTTCAGTGGTCGACGATCTAGCATCGTCGGTGAAAGGTTAATAGGTTCTTGATGGTCACTGAAAACGAATGAGTTCTCACCCATCCTGTAATTCTCCAAGACCTCACCAGAGCCGTACTTTGTGGGTGACACTACTAACAGCGGTATACCGATATGCAGTGGAACGCATGTCTTCTCGGTAGCTCAGTCGGTAAAGCACTGAACCGGCAATCTAGAGGTCGTGGGATCGAATCCTGCTCGTTGTATTTTTTTTCTGGAATTTTTAAAACTGTCTGTAAGCCGATAATTTTTTTTTTAAATATTATTCATATCACAGACGTTGACTCACTTCTTCATTGTCGTCGGTCCTTGATGTGTGCCGAATTTAAGATTATTCGGAGGATTGAAAGTAGGTTGGTTGTTTTATTGAGAGAGATAATTTTTCGAATTTCACACAACTTTCAAATGTGTACTTGTACATATGGTTCTTTTCCTTACCTCCTCCCGCCCCCCCTCAGAAAAGTATAATAGTACCGCCTAGGAGAAGATATGATAGTGGCAGTTTAAACGATTGAAAATCAGAAAGGAAATGAAGGTAGCAACTTTCATTTCACCAATTCGTTTTTGTGCTAATCACGTTAACAACTCTTTGGTAGGTGAATAAATAATATGTCTAATTTCCACTCATCCCGGCGTTGCCTATTAAAATGCACCTCACTCATTATTATCCGGTTAGCTGGAAGAAAAATCGTTTTGAATATTTAACCAGATCTATATATAATATGGTCACATCCGTTCTCATTTTCTAGTAAATCAACACAATAAGCTCTGTTCAATACAGGATTGAAAGTTGATAATGCTCGAATTGAAAAACCGATTGTTATTCAGATGAACTGATTTAAAAAAATAATAATATAATTAATGACAACAGGTTAAAATTTGGAAATGAAACTGACTCTAAATGAAAACGGATTGGTAAGTGGTAAGTAAAGTATGTTTCTATCATGCTGAAATTTCGAGTAATAATACAAACTTAAATCAGGTTGTACGGGGGTAGTAGTTTTTTCCTGTTGGAGCCTTGCAGAAGAAAAGATATACTGTATAAGTTTTGTCAAAATTCATAAATTCAAGATGGCGGCCCCAATATGGTGGACGAGATTATGGTCATTATGGTCCGATTCGATTCTATATTAGTGTGTGAGGGTTTTCGGGGTCAGAGATTATGAATTCTTTAGTCAAAGTTCATGAATTTAAGATGGCGGCCCAAGATTGCGGAGTAGTTTTGTGATTATTATCAGATTCGATTCAAAATTGGTACATGGGAGTTTTCGAGATAGGATATTTTGATTTCAGTCATAAAAAAATACTAGTTTGAAAAACTAAAGCACCCGCTTTACTTCCAACATGGACTAATTATATTGACGATTATTATTCTTTTTTACTTTTTAGTCCATATTGGAAGTAAAGCATGTTCTATAGTTTTTTTAAACTATTATTTTTTTACTTATAGAAAAAAGACGCACTTCACTCACTCGATAAACAAATAACTATTTTTACATAACATACTTCGCTTTCGAACGGGCTAAAGAGAATAATACAATAATTTCTCCTTGCTCATAAATACAGTTTTACGAAATGTTCGAGCCGTTTTTGTTTTACCATTTTTCACAATTTGGAAAGGTAATCTTGTGTACTACAGATCTGTCTGGATTTAGAATTCTGTCTTTTATAATGCCTCAACGGTGATATACAGTGAACATCAGAAGTTAGGTAATACCTCGGGTAATACAAATACATCGAAATACCTTTACCTCCAATAACTCGAAACCAAGGATATGAGACAAATACCTATCAGACAACAACTATTTTCCTGGCTAATACCAGCTAGTATCATAGATGTGCAATGTTTCTAACATTTATTGAAGGATCTAGGAATTTAAAGATAATCGAGTTACAGAAATGAAACTGGTGCCTTCGCCATTTTATGAATTTAAAGAACCACTAATGAAAAAACCTTCGGTAGATTTCCTGCGGACACCTCTGAGGTTTTACGGATTGCATTTGTGATCAGATTGAAGCTGAAATAGAACTATCGAAATTACGATTAAAAGGTAAAACGGTTTCTCATATTGCATATTATAGTCTGCAGCTACTAAAATAAATATAAATTTTCTACCAATGTGATTTTTGAGTAGTTTTACTTTTCGGGAGATATTGAGTCCGTTATAGAGAATGAGAAGTGCTGAATTAATTGGACCATACTCATTCTCCACCCTTAGGCGAATACAAGCCAACAAGCCTGATGTAGTCCATCAAAGTAAGACGATTTTTGTCACAGAGTATTAAGCACGTCCGAAAAGATGAGGAAAAACTTATTAAATATCTATTTACTATTTGAATTCCTAACCACTTGTCAAAAGGGTGGTTCTGATTGCAGGGGTACTTGGTGGAACGATGGACAGGCTGCTCTTAAATTGGCTTGCCGATGCGGTAGAAATCTCAGCTGGACTCAGGGTACATTTCTTCCAGACCCAGTAATCACTCACCACACAGGCGGGAGGAGTGGAGGTTGACTATCTGGGTAAATTACACCAGTGCGCCCTCCGGATGTATCGGGGCTCCGGAGACAGGGTCCGAGTGGAATATTTCTAACGAAAAAAAAAAATAATGGGTCTTCACTTTCCAATTGTACAGGTACATTTTTGCGCAAAAAGCCAAAAGTCAGCTGCTTCTTTCTCTGTTTTTCATCTTAAGCTCAATGAAGAATCAGACTCATCTCAAATACCTTGAGGGGTTGGGATATTTGATATCAACAAATAACAAATTTAATCTAACCTATATACTTGTAAAAATAAATTCATTTTAACTCATTTATGCAACCGGCAACACTGTACTGATAGGTACAACTTTTTATTCCCTAGAAACAAACAAACGGTTCAACCCACTTCGAAGCACATATCGTTTCTTGGAAATGACTCTCCCTGTATTAGTTAGTCACCAAATTTTGCTCAATTTCAAATTCTTATAAACACTTGAATGTCTAAAAATAATCGAATGGAATTTGACAACTCCTGAGCAAATTTTCTAGCGGCCTAAAATGAAACATATATGCTTCGTCATCGTACCAAATTTCACGCATTATATCTAAGTGAAGAATTGTTGAGATAATTCCAGTCATGCAGGTGCACTTAAAAACAGAAGTGATGTAATATATTATATTCGTATATTTGTTACAAAAAAAATAACGGTGCTCTTTCTTATAATCGATTTTAGAACCATTTGAATTGCTAATAAAAAAAACACTCGAGCATATGTATGACCGCCAAAGTATAGTAGAACCGCCTACATATTCAGTTTTGAATAAAATATATACAGGGTGAACTGTGACCAAAATCGTAAATAAAATGGGGTACTCGTCTATCATGTAGAACCACACCTGTGAAATTTCGGAAAAATCCGTGATTATTACCATTTCATCATTTGCCAACCTTTCAAGACGCGCCACTAATGAACCAACTATATTGTGTTTCCCAGTTTAGGTACGATCGATTAGGCTATCAATTTCATTTCATTACTAACCGTGTTGAACAAGACATTCATTTGTCGATCGTCGATCGTTGAAAAGGCATTAATAGCTTGTATCGATTCAGATTTATTTTTAAAATTGTGTTTAAGGAAAGGTCATTCGACACCAATATAATTTATTTGATGACCCAGTGTATGAACGTATATATGAGCAAAGGGAGTCAAAAACGGGGGTTAAAAAGGGGGTTAAAAAGGGGGTCAAAAAGGGGGTCGCTGGCTGCAAGGAGAACCTGCTCATCGACAGATGTTTAACGCAGGACACCGTACAGTATAAGCGTAACCTTTCGATGGCCTGGATCGATTACCGCAAGGCATTTGATACAACCTCGCATGAGCTCATCTTGCATTTGCTCAGATGTCTTGCGGTGCCCGATCCGATAGTGAGATGCATTAGACAACTGATGCCGCTCTGGAGGTCTTGCTTCAACATAAGATCTGGTCAAGTCAGAGTCCAGACAGAGCAGGTAATCTTTAGAAGGGCCGTATTTCAGGGAGATTCCCTCAGCCCCCTTCTTTTCTGCATCTCACTACTGCCATTATCCGTTGCACTCAGAAACACCCGTGGTTACAACTGCGGCACTCCCAGCAACCTGAGGCACAAGGTCACCCATTTATTTTACATGGATGATCTGAAAATATATGCCTCCGGAGAAAAGTATCTACATCATTCCTTGAGGGTCGTGCAAGAGTACACGCATGCTATCGAAATGGAGTTTGGGATCGACAAAATGTGCCACGGTTCATCTCAAAAGAGGACGATGCGAGGAGTACGGAGAGGATGTCCAGCTCGTAGACGGAAGCATCCTACATCATCTTGATGCCGGAGAGACGTACACTTACCTAGGGGTGGAACAGCGCCGCTCCCAAGAGGTCACCACTGTTAAAAACTCTCTCCGCGGCAAGTATCAGCACAAACTCCGACAGATCTGGTCGTCAGAACTGTCGGTAAAGAACAAAGTTGCTGCAACTAATATGCTTGCCGTTCCGATATTACTCTACTCCTTTGGAGTGGTGAAATGGACTCAAGAGGAGCTGCGACAACTCGATGTGAAAACTCGTAAGATGATGCATCTTAATAGGAGCTTGCATCCTAAATCATCCGTTCCACGGTTGTACTTTCCCAGACAGCAGGGAGGCCGTGGACTTTTGAGTTTGGAGTGTCTACATAACAGAATGGTACTGGATGGAGCCTGTAAAGTTATCAGGAGTTCAGATCCCCTTCTCTGTTTGGTCTGTGACCATGAAAAAGCAGGGATCGGAGCATTTTTTTTCAAGGCAGCAGCCCGTGTAGCCGATGAACTTAGTCTCGTTTTCGACTTTGAACGTGTTAATCCAAACTCTGTCACCGAGTTGGGGCCCGTTCAGCAAAAGGCTCACATTAAAGCAGCGGAGACAGGAGTGCTTCTGCAGCTGCATAAGGATAAGCCAATGCATGGGGTCTTCTTCAAGAACATGGAAGACCTTGGCTTATCCAAAAATCTGAGTCAAGTGAGCTGAAATCGGAGACCGAGGGATTCCTAATGGCCTGCCAGGATGGTGTCTTCAACACCCTGGTCTACCGTAGTCGCGTGATGGGTATAGAGGTCCCGGACACTAGATGCAGAGCGTGTCGTGGGGCTCCTGAGACTATAATGCATTTGCTGTCCGCGTGTCAAGCTTATGCGGTCCCAGCCTATATCCACAGGCATAAAGCGGCTCTAAGAGTGCTGTACTATCATCTACAACACTCATACGGTATAGACGAGACACCAGTGTTGCCTTATACTCCGGGGGATATAGAGTCCGTTGTGGAGAATGAGAGGTGCTGAATCTATTGGAACTTCTCATTCCCCACCCTCAGGCAAATACAAACAAATAATCCTGATGTAGTCCTCCTCGACCATCAAAGTAGGACGATATTCGTCATAGAGTTTTCTGCTCCTGGCGAAACGAACATTGTCCGAAAAGAGAAGGAAAAACGGCAAAATATCGAGAGTTACTCTTTGAACTCCCAAACCATTCGGTTAAATTGGTGGTTCTGATTATAGGGGTCCTTGGTGGAATGATGGACACGCTGATCTCTAATCTAAAAATCATACCGGCTTGCCGTGATGTGGCAGAAATCTTAGCCGGACGAATGCAGAAGGCTGTCACCGGATACAAAAAAAATAATAATAATAATAGGACTTTATTCATCATCTTAAATGTTGTACAAATAAACGTTTAACACGAATGATGAATGTTCAGCTATTGAAACTGCTTTTAAATCCAACCTTGGACGAACACAGGTAATCAATTGTTAACTCAGAGCAGAGGTGCATTTCTTAGTAACATACAAAAATAATGTGAGCGATTATAACATTTCTCTATTCTTCTCCTGTCTTTAATCTCTATCGAACTATTTTTGAGGCGACGGAAAATTGAAACGTACCTCTTCAAAAAGAATTTTTAATTTTTTCTCAGATTTTATATTCCAATTTTTTGTAACGCTGACACAACACAAAAATGGTGCGAATATAATATGGAACACGTAACATTTTTGAACGCAATTTCCCGATCTTTGTATGCCTATTTCTTGGTATATTTACGAAGAGTCTGTATGAGAAAATGTATGTCTCAGGAATTTCAGTCGGTCGCAGTTTGGTTGCAATGTAGAGATTCCAACTGAATGCCATGCTAAGTGCCGATTCTTATTGTACTCATTTCATTGTCGGGTTTTATTTATATTTAGGAACGACGCTGCGGTTCTCCGTCGAGGTTATTACTCTCTAATAACTTGCAAGTCACATGAAGGTACTCACTATTTCCATAACAAATATTTTCATAATCTATGCTAACTAGATTTATCTGAGGAATACCGCTATGCATGCGCTCGCGAACTTATACATATTACTTTTTTTAAATTACACTGACAACCGTTTTCAATAAATTTGATTTATCTACCACAAACAATCCCGTATTGTATATAGAGAATTTCCGTATTTTGTTGGTAATTCTCTATAAGAAATGAAAAGGCGTGGATGTAAATTGTAGAACCGTCGAAAACGGTTTATTATTTTTTGTTTCCTAGTGAAAATTCAAGCTACATCTATGATGATACAATATTCTGATTAATACTGGGTGATATTTTTTTGAAATTATTGAGTCATCACAGGATGACTCAATAATACTTGGAATGGGGTCGGAGATTATGGATTTTTGTTAAAATTTATAAATTGGGGATGGCTTCAGGTTCAGGAAGGAGGAAGAGTAAATATTAACCATTCTTCATCAGAAATCTATAGATTAATGCGTACTAACTACAAAGCAGAAAATGAAATATAAAAAAAATCAAAGGCAAGCTTCTATTCAAATGCGCTAAAAAGTAAAAAATAATTTCTTCAGATGTGTAATGTAGGTTATTCTGTAAGTCACAGATTCAATAACCGATTCTGTAACTCACAGAATAATGTACATTACACATAAAACTAATTTTTTTACTTTTTATCGCATTTGAATAAAATCTTGTCCATAATTATTTTATTTGTGCTTATTCAACTTATATAATACAAATGTTCCATTATCTTGGGTCATTGTCAAATCTTCAGAGGAGATACCGGGTACCGAGAGATATTTTATTTTTTAAGTGTTCTCTTGAGGTACATATGAGGTTGAAAATATTCTTCTTCGACTGATTATCAAATATATCAATTATAAAGAAATAGTCAATGTTGATCGTCTTATGGAGTAGTTTTTGGAATTTTTCAATTCAAAAAATTCTTTGAAACTGAAAATTTTCTATATATACTCACGCTTTCTGTTCAAGTTATAAGGACCACCCATCAATATCAGAACAAAAATGTTAGTCTTCATTTGCATACGATAATCGCACATTCAAATGAATGAACTCATTGATAAGTTTCGTGTTAGTTGCATAAATTTAAATTACGTATGCGTTCTGAAGGAGGCGCGAACAATTCAGTTAAATGTGAAGGTCTCTTAATTATATTTACCGAAGATACTTCGATAAACGGGCACAGCTGTACCTATAAATATACAGAGTCCCGCAACAAAACACCTTGTCGCCAGTCATTCTCTCATATCCTGTGTTGCGTATATAAACTTCGCTCAGAAACAGATTACAAAGTGGACAATAATAATTGATGTATGGGCATTTATCTCTAGACAAATTTCTGACAAACGAGAAAAATAATATCAAATATTTTTCGGGTATTCCAGTCGTCAACGACCAAGCTTCCTAGAAATGAAGCCTTATAGATAATGTAGACTATGCTTTGTTCCTTTGTTGTATAAAGTGTGTCCCAGCTAAAACTTGTCACCCCCATATCTCCGAAGTCGTAGAAAAAATTGAAAATCGCTCGAGTGCAAACTTTTCCACTAAATACGTTATCATTGTGCTGTCAATCCCCTCAGCCCCAGCACCCTCTACTTGTTGACAACTGAGCTGACCACCAAGTAGATTATAATCGCCTTCAAGTAGTTTAGTGATTCTGGGGTTCGCAGTTGTATCAAGAAGTTCAAGATACGTTTGTCCGTTGATGCTACCATCAATGGAGTATGAACCTACAATATGGTCTCCCAGAATCCTAGCCCAAACATTCAATTTCTGGGGAGTTTGTGAATGAGTTTACCAATGAAGATTTACGTCAGATGGAGCTCCTCCACATTTTATTGCACATGTACGTCAATTTTTGGATGACAATTTCACAGGGAGATGGATTAGAAGGCGAGCACCAATAGAATGGCCTGCTATATCTCCTGATCTATCACCATTAGACTTTTTATTATGGGGACGTTCGATATGGAAAGTTTATATCAATTAAGAATATCGTTTCATTTGCAGTTTGTATTTGTAACAGGATTTGTTTAATTTGTATTTGGACTATATCCTGTAAAATAAATAAAAGTTATTCCTGATTCCAGATTTTTTATTTCATTTATCGTTAAAAAAAATTAAAAACATTTGATTGAAATCATTTATTCAAGTCGTAATTTGAATCATATGGTTGAAATCGGGCGAACTCTCGGCAGACCATCCGATTATCTGATTCCAATATTTCATCAAAAACATCGTCTGCAAATATATGTACCGACAGCGACCGAGCCCAGTAGTCTTTCTTGTCTAGATTTCTAGCAGTATTATACCGAACAGTGTTTATCTATACTGATACTAATATGTATTAGGTAATTTGAATTCAAGTCATTTCCTACTCCCTCAGTGAATTCCCATGAGTTATCCCCTAAGAATCCGTTGGAGACCTCCTTCCCACATGACACTGCAATCTCTATATCAGTCACATCAGCAGAAAACGAAACATTTAAAAAGAAAACTAGGAGGAAAATACTCACAAGTTCTGGAATAACTGGACGTCGGCGTCTCGATGGGCATGCTGTCGGTCCTGGTCGGCGTCCAAGCGGGTGGCTTCTCATCACGCTCCTTGGGCGGCGACTCTCTCTCCTTCAGCGGCGGCGTTTCGAAATTCGCACGCGGACTCGGCCCCGTCACCGACAGATGGCGCGGCCTCGGCGGCTGCGGCGACGCGCTTCTCCCCAACTTCGGAAGACTGGGGGAGGCGCGGCCGCCCGGAAAGGTCGCGTTGCGTTTGTGGCGGCGCGGGAAAACCACCAGTAGCTCCACCCACCAACGAGCGTCCTCGCGACTGGCAGCCTTTACGAAAGTTACGCGATCGGGGCTGGTGAGGGCGAGAGAGTGGGGATGTCCGGTGACTTGTTCGGCGCCTGTCACTTCGAGTACTTTGCACATGTCAACGGAGCCTTGGGGTACAGTTTCGGGCTGAAACAAAAAATTACGTTAGAATGTTTTTCTATGCCAATTAATGACCGCGCTGATATCAAAGGAATGTGGAATGTCGACTAGTGAGGAGTTTGTGGACTGTACCCCTTATAAGGTAAAAATACAATTAAAGACATGAGTGGAAAAAATGAATGTTAAAGTTTTTGTTATATAATTTTTTCTATGTTTAAATTTTCAATAAGTTGTGATGTTCACGGTTATTATCACTTGTATTGGTTTTTCAACAGTGTCATGTGAAATATGGGTACATAACACCTGCATTCACACAAAAACCCAAATTCAAAAAAAATTTTACTCAACACCTTCATCCACTCGTGTCTTCAATTTATTCTGAATTCATATTTAGCACTCGTTACTAAAACTTTTTCGATTCCTTGGAGACACACCTACGTACTAGTTTCAATGTTTTTGGCCTTCTTGCCACTCATCAGCGAAGGCTAGTTTACTCAATGAAATCGAAAAATCAGATTTTGTTGGGAATTCCTAAAATAAACACGGAATTCGGTATCTAGCGCCATCTCTAGGTGTACTTCAGTGTTTACTTTAGGAATTTCCAACAAGAGCTTTAATTGGGTGAACTAGCCTTCGCCGATGAGTGTCAAATATCATGAAACCGGTACGAAGGTGTTCCCCCATTTGAACTGAAAAATAATATTACCTATGATATTTTTTTAAATAGCATTGCAAAGTAGTTTTTGTAGGGGGCAGTAGTTTTTTTCCGTTGAAGACTTGCCGATGAATAAACCGGTAGATAGAAGCGGTAGACCGGATGATTCATTATTAGTTTAATGGTCTTCCGTCGAGTAGTATCAACAATTTTTTCTCTCATATTTTTTTTAATATTATATATTATTATGCTCCATACATATCAAGGTTCTAAAACTTTGAATACATCCTTTTTGTAAGTTAATATGAATATTAAAACCATATAAGTAGTAATCACCACACATTTATTTAAGGCCACAGTTTTAAATTGATCTACTTTTTCGACATAGTCGGTTTATTTCATTGAAAGTGATAAAAATAGATTAACGTTATTTGGATAACGAGTCTAGACGAAGGTCATATCCCTAGCAATGTTTGTAATAATTTTCCTCCCACATAATAAGTGTGATTTGTAAGCTATTAAATCGCAATTTACCACGAATAAAAAAGCATGAAGTCGACGCAGCTTAACAAACCGAATATAATGTTGCTTTTAGTATAGTTATTTATACGTTAAAGAGAACTTTATCATTTACTTTCAATAAATCAATCGAAACTGTCAAAAAAGAACCGCATATACAGTTGAAAAAATATATAAACTGGAAATTAGGTCTAGAAATATAAAAAATCTGCAAGGATTCAGTCGATTCACCTTTCCCTCAAACATTTCTGTAGGGGAACCTTAGATATGATTCCACCCTTTGAAAACTACATTTATAAACGTCCCCCTTGAAGTTGTTCAAACTAGTTTTTGTGTTTTTTAAATATACAAAGCAGTCTCCCTGTCTCAAAATACTCTCTTCACATATTAGGCCAACCTTTAACAAAAATTACCACTTTTCCGTTTTTAACAAATATCTAAAAAAATATTGAAGGAATAGTTTCATAGTATTTTGTAGAGAAATGAAAAACCTACAGAAGGTTTTTTTGGTGCGACCGGATCTGTGCATTTTCCACTGAGAAAATCCGAAAAAAAATCTAAAAATTTAAAGCTGGACAAACAATTTTGTGGGAAATGACAGATAATAAATAACATGTAGTTCAATTGTGCGCAAGATCGTTTCTGTCCGATGTGTGGTTTTTATACAATCGCGCTATAAACAATTTAAGGGCTTAACTTGCAAAATGCCGCGATTCTAGGGAAATAGTCTTATTCAAATTCTATAAATGGCATCTGAAAGAACATTTCAAAATCTACAATATGTATATGTCTAACACATTTTCAGACACTTACATGGAAATCCATAACACACCAATTCTAGATTTTAAACCCTACTTCCAGATGCCGTTAACAGAATTTGAATAAGACGATTCAAGGGAATTCGTCTTACTCAAATTCTATAAACGGCATCTGAAAGAACATTTCAAAATCTACAATATGTTTGTCTAACACATTTTCAGACACTTACATGGAAATTCATAATACACCAATTGTAGATTTTAATCCCTACTTCCAGATGCCGTTAACAGAATTTGAATAAGACGGATTCTATAAACGGCACCTGAAATAACATTTCAAAATCTACAATACGTTTGTCTAACACATTTTCAGCCACTTAAAAATCGATTTTCGATGTTATCTCGTAAAAATTTCTTCATTTTACTCCAAATCGATATACCTTTCAACCCTGTTCGAGGTTTGTATGGGAAAATGGGGCACCTAAATCTGTCACTGGCTGACGGTCTATTATCTATCACTTCGCGAAATATTGTTTATCCAGTTTTGAATTACTAAAAAATGTGAATTTTTTAAAGAATGGTCTATATTTATAGGTTTTTCAGGATTTTCTCATTTTGTAGGTTATTCAATTCTATGCAAAAGGCCGTGAAAAGATTTCTTCAACGAATCATCTTTTACAAGATGAGGATAGTACAGGTTATTTGCGTCTCCATTCAAGTGTGAAAATAGCCTCTAATTTTTTTGTATTGCTTGGCATATATGCTCAAACTACGGGAATCTTTTAAAAGGAGTTGCTTTTATCAATTTTGTGACATATATACGGAACGTCGTAGAAAGCTAGTTGATTTGTCTTTGTAAAACTGCAGTTATTCTTCGAAAATTTCATCCACCTCGTACGATTTGCGCCAGTCGAACTCGACAAACCTAACCACAACATTTTGTTTGCCGTCAAGCTCCTTACTTGCGGAACGTTATCATAAACAAATAAAAAGAACGTTGATTTGAATGATCTAAACAATATTATGTTTATGTCTCAGTGGTATCAATGACTTCCATTGTCTCTGTTTGTATCACACAATGTTTGGGTTAATAAGTATAATCAACAAATCAACGGAGTAAGGTGATGACTGGTGATATCACCTACATGATGACGGATGAAGATACTTGTCAATCTAAACGCCCCGAGCTATAAACGAACTAAGACAATGGAAATCCTAGAAACTACCGATACTACAAAAAAAATACTTTCAAAACTCCTTTGGGAAGGACACGGCAAAAACCCTATAAAAATGGCTTTCAGCAAAATTTTATATTTTGTTTGACTGGAGACCCTTAACAATTTTGACTAGTTAAAAGAGGGTCGTATGTTTTGGAGAACCGCTAGAGAGCGGCAATGTTTTCCATAGAAAAATCATGATTTATTTGATCGCGATATATTTTTGAGCCAAAACTAATATCAAATCAAAGAGTCAGTAATGTTCAAATGTACACAATGAACATTAAAACTCAATACTTTAAGTAATTACGATTAATGAAGGGGATGAAATATTAAAAAAAAAACAACCACATCTAAATCTATAACTAGTCCAGTACGATTGGGTTTTGAGACGAGGATCGATTGTAGCACCATCAAACTTGGTATGCCAGTAGTTGAAACCATAATAAACACAAAAAAAATTGTTTACCAAAATTCTAGAGGTGGAATATATTTTTATTTTTTTTTTCGTTTAAAAATAAATAAAAAGTGTTTTGCTGTAATCTTGGAAAGTATCGGAAAAACAAGGTGAAACACAATTCAATTCTTCATAAAAATTATTCCCAGTAATTTCTTATGAAATGCGCTCGTTTTCTCAGAAAACGTGATTGAACGCCGACATCAACTTTCAGGTTCACTCTTATCCGCCGCTGAAAGATCTGGCAGAGCCGAATATTTGATTGGTCATAACTCTACTAAAAATGATCGTTCAAGGAAAAGGAAAAGTTCATATCGTTTCTGAAGACTCCTACATTCTAATGCAAACAGATTATGCGAGTATTTGTGTACTCAAAATGTGTTTTGTCGCACTTCACGGAGATGTTTGCGGATGATCCGAAAATCATGAATAATTTAGTAAACATGGAACTATTATATATATGTACATAAAAATTATTCCCAGTAATTTCTTATGAAATGCGCTCGTTTTCCCAGAAATCGTGATTGAACGCCAACATCAAATTTCAGGTTCACTCTTACCGGCCGCTGAAAGTTCTGGCGGAGCTGAATATTTGATTGGTCATAACTCTGCTAAAAATGATCGGAGAAAGAAAAGGAATAGTTCATATCGTTTCTGAAGACTCCTACTTTCTCATGCAAATATAATATGCGAGTACTTGAGTACCTAAAATGTGTTTTGTCGCACTTCACGGAGATGTTTGCGGATGATCCGAAAATCATGAATAATTTGGTAAATATTGAACTATTATACTGTAGCAGCAACCCATACCATCTTTAGACTATATGAAACAATTTTAAAGTAGTGTGACAGGTCCTACTTATATGTGCCAAAATAAAAACTTTGTTTTACTCAATATACCCATAAAACCGACATTCCCTTCAGTAAACGTTGAAAATAATCGCTTATTCATATCCTGCATATATGTTTAATAACACCTTTGTGAAGTGTATGAGAGATTATTTCCAACATTTACTGAAGAAATTACCGGGATTATGGGTGAGTTGAAAACTGAGGCAGGACTAAAACCCAGTTTTTTCTTTGGCATGTCTAAGTGAGACGTGTCTCACTAGTCTAAAATCGTTGCATATTTTATCCAAAGAGGGTACTGATTCCTGCTTCAGTATAACTATTTCATATCAACTAAAATATCCATGACACCGTAAATATCGTAGAAGGGTGAAGTGGGAAAAACGCATTTTGGGTACTTAGATACTCACATGTTATATTTGTATGAGGAAGTACAACTCTTCATGAACGATATACACTTTTTCTTTTCCTTCTACTATAATTTTTAGCAAAGTTATGGCAAACCTTATTTTGCCGGAAATTGCAGTACTTAGTGGGTTAAGGCGAACCTGAAATTTTATATCGGAAATTCAATTAGGTTTTTAGTTCGGTACATTTCTGGAAAGATAAAAAATAATAATAATAATAACTAAGCAGGGAGGCCAACCGTCATCCAAGGCCTTGGAGAGTTTATGACTTTTCGAACAAAAACTAAAGGGAGATACAGAGATTTTAGTCGAGCGTCGGGGTAAATCTTATGATATCCCAATTTGTTCGCTCGAAAATATTGCAAATATTTAAAAAAAAACATGTGGAAATCTTTTTTATGGAGATACAAGATACAAGTTTGTTCCTATATACATTATATCCAAATTTCCAACTCCTTCCATGTTATTGATGGAATACTGATTTTCCCAGTTTTCCCGGGAATTTTCCCCACTTTAAACCCCTGGTTTCTGGACTATAGATCGATTCAAAGAATCTGCCATATCTAATTAGTGGAGAAAAGCGTCAGTTCGTGAAATTTATACAGAAAATGAATTGAGTTATGCTCGACTCGTCCAATCGAACTTTCACTGCGGCACGGACAAATCGCCATGTACAACCTGTCGTCGGGACACATGCTTTATTTACTTTCAATATGTTGCGTAATTCTTTCGAATCGTTTGATTCAGTGCATGCATCACGCAATCGAAAGTAAAAAAAAAATCCGAATTCGCATTATAGTACAATGAACGTACCGTAATTGCAAAATGAATGTGTCTATACTCTACTGGGAAATGTGATCTAAAAATAATGTCGATGCATTCATAGCTTTTGTATCAACAAAAATAAAATAAATATTTGTCAAAATTTCGTTTAAATATAGTTCTTGAGAATTTGTATTTTTCGGCTCACCCTGTACCGTCACACAAAAAAGTAGACGAATCTTGATCTGCATTTTCTGCGAAATATCAAACTAGGGTATCGGCAATAAATCCCCTCGTATCATGTCCCATAATTCAACACTAATTTCCACTCACTGTGTGGACATGTTTCGAAATATATTCAGAACAGTTCGTTGGCTCCATCTACAGAATATGCCTCGAAAAGCCTACAATTTCGACTAAAACAGCACACCAGGAAAAATACAATTTCAGTATAAAAAATAAACTTTTCTCTTCTTCTCTTTCTATCTCTCTCTATCTCTTTATGTCTCTAAGGTCGAGTTGTATAAGACAAGTTCACCAACAGTTGAAGAGTGACTTTTCAAAAGGCCATCTTTCCATCTACCTTCTATCGGTGAGAAAACCATTCAAAATGTCTTATTTCCTATGAAGAAAGCAATATCTGAACCAGGACAAAATAATGGTTCTGACGAAGACTACTAAAGAATGAAAATAAAAGATAATGAGTGTAATACTTGCGGAACTCTTGGTAGCAACTCGTCAGTATATCGATGGCTAAGAGGACAAATTGTATGTCCGTATATCGATGGCTAAATTGTACGTCCATTGTCCAAAAGTGATATTATGACTATTAAGAACTGAAAAAGGTCAAAGTAAATCTGCGGTATGAAGGGGAAAGTAACAATCCCGAGTGATGGAGGCGGAGCCCCATAATGAAGGAAACCTAACAGCGTCTCACTCCAACTCATGCATTTCGGTGTAAACTGTACTATAACGCTCATAGTATGTTTGACCTTGAAAATCTCGAGTTAATTGAACGAGCTCCGAGTATTTTGATATATCCCGCTCCTTGTTTTACCAATAGCAACAATAAGGTCAACCCCTCAATTCAATCGTGGAGAAATATTAATGATGCCCTCATATTGTACATCCACTTGAAACTGTTTACTGAAGTTTCTGACATGACAATCAAAACTTTTCCAGAAGAAAAAACATAAATTCAGAAAGCTATAAATTGATTTTACTCAAAACTACATTTTTTGACATACAATATTCACAAACACAAATGTCGAATGAATCTAAATAAGAGGATAATTTGCTGCGATTAACTAATAATGAATCTAAACTACTAATTAAAATTATAAATGCATGTGAATATCACGCGAGCAAATAGGTATCCCAAGAATTAATACTTTCCTCAGTAAAATACTTCAAGCAATTATATAGATCTCGTTCTCGAGAAGTGGGTACTAATTTATTTCTTGAGAGTAATGAATATTGCGTGTATTGAGGATTTCAGTCCGCTACCTGTTTTCACACAAAAACTACGTAGTAGACATTCGTGTCCACGTACGTTTTGCATATTACGGAGATATTCCATTTCCTTTCCCACACGTATCGGTGCTACTTTTCCAGTAATAGTTCGATGACGAACACGTGAAATTCACGTCAAGGATGATCGAATTTCTTTCACGTCCATTTGTCAGGTGTATCTATACATATATGGTACGCTAATTCTTCTGGGGGCGAAGAACCGCAAATCAGGAAAAAATAATTCCAAAAGGACGCAACCCAGGTAGCAGTAGCACCTCATATTGGCTGAATCTTGATTCATATTGGGCCAATATGGCTATATTGTAAATGTAAAAATAATATTGATAAAATATGGATGAATATCAGAAAAACAATATAACATTAATGATATTGGTAGAATATTGTCTCAACCTATTCTGAATGAACATTGTTTCAAATAATATTGGGTCCATATTGGTTCAATAATTTTCACCAATATCGATAAACCAACATTGCCTACATATTGTTTCTAGCATCCAGCATCAATATTGCGATTTCAATATTCCTCTCATGCCGATTCTAGAGATAAAATACAATATTGTATATCCAAGTTCAATCACATTGGTTGAATATTATATCATCTATATTCAAGAAATCATAATAACCCTATATTTATTGAGATTGTTGCGAAAACCTCACGCCAATATTTGAAAGACAATATTGATACAATATAACAAATAAAACTAATTACCATTATTGAAATTTGAATACTCAATAAACAATATTGAAATGAATCATGATCAAACCTGGGTAAGAAACCGCTAGGTGGCTCCACATATGGAACGTCATCCAAATCCTAAGAAAATATATTTTATTTCCCACAATTTGTTTACAAGACAATTTACTCAGTGGTTACTTGAAGGAGAAATGTAGGTGTAGAAGTTTCGAGTTATTCGACATTTTATGGAAATACTCATTTCATTAATGTTTCCAAGGCAACATATTCACTTTTGAATATTTCACCAATATATCCAAATGATATTGTACCAATATCGCTAAATGTTATGAGGTCAATATTGCTTTTACAATGTCTAATGTCCAAGTAATATTGGACCAATATCACGAAATTTTTATAATTTCTTCTCGCCAATATTACGTTTAAATATTTTGCCAATATAAGCCCAATGTTCAGTGTGCTACAGCGATATTGTACCAATATTACGGAAAGTTCACATTTTTTCTCGCCAGTATTGTAATTTAAATATTTTGCCAAAATTTTCACAATATTGTACCAATATTGTCCTTATATAAGTGTGCTACTTGGGAAAATTGATTTTTCATGATTATACAATAGATAAAAATAGTATAATAGTAAGGGAATTGGAAATTTCCGAATGAATAATTTTTCCTAACATATAATGAAACTTGGTCTAAGTCTAGTTACACAATACTTCATTTATAGGACAGGCAACAGAAACAATTTGAATTAATTTGAAATTCGCGTACCAAATTCTCGACCAAATTGAAGAGTACCAATAAAGTGATTAAATTCGGTTTAAATGTATCCACGCCATCTGGCAATTATATTACTATTGTGTTACTCTGTATCAGATAAGATTTTCAGAATCGGAAATAATTACAGACTACGAATAGGTCAATAGTTCAATAAATAGATTGGCACACATAGATTCATGTAATAAACTAAACAAGCTAATATATTGATTTGGCGAATACAATCAATAGCAGTCGATAAATTCTAATTTATATTCAATGGTCGAAATTTCAAACAATGGGACCATGTAAAAATACAATATAGAGTTGATAACTATTATGAACTAATTTCGGTCATGGATTAAGTGAAGGACTTGAGACTAGTTTAAGAAATATACCATATGTTCATTAAAAAAGCGTGTACGCCACACATCCGTTTTTATTTTCGGTGGTGACTTTCATGTCAGTCATGCCATTATTTTGCTATTCCTCCGAACACTTCAGTGATATGAAGGTTTTGAGGTTAGGGGAAGCTAATATGACCCATCATCAGGTTTTGGTATCAGAAAATGGGTCTGCTCTTATTACAGCACCAGACTGTAGGGGCTTGACTATCATCTGGCTCAAAATCGATAATTTCGTAAAGGGTCATTTATTTGTCAGAAGACGTTCATTTTTGCTGGGGTCCTGTGACTAACAGTATTTGTATCCTGTTTATGTATAACAGAAGTGTCCTGTTCACTGATAATTCCTGCCATTGGTCAACAAAAGTTTTCGAAAGACCACCTGATTTACTGGCCATTCCTGCTAAGATTGTATGATAGAGGACTGTTTTTCGAGCTTACCAAATTTTTTGGTTGTTCTTTGCTGGTGTTATTAGTTGTCCAGGTTTCACTGGTTTCTGTTATGTTAGTCGCTTTCGAAGGTGTTACTAAAGGTTCTTCAGTGCCTTATTCAATTTCAGTGTTATCAATTTTCTTCGAAATACCGACTCCAAATGATGGATGTTGGCTAAAAAGCGACCACCATCGCTCAAGTGTTAAATGCTCCTTATTCTTTTTCATGTCAGAGGGCAAATATGGCCCAAGGGCTGACATAATGGCAGTCACCTATTGCTGAAGTGCTAGTAACCGTCCGTCTCTACAGATGCGATAGTCTGAATCCTTTTCAGAGATCACTTGAGGAAAAGTGAACAAAGGGCAGCTTTCCAGGACAAGTATGTTCCTGTCAAAACCATGTGAGTGGCTTTGTCCTGTACCAAAGCCAAAATATGGGGCCAGCAGTTGGCAAATTGAACCTGGATAGACTCGGTAAGGGTTTTTTGGTTGAATGATTGCTGTCAAAAATCGTAAATATTTCATATTGGAGCACTTGCGGCTCAGTGGCTTCGTCGCCCTCCATACGATAGTGCCTTATACGCTCCGAAAGCAAAGCTTTGAAATCACCAACAAGAACAGCTGAGTGTTAATAATGTGTTTTTGTCACTAACATACACAATAACTTTTATCATAAACAGAAACACATATGTTATCCCAAACAGAGATAATGGAGTATTTTTTCACCAACAAATCTATCTCAGTGTTGTTGTCACAAACAGTTACAATAACTTATCATAAACAGAAAACACATATGTTACCTAAACAGAGATAATAGAGTATATTGCGCAAGCAGGCCTTTGAACTCACCAACAAAGCCATCTCACGGTTACCATTGTGCTGTTGTCACAAACAGAAAATACATGTGTTATCCCAAACAGAGATGACAGTGTATATTTCGCAAGCAGGGCTTTGAAATCACCAACAAAGCCATTTCATTGGTACCATTGTGCTGTTGTCACACAAACAGACACAATATCTGTTATCACCAACAGAAATAGATATATTATCCTAAACAGAAAATCAGAAAAGCTGCCGTCTTCAGTCCGCGTCTGCAGAAATTTAGGAACCAATAAACACCACCTACGTTTATTGACAGGAAACGTTCAACTCGAAGTTCGAACGGTCACAAAAATACCATATCGTCATTTCACATCACTGTCAGCGTTCCTAGCGCGTTGGCCTCTATCGCGCACAACCCCGCCGAACTTTACATAAGTGAGAAATGAGGGCTATCGCAGTGATTCACTGGAGTACCGAATATCTGTGACTGCTTTCCGGCCCGCTGCCCTGCAATAATGATTAGTGCATTTGTATACACTACGCTCGAAGATCGGTCTGAAGACGAGTATCGGCTTTTTGCTCGGCTTTTTGTATCGTTAATTTTGATTGCGTGTACATGAGGGTAGCACGTGTGGATATTCTTACACAAGTGAAAGCATATACTATTGATGTAAATATTGAAGAGTATGGTCTCCGAAATGGTACCTTGTGTACCCCCATAATCGATTTTCTCATAATCAGTATGAACATCTTCAGTCACAAACAGATGGTGTTTTTCAAGAATCCTTGCCAGGTGGTGATGAAATACCATTTGAAATGGGGACATGATATAGAGGATTAAAAAAATCCCTACGCTGCGCTACCTCGAATCAATACGCTATAAGTTGATTTAAACATAAGGTCAAGGAATATTCATTAGAAAATTGTATCTATTTTATGAACAAGTATCTCAGTTTAACTTTATTCACGTCCTACCCTTTCATGAACGTTTTATTGGACTGTTTTTTTTTATTCAATAACAATCATTATATTCACAAACTAAGATTTTTATTAGTACTACAACTTTTCACTCGAAGCGTTCTTAAATGACATCTTCAGAGTTCCAAATTTATTCGAGGTTCAACGTCTTCCTATCCTAGATTACAATGGACTTAATTGTTTCGATGTATCTTTAATTGCAGTAATAAAATTCCTGCAATTATAATTGCACGCAACTTTCCAAGGCTTAATTGGATCACAGACGATATAACTCATTTCATGTGACTTAATGTACACTGCAGAAAAAGTAGTTGTTGGAAATGTCATTATAAGGTGATTTCTATAATAAATAAAACTCATGTATGAGATGATAATTTGTTGAATGTTACAATAAGAATATAAATATATATATATAAAACACAGGGTTTGTCGTTAAATTAGATAAAAGTGGATTATTGTGTGGGCCAAAGTTCCAATATGAGGTTGGGAATTGGGAATGACTTAAGTGGAATTCATGAAACATGACCTGTGTGCGTCTTTTTAAAAAAGCCTGAAACCTTGGGTTTCTCTGTCGTACCGAAAGGTCCTTCACAACTTAAAATTCACAGAACATATTTTATTCATTTGCAAAGGTGATGAAGAGCTAAAATCAACCAACCGAAATAACTGGAGACAAAAGCCTTCAGAAAAAAACCTGCCAATAGAGCGCTGTCAGTGACGTAATTCGACAATTGTCAAACATTTGACGGGGGGACAAACAAAGTCATTTTCCAAAAATGGATCGGCCCGAGCACCGCACGCGCATTCTGTTCGTGCTCAAATCAGCGTACACACTGTCCGAGCATTCGCTCGTTCGGTGCTCAATCGGTGCTCATGCGAAACGAATGCTCTAGTGAATACGCCACTTTTATTATAAACATGGATTTTCCAATTCAGAAATACGTTGTTATGATGATAGGTATAATACATAGTTTTCTCTTTTAGATTTGAGGACATAAATCATGAAGAATTGTGCTGTTATGGGTTGTTATAAAAGATCAAATCAGACCAACACGTGAAATTTCCAAATTTCCTTCTATACAAACAAGGCAGAGCAGGTAGAAATTGCTGGAGTACAGAGAAATACTAGTCAGATCGCTCTAAATTTAGTAACACAAATGCTTGTAACACCACGATCATTTCGCTTTAACAAATGCCTTCAGAAAATCCTGCCAACTTGAAATTCACAGATCACGTTTTCGATAACGAAATAGGTAAACGTGTCGTATCTATTCCATCACCCCCCCCCCCCCCAACCCCCCAAAATAAAAACCTGCCAATTCGAAATTTTCAGAAATTATATGTTGACAGAAACTGAAGAATGCCCAATGAACAGCTCTTCGGATTTCTACTTGTGCATTGTATAGGTGCATCACGATCGCTCATAATGAAGCAAGAAATCAATTTACTAGAAAGCCGCCGAAGTCGTCTGTCACATAGTATTATTGTACCCAGTATTGCGCAATTTTGACTCAATTCAACCGATTCCGAATTTTTGTCGAGATCCTATTCACGTGTATAGACAGCATTTAACTTTGACGCAAATTTTCCTGTACTAACCAACGATTCAAATTAGAATATAAAATAAAAGATAACGGTTACCCCCAATTTGAATACATTCAACACTTCTTCGCAATGCGGTGTGGATATGTAGCACAAACCAGGTCAGAATTATGTCTTATTTTGATATTCGCTCGAGTATGTGATGTTGAAAATTACCGGATAAATGTTTGCTACAATATTGAATTAACGGAGATGGCTGACATAAACTAAAACATAAGAAGTTTACCGCTTAACGCAACGTTCTGCTCAAAACTAAAACAAACCGACTTCTTGTTTCTAGTCAATAAGTTTCACCACAGCGTTTTGTACGCACCCTAGCAAAATTACCTGAAATATGCTTGTTTCGTTCACCCAATTAATTAATGAGTTTTTGACTTCTTGTTTCGTACACCGATCACTGCGATGTTCGTTCTGGTTAGATCAGACTAAAAAATTAAGGTGTGATTTCGCTGCGACGTCTAGCGTTCGCGGCCCGCCGTGTCGTCCAGCCGTCGAGCACTTCTAGAATGCACTTCAATGGCGATAGTTTCGCTGAGGCTGCTCGGCTCGTCTTCGGAGCTGTCAGCGTCCACCGTCGACGGTTACGTCTCGACTGCTCGAAAACAAGTCTGGACGCGAACGCCACTCACAATTTTTTTTTTGTGTGTTGGCATCGACTACTATGGTCATTAGCCACGTGTTCCGGATAGGCCATGTTACTAACTCCATACGCCACCTTGAGAGCAGCACTGTTAATTTTTAACGCAACAGTGAATCGTGGAGGATAATCCCCAGCCAGCAACAAGATTCAATCACTCAGATTTACATCTGAAACTGAAAAAATCTTGCTCTGTCTGGGGATCGAACCAGCGACTGCGCCAATCCCGCTCCGCCACTCACTATTCAATGAGCGTGCATTGCAATGAACGACCATTGAAGAAAATAAGTGCCTAGAGCAAAGTGTCTAAAAAAATCGAGTAGGGGAAGGGTGGGCAATGTGGCCACGGCGGGTAAAGTAACCATCTATATTATCTCTGCCGAACTAGTACGTAAAATGGTGGGGAACACGTTAGACCGTGGAGTTAATCGCAGTCAGTGTGCTCACAGTCTTTGAAGGTGAAAGCTGCGCTTGTTCCGTGTCAGTATATATTTTTGTGTTTTTTCACGTGTTTGATGTAAGGTAAGCAGGTAATATAGTTGCTCCTAGATAAGTTTAAAGTAAGGTTATGATTATTTGCAGTAGTAATGTTAAAACGGCGTATTTCAACCTTTGAATTGCTGTGTTTTGGATCGGCGTGGGTGATCTAGTTTTAGTGCAGACCACATTTTTTGTAATGACGTCTAGTCGGGCAAAATGACCAGCCAACTCGTCGGGCAAAATGACCACGTGACCACTTTACCCTCAGTCATTTGTTTCTGTTACAGGGCGACATCAAGATGCCGTCGAACTACGTAAGGAAGTCAACCCAACAGTCATGGAATCCTATAGCAATGCAACAGGCTATAGCAGCAGTAAGAGGTGATAATATGCCGTTTGCTACCGCAGCCAGACAGTTTAATGTCCCACGAAGTACCCTCAAAAGGAGGGTTCTCGAGAAAAATCGCGATGCCATTGAAGATAAAAAGATTCTAGGAAGATATCGATGTGTATTTAATCAGGAACAAGAGGAAGAACTCCTTAATCATATCTTTGATATGGAACAACGATTTTATGGTATTTCAATGCAGGATCTACGCCATTTGGCATATCAGCTTGCTGAAAAAAACAATATACCGCATCGATTCAACAAAGAGAAGAGAATGGCAGGCAAGGATTGGGTAACATGCTTTAGAAAACGCCACCCCAATATTGCCCTAAGAAAACCAGAATCCACGTCGATGGCCAGAGCACAGGGGTTTAATAGAACCAATGTTAACAATTTTTTTAACATCCTTCAAACAGTGCAAGACAAACATTTCCATCCTGCTCATCGAGTATATAATGTCGATGAAACTGGTCTTTTGACAGTTCAAACGAGGAACACTAAAGTTTTCTCGCTCAAGGGGAGGCGTCAAGTTGGTGCTATTACGTCAGCGGAAAGAGGTTTGCTGTCGACATTTGCAGTTTGCATGTCCGCAGGAGGCACTTTCGTCCCTCCATTTGTGATTTTTCCAAGAAAACGAATGAAGATTGACCTTCAAGATGGAGCTCCCCCAGGAACCGAGTTTGCCTGCAATCCCAGCGGATGGATGCAGACGGATATATTCATGCAATGGTTCGATCATTTTTTGAAACATGCCAAACCATCCGAACAAGATCCAGTGCTGCTAATACTGGATGGTCATTCCACCCACACCAAAAATATTGACTTTATAGAAAAGGCCAGAAACAATTTCACAACAGTCGTATGTTTACCCCCCCACTGCAGCCACAAGATTCAACCTCTGGATGTGTCATTCATGGCACCTTTCAAAACTTTCTACGTCCAAGCTTGTGAAAAATTCCTGCGTAACAACCCGGGCAGAGTTATTACACAATTCCAGATCAGTAGACTTCTTGGAGAGGCATTTTTGCAAGCAGCTGTGCCAACTACGGCTATAAATGGATTTCGCAAGTGTGGCATTTTCCCTTTGGACCCGAACGTGTTTTCTGACGTAGATTTTGTTGCTTCAGAGGTATCTGATATTCCCATGATTCCTGAAAACAATAATCCCCCTAATGCTGAAGACGGTGTATCAAATGATAAAAATGCAGCAGTAGATGGACGAGCAGCTGCAGCAGTAGATGGACGAGCAGATGCAACTACTGATGAAGTAGGAGCAGTGGTTGGACCAGAAGCTGAAGTTGCAGATGAAGAACATGCTTCGACATCACAACCCAAATCATTTGCAATACTAAGCCCAAAAGACATTATTCCTTTGCCTAAACAAAAAAGCCTAAAACAAAGAAAAACAAACCGAAAAAAGGGTAAGACAGCGATAATAACATCTAGTCCATACAAAAATGAACTCTTACAAGAAAAATTGAAAAAAGAGGTTGAGGATAATAAAAAGAAAAGAAAGCATGATGAAAATGACGTGAAACCTTCAACATCCAAAAGTGTCCAGGTGAAGAAAAAACAGAAAAGACAAATTAAAAGGGAAATACAATCAAAAAAGGAGATTGCAAAAAAACAGCTTTTTCAATCAGATGATGATGAATCAGATGATCAACCATACGATGAACAAGATGTGGAATGTTTTTATTGTCGTGGGCCGTTCTCGAAGTCTAAGGATAACGAAGGTTGGATTAGGTGTTGCAAATGTAAGCAATGGGCACACGAAGAATGTGCCGGTTGCGAAGATGACGACGACGAGTTTGAATGCGAATTTTGTAAATGATCCATTTAGTTTTAGTTTTGTAATGTTTGTTACTTTGATCTCATGAATCTTACCAAACATTATTTTCCGTTAGCGACAATGAGTTTATTTGATTTTTAAATTTGTTTTAATGTTTTCTCCTATCTGATTTCTCAATAAATATCTCACTTCGACATGTTATTATTGATATCATCTGGTATTTATAACGTAAATTTTCCTATGCGGGTAATGTAGCCAGCCCCAGCCACTTTACCCTACCTATATGGGTAAAGTGGCCATTTTGCAGTTCGCAGAATCAACTCCCTCCCATCGAATATTACAATTGTTCAACAGAAATAAAAAATATTACGTAATTCTAAACTGTCTACAGTTGCTACCTGGATAACCTTGTAAGTTTCCTACTTTCAGATGTCTCGTAAAAAAATTATTTTCCGTTAGGGTGGCCAGATTACCCACCCTTCCCCTATTGATGACGAATTGCTGATAGGATAAAAAGAACAGTATCCAACCAATACACGATGTGACGAGCGTCAACAAGCGATACGAGCCTGATTAGGCGGCGCATGGTCAAAATGAGGTGCCGAGTCGTGTCGTCAGAGATCTCGATATGTGTGCGTTCATGTGCATCGAATAGGTCCACTATGCCGAGTCGACAGCCGAGCGGCAGCCGCTCGACTAATTTGAGCCTCGCGTGTCTTTGTCCTTACTGCCAGACGTCACGGCGGTTCGCGAACGCTGGACGTCGCAGCGAAATCAAACCTTTACTCTTCGCAAAATGTATGTATAATGGTGAAACATTTCGAAACGGTCATAGCTCTGTTTTTATAGGTCAAGAAGTCTTTCGTGAAAGATTAACAGACCCAAAGAAACTACAAAATTGACAAAGGTACTTGGTATTTCAGTTATTCAGGAAATTATCGCTCGAGGGAATACCTACTGTATGTCAACTGAGAAGATAACAATAACTTAAAAGACCAAAAAGACAATTGGATTTAAGTCGTCATATAAAACGTTAACATTAAACCTTTTTGGTTACTTTCGGAGTCATACTAAGAGTGCTTGTAATACTATCGGTGGTAATACCACGAGTGCTCCCAATACTATCGTTAGTAATTATCAGAAACCAACGAGATAAAATTGCTTGAAACGAAAAATTTTCAACCAAGTCGAATTCCCCTTCTCTCCCACAAAGTGGAAAATTTGAGGCAAATATCTGTCAGAACGCAACTAGTGTGGAGATAGTGTGGAGAGAAGAAGAATTCGCCTTTGTCGAAAAATGTTCGTTTTATTTATTTGAAACTCTCGGGCGCACTTTTGGGACTTTGTTCGAATTCATGCATTAACTCTTCCCGGAGTCTGTGCATAACTCTATTGCTGCCTGACCTATGTGATGTCTGCATGTGGTAATTCCCAGCCAGTGGAGGATAACATTCAATTCTTAATTACAATTAGCACTTGTAATTGTGTCCTCTTGGAGGAACATTGGACAAATCGATGTCGGATGTAATTCAATGTCCGTTGGGGAATTTTCCATTTTGTGGGATAATGTGTAGAGAAGGGAATTCGAATTTGTCAAAAAAATTTCGTTTCATTCATTTGAATCTCTCCTGCACACTTTTCGAACTTTGTTCGAATCCATATATAAAATTGTTATAACATTACGAGTCCGTTAGGTAGTAATTTGACGGATGAAATATTTTAACTGTATATTTTTTTTGTACTCGGTATTCGGTAATTGGAGGGGATATAATTCAACTATCATAAGGGACAGAGGTTGTTTTCTGTTGGCTGCTTGTCTATAAAATTCCTATTGTATGTATAGGATTTTGCGAAAGATATCTTCGGTATTTATATATTTATGAATACAAATCTCTAATAACTCAGTCAAGTTAGCGTAGATTATCCAATTATCCAATATCCTACCCATATAGGATATATCTGCGAAATGATCGAACCCGAAATTGCACATTTTTTCTCACGCAGGATTACTCAATAAATGTGATCTCAGGAAAGAATTTCCAATCGAAAGAGCGAGAGGATCCGTGCAAATCAATATTCGATGCATAAATATTGAATTGGCTTATTCGAATGAAAAACACTTGCTTAGATATTAATGAAGTCATTACATAAAAATGACGAATGAAAAGGGAAAAACACTTGCTCAGATATTAATGAAGTCATTACATAAAAATGACGAATGAAAAGGGAAAAACACTTGCTCAGATATTAATGAAGTCATTACATAAAAATGACGAATGAAAAGGGAACCCGCATATCGCGTTCCATCTGCTCACACAGAAAGCAGATACGGAATTTCGAACCGTTCTGAGCATTCCTAGAATTTGATTTCATTCGATGACCTTGGGAATACTGAATTTCGCATTCCTCGTATACTAATTATGTTAAATCCACGCAGGCAGCTTCGCAGGATGAGAGAAACTGATGACCGCAAAATGCTTTATTTAAGAATTCCTAGCTTCACATATGGTAATATGATAGTTTGATAAATCAAGCACGTTCTTGTGTTACATGTGCAATAAAATGGAAAGTGAAGAATTACTTTACATTCTGAAAGGTTATCACACATGCTTATCGGTGACATTGTAATTATTATCTTCAGGATAACAAATAATGTACTTTTGAAGGAAAACCTGAGAATTATTGTGAATCAATAATAAATACTTTCAGACTAATAAAAGAGCTATATGTATGAATATATAGGGTGTTCCAAATTAAGTCGGCATCATTGCCAACTCCGTTATTATTGATGCTACGAATTCGGTTAACTGGGCAAACTAGTAGCATTTTTAATGGCCTTCTCGATGCCGAAAACAAAAAATTCACAGTCGCGTTTTCAAAATATTTCATAAAATGTTATTTTTTTAAATGGGACACTATTTCATCATGCATTTCGACTCGAAACTACATTCTCAATACCAAAGCTCCTATGACCTTTTTTCCTAAAGTGGAAAATAAGTCAGTTTTGTTAATAGGAAACATTTATAAAAATCGGATTTGATAAAGCGCTATAAAATATCGAGTAAATGTTCAATAACACCGCCTTCTTGTTGAACACATATTTGGGCCCTTCTCTTGACACTACGTGTTGCATTCAACACAGTTTGGCCATCAATTATAGTTTCAATATAATTTTTCACTTCATCTACATTATTATGTTTTATTTTGTACACCTCATTTTTCAGAAATCCCCAAAAATGAAAATTTAGTAGTGTCATGTCTGGTGAACGAGGCTGTTTCCAAAACATTCTTTTTACGCTAACTGAAATTGTGCTGGTGCTCCATCCTGCTGAAAATAGATCATATGACGAGCCTCCAGATCAAAATCATCGAAAAACTCTTCCAACAATCTTGTTAATGAATTAATGTAACGGGGTCCGTTCAAAGAATCATGGTAGAAAAATATACCGATAATTCTGCCTCTAAATAGACCAGACCAAACATTGATACTAAATCGTCTTTGCGGATTATGGTGATGGACTAGAAATGGATTGTCTATCTACTCCAATAATGAAAATTCTTTATACATCCTACGATTTGAAAAATTAGCCCCATCGTTCCATATAATATTTCTATAGAAGTTTGGATATTGTCTGCATTTAATTATAAACCATCGACAAAACCCCAATCGTGTCTCAGGATCACCAGGTTCTAGTGTTTGTACTGGTCTTAACTTATAAGAAGAAATCTTATGTTTCTTCAGAATTCGTTGAATAACAGACAGTGGAACATCTATTTCTCTAGATAAATCTCTGATGGAACTATTTGGATTTTCCTCAATGTAGGCTAAAACGTCAATTTCTGTATCTTCAGATATTACAAAACGTTTTTTAGTTCTCCTCTTCTCAAAAACTTTTTCATTGTTCCCGAGACGATGAATTGGGTAATTTACGATCGGAAAAGTGTTGGAGTGCTCTTACGCTATTGTTGTGACAAACCAAGTAGGATTCTAATACCACATTTTTCTTGATGGGAAAACGGCATTTCGAAAAATATTCGAACAGTAGTTGACAGTTAAATAATGTATGATATTGTCATGATATACTTGAGAAATCAAAAAGTATTTATTATTAGTTTAAATTGACATATTGAAACTAACAAGAACAAAGTGAAAACATCAAAATGATTGATCGGAGCTCCGGGGCGGCTTGAATGATATTGGTGGCGCATTAGCTGTCAGAGCTGCAGAGAAACCCGGAAAAACCTGCAACACCACATCATCTGAAAAAAAAAATTGTACAAAATCATTAGTTTTGACGCAAAACCGATTCTACGATTAAAAACTATCTACCTTATTGGCGCTCCCAGCTACGTAGTTTTTTTACGGACAAGGTCTTCGTAACCTCCACTATCGCTCTTGAAAAATATATCCCCATACACCCAACATGTGCGGCGCAATGATAAAATTTGATTTTAGTTCGAAAATATGAATAGGACATTCATAAAATCTGTTGTGGAATCATCTGCGACTAAAAGACAAACTTCAGTCGCTATTTTCCATAGTTCAAGATAACCTCTTGGGAGGTATTCATGTTGAAAAGGGGAACTTTCTCCATGAGAATTGAAAAATGAAAAATGTGATTTATTTGTAATATCTAACAGAAAACAACTACTTCCCCGGCACAAGCCACGCTGGACATTGAACTACATCTGATAGATATTGTGAAAAGACTCTAACTGAAAAGGAAAGCAAAAATCTGAAAGTGAAAATTCGCATTTTCATTCAGATAACTGATTTTTTTTTTAATTATCTCTAGTTTTCATTGAAAAAATCATTAAATAAATTAGATGAGGAGAATGTTATTAAAAAAATATCACTCACAGAAATCGTTCATTTCATTGAAGCAAGGTGCGCTTCTCTCGCATTTAATCCCCAATACATTTTGGTCGACAAAAATCTATTTCGCTTTCAGAGCTCTTCAGAGCTCTTCAGAGCCTGTTTTATTCCAATCCTATATCAATCCTCCTGAAGAGCTTGGCAAAGCGAAATGTATTTTCGTCGACCAAAATGTATTGGGGATTAAATGCGATAGAAGCGAACCTTGCTTCAATGAAATGAACGATTTCTGTAAGTGATATTTTTTTTCTCCTCATCTAATTTATTTAATGATTTTTTCAATGAAAACTAGAGAGAATTAAAAAAAAAATCAGTTATCTGAATGAAAATGCGAATTTTCACTTTCAGATTTTTGCTTTCCTTTTCAGTTAGAGTCTTTTCACAATATCTATCAGATGTAGTTCAATGTCCAGCGTGGCTTGTGCCGGGGAAGTAGTTGTTTTCTGTTAGATATTACAAATAAATCACATTTTTCATTTTTAAATTTTCATGGAGAATGTTCCCCTTTTCAAGATAAAATTTGACTTTCGTGATGACGCGCTGATGTTGCCTCTTAATGGAAAAACGACCATGCATTAGTTGCAAGCGCAACATTAAGCACCGCACTATTTCGTCCAACGTACCTATTCGTTTTAATACAAGTATGACCATGACACGAAAGAGCTAGTGATTGGTAATAAATTTATTTAAGAATGGATATGGACATATATCGTCTGGCGATTGAGAACGTCTTTTATTGAACATTCCAAGAGAACTAATTTAACGACTATGTTTACACGAACTGATAACGAATGTTATGAAACAACTCTCGACAGTTATTTACATTACGTCATTTTTTTTTAGTCCGTAGCTCGGGGTTTTTGGTTAAGAAAATCGAGACTTCCGATAAATGACACATGAAACATGATAGACACATCTTTTTGTTGTTGAAAATAATACGAATATTGGTATACAATTGGGTATTAATCTGTAGTGAATCGATTTTTTCAATTAAGAATTTCAAAAACTGGCGTCGCGTCAATCAGGTATCCACCATCAATGCTGTTCAAATTATGGCGTATCGATATAGTAGAGGATCCGAATTAGAGACGACCTTCACCTGTCTGTTTACTGGAGATTGTTAAAACAAATTTTTTGTCTCCAAAAAAAGACTTTGTGAATTCTGGCAAACTATGGATTTAGAGATCACTGCTATCCCCTATTTGTACCGTTGCTATCAAATATTTTTCAGAATCTGATCGATAAACACGAAAAAACAGAAATGTTAATAACTCATTCTCAAATCCACAACTATGCAGATTTAAGAGGCCATGCATGAACGCGATCACATTTGAGACGTTTTTTAGGATAAGAGTCGATGACTCAAAACGGTTCATCGTATCGATTTCTAAAGGACGTTTAAATCAATGTACATACCTATAGCTGCGGCAGCATCTCACGATGCTTTTCATAGGAAGCTGCAGTGGTATTTCTCTTCCATTGAAATTTGAACCAATCTTTGTCCAATCGATATGAATTTGGTATCAATTGAAAGGTAAAACATTGATCTATGTACGTGCTGTAATGTTCACATTCTAAGCACAATTCTTATTGCCGCTCGTTGCCAGTCAACCCAAGGATCGACAAAGTTGAGTTTCTGCTCAACTATCTGCTTACATTAAATGTAAATAAGCAGATAATTGCCGCGAAACAAACGGGAAAAACCGTGTGCTTAGAATGTGAACCTGTATTGACTGCAGCTAAAAGTGTAAATAACGCAGGCTATCCGTAATATGTCATTGGGTTTCACAAGTCAACATGGAAGAATACTTTTTTATCTCCCAGAGGGCTTGATTAAAAAATCATTCAATGTGCAGCGAGCGATCAATAGTTGGTAATTCGATTTTAATTATTAGCCCTAAAATAAATCATGTATCATGACACTTACATGTTCGTCAACGGAGTAATTCAGTTCGCCGTCATCGTAGAGAACAAACCAGCGTCGTTGCCACCTCTGAAACAAAACATTAGATTTTTAGACATTTCCAATGAATTTCGCAAGAACTAAAATCGACCAAACTTCCGTATATAGGCAACCCGCATGGACCAATCAAAATAGTTGTGGAGTGGTGTAGTAGCACTTTAAAATACTAACGAAAGAACAACAATTCACCTAGAAGACTTGCATCTACAGGCAGAAAAGTTACAATTAGGGAATTGAAATTCAATCATTAACGTAAAGGTTAACTAAGATGCACGTTAACGAGCGCTAAGACAAAGAACTTAAGACTGCGCGAATTAGCTTACAAATTTACAGCTGAGTATGCGCAGTCTTGTGTTCGTTGCGTCAGCTGCCATGATTGTTTTAGGGGCCATGAGCGCGATAATATTTGGGGCGGTTTTTTTAGTAAATAACGGAACGTCACATCGATTTCAAACAAGAACAGGCTTTTAAAGGACGGTTGATACTATGTACCTACGTCTGCGGCAACACCTCACGATGCTTTTCACAAATAATCGAGATAGTTGTAAAATTTGAAGCAATCTTTATCCAATCTAAATGAATTGAATATCAAAAGAAAAGTAAAAAGTTGATCTATGTACGTGCTATAATATTTTTTTGAAATTATTTGTTGGTCTTCCCAAAAAATTGCTTCGAAGTAACTGCATTTTTGGGACATTTTTGAGATATTTTTTGTGAAAAAGTGGATTGACATTGTAAATTCCATCACAGCACGTACATAGAATTAAACGTCCTTCAAAAGCATGTTTGTTTGAAATCGATACGACGAACCGTTTTTGAGTTATCAATTGACTCTTTTTACCCTAAAAAGCATCCCAAATATGATCAAGCTCATGGCGAATATTATAATATGGAACATGCATCTTTACAAATAGGTATATACAGGGTTCGAAATCGACAGATTTCAGTAGTTCTGATAAACAACATACGACTTCAGCCAAGGCTATTTTTCAGGTATTTGTCTGTATTTCCACAAGACCAGGAAGCTTGTTCAAGTTTATGTTAATGCTGACTAAGACAATATTGCATATATAGAAGCTGATATGGCAGCTATATCAGTTGACAATCTAGGAAGCAAAGAATTATTGTATAAGTAACACTGAAGCTGGATACATCGCTTTGTCAATTAGGATAGAGAAAAATGCAGTGATTGGTAATTTTTCTGAAATCAGATGTAGTGGGAGTGAGGCCATGAGCGTGATCACATTTTGGCCGTTTTTTAGGGTACTAGAGTCGATAACTCAAAAGTTCGTCGTACAGATTTCAACCAAGGATAGGCTTCTAGAAGTTTGATTCGATGTAACTATGTCTGCGGTGCACCTCAAGATTCTTTTCATGGGTAGTCGAAGTAGCTGCAGTGGTATTTCTCTTCCATTAAAATTTGAAGCAATCTTTATCAGATCGAAATGAATTTGAAAGGTAAAACGTTGATCTATGTACGAGCTGTAATGTTTTTTTGATATTATTTGTTCATCTACCCAAAAAATTGCTTCAAAGTTACTGTGTTTTTGGGACATTTTTGAGATTTTTTTGTGGAAAAGTTGATTGAACATTCAATTTTCATTACAGCACGTACGTGAAATCAAACTTCCTCTAGAAGCGTGTCCTTGTTTGAAATCGATAAGACGAACCGTTTCTGAGTTATCAATTGACTCTTTCACCCTTGAAAGCGTCACAAACGTGATCGTGCTCATGGCCTAATGTCGAAGTTATTATTGAAAAATGTAACAAATTAGAAACAAATCGACCGAAAAAAGTATTTGGCCTAGCCGCTGCATATAGATTCATCTTCTGAAATACATTCATTTTTGAACACCAAACTGTTATTTTTGATTCATACATGATCATAATTTTCGTCAATTAAAATTCTGAGACATACAGGTGGACAGATATGACGAAATTATCAGGGTTCGAAACACTGCAAATACCCTATTACATAAAACTAACCAATTTCAAACTATTTTGTTGCATACCTTAAACAATTAATAGGAACTGCGCCACTTTATGAGATATTTTCTCGCAATAATGAGTTTTAATAGAGTTTTAACGATGTTACAAAGCAATTATGTCTACGACTTATTTTAATGGGAAAAAATCATGGTTCGTGACATATATTATATTTCTGAATGATAAAACGCCGAAGGTCAGCAACCATAAAAACTCAATTTGCTTTTATTGTGTTCTTCCTCTGTAGTCGAAACGAACAATGAATACAGCTATGACATATTATTACTGAAGAATTCCCAAAATAACTTCGAACTCGGTGAGATACTTATATCATAAATGGTTTTGAGTGTTTGAGTACCTAAAATGTGTTTTGTCCCACTTCACATAACCCTTCTACTATATTTACGGAGGATCCGAAAGTCATGGATATTTTAGTTGATATGAAATAATTATACTGGGGCAGTGAGACAAGTCTCACTTATACATGCCATAAAAAAAATGGGTTTTACTCCTGCCTCAGTTTCAACTCGCCCATAATCCCGGCAATTTCTTCAGTAAATGTTGAAAATAATCGCTCATACTCATCCTACATAAAAAATAAAGTATATGATTTCAAGCTTGAGGTTTGCACTTCACAATACTGTTATAAAATATATATATATATATATATATATATATATATATATATATATATATATATGCAGAATATTAATAAGCGATTATTTTCAGGAGTAAAACAAAGTTTTTTTTGGCATGCGTATAAGTGGGACCTGTCACACTACTTTAAAATTGTTGCATATAGTCCAACAGGGTATTGGTTGCTGCTTCAGTATAACATTTCCATATTTACTAAATTATTCATGATTTTCGGATCATCCGCAAACATCTCCGTGAAGTGCGACAAAACACATTTTAGGTACTCAAGTACTCGCATATTATATTTGCATGAGAAAGTAGGAGTCTTCAGAAACGATATGATCTGTTCCTTTTCTTTCTCCGATCATTTTTAGCAGAGTTATGACCAATCAAATATTTAGCTCCGCCAGAACTTTCAGCGGCCGGTAAGAGTGAACCTGAAATTTGATGTTGGCGTTCAATCACGATTTCTGGGAAAACGAGCGCATTTCATAAGAAATTACTCGGCATAATTTTTGTGGAAAATTGAATTGTTTTTCACCCTGTTGAGTTGTTTTTTCCGATAAATCATAAACTTTCCAAGATTAGAGCAAAAATCTATTTATATATTTTTAAACGAATAAAAAAATATATGTTCCACCCCTGGAATTTTGGTAAACAATTTTTTTTTCGTGTTTCTCGTGGTTCCAACTACTAGCATACCAAGTTTGGTAGTGCTACAATCGATTCTTGTCTCAAAATACAATCGTACTGGATTATACTATAAAAATTGAATTAATCGAATAGCATTCTTTCGTTAGTCTCACTGTAGAACCCGAACCCCACTGATGCTCATTGAATACTACTCGCTGTTTACATTATCTACAATTATTCAACGATTATTCTTCGCATTGAAAAGGTGTGCACGTAGGTGTATGCCTATTTGTTATAAGAACGTGTTTATCGTTCTATAAGACTCCTGAGTAGGCACAACGTGGGGTAGGTCTGCTACCTAACAGGTGTCACATGGCGAGTTCGATTTCGATAATTCGAAGCTTTCTTCTAAGGCAGGAAAATTATATTAGATTTGAGGTTGTTGACATTATATCGCAACTGCGTTCTTTTTTACTACCAGTTTCGATTATGAAACGCGTCATACAGAGAGGTATGAACGTCGTGGATAAATTCATTTTTTTTTATGATGGAGTCTGCGCTATGAATTTTTAGAATCAACATTCTCCTTAAGCCAAAAAAACAATAATTAAAAAATGTGTTTCGAAGTCCTAAACAATAACAAGGATAAAAATCGAAGGCTGAAAGAAGAGGACCGACTCCTGCTGAAAATTTTACAAATACAGAATGTATGATTAATTAATAAAATTTTACAAAGACGAGACATTTCAAGCAAAATAAGGATACTAGAAGGGTTTTGAAAACTTTTGAAAAACAGAAAAACAAGATAGAGAAAAACAAGATGAGTCAGATTCTGGAAATTGTATAAGAACAACATGAAGAAACGAGTCCCTAGATGAAAACTGAAAGACAAAACATGAGTGAAAGACACATAGGTACAACTAGAAGCAAAATAAACAGCAAAAAATTCTCGGATTATCTCGGAAAGTTAACTTCCGAAGTTATAAGTGAAAATGATGGTGGTATATTCAGAAAAGAGAAAATATTAAATGAAAATAAAGGACCTGAGAATGGAATGCAATTAAATTAAGACATTCAGATTAGTTTCGAGGTTTTGCCTCTCATAGATGCAAGGGTAGGTCAATAGGTCAACACAGACAGCTCTGAAGCCATCTCTTCTCTGTTCGAATCAACTCATCATTCCGACTATTTGGCCATTGCCTCTCTGGTCTCGCGCGATGGAACTGGGTCCAGTCTGCTCCACCTTGCGAGCAGAGTAGGAAGCACTCCGAATCTCAGGGTTGAGAGATTTATATAAGGACGCAAAGCTCGGAGTATTTGGGAGATCGTTTAGTAACGATACTGTCGATGTTTAATCCTTTTCACTCTCAAATACACCGACGAAGGCTTATTATGGCAAATACATGTCAAAAAACAACTACTTTCCTGGCCAATACCACGACGGGTATTGCATTATATCTAACAGATACTTGTGCAATGTTCCTCATAGCAGAGGTCACAATTACAAGTGCTCAATATAACCAACTAGCAGAATTTTGTTTTGGATGAAATGGTTGAAATGGTAAAATCAACATTGTCGAAGTACCCTTTTTTTCAAATATTGCCACCATGTGGAAAATATGAGGTAAAACATCTGACAGAAAACAACTACTTCCCTAGCTAATACCGCGACGGACATTGAACTACATTTGACAGATATATTTGCAATGCTTAATGCAATTAAACAGTAGATTATCCTTCATTTCGCTGGGGAAGACCACCTGCAGATGCGTTTCGAGGTTCTTGCCTCTTATCAGTGACAGGGTAGGCCGGACAACATTAGAGTCGTCCTGCCCCAGCCCAATGAATTATAATCCTCTGTAAAACTAATATTTTCTCACAAATGAAGCAGTGATTTACAGTGAAGTCAGTCACAGCGCCACCCGCGGGAAAAAACAAAAAATCACTTCACGGTAGCAAAGACTCCAGGAAGTGAGCAGAGTTCAAGAATTTTTGCCGGAGAGTATCAAATAAATGAAATAGTCAAATCGGCAATGTCGAAGTACCCTTCTCTTCAAATATTTTTACTGTTTAATTACAATAAGCATTTACAATTGGGTCTTCTTGACAAATATCTGTCAGATGTAGTTCAGTATCCTTTGTGGTATTAGCCAGGGAAGTAGTTGTTTTCTGTCAGATGTTTGCCTCATATTTTCATTTATTTTATAATCTCCGGCAAAAATTCTTGAACTTGGTTACATGTTACATTGAGCACTTTTAATTCTGTATATATTGTAATTGTGCATTATTTCTGTGAGCCAGGGTATTAGCCAGGGGAGTGGTTGTTTTCTGACAGGTATTTGCCATAATAAGCCTACGTCGTAGGTGTATGTGGAAGTGAAAAGGGGGAACCATCGGTCGGAAACGACTATCGTTCAATTAGATTGTTAATACTCAGTAAACAAAAATAGCTTTCGTCACAATGAAGAAGATTAACAATGTGTGACTTGTATGAAGAACTGAAATGTCGAGTTAAAATCCCAAAATTTCGAGTTCAAAGTCGGAATTTCTGACTTTGAAGTCGGAAAAATAAAATTAGGACTTGTGTTTGAAGTCGGAAAAAAAACATCTGGCCCTTAGACGCTTTCGTAGGTTAATGTATTTATTACTGAGTTTAAAGCATATTATGAAGCTTAAACTTCACTAAAAACATCATTCAAGTAGATGGGTAATTATTTGTAAATTTTTGGATATTAGGAGGTTATAGAAGTCGAGAAGACAACTCTATTGGATAGTTGAGCCACGTCATAGATCAAAGATCGACATATTATTCCAATTTTGTTGGCAACATCCAATAAAACTGACAGTTCAATTCTCGAGCTTGCTCGGGATCGCACATTAAAAAGTAAGAACCTCGTCGTCTTTCCTAGAAAATTTCTGAGGGTTGCTCGTAGAGGTGCAGCCGGTTGATCAAAAGTACAAATTTCCAACAAAAAGAAAATAGTAATGGCGACGTTTGATAAAATTCAAAACTTTGCAAAATCAGAAAAATAACAATAATTCTGAAAAGCTTATAATATAAATATGAATTGAAACAATATAAGTATGACCACATTCAAGACTGCAAAAAAACTATTTTTTCTAAAGGCTGTAGATCAGTGCTTGTCTCTAAAGCAGTACGCGCACTGAATCCGCTAGACTCGGATCGGCACGGAACGGGTCGGATTGGCACGACGGTTACCCGCGCACTGATTCGACTAGCAACTAGTTCTCTCGGCCGTAGTCGAGTCGAGTCGAACGGTCTCTGTCGTTCCGATCTGAATGAGTGCGCGGAGGTATATTGAAATAGAACAATGCAAAACGTTCGACAATGCCGTGCCGTGCCGATCCGAGTCGAGCGGATTCAGTGCGCGTACTGCTTAACACTACCCGTCGTATGGTTAACGGCCTTATCTCCGTAAAGCCATAAATCGTATGTCTGAGACTAACAATCATCTTGAAATACAACTCATAAATGTCATTTTGTTGATAATCGATAAAACGGCAGTGTTTCTCGCGAGACATTTATATGATTCAACACAGAACATTAATCATTGGCAGGTAAGGTCGGGAGAATTTTTTATTTATTTACTCTACCTCTGGTAAGGCAACTACAAGAGAATCTATAATTCTCAATTCAAGAAGATTTATATCAGTTCTTCAGGAAAAACGTCCTGAAACAAATTATATCCAGACAAATAAACTAATACGGGCACTCGTACGGACATAAGAACTAACAAAAATGTAAAACCAAGTTACCGGAATAAGGTTTTTATTGTTTGATGGGTTTAAAGTTATAACAAACAGTGTGGAGACAAGCAATGCAATATACTTATTGTGAAATATAAAGTTGAAAAAAGTCTGCTTTATTATGAATTATTTCTCATTCAAATATAGCCTTTTACAAATTTCAAGAACTTTTGTGTTTCTCGTTTAGGTACTTCAAAGGACATTATAATGAAAACTTTTGATGAGTAACAAATAAACATAAAACATAATTTTACTGCGACCTTGTATCATCTCCCGAAAACTAATTTCAAATATCCGTTTTGACCGCCATTTAATCGTTATTGGTAATAACATGCACGAACAAAGATTGTTTATCAACATTATCAGGAGTAATACCACGATTGATTGAATTTTCACGATAAGTCTGTCGATTTATTCCTGAACGAAACTGAATTGCTTCGAGAAAACACCACGAGTCCACAGGACTAGATTTCTGATAAAGAATGGTTACTACAAGGCCTGTTTCCTGTGAGTTTTAAGCTATCTAACTCTTGAATGAGGAGGCCATCTCAATATTTACTCGTCAGCCATTCTGAAGAAGCCATCTTTAGTTTGGGAATTTTAGCAAAACATTCATGATCTTCTATCCCAAATACTCCCACATACAAATTTTGAAGAGAGTCAGATCATAATTACAAAACCCGTTCGCCATCTTGGAGACCCAAAATTGAATTTATGGAGTTTGACTAAAAATTCATAATCTCCGACCCCTGAAACCCCAATATACCAAATTTGAATCGAATCGGGCCAAAATGACCAAACTCGCCCGCCATATATTGTATTAATGAATTTTAACAAAAACCCGCTTCGTTCCTTTTGCGAATAAACTGCATGGTCCTTCTTGACAGTTGCCTGAATGTATGCAACACATTTCACAAGTCGTGTGACATATTGCCGTAAATAATAATGTTCATTAATTTAATATAAATAATTATGTACGTTGTGGAATAAATGTTATTGGTTAATTGGCACATTTGGGAAATAATCTGATCAAATATAACTCGATCGTCGTTTATCAAATCAAATAAATTTTGGAATTTTCATCCAAACATTTTTGTTTTAGAAAATTGTTTTCGTTGAAATTGAAAAAATTATTCGCTGATAAAGGAGGTTTGTTATATTACCCCCGAAAATTCTGCATTTTGGCGGGATATTATTACCGAGAAGAGAACCCTGTATCAAAACTTCTCAAAAATTCAATTGAATACAATGAAATCAATTTAATTGAATTATACCAGAATGGGACAAAGTCTGAACCTTGCCTTCAATCCGAATCTAGGAAAAAAAATGCAAAAAAAATTCGGTAAAACGGGAAAAACTCCCGAAAAAAAAAACAGAAATAAAAAACAAAAAGAACAAGGAGTAATTATGTCCTGGGTTTTTTCCTGTTTTTTTACAGGTTTTTCCGTTTTTTTTTTCGTTTTTTTTCAGGGTATTTTTACCGTTTACCCTTCTTCCAAACCAAAGGTAATTTTCGATAAGTACGAAAAGCTCACCATAAAAACCGAAAGCCATTTTAGTGCGGGGTCCATTAAATGAGACACAAGAAAGAAAAGTAAAAAGAGTTAGGGCCAATTTATGCATCACTATCATTATCATAGTCCCAATCATAGTCACTGTCTTAATCATAAAATCAATCTCAACTGTAAATTTCAGTTCTTATGATTATGATTGAGACTAAAATTGCATAAATGCTCCCACTGAAATGTACAGTTTCAATTTAATTTTATGATTAAGACAGTGACAGTGATTAGGAGTATGATTATGACAATGTTGCATAAATTGAGCCTTAATAGAGCACTGTCAGTGACGTAATGTGACAGTTGCGGAACAATGTCATAGGGGGACAAACAAACCAAACTGAACAAAAACAAACCCATTGAACCCATTTTCCATAAGGCTACGTGAATCTTTCTGGTCAATTTTCTGCGAAAAGTGATTTATAAAAATAGCAATTATCCACTAACGCCCACAAAAAACGAATCAAATGTCAAATGCTTTGTTTGTCCCACCGTGACCGCCATGTTGTGACGTCAGCTGACAGTGCTCTATTCAAACTTATCTGCCGAAGGAAATCCAACAATTAGTAAATTGTACCAATACTCGCAATCCGCGCATGCACACATCGGTGTCGTGAGAAATATTCTCACAATTCGGTCATCAATTACAATGCTGATAAAACGAGGAAGAATCTCTTCAGACTGTGCATCGTGAAAGATGTATTTAATTCGTTACATAACCACAAAGATGAAGATGAGAAAGTGGCTCTCGAGACAAAGCAATGCATCAAGAGAATACCATCCGACGTGTTACCTAATCGAAAATGCCTCTGGAAGATTTCGTCTCGGTTCGAAATGGACAGGTGTAAAATTGTTTTTCTAGAACAGATTGTGTGTTTGACATTTGAAGTCGTCATCTGCTGACAGCAGAACCTTAGCGGTTTCTATTTGTTTAAGGTATAATTTTCACAGAATATTGGTTTGTAAAACCGCAATTGAACCCCGTTATGCAATAAGGAACCAACCGACAATTTGTAAAAATATGAAATAATAATACCAGACCATCCACTGGTTTGCAATAAAGTACCACAATTTTAAATTGAAAATAGAAAACCTGATTGAATTCCGATATATTGAATTTCATGCTCGCGTTAACTTGGCACAAAATCATAGTAGAAGGAAAAGAAGCGTATATCATTCCTGTAGACTTCTACTTCCTCATGCAAAAATAACATGTGAGTATCTGAGTACCCAAAATGTGTTTTGTCCCACTTCACATAACCCTTCTACGATGTTTACGGAGGATCCGAAAGTCATGGATATTTTAGTTGATATGAAATAGTTATACCGAAGCAGAAATCGGTACCCTCTTATATGCAACGATTTTAGGCTAGTGAAACACGTCTCACTTAGACATGCCAAAGAAAAAACTGGGTTTTACTCCTGCCTCAGTTTTCAACTCACCCATAATCCCGGCAATTTCTTCTTGAAAATAATGGCTCATACACATCCTACATGAAAAGTGAAGTGTGTGATTTCAAGCTTGAGGTTTGCACTTTACAATAGTGTTATTATACATATATGCAGGAAACATTTTCAACATTTACTGAAGAGAATGCCGATTTTATGAGTAAGTTGAAAATGAGGCAGGAGTAAAACAATTTTTTTTTAGCATGTATAAGTAGGACCTGTCACACTACTTTAAAATTGTTGCATATAGTCCAAAGAGGGTATGGGTTGCTGCTTCAGTATGATAATTCCATATTCACTGAATTATTCATGATTTTCGGTTCATTCGCAAACATCTCGGTGAAGTGCGACAAAACACATTTAAGGTACACAAATACTCGCATATTATGTTTGCATGAGACTGTAGGAGTCTTCAGAAACGATATAAACTTTTCCTTTTCCTTCTCCGATCATTTTTAGCAGAGTTATTACCAATCAAATATTCGGCTCCGCCAGAACTTTCAGTGGCGGATAATTCAGTAGCAGGTAAGCGTGTACCTGAAAGTTGATGTCGGCGTTCAACCACGTTTTCTGAAAGCGCATTTCATAAGAAATTACTGGAAATAATTTTTGTGGAGAATTGAATTGTCTTTCACCTTGTTGAGTTGTTTTTCCGATAAATCATATGCTTTCCAAGATTACACCAAAAATATATTTATGTATTTTTTAACGAAAAAAAAAAATGTTCCCCTGGAATTTTGGTAAAACAATTTTGTTTCGTGTTTATCATGGTTCCAACTACTAGCATACCAAGTTTGGTGGTGCTACAATCAATCCTCGTCTCAAAACCCAATCGTACTGGATTAATTATATGAACAATAGACCTAAATTGAAAAAATAATAGTTCAATACAATAGCTGTTTCTATGAAAAGTTGCAAAATGAGCGGGTTTTTTGCACCAGGCATGGTATTGGAACATGAGCGCAGCGAGTGAACCAACACGTCGTGTGCAAAAATCTCGCCTTTTTGTAATGTGTTATTTACAAGTCTTTTTGTAATTTCGAAGGGATCTTCATTCGTATAATACACTGAATACGGGCATAGGACAATTGCTACATTAATACTGAATTGCATAACACGAGTCTCGAATGAGGGTTCTGATTATGTTGCCGAGTAGATGGTAGCGGAGCCGGAGACACTCCCAGGATATAACTTTCAGTTGATAAGTTGTCACGATTAAATTATCTGTTAGAATACCTTTCGATCAAATTCATTAGTTTTTGCTTATTTATGGCTCCAGAATCTGCAGCAAAAACAAAAGGAGTCATTCTGATACCGAAAATGTTCGGGGGTAATACCACCAAAGCTCCAATTTAGCCGGATATTTTTTGTGGTTGTTTTAGAATACTTAAATTCGAGCGTAGCTCGAGTGATTTTGTCAAAACAGATCGAGTTGAATTACCTATATGAAAGTAATTTGCACAAGTGTGAATATGAGATTTCGTATCGATACTAGTATGAATATGACAATAGTCGGTTCAGATTTATTCGGTGGGTAATATCACAAGAGCGAGCTCAGATTCAGCCGGATATTTATTGTAGTTCTTTTCAAATACTTACTTCAGGAAGTGTCAGATCTGGCGATCGTGGAGACCAGGCAACTACTGAATGCGTACCTATCCATTTGTCAGGAACTCTGTTTTTCTCTCTAATTGAAACACCACGTACCCAAATAACTTTTGTATTGTATATGACACTAGGGTAAACACAATGAACACTAAATTAATTTTCATTCAATTCTTAACTCGTTTTTCGAATTTTAATTATTTTAAGTTGCGCGTCGGCTCATGTTTAGTGCCTCATACTGGATATATTACGGACTATAATGCGTTGTCCGACAAGTGCGCAGCAAGTCATTCCGTCTAAAGCTGGGTTAGTTTTACTGTACTTCCTGTAATTATCATTATTCATAGATTCGCATACAACTAATAAGTAGTATCAATAATTATTATTAATATAGTTATATGGAATTTCGAACCTACTTATTGACTTTCAATTATGACTTTCTCAAATTAATATTTTTCAAGCATTCAGAGCCGTAATCGGAGGTTTTTCTTGAATGATTTTAAGTAATGTCTGAAATAAGCTAAAAATATGTTTTAACAACTATAAATGATATATGAAATTTTTCAGAATACAAAATGGCTATGAATTTTGTAATAAAAATAACGAATCCGTATTAAAAAAAAGTTAATGAAGGTTCCTCGGCAACGAAACGTCATAGTGAAAATATGTCCAAGCCATCTTGTTAAACTTGAAAAGTGGTGAAAATGCATTATTTATTTTTTGATGTCTTTTAAAAAACGTCAGAAATGAATGAAAACAAATATTGAAAATTTAACCAACATTATACCTCCAACCGTTTCCGAGCTCTTAATGATATTCCATCTTGTTAAACTTGAAAAGTGGCAATGAAAATGCATTTATTTTTATGCCTTTTAAAAAAACCACCGTATAAGCGTATTAAAAATAAACGAATCTTCAAAAAAGTTTCGCGATAGAGAACCAGTCCCATGGATCTGTATGGCAATATTCTCTGGATTATATATGATATTGTCGTATTAATATTGATGCTTGTGCTTGTATCGAATTTTCATTCTCACCATATTGCAGAATATACAATTCAGGTGTAATTTCAATTGGGGGTGGTTTCTTTTTCTATTATTTCATAGTATACTTACACTGAAACTTTTCGAATTTTTGGTGAAGTAAATACACTGATGTTTTATCCCAACACCAAACCACTATTGTTAACTATTGTCATCATCTTGAGACAGACTGAATTTCTTCCAGGAAATAAATTATTATCGATCTTGTATCGAAAATGTATATTATTTGAAGCAACAAACAAAAAAAAATTAAATGAATAGAGGAAGTTTATTTTGAATGAAAAAGTTAAATTTTGTAAAAAACATGGAAATGTAAACGGAAACGCTAGTAAATTTACACATATATGAAGATTAGTTGAAGTTGTATAATCGAGAAAATAAACCTTGAAACAAACCGACGATAAAAGACAGACATCCATAATGAAGGAAGTTGAAGATACACCGACAAAGGGATATTATGTATTTTCGGTCTGTAAATTTGTTGTTAATAACCTAAATGTGATATCATTGAGTGAATGGAGGATATCAGTGAATAATAATAAAAAATTATGGTGTCTCGAAAATCTCGTTTTTCTATTGACTAAGCATAGGCCCATCTTTCCAATCCAGTCAGTGTCTTCCAATATCTTTCAAGAATCTCACGATCGAATAAGAAATCATATATTCAAAGATATAAATTACAGGTCGTACACATATAATTAACAACTGTGTACGGTACATGGTATAAAAAATAAGTTGTATAATGCAATCAATATCTCACGTGAGAAAAAAATAAGTGGATTGTGAAGTACTTACAAACAATCCTATTATTCGTTGTGATATACAAAACAACGATTCTGGTGTTAAATAATCGCAAAAACTGTTTTTGCACAACAATAGCAACCATTGCAATTTAAAGCATTGGAGTATTAATAACGTTTCTCACACAATTATATAATGTAGGTGCTTTACTTATGCGATTACAGGGTTTAAGCAATATGGAAAAATATGAGAATTTTGTTGTTGAGTACTACAATGATGATTTTCGAAGTGAGGAAATGGCATTTTGGGACTGAATACACAATAGGGACCAGGTGTATTCTGAAATAATTTGAAGCCAAGAAGCCAACTGGCATATTCAGAGTCGTAATTTTTTATATTTCTTAATTCGAAATTGAACTTTGTATTTTCTTCATCTTATCTGAATGATGATTTCCAAACATCAGAACGTCCAATTTAGTCAAACACCTTGTATAATTTCGATTCTACAACTCATCATTAAATTAGCCAATAGCACTTTTTTAATAAATCATTTGTTACATATCTTAAATTCCCTAACTAAATACCATTTGAGGTTTTGTTTTCAGGGGTAATATAATAAGTGGTATGATTATTACCGATAATTTTTTGGAATATTAATGAATTGCAATCCCAAAGCTGAAAATACAACGAGTCCGCATCTGGTAATTGATGCTTTACTTCTAGCCGTATTCAACGGAATACTCTTTTCCACGGCCTCATCTATGATACCAATGGACATTTGTCCCCAACGATCGCTCATATTGATAAATGAAGATAAGTCAAAACACATAAATTTGACGTTTATAATTTAAATCATGATTTTCACTTGACAGATAGTAAAACAAAAACTAAGCAGGTTTATCACCGTGAAAATACAGCGACAAGCTATATTTTCACTGTAGTTCTGATTCTATTGGCTGAATTTCAAAATTTGAAATCCACTGATTGGTTGTTAAGCAAGGAAATATATTGTCAAGAAAATACGAGGGTGGCTGCTCAAAGTGGGACTGGGTGGGTCACACTGATGTATCGTGATGTATCCCTGGCAATATCAAAACTAATCGAATGTTATTTTCACAATTTCAATAATTTCTTTATAACTAGAATAAATATTTAAACTCAACAGGCTCAATATGTTGGATATTGAAACACATTAATAATGGCAAAGTGAAAATATTCACCTTCTGTTCATTTTATCCACGAATAAATCGATATGAGAAATATCGTGAGCTTAGCACTGAAATCTCGTTAGACCTTGAACTCAACGTATCACGTCCAATTAATGTGATTTCACCTCGTCGATACGAGCGAAATCGTTACAGTTTCTTGGCAAATTGCAGAATAATATATTATAGCGAGATCGCCTTCAGTTAGATGAGAGGTGACTCATTTACTACTCGGGCGAAGAAACAGTCATCAAGAATTTGCCGAAATATCTTCTTCAGGATTTCCTGTTAGTTGGATAACTAATTGAATAAAAAACTTCATGTCCACTTCTTTGAAAAAAAAATAAATAAAAAAAACTCAAACGTTATTGCAAAAATAATGTAGAAAATAGGCTATGGTTCTGAAATGCCAACTCTGGTGTAGGAAGAGAGCATTTTGGTTAGGCGAGTTTTTTTTAAGTTCTTCGATCGTACCTTGGCATTGTAAGCCTCTGTCAAATATTCGATTCTAAGCCGAGTTTATTATTTTTCGATTTATATAATGAAAGTTTTTTCGCTAAGTAGATTAGTTTGGGAATTTAACTACTGAAAAGTTACCTTTTGCAAAATTGTCTTATTTCTGAGAATAAATCAACTGGCCTGTATATAACACGATAGAAGAGTTCCGGATCGTAAATCAAAATCAAATAAATTCAATGCCATCCGATGTGAAGAAATTGAGAAAGTTCCATCATTTCGGATCATCACAAACAGAGGGTGCCCACAAAGAGGGATACAATCACCTCTCACGTGGAGTCTCGTAGTAGACGAACTACTCGGAACACTGACCGGGAACGGAGTCACTTGCCTTGGATATGCGGACGACATAGTCATTTTGGCCAAATGCAAATTCGAAGAAAACCTCTACGATCTCATAGAAAGAGATCTAGAGACAACCAGAAGGTGGTGCCTCTCGGAGGGGTTGAGTACCATTCACTGGAAGAACAAATTTTCAACACCTAAGGACTGTTCGCCTCGACGGAGCAGACTTAGAATGGCAGCAAGAGATGAAGTATCTAGGACTTACCCTAGACTCAAAACTACTCTGGAACAGACACGTAGAAAAGATCGATAATAAGGCAAAATCATCACTGATGGTGTGCAGGAACATTGCAGGAAAAACATGGGGCTGTAACCTATCAGTACTGCGATGGATGTACACCATGATAGTGAGACCTATGATCACCTACGGAGCAGTAGTGTGACACGGCAGAACCGAGCTCGCCACAACAAAGAAAACCTTGGAGAAAGTGCAAAGAGTAGCATGTCTTTGTATAACAAGAGCAATGAGGTCGACTCCAACAGCAGCAATAGAGGTCATTCTGGACCTCACTTCTCTCCATATCATGGTGAGGAGAACTGCTTAGGAATAAAACCTCAGATTGGCTAAAGTCGGACTCAAAAGGACAACACACGGTGTAAGGGGCAATTACCAGAAAATTTATTTTTGAACGGAATGAAACACCAAGCGAGAATGAAACATAGAATCGGTCCAAAACTCCAAAACTCCCGAGGGAACTGGAGCAGGAGTCTTTGGGCCTCGCACCAATTACTCGGAACCCATGGGCCAGTTCTCCAGTTTTTTTCAAGCGGGAATTCACGCCATAGAAAGGTGCATTCAGTTCAACCTCAACAGGAAATACCGAAGATGGTTTGGGAATGCCTAGACAAACTTAATGATCTAGGCAGGAACAACAAGGTGGCCCTCCTTTGGGTGCCGGGGCACGTTGGAATGGAGGGCAATGAACAAGCTGACACCCTGGCACGAAAAGGCACATCAACGCCATTGATCGGGCCAGAACCATTCTGCGGACTTGGAAAATCTTACTTCCGAGAAGAACTCAATAAAACTGAAGAAGCAATGAGGCAACATACTGGCTAAGACTTCTAGGGCTGAGGCAGGCCAAAGATCTTGAATATACTGGGATCACACCAGCTGACTGTGGGAGAAATACCACGGGTAGACCCCCTCAAAATCCTGAAATTCCTGAAGGAATTGAGGCTTGAAGGGCTGCTGTAAACAAGAAGACCTTTTGATAGCAGAAGAAGATGGGGCAGAATAAATCTAATCAGGTCGCGGCCCATCAGTCACCATCCGTACTTACCAATACCAATGAAACACCCTGCATATTTGTTATTTGAAAGTAAAGCCTCAAAAAGGAAGCCAAAAATTCGAATTTCAAACTTCTAACTCAACTACGACAAACTCGGTAATTTTTGACAGCCACTTTCCAATCATATACCGAACATACAAAAAAAACAAAAAACCAAACTCCCACAGGTCGGTGTTGTTCACGTATAAAGCAATTATCACCCATTTTCTTATAAAAAGACCGCCAACGATAACGGTTACCTTTTCTCAGTAATAAACCACCGATCTGTTATCTTGACGTGATGTCCGATCGATCAAAATTGTTCATGTAAATATTTATTTTGATATCGGAATATAGTCACGTTTACAGAATAACCGAACAGAGGTTCGACACAGCAAGTAAAACCGTTATGTTCTATTTCATGATGACGAAACTATTAAGTCGTATACGAATCAAGTTTCGAAAATATGATATACGAACTCCTATGTGTCAAATTGAAATAAATGAATCTGAAAATTATTGTTAATGGGATATTGTGTAATGATGTTGAATGTCTAGTATTTATGAAGTTATATCCACCAAACCAGTTGAACGAAACTACCAGAATTAGGAAGTATACACAAATCAAATAATCCAGTAAGATTGGGTTTTGAGTCTAGGATCGATTGTAGTACCACCAAACTTGGTATGCTAGTAGTTGAAACCATGATAAGCACGAAAAAATTGTTTACTGAAATTCCAGGGGTGCAACATTTATCTTTTTTATTTTTTTTATTTTTTTTTTTTTTCGTTTAAAAGTAAATAGATTTTTGCTGTAATCTTGGAAAGTATATGATTTATCGGAAAAACAACTCAACAAGGTGAAAAACAATTCAATTCTCCACAAAAATGATTCCTAGTAATTGTTTACGCCGAATATTTCATTGGTCATAACTGAAAATGATCGTAGAAGGAAAAGTTTATATCACATTACACACAATACACTTGCTTTCAACAAGGACTGTGGTCTGTCCATCGATTCCGATATTGGGTACTTGAGAAAAAATCCCTCGTACCTACATCGGGCTCGAACCGACTACCACTAAACTGAAGTTCTAAATAAATAAATAAATAAATAGGGTTTTATTTGTAAAATTCCAACAATGACATTTCACATGTAATGACAAGACACTTAACATATACTATTTCCACAATCCAGGGGGAAGGGGAAAAGGGTATACGGGCGCAATAGTAGCAACCCCCTACACCTTTTCAGGGGTGCAGGAGGGGTGCCTTGCTGAGGCGAACATAGCGCCCCCGCGAAAGGGCGCGGTAGTCCGCCCGCGCTGGTGTTAACCACTGACCACCACGTATAAGTGAAACTTATTTCACTAGTCTGAAATCGTTGCATATGGTCCAAAGAGGGTACTGATTCCTGCTTCAGTATAATAATTATTCCATATCAACTGAAATATCGATGACTTTCGGATTCTCCGTAAATATCGTAGAAGGGTTAGATACTCACATGTTATATTAGCATGGGGAAGTAGAAGTCTTCAGGAACGATATTCACTTTTTCTTTTTCTTCTACTATAATTTTTAGCAAATCTTATTTTTGGTCCTGCCGGAAATTACAGTGGCGGTTAACGCGAGCCTGAAATTTGATATCGGAATTGAATCAGGTTTTCTGAGAAAACGAACGCATTTTGTATCTTATACTTTCCAAAACAACAGCAAAAAAATTATAATTTTTTCAAATAAAAAATTTTTTGGGTTCCACCCCTGATATTTTGGTAAACAATTTTTTTTCTAATAATATATTATGTCAAGAAGTCATGTGCCGAGTTTCAAAGTGCTACGATTCATTTTTCGCTTGTGGCTTACATTTGTCTGTGGTTACTGTACCTACTATGATAATTTTGTTCATTTAATTGCTAATTAGTGGAGGTCTTCACTCTCGATCTTTAACAATTTTTAATTCATCTGAATACGTTTGCGAATAAAATCGTATATTTTATTCGGAGTAAAAGTGAGTTTATGTGGTTCAGCGCCACAATGCAAATTATCGCAGTTTTGACAGCAAAATTTATAAATTCCTGATCTATCAAAGTTGGGATTTTGTCTTTCGGATTACCTCATAACATTTGGAGATTGTTCAACTGCTATGTAAAAGCTGAAAGTTCGCTTCTCGTGTTAATTTTGACAAAAAACAAGAGATCTGCGAATATTCGTTTCATGCTAAATATTTGCGAGAAAATTAATCAGGTGTTGTTGATCATCAACTAAAAACTCAGCATAAAATGAAAAATCAAAATTTTGAATTGATGAAACCAATGAATCATACAGGAAGTTATATTATTATGAAAGTATTGCTATTTACAAGAACGGATTGAAGCCTTTGCTCAATAATGATGATGGGCCATTCAATTCTAAACTATTTGAGTTGATATCGATGAAGGAACCTATTATTGGTATGCTCGGGTCGGATAATCCTTAAGCTATTCTCCCCACCAAAACTAAGGGTCGTTGTTAATTCTATAGGTATTCTCCTCACCAATTTATAATTTGACCTGACAACCAAAATAAATATAGAAGGAAAAGGAAACCGAAATTGAAAACATGCATTTTGCGAGGAGTAATTATTCAATCTGATTGAACTAGAAAGAACTAACCTTACAGAGACATTTGAGTGCGTGGAAATTGAACACATAAATTTTAATTGGGTGAACGAAAGGGCAGAGCTTATTTCCCAAAAATATTTGGTGAGGAGATTACCAATAGGATTATCGCACACCCTTTCTTTTAAACGTATCAGGTATATCAGAGGTAGGATCACGCCCACTTCAGCATTAATGCATAGTAATTAATTGTAGGGTAATTGTGTGGTAAAAGGGAAAATACTTCTTGTTCCCATTTTCGATTAATCTTTATATTCTGAACTTAAGAGGCCATGAGCGCGGTCACATTTGTGCCGTTTTATGGGATAAAAAAGTCGATAACTCAAAAACGGTTCGTCGTATCGATTTCAAACAAAAGCAGGCTTCTAGAGGACGTTTGATTCTATGTAACTATGTCTGCGGCAGCACTTCAAGATGCTTTTCATAGATAGTCGAGGTAGTTGCAGTGGTATTTCTCTTCCATTAAAATTTGAAGCAATCTTTATCCAATCGAAATGAATTTGGTATCAAAAGAAAGGTAAAACGTTGATCTATGTACGTGCTGAAATGTTTTTTTGAAATAATTTTTTCATCTATCTAAAGAATTCCTTCAAAATAATTGCATTTTTGGGACATTTTCAAGATTTTTTTGTGAAAAGTTGGATTGAAAATTCAATTTCCATTACAGCACGTACGTAGAATCAAACTTCCTCTAGAAGCCTCCCCTTTTTTGAAATCGATAAGACGAACCATTTTTTCATGTGATCACGCTCATGGCCTCTTAAGAACTAATTACTCGTCGCTGAAAATTTTGCAATGCAGACAATCCTATTTGACAGAATTACTGGTAATTCTGAAATATCTTCATTATTTATTAATATCCGTGTCATCTCTATAAAATTCTCTTCCGATACGGTCACGGAAATCTATATATGGTTGACAATGAGAATGCGAATCGCCTTCGAATAAAGTAGAAAATTAGGTCAGGTACGCGCGTAAGTGTAACATTCATTCCCTTATAGACATGGATTTGTCATAATTATTGATCGGATGAAGTGATAGAGCTAATGCATATTTATTACATGTAATCGCCATTTAGCAAAGCCATTATGAAAATGGCGTATATAAATTATTTATCAATCTGATTTCTTCAAGTATTTGTCGCGATATAAGTATGTGATGTGCCAATAAAAAATCTAGGAAAGTATTGATGTGAGGTGTGATAAATTCCTACTCATGTCAACGATCCTGCACAAAAAATTTGGAAAAAGTCAAAACTAGACTCACTGTTTTCTTCACAAACACAACGTTATTAGGCTGCAGCCCAGTTGCGTCCCGCGGTCAGAAAATTGACCCTTTTACTGCTCAGTTGCGTCCCGGGCTGAAGCTCAGTTGAGTCCCGGTCAGAAAATTGATCATTTTACTGCCAAGTTGCGTCCCGGGTTGCATGCTGCCTAGTTGCGTCCTGGGCCCCAGCTCAATTGCGTCCCGCGGTCAGAAAATTGACCATTTTACTGACTAGTTGCGTCCCGGGCTGCATGCTGCCTAGTTGCGTCCCGGGCTGCAGCCCAGTTGCGTCATGCGGTCGGAAAATTGACCCTTTTACTGCCCAGTTGCGTCCCGGGCTACAGCCCAGTTGCGTCCTGCGGTCAGAAAATTGACCCTTTCACTGCCCAATTGCGTCCCGGGCTACAGCCCAGTTGCGTCCCGCGGTCAGAAAATTGACCCTTTCACTGCCCAATTGCGTCCCGGGCTACAGCCCAGTTGCGTCCCGCGGTCAGAAAATTGACCCTTTTACTGCCTAGTTGCGTCCCGGGCTGCAGCCCAGTTGCGTCCCGCGGTCAGAAAATTGACCCTTTCACTGCCCAATTGCGTCCCGGGCTACAGCCCAGTTGCGTCCCGCGGTCAGAAAATTGACCCTTTTACTGCCTAGTTGCGTCCCGGGCTCCAGCCCAGTTGCGTCCCGCGGTCAGAAAATTGACCATTTTACTACTCAATTGCGTCCCGGGCTACAGCCCAGTTGCGTCCCGGGCTACAGCCCAGTTGCGTCCCGCGGTCAGAAAATTGACCCTTTTACTGCCTAAGTTGCGTCCCGGGCTGCAGCTCAGTTGCGTCCCGCGGTCAGGAAATTGACCATTTTACTACCTAATTGCGTCCAGGGTTGCATGCTGTCTATTTGCGTCCCGAGCTGCAGCTCAGTTGCGTCCCGCGGTCAAAAAATTGACCCTTTTACTGCCTAGTTGCGTCCCGGGCTACAGCCCAGTTACGTCTCGCGGTCAGAAAATTGGCCTTCTTACTGCCCAGTTGCGTCCCGGGCTGCAGCCCAGTTGCGTCCCGCGGTCAGACAATTGACCCTTTTACTGCCCAGTTGCGTCCCGGGCTGCAGCCCAGTTGCGTCCCGGGCTGCAGCCCAGTTGCGTCCCGCGGTCAGAAAATTGTCCCTTTTACTGCCCAGTTGCGTCCCGGGCTGCAGTTCAGTTGCGTCCCGCAGTCAGAAAATTGACCCTTCTACTGCCTAGTTGCGTCCCGGGCTGCATGCTGCCTACTTGCGTCCCGGGCTGCAGCCTAGTTGCGTCCTTCGGTCGGAAAATTGACCCTTTTACTGCCCAGTTGCTTCCCAGACCGACTATATTACAGGGATATATTCCAGTTGTCAAATTCACAACTGGAAGTGTGAATAACATCAAGACACCAGTGCTGCTATTTTCTAACCGGCCGGCGGCGCCGGCGTGTGGTTTCAATAATTCGTCTAGGAATGAAACGGGACAAACATTCACCCTTCATGTGTGTTAGAGTGAAACAATTGAAAAATTCGCATACATAAAAGTTAGAAAATACCAGCCCAGGACAGGATCACAAATCTATCGAGTCGCTGAAGATTTTTCGATTTTCTTTGCCTTTTTTTCGAAGACTTCACACTTCAATACTTCTAATATTAATTCAGCTGTATCAACCGTGTCGTGTTTTTTGTTCTATATAAGAACATAACAAACATACTACCTACATCACCGTTGTCTATTAGTTTTACTCAGTCAATCAGAACAAGTTCAGCAACTCGCGCAAAAAAATAAAATACCTAACGGGTATCACCTACCAAAATGAAATGTTCTTCCACAAGACCAATCGATTGTTTAATTATTTTAGCATTTTCAGAAAGTGGTTGGTGAAATACATTTCACTCTAACAGATAAGCCACCATCGGAAAATTTATTTAATATCCATAAGCAAGGAGTTGGTGGAGTTGTTATACGGAGTATAAAAACTCTTAGCAGTTTCACTGACATGGAATACGTTTAAAGTTGGAGGACAAAAATATACCAATGAAACAATTTCAAAAATACGACTTGATTAAGTAATTATACGATGCATATTTCTTCATACCTGTTCATAGAAAAGGCAGAAGATATTTGAGATGTTGCTGTAATAGTACTCTTTTGAGCTGACCTATATACCTTCTGTGGTACACACATTGGCTTTTTACGAATATAATGATATCTGTGATATCCTACTTGACAGGAAATGGTTTTCTTTCCGCAAGTGGAGGATATGTTTCTATTAGAAAATGCATATACACATAAGGATTATACTATACGCTTCAACCCAGGGGGGGAGTTTTCTTGGGTGTACCTCAGGCGTTTTGAAAAAGAGAAATGTTAAGTCTTTCAGAAAGCCGGAACAAAAATGTCGGTAAATTTTATAATATGAAGAACCCAGGTCGTCTCTTTGATTCACAAAATTTTGTCTAGATAAAGCTAGACATCAAACAAACGTCTGCTATCATCAGAATAGTGGTAGAAAATGTCAATTATGTAAAAAAATTAATATCGTAAAGTGAATTCAGGTCGATTGAAAATTCTCAAAACAAAGTCAGCTGAAAAAATAATGGGGAAATATGCGTTGGTTGCTCATATATAGTGTCATCTAGAAAGAAAGTATCTTATAAAAATTTTCTTTATTATGTACTTTTTGACAAAATCTATTCCTGAATAAAGTTTGTCCTTCCCGAAATCTAAACATCAACAGAGTGCAGCCAAACACACGCAATATACAAGGCACATTGGAAAATTTGATTTTGAGTCAGAAGTAAAGTGTAGATAATATCGAAAAATGTTATTCAAAATTTTGTCCAGTATTAAAAAATATATCTAGATTTGAAGACATCGACATCTAATAAGTAATGTTTATTCAAACGACATCACGTATACAACGGTTCCTCCAAAATCGTCTCATATTACAACCTGCCCAACTATTAAGTTAACTATTGTAATTTTTCTTTTGAACTGAAGGGAATTTCAGAATTGTTGGTGCAAAGTTCTTTTTATTTTTATTAACACCTAACCTTGCTCAAAATAATACAATATCATAAAAAGGAAATAATTTTAAATAATATTAAAAAAATTAAATTTGATTAATTCACCAATAAAGTACTTGTTTATTGGGAATGTGAAGAAATATGGCCGAAAAAAAAATTAAAGAAGAGAAGATGTGATTCAGCCGAACTTCCTACGTGAATAGAAATCGTTCCACCGTCAGCGGTCCCATCGAGACTGACCCGTCGAGCTCAGTCCTCACATCTATATGCCGTCACTTTGGAGACAAGCCAAAAATGTCTTTCTCAGCATCGTTCAAAAAAATATAGGCAATTCAGGGATAAAATTGACCATAGCAGTCTATGCCAACAAACAAAAAAAAATATTGACTGTTGTTTTACAAAAGATAAACAAAGAAAACAAACAAAGAAATTCAAATTTTCTTTGTGGCCAAAAGTCCGTATGTTGAAGTAAAGTTTGAACATAACTAGATTGAAATAAAGTTTTGTTTTAATTTTGTACTGGTCGTAGAAAAAATAATATAGGTATGCAACGATCATGTAATTGCTACTAACACACGCGCAAGAGATTAACGACAGTCGCACGAGGTTTACGACGCTCGTGTCAACATGATCGTTACGTCATAATATACCTACTATGCATCCGGTATTGGCCCCTGGCTCTATAGGTATATGCAATGTCTTCCAAAATAAAAAAATATTCAAGGGAATTGATATACATTTCTATGTCACCCTTTTACGTCTGATTGCGCTACTTATTTTTTACCCACTAAGAAATTCGAAATTCTCGTACGCTAAAACAATACAATTGGAAAAAATGCATCGTATTTTTGAATTAGGTCTCATGTTTGCTATTTTCATAACATCACCCATATATTTGAATTCTGCCTTTTAGAGAATACTGGACAATAAAACAATTTTAAGCCAGCTGTGGTCGTAAAAGCGTAGACCGTTTGAGATGTTTGAGTATTTATACAGCCTCGAAACCCTTCAAGCGTTCAAGGTCAAATTTACTATGAAAGTTGTAAATATTATACACCTTAATGAGTTGAAGTGAGACGCAATTATATTTTCTTTAACATGGGTCACCTCCCCAATTATTTGGGATCATTACTTCCCCCTTCATGCCGCATATTTACTTGGACCGTTTTCAGAAGGTATACCCCTTCTTAAGGTAAGTTCGTTTGATCTTGTAAGTATGTGTTTGATATAATTCAAAAGCCGTCTTGGAATTAGTCAGGTAATTGCCATAATAGCCTAACACTGTAGGAGGGCGGTAGCAAAAAGCAGTGGTGGCTCGTGGGTCATAAAAGTAGGGGACACTCAAATAGTATATTCGACTGTTCGTAGTGACGCGCTACTGTTTACTCTTGATGTTTCATGTATGATTTGGAAGAAAAAAGTTGGGGGGGGGGGCTGAGCCCTCCTCCGGTAAAAGGGTAAAACGTCGACTATCTCGCGTTACAGTACATTTTCTGTTATGATTTATTGCCTTTTTTCCTACCAAATTGAGAATATAATTCAGGTCACTGTTAAGGTGGATTCATGCAAGCATAAATCTTAAATCTTAAACTTAAATGAATTTAAAACTAAAATTAAGAATATAAAACAATGTAATGAAATAGAGGTGTTCACGCAAGAAATTAAGCAATTAAAATTAAGAATATAAAACAATGTGATGAAATGGAGGTGTTCACGCAAAAAATTAAGCAATTAAAATTAACATTAAAACTAAGAAAGATGGCCAACTTTCAACTAATAACTTAATTTTTTTCATAAATTAGAAACGGCGCATGCGTAGTCTCTTTACTCACAACTGATTGCTTTCAAAGAGGAAATAGGCTATGTCATGTTCGCAATTTCAGCATAGGTTTGACGCCATATTTTCTATATCTCTTATTCCTCACAACACCAAAGGCTCCCGCAGAAGCAATAATCTACTCAGTACTAAACCATACTCACTTCTCTTGGTGATAGTTTTCATGTTGTATTGTAAACACCAGACCAAAATAGATAAAACAAAAAACAACAAAACACGATAATCTTAGGTTAGGGTTCACCTTTTGTTTTCTGATCAAAGAATACCCTAATATAAGACGTTTCAAAAATTGACAGTTGGAACGATATGCGCATGTCTAGTACTTTCTTAATTTCGTTAAATTGATGCTGCATGAACATCGTCATATTCTTAATTTAAAATTCATCTAAATCTTAAATTCATTTTAGTTTTAGTGATAGTGATATTTAGTCCGTTTTCCTCCTCCTTTCGGACGATGTTCGTTTCGCCAGGAGCCGAAAACTCTATGACGAATATCGTCCTACTTTGATGGTCCAGGAGAACTACATCAGACGTATTTGCTTGTATTTGTCTGAGGGTGGGGAATGAGTAGTTCCAATAGATTCGGCCAATTAGTTTCGGTAATAAATAACATTATTTTTAGCCAAAACAATCCGAAGGTCACTACTGAACTGGCTACTGTGTGTGACTCATTAATCCATCGGCGCGAAATTAATGGTAAACTTGACACACAAATGCGACGACGTCGATATATTTTTTTTTTCTGTAAATCGAGTACCATATTCGTCGTCACAACAGCCGCGACCTTCGGCATTGTTCCATAATGTATCGAGCACCCATTTATTTAATGTGTGTAGGCCGTCGACAAAATCGCAAATGGCTTTTCTCGTGATTTTAATCACCTGTACCGCGCTTGACCGACACATTCGAAAATAACCCGTTTTAAACAGGTGAATATTGTAATATCGTAATTCTCCGACTTTTTTCGATCATAAGCGATATGGAAAGCAGATCCGGGACCTACTTCAGATACGGCTTCAATTAACGGTTGTGACTTGATGTATGCATGCACTGTGGGTTCACACGTATCACTTCATTAATTATTCTATCATGATATGATAATTACAGTGTGAATCATATCGGAGACGGAGATGTCTTCCTGGAATACGGCCGTATGTGCACCCATGAATTTTAATCGCGATATGAGATATGCTTTTGTACGAACGGTATAGAAGTTAAATCACATTATTCCTATTTTCATCATTATACATCACCTAATATGTTTTTCAAAAGTTTCTGCATATATCTTCAAACGGGTACTCAATATCTCCAAAGTAAAGCTCTTTTTTTTAAATACTCTTTAATCGTTTTGAATGGAGTCACCAAGTCAGAGAAACCCGATGGGGAAGTAACTCGTTCATTAGGTGTACATCATAATATTTTCATTACTTCATTACTCATTATGTCCCGAGCATTACACCGCTTAGCCATTACAGATTCACGATTGAAACGTTTACATGAAAAATTTACGCTAATCAAAATAGTCAAATCGCATTTCATGCCCCTTCAATAGTTTTTTAGAGAATAACCTGGCCCCTAAAACTTTTCTTATTATTTTTCATTGGAAGTAATTAGTAATTAGGTGTACAAAAAATTACTAGTTGTTTCCCCCTCGGAGAAACCCATACGAGATACAACAAATCAACAATGATGTGTATAACCTTCAAACCTTCGCAATGCTTGCTTGATACTAATTTTATGATTTGATTTGATTTATCAGGTAAGGTTTGAATTTTTTAATTTGTAGCGGATTCTATATCTGAATCTATTCTCCAATGGTCTGAACTAATGTCGATGAAATTTTACTAAATTGGAATGAACGTGTCAAACTTGACAGTTCGCAAAATAAATGAACAATGGGCGCAACGCTTGCTTGTTGCATGATTCTAATATCATTAATTTAAGGAATGTTGACTAATTTTGAGTAAATAATTATTAATTAAATATTTGTGTCGTAAATTCATATTACGATAATCGATGGGTTATCAAACTCGGCCTACAGGCCTCGTTTGACAAATGTTCCATCTCGCATATCGTAATATGAATCTTTACGATACTTATATCGTAAATATCTATTTTCTAAAAGCGTGCGTGTTTCACCCTATAACCGCAGTTTCTTCAAAAGCGATACATAACTTTTTTCAATGCGCTTGTAGAAAAAATCTTGATTCTAACTCATACGGAATGGTACTTTCCACCTACAGTGTGACCCATTTAAGATGGAAACACCCTTATAAAACATATATTTTTAAACCAATTGGATTGATTTTTTTGGATAAATCCCCATTTCCAGAGTCAACTAATCTTTTTTTTTCAAGGTCAAAAGTCTAAGAAAATTACTTGCGATTTTTTAGACAAAATCTGACTACACCACTGGATTCGCGACATTTTCGAATGGTTCATATGTAAATTACGTTAGAATGCGTCAATCAATAAAAACGTTAAGAGGGAACGAAATTTGAGAAATATGCCGTTTAATCGTCCCACCACTGCAATTTCCAAACTTTTATCATAACTTTGACTACACCGCTGGATTCAAGGAGTCTCGAGATACCACTGACCATAATTTCATCAGAATCTGTTGATAAATAAAAAGTCCTGAAATTCCATTAGCATATTTTTCAAATTGTATCTTATGATTTTCTTATTTATGAACAGGTTTCGATGAAATCTTGATCAGTGATATATCGAGACCTCCTGAATACAGCGGTGTATTCCGAATTTTGATAAAAGTTCTAAAATTGAATTAGCGGGTTGATTGAACGGCATACTTTTCAAATTTCATTACCTTAAAACTTTTTTATTGATCTACCCATTTCAACGTAATTTACATATGAATCATATGAACATAACGCGAAAAAAAATCATTCCAATCGTTTGAAAAATATAAGTTTTATAAGGTTGTTTCCATCTTAAATCGGTCACACTGTATATGAAGTGAGCCAGATAACTTAAAAAAATTAAAAATTAAAAAAGGATTATTCCATAATTTGCCGCTTTTTTGTCGGTAATTAATTGGGGAGAAAAAAATTTGTCGCATCCTTCTTTTAAAAAATATACGATATTCCGCAATTTCTATTTTTTATCAGTTTTGTTTTTTCACCTTATTGACGCTAATTAGTTTCGCTAACTTCATATTTGAAGTAACCACAATTTGCAGCTTTTTTGTCGCTAATTAGTTGCGGCGAAAATATTTTGTCGCTGTTTTGTTTTAAAAAATATAAGATGCTTCGCTAACTTCTTATGAGGTTTGCGAAATAATTTCCGCAATTTCGACCTTTTATCAATTTTGAAGTTGCCATAATTTGCAGCTTTCTGTCGCTAACTAGTTGCACAAAAAATGATTCTGTCGCTCTTTTCTTTTGAAAAATTCACACTTCACAAGAAGTTAGCGAAACAATTTCCGAAATTTCTACCTTTCATCAGTTTCAAAGTAGCCATAATTTGCAGATTTTTGTTGCTAATCAAATGCGACAGAGACTTATAACCTTCTGAATCGACCTCTCCGAGGATTTTTTCCGAAATATCTTTTTATTCAGAAATAAAAAATGTATTCCACTGGGCTTTTACACACTGTATAATAGCAACATTCATGTTCTGCCCGAGGCCAATCTGACACGTAAGTTTCAACTAAAATATTCGAAGCAAGCAGAAAGTGTATACCTCTGCGTTTGGTTCAGTACACCATTTATAGGCAAAGAAATCCAGCTCCCGGTGATTAGATTAGAAATAGAATAATAAACAGCTGATAAGTTCCATGAACTCTGATCGATAACAACGTTATGCGTTTCACTTCGCGCCGCATAAAAATGCGTAAGATTTCGATTGATTGACAGTGAAAGTGTTCACGAGGTCGTTTCTTTTATCGGTCGTATAGGTATTGTTTTCTCTATAATCGCCGATATTCTTCAATGGAACGGAATTCGGTTCGTGTATTTAGCGTACGACGTTACCGAGCACTTTCCAAAATCCATTGTTTTATACGAGATGTACTTTTTCGGGTGAAACCACTTATACCTACTTAATTCTCAATAAAACAGAATAGTTCAGTCGGTTTAGAAATTTTCTATACAAATTAACCTAACCAGCATGGAAATGTTCTTTCATAAACTGTTGGTAGAAGTCAATTATATTTCTTAGAAAGTTAGAAACTAGATGTCCTGCCATACCAGGATGCTCACTGCAATTATCCTATACAATATAGGAATATATTTGGGTCAAGAATCCATTAGAAAACAACTACTTTCCTGGCTAATCCAACGACGAACGTTGAATTACATCCAATTAATTTCCGTGCAGAGTTCCTACCCTATAGAGCGTATTCAGCGGGCAAAGAATAATTAATTTCCGTCAAAAACCCCGAGCAACGGGTATTTCAACAGTTTCGAGATTTTTCTTCTTCAGGGGGTTATTGAGGGGTAGTTTTTGGTTCACAAATTATTTCAACCTATAGAGCTTACTCAGCAGCTGTGGAATAAGGCATTTCCGAAAAAAAAACTTCGTGCAACGGGTATTTCAACAGTTTCAAGATTTTTCTTCTTCAGAGGGTTATTGAGGGGTAGTTTTTGGTTTACAAATTATTTCAACTTATTGAGCGTACTCAGCAGCTGTGGAATAAGGCATTTCCAAAAAAAAAAATTTCGTACAACGGGTATTTCAACAGTTTCAAGATTTTTCTTCCTCAGAGGGTTGTTGAGGGGTAAGTCTCGGGGGTAGTGTTTGGGTCACAAATTATTTCAGCAGGTAAAGAATAATTAATTTCCGTCAAAAAACCCCGAGCAAGGGGTATTTCCTCGGGTATTTCAACAGTTTCAAGATTTTTCTCAGAAGGTTATTGAGGGGTAGTTTTTGGTTCACAAATTATTTCAACCTATAGAGCGTACTTAGCAGCTGTGGAATAATGCATTTCCGAAAAAAACAACGGCTTTTTCAACATTTTCAAGATTTTTCTTCTTCAGTACACCATGAAATCAACAATGCAGACTGACCTGTTCAGCTGTCATCCAATACAATCAAATTGCGCTGATTTTGTTGGATAGCCAAAATTCGAATACGCGATTTTATCGAATTCAACAAAATCGTACAACATAGTAGTTGTACCGTGAGTGGGGCCCTTAAAATCGCCATTATATCATAAAGCCCCTAGCCCAAAAGGAGCTATGGATATTTTGGTTGCAAGTTCAAGAGGAGAAAAAAATGCAAACGAAGATTTTGTATAGAAGAAAATAAATAATTGAAGTGAAATTGTCAAGCTGGGTGCACGCTTCAATATATTTGAAGAAACAAATTTTGAATTCGATGTTATTCAATGTCCGTCGTGCTATTATCCAGGGAAGTAGTTATTCTGTCAAATGTTTGCCTCATATTTTCCACATGGTGGAAATATTTGGAGAGAAGGGTACTTCGACATTTTCGATTTTACTATTTCATTTATTTGATACTCTCCGGCAGAAATTCTCAAACTCTGTTTACTTCCTAGTGTCTTTGCTACTAAGGATTGTTTGTTGGTTTTCCTACTGGTGACGCTGCTACTGATTTTTACTCTAAGTCGCTGCTTCGTTTGTGAGAAAATATTAGTTATACAGTGGATTATAATTTATTTGGCTGGGGCAGGACGACTCTTATGTTGTCCGACCTACCCTGCCACTGACGAGCGGCAGAAACCGCGAAACGCGTCCGCAGGTGGTCTACCCCAGCCAAATGAAGGATAATTTGCTGTATAAGTGTATAATTACAATAAGCAATTGCAACTGGGTCTTCTTGGAAGAACATTGCACAAATATCTGTCAGATATGATTCAATGTCCGCCGTGGTATCAGCCAGGGAAGTAGTTATTCTGTCAGATGTTTGCCTCATATTTTCCACATGGTGGAAATATTTGGAGAGAAGGGTACTTCGACATTGTCGATTTTAGTATTTCACTGAATTTCGTACAAAAAAAATAAAATCGTAGCAATGCGCTTTCGACTGTTAAGTCAGATGTACATGAAGCCACATTAAAATATTATGTCCATGGAACAAGTTGAAGATTCAAAATCTATCGTGACTAAATGAGTTTCTTTTCAATAATTAATATTTGCACCACCATATGCATGTTTTTTCTTTTTTTTTTTTTTTTTTTTCATACAAAACGCAAAAGCTACTAATAGTTATTTTTGTATCTAGTGCGCGAAATGATACTTATACCATAAAAAAATTTTTCTTCAAAATCATCAAAACCAAAAATCGCTTAGATTCCCGAATTCTCAAACGAATTGAATCATTTGTTTCAACAAAATTTTCGCAAAAAAACAAAACTGAACGCTCAAAACCGATTTCCGTTTCATCAAGGGTATTGTTTGCTCTTAATCTTTTATGTCGGCGACGTAGGTCATCTGGCTCATCTAGTCCATAGAAATTATAATATATATACTTACTCTAGATTGCCAATTCAATGGGACGAAAGTGTTGTAAAAAGTTCGATGCATTATTTAGTGCGCATGATCAGGACCAGTTTCATTCATACCAGGGTGGGTTTCAGTGAGATTTTTAAATGATTCATGATATTGAGTAAAATCGATTTAATAATACGTTGGTGTCAGGGCAGTCTATGAGACACGAACAGTTTTGGTGGGCATACCTATGTTGTGAAACTGATTATTTCCGAGATATTCATCGAATAAAATAACAATGAAAAAATATATATCTTGAGTAGGTAACTATTGGTGAAGTTCTGATTCCCACGGAAAGAAATATCCTGTATTGTTCAGAGAACATCGTGAAAACCAAAGGAAGGAAGGTAGGAATTGATATTCTGGGAAACAGATGTTCGGCATGTCTCCAAAGTGACGGCATATGGATGTGCTGAGAACTGGAGCTCGACGGGTCAGTCTCGAAGGCACCACTAACGGTGGAACGATTGATAATATTTCGGAAGAGCATCGTTCATGGAAATATCTATAAAACACAGACAGATCGCCAACCTTTCTGCGATGTTCCAGAGGAGTGAGCTAGCTTGTGAGTGAACTTGTTGGATCACCATGCCATGTCATGCCTTTTGCTCTCATCAAGCTTAAAATGATTTATATAAGCCAAACGTAAAGAAAGGATTAATATTCTCAGTTCTATCAAAGATGGGAGTTATTTCTGCTCTATTTATGTTATTTATTAGATTTGCCATCAACAATTCATATTCAAGTAGGTACTTACTAAAAATAATGGATTCCAGGAATAAATATTTCCTTTATTTCCACACCATAGAACCAAGCACGTCAACATTGTCAAAATTAAAATTTCACTACAGAAAAACCCGAAAACCAATAACATACACACTACCGATGAATAATTGAAGTAAACAACAGTAATAAGAAAAGCACATCTAAATAAACACAATAACGTTAATGGTTAATTTCACAATGAACACAAATCGCCTAAACCACCAAACTAACTCAAACCGGCTCTGGCAAACTACCCGCCTTCCTCTGCGGCAATTGAAAACTGTTAACACTGTTGCACGATCCCAACAAGTCAACGGGAATTTGGGTAGGCTTCACAGTAATGTTAGATTATTTTCGACAGAATCTCGACTACAAAGATAAAATTTTCTGAAATTTGTCAGCGCTGCAGAGCTAGGAGACCGGTTATAGGCATGCGCATTGATGAAAACATTTGGAATTTTACAACACTTTTCAGTGTCCCACGAAGACGGGATTGGCATTCTAGAGTAAGTATATATATTATAATTTCTATGATCTAGTCTCTAGTCCCGACCAGACACATATATACACATGTAACGCCCCAGTTTGAGCTCACGGCGATTAATGTTCTACAAACCCCGCGGTCGGTTTTGGTCTAATACCGAACTGGAAAAGCTACATTAGGAATGAGGTTATCAGGAAATGTACCGTAATGCATGTTCGAGTCGATGCGTTTTGGTGTGTGGCGTATGTTTACAGCAGACATGCCTCGCCTCTTCATAAATTGCCGCCGGAACTAGAAATGTTCGACGCGCTCGACGATTTTCAACGATTCCGGCACAATCGTGCCACAAACAGGTATTATTGGAATTTCATGGAAATATAAACAAACAAGGACAACCTGAAAAAATGTGCATTTAACATAACAAGACAAACATACAGGGTCCTGGAACTGCATTCCGGTGGTCCATAGCTTCCAAACGGCGCAACTTAATTTTTTTTTCTAATGCGAGCATGTTTCTGTCGTGGAAGGGTGAGTATCTTTGGAAAATATTCCAAGGTATAAGATGGCCCGGAAAAGTGCACCAAACCAAAGTTATGTTTATATTTCATCACATGGTTGAATGAAAATTACTTTGTCATTTCAAAAAATTTAGGGTCATGTATGTTTATCAACATCATTTCCGGCGCGATATATCGATATTACTTCAAAAAACATGAGGTATTCAACACTCTGTAAATCAGCGTGGAAAAATAATTCTGAAAATTGATAGAAAGCGAAATGACTCCAATGTAACCTAGTTTCTGTAAAATGACACACAGTTGAAATTTCGTTAATTTGTATGTACCGAATGGATCGAAACGCAAATTGAAAAATATCTTTATTTTTTTTTTAAATGAAAACCCACAAATTTAGTTTCAGGTGCCACTTATACATGCCAAAACAAGCTTTGTTTTACTCCTGCCTCATTTTCAACTTACTCATAAAACCGGCATTCTCTTCAGTAAATATTGAATATAATCGCTTATTCATATCCTGCATATATGTTCAATTACACTATTGTGAAGCGCAAACCTCATGCTTGAAATCACAAACTTTATTTTTTTATGTAAGATGTAAATGAGAGATTATTTTCAACATTTACTAAAGGAATTGCCGGGATTATGGGTGAGTTTAAAACTGAAGCAGGAGTAAAACCCAGTTTTTTCTTTGGCATGTATAAGTCAAACTTGTCTCACTAGTCTAAAATCGTTGCATATGGTCCCAAGAGGGTACTGATTCCTGCTTCAGTATAATTATTTCATATCAACTAAAATATCCATGACATTCGGATCCTCCGTAAAAATCGTAGAAGGGTTGTGTGAAGTGGGTTAAAACACATTTTGGGTACTCAGATACTCACATATTATACTTGCATGAGGAAGTAGAAGTCTTCAGGAACGGTACACACTTTTTTTTCTTCTACTGTAATTTTTAGCAAAGTTATGACAAATCTAATTTTCGGCACTGCCGGAAATGGCAGTGGCGGGTTAAAGCGAGCCTGAAATTTGATATCGGAATTCAAACAGGTTTTCTGAGAAAACAAACGCATTTTGTGAAAAAATACTAAGTATATTTCTTGTGGAGAATTGAATTATCTTTCACCTTGTTGAAATTGTTTCTTGATAAATCTCATACATTCCGAAACGACAGCAAAAAAATTTTATAATTTTTTTTTGGGTTCCACCCCTGATTTTTTGGCAAACAATCTTTATTTCTAACAATACATGATGTCAAGAAGTCATGTGCCGAGTTTCAAGGTGCTACGATTCATTCTTTACTTGTGGCTTACATTTGTCTGTCTTTACTGTACTAATTATAGTTTGAGTGCCAATCGTCAAAAAAAGGACTGGGAGCGGATCGGGCACCGCCTGCTTCCCACCAAGGGGATCATCTGGTACACAGATGGCTCCGGGATGGGTAAGTCAGCCGGCACCGGGGTATACGGGCAGTCTCCGAAAGAGGAATGCTGTTACGCTCTACGAACTTTTGCTACTGTATTTCAGGCAGAAATGTTTGCCATACTCGCCTGTGTAAGAGAAAATTTCAACAGAGGCTACAGCGGCCAGCAAATCACGATATGCACCGACAGCCAAGCGGAGATGAGTAGTAATCATGGGGAGGCCGCTGCCGCAGCCAGGCAAGTAGGCCCCAATGGGCCCTTTTTGCCAAAGCGGAGATCAAGGCTCTCAAATCATATAGAGTCACCTCTCCGCTGGTGTTTGAATGCATCGATGATCTGCAAAGGCTATCTTCCGCCAATAAAGTAAAGCTACTTTGGGTCCCTGGTCATACCAGAGTACCTGGAAATGAACGGGCTGATTATTTGGCCAGACAAGGTGCGAAAAGCCCAACGATTGAACCAGAACCTATCCTAGGAGTTTCTAGATCATGGTGCGTATCAACCATGAAGGAAATTCTGGAAATAAAATTCCAAGACACATGGAAAGATGCACCGGGCATGAGGAAATCGAAACTCCACATCGGAGGCCCTTCTACTAGGAGGACCAAGACTCTGCTCACACGGAGCAGAAAGGAAATCAGATTAGTGACAGGGCTCCGACGAAACACTGTCATCTCAACAGGCACGTCAACATTTTAGGTTTCACGGATGATACCGAATGCAGGTGGTGCTTGGAGAATGAGGAGTCAGCCACCCATATCCTCACGTAATGCCCGGCAGTGGCAGCAATACGGGAAGCACATCTCGGGAGCATCGTACTGAAACCGGAGAGTGTGAGGGAGGTATCGGTTAGAAGGCTGGCCTCTTTCACTCGCGAGATAGGCCCGATTGAGAGGCTTACATGCTTATGGCTCCGTCCGCCCACATACCTTATTCTATCTATCTATCTATGACTAAAACCCAAAAAGTGAAATCAATATGCACACAAAACGATTGACCGACGTATCATGCTTATAATCAATCAATGAAGTTATATGCATGGAAATTTATAACCATTATTGAGAAATTATATTTCCGGTACACCATATACGCAAACCCGCATAAGATCATTATTCTGCTTTCATTCAAGCTTTGATAATATTCATGACTGTGAAATCGTTAATTTTGTTTCAAAACTCTTTAATAAAGCCACACAAATGGAAAAATAATATCTTAAAATACCCGCATTCGCAAACCAAACCATTCATTTTGAAGAATAAAATTACTACTATTATATTCAAATATCGGTAAAATAATAATTTTTGTACTCAAATATTCCGCAATCACAGTTTTTTATGTATAGCTGACATTCTCTCCGCCAATAATTATAGTAATTATTTTTGAGTTTTGAAGCTCCATAAGAAAATGGTACTGGTTTGATTGTTTTTCTCAGCAAAGATTGGAGCTTTTTTTTAAGGCAGTAGCAGTACCCTGTACATCCGATGAACGTTCCAGGTTATTCTCTAAAAACTTATTGAAGGGGCATATAATATATCATTTGATTATTTTGATTAGAGTAAATTATTCATGTAAACATTTCAATCGTAAATCTGTAATGGCCAAGCGGTCTAATGTTCGAGACAAAATGAGTAAAGTAATGAAAATATTATGATTTACACCTAATGAACGAGTTGTTTCACCCTAGGAATATTTATATCAATATTCTTCAATCGAAATGTCTATAAAACTTCGGTAAAATTCCGTTTACCGGGCGCTAAAAGCTATATAAAAAATTGATTTGGTAAGTACTTACGTATTTTGGTCTCCTATGAACAAAAAATCCAGAAGAAATGTTTGGCAGTCTTAAGTAATTTCGGAGATAAGGGCCTATTTTTTAATTTTGACTGGCATTTTCTAGACACGTTCCTACCACGTCTGTTCGTTAGGTCGGGGCGTAATAACTTTTGTTTAAGTTTTAGATAATAAATGATTTCCCCTGATCATAACTTGGCAACAGCGCATTTCCACAAAGTCAAAATAAAATAGTAGAATGTCTACTTCAATCCATCTTCATATCAAATGTCCAGTTCTCTGAAGTGACCAACTTGACAACAGAACAATTTTCTCAAAACAAAAATGATTGGTACTATTTGTTTCGACTGAAGATTAATATTAATATTCTCCAATAAAAATGTCTGTAAATCTACTCTGAATAATTTTCCGCGGCCACAACTTGACAACATCGTATTTTTGCAAAGTCAAAATTTCATTGCAAGAACCACCTGATTGAATAGGTACTATAATTTTCGTTTTGATTTTTGTTCGAAAATATGAATAGGATATTCATAAAATCTGTTGTGGAATCATCTGCGGCTGAAAGACAAACTTTAGCCGCTATTTTCCGTCGTTCAAGATAACCTCTTGGGAGGTAGTTGTTTCCTGTTAGATATTACAAATAAATCACATTTTTAATTTTTCAGTTTTCATGGAGAATGTTTCCCTTTTCAGTATAATTTCCATTTCGATTCATCTTCATATCAGATTTCCAGTAATCCGAAGTGACCAAAACTTGGCAACAATGCATTTCCGCAAACCAAAAATTGTACCGGTAGAATCGCCTCATACCACAAAATCGCTATGTTAAATTTTTTTTATTATAACAGGTTTCCAGTAAACCAAATTTTTACCAATAAAAATCCGACGGAAACCGATCGGCATACGTGTCGCGTGGGTCCTAAGAGTCACCGAATGAGCACCGAACGAGCAAATGCTCGGATAGTGTGGACGCTGATTTGAGCACGAACAGAATGCGTGTTTACATTACGCAGCATGACTCAGACTGAGCTTGAACCGAGCAGCACGTGTGCTCATTCGAATGCCCTAGTGAATACGCAACTTTATATAGAATATTTCTTAATTCTTCAAAAGAGAAAATTTGATTTCAGAATTGGAAAATTCTTTGATGGTCGTGAAGAATATACTATTCCGTTTATATAAAAAAATATGACTGTCAATGTAGGTATACATTGGCCAAAAGCCTCAAAATTATCAAGTAGCCTTATCAAACAATTAATTATATACTTGTTCTCCTGTTACTCAATGACTCGCGGTAAAACTGGCGCGCTTATCATCTGATATACGCAACTAGATCATCGACAAGATCGAATAACAATAATATGGATATTGCGAAATTATCATGGCATAAAATGCCAGAGACTCGCAGCTACCTCGTATAAATAACCTTGCTCATCTGATATCTCACCTTGGTTCTGTTGAGAGGTACGGAGAAATCCCAGTCAGGTGCAATAAACAGGTACCCGCTTCGGGCTATGGAACGGCTCGCCTGCAAATGAAAAATAAGACGTCATTAAAAATACGCAGAATACAAGATTCGGTGATGGATGTGATGGATACTCGGAAGAGGACACGTTCAATAATATTTTTTTTTACATATTTACAGATTTATGGGCGGTTTCTCCGTTAAGAAATTCAAACTGCCTTTCAGAATGTACTGGCAGCGCTATAGCTGAGCACATACCTGTGGTTATTAAAACTTTGGTATGATATTCTCGTCTAAAGTTTGTTTCGTATCGATGAAAACTTGCCTACACCACAGAAAAGTTGTCGATCTGTTTCTGTTCATACTTAATAGATTTTTTTTATGGCCGATGCTCTTGAGATATCAGTCGTTCCACCATCAGCAATTTCATCAAGATTGACCCGGGAGGTCCCAGAAACATACTTACAATATTCAGACATTTAGCATTTAGGAATTTTAAAAAACAATATCAATAAAACTCCAGGATTTCCTTTTTCGTGGAAACCAATAGATCAAAAACAGTTAACATATTTTGATTCTACAGGTATTTCCAAATGTAAACAATTTTGATTTTAGTTCGAAAATATGAATAGGACATTCATAAAATCTGTTGTGGAATCATCTGTGACTGAAAGACAAACTTTAGTCGCTATTATTTTCCATCGTTCAAGATAACCTCTTGGGAGGTATTCATGTTGAAAAGGGGAACATTCTCCATGAAAATTGAAAAATGAAAAATGTGATTTATTTGTAATATCTAACAGAAAACAACTACTTCCCCGGCACAAGCCACGCTGGACATTGAACTACATCTGATAGATATTGTGAAAAAGACTCTAACTGAAAAGGAAAGAAAAAATCAGAAAGTGAAAATTCGCATTTTCATTCAAATAACTGATTTTTTTAATTCTCTCTAGTTTTTATTAATGATTTTTTCAATGAAAGAAAGTGAAAATTCGCATTTTCATTCAAATAACTGATTTTTTTAATTCTCTCTAGTTTTCATTAATGATTTTTTCAATGAAAACTAGAGAGAATTAAAAAAATCAGTTATTTGAATGAAAATGCGAATTTTCACTTTCTGATTTTTTCTTTCCTTTTCAGTTAGAGTCTTTTCACAATATCTATCAGATGTAGTTCAATGTCCAGCGTGGCTTGTGCCGGGGAAGTAGTTGTTTTCTGTTAGATATTACAAATAAATCACATTTTTCATTTTTCAATTTTCATGGAGAATGTTCCCCTTTTCAACGTAAACAATTTTGTTTTTCAATTAAAAAAAACGCACATAAGTGCCTATTAGAAAACATTTTATACCTAATAAGTTGTCATATGTCAGCTTATATACTCATAAACTGGCCGGTAATGAGACATTTTAGCAACGGTTTTTAAATGTTCTTACCATATGAGACTGCCTGCATGCAGAGGCGTCATAAATCAAATTTTAATATTCATTGAAAATTTGTATATGTAATTGATAAATTCACGAAACAATGAAAGCATACTCTTCTCTCTTCTAGAAGACTGAAATAATTTTTGTTTACAACTTCACAAAATAATTGCAGCGCTTTGTACATGAGAAGGGAGTAAGTACTTATACAATTTTTTTTTCGTGATCCATGGAACACCAAAAATAAGCCTGTAAAAAAAGCAGACGTTAAATAATAATAAAAAAAAATATTTTATTTTTTGTAAATTTGTCAGTTGAAACCAGAAAAACCATTTACCATACATCAAAAAATCAAAATAGGATGCTGATTTTGAAGGAGGAAAATCGCTGGTGATTTTAAGAAAAATTCTTCAAATGAACATAGGTCCGCAACCGCTTCATTTCTGAGATAAATATGATATTTATAGCTGCCTGCTCATAAAAATGGTCCCTTGACTTTTTTCATTTCACTATACCTAGATATGAGCAAATGATGGCATTTCATTTTTTGAATGAAAAACCGTACACCGGACGAAAAAATTCAAGATTATTTTTATGAGGGAACAGGACAATTACAAAAATAATATTTATTTCAAAAATAAACAGTGGCGTATCATTAGTTTGATCAAAAATAACGCAAGGCATGTAACAGGCATGCCACTGATGAAAATTAAAAAAATATATATTTTTTGCATACTTTCTGTACCAAATTTGAAGAAAAGGCTGTTTCAGAGATATTGGGATAGAACTGATTTTTTTGTAAAGTTTCAACAACCTGTATCTCAGAATTAAAACGTTTGCGGACCTATGAATAATTTTTATTAAAATAATTCAAGGATTATCGCCCTTTAGGTTCAGCATTCAATTATGAAAAACTCTGTAAATAATAAAAAATATTTAAAATTTTGATTAGTGACGCTGTTCCATGCGACCAGTCCTGGATATTTAATGAAGACATTTAAAAACTTATAATAATCCTAATTTTAAAAAGCATACTGAGAAGAGAATGCTGATAATTTTTCGTGAGTTTATCAGTTCAAACTGACAGAAAAATCACATACTTACATTTAAAAATCGTTCGGACATATATAAATCAATTTAATGAATATTAAAATTTTATTGACGACGCCTCTGCATGCGGGCAGTCTCCGATATTTGGTGAGGATATATAAAAAACGTTGCAAAAAATTTCATTACCGGCCGATCTATATTACCATCTTGGAGGATTACTAGTGAGAGAAGTGTTTCAAGTTAGTGAGAAATATTTGTCACTAATGTATAACAAGTTTTTCGGGCCTTTCGTTGGATGCCCAGTTGATCACTTTGCCTATAGAATCAGAAAATTATGATTTTTGTATTTTGCTATATCTTTATATTGTAAAGCCGTCCTACGGCCAACTCATTCCTGATTTAGAGATTAATCAAATAATTAAGAGAAAAACGAAAATTCTTTCATCTATCGTTTGCGGATTCCAGGAAAGTAAACAGATGATTAATAGTTCTAGATACGTCGCGTCGGCGTCGTGTGATAACAGTGATTATCAAATTACACTTACACATGTGGGAAATCAATTAACAAAGGAAACGCTCAATGCCCAATGATTGTGTTATTCCGAATAGAACCATACTGTGTAAATACTATTTACGAGAATCATTACATGGAAATATTGGTTGGTCTAAACAGGTAAATAGGGCAGCTTGCATGGGATCTGAAATTTCAAGGCGCACAAATGAAAGGTTTGTTCTGGTTCTGAAAAATATTGGTTCTATAGGACGCATCAGTTGAGAAGTGTATACCCTGTATACCCTGATAAACTTCTTCGTCGTGACGTCGTGTAATCTAAGCGTTATATTGTGTATTGACCCAGTTTAATAAATAATCTTCAGTCAGTTTATACCCTCATGATTTTGAATAAATCTGATGGGGTCATCAACTGATTGAAGATCGATAACGCGGTACACATATTCGTATTATTATTATTACTGATGATGGAATTTAGGAACAGACAAATAAATCAACATATCATTGGATCAACAACATTAAATAATTGAAATAGCACAAAATATCGACAATTAACAGTTATTAAGCAACGAATTGCAAAATTCCAATTTGAACACTCCTTCTCATGAAGGTTGATCATGAGAATTGTCATTACACTTAATCGAAATTTATAGTGAAATCTACGCTGCACACCTGTTAGTACATCATCGCAAGTGTGGACTATAGAATGAAGATAAATAAATAAATAAATACATCATGGAAGGTGTTGTAGAAACGTGAACCGAAGAACCCAACGATGTGAGGACAAGAACTTGTACATACCGTGTATATCAAACCTGTGGTACATTCCCCTTGTCGTCTTAATTTTCTGCATTCACATTTTTGAATATCTGATCTCTAAATGTACCATGTGATGAACAAAATGTTTATACACACAAACTCACGTAATTTTGTTTTCTTATTTCAAAATAATTTGTATACTGCTCCGAATCCATACTTTTGCAGGCCGTAAAAAGTGTGTTTGGAAGGGGGTCGACAACAAAACACCCAATACCTTCCCCAACTGAAAGAATACCGTGTTCTAAGGTGGTGGAGGCAAATATAGCCCACCATATTTTAAAAAGTATTTGAATGAAGTTCTTTTTGTTTAGTATATCGCATACATTTTTTCATCAAATGCAACCGGTATTCAGCTTGACGAGTTGTGCGCTTAAAGACATCTGACCCCTGGATACCTACCGATTTCCATCTGTTGCTACCCAGGTAAGTGAAGCAGACCACTAAAAAAAACTGGCGCCTGAGACATAAGTCTACCGTAGTCTCCGGGGCCATTAGTGAGTGCTCTACCGAGCAAACCAGAGGTTGCTGAATTGGAGACTCCGAGAGCACCCCAATTCACAACTTCGAAAAAAAGGGCCTTACAAAGTGACTACACTCGAGCAAAAGCGTTCAGAGCCATTAGCCTCACGTCTCTTCTTCTAAAGACAACTGGGAGGTTGGTGGACAGAGAATGTTCTGGAGCTAAATCAGGATCGACCTTGAGCACGCGTAACACTCGATCATAGGATCCAAGGTGGGTTATTCCGTGGCGTGGCGTACAATGAGCCTTAGGTAACATCTCATTTGATTCTGAATGTCAAGCAACAAGCGAAAGGGGTTTGGACACAACCATAATAACATGGATTCACTCCGTGTTGTCCCAAAGACTAGCTAGAGCAACTCAAAGAAGTAGCTCCAGACTAGAATCACTTTGTTACGTTGTGCTAGTCGGTTTAAGGTGTCTCAGTTCCATACTGATATAGATTTAAAGCGGTCGGATTCAACCGCGTTTAGTGCTACTTGACTATCTCAAAATATTTTTATTGTTTTTCGTGTGAGATGTCGATTGTCCAGATTCCTTGCACACATTTCAATGGCATATACCTCTGCCTGGAATATCTAAGCTATTTATCGATACTGAATGAGCGTTTCACTACTGGGTTCATCCCTTCCGGCACAGACGCCTTCCAAAGTTTTGGAACTATGGGTAAACCAACGTTCATTTGCCCTACATGGATCAGTTTTATTCCGAACCCATTCTCCCTTTCAGAGAAGACCACGGTGTAGGACGTGTGAAGGTTGATAGTTTTATAGAATAGATAGTTTTTAGAAGGTTTGATAGCATGAGGTCTGAGGGCATTCCCAAAATGTTATGAGCTATCATGCCCTCCAGCATGCTGCTGCTTCTCATGACACCTGCCTGTTGTAGACTAACGGCCGCTTGGTAGAGGCTGTATGTTCCCAATCTTGCCTCTCTTTCCAGAACTATGTGGAGAGGAAGTAGTCCAAGTAGGGTTCCATTGCTGCCATGGGCGTGGAGCGAATGTCTGGGCCATTTTTTGTTGGCCTTTGCTCCACCAGACTACAGAGCCATACGTGCTCATTGGTCATATGACGGTCACGTACAGCCAATATACTTGTTTTGGCGACATGCCCCATGTTTTGCCATATATTCTGCGGCATGTCCATAATGTAAGGCTAACCTTTCGGATAGTCTTTTCCAGATGCGAGTTCCAGTTTAGCTTTTCATCTAGGGTTATTCCATGATACTTTGCTTCACTCGCAAAAGGAATTGTTACACAATTGATGGAAGGAGGTATTAAATTTTCCAGCGCCTTTTCCTGGTGAACGGTATGACCATTTTGTGGGGGTTAATGGACATTTCCTCCGTCTCACACCATTTATATATGGTATATTGAAGAACGTAGGAGATCGTCTCTTCGAATTTATTGTTTATTACTAGGACCAGATCATCAGCACATGCCAAAGCACCACACCTTATGTGCCCGTCCAGTATTTTCTACATGATTTTCAACAGAAAGGATGTCAGACTAATAGGTCTGAGCGATTTCGGGTTGATCAGTCCGACCCACCTTAGGAATATAGATCACCCTAGTCGCGGTCCAGTTAGATGGAATATGGTTCCAAGCTAAATGGGCTTTAATGAGTCTTATAAGGATGTTCTGTTCCATTCCATTTTGTAACAGAGCTGGAGCTATGCCATCTTCTCCTGGTGATTTGTATGGGTGGAACAAGTTAAAAGCCCATCTTATCGCCTATGGTGTGATTATTTATGTGGGGTCGTTTTATCCGGAGGTCGACTGTCCAGAATCAGGCTGCCTGAGAAGTGGTTATTAGCTAATAGCTCTAGTGTTTCTTTCCTGGAGGACGTAAAGGAGCCGTCTGGACGTTTGGGCGATCCCAGCTCCTTGATGTGTTGGACACATTTTCACAGAATCGTTCCCATGATTTCCGTTTTGCTTTCCGGATATCTTTATTGTATGTGGTTAGCGCAGAACCCCAAATAAATTTTCAGTCCGACGCCACTGACCGATTGGCAATCTTCGGAAAATTAGTTGCTGTTTTCACACAGGTAAAATGAGGGTTGCGACGATTTAAATCAACTGATTCATTCATTTTTAATCATGATTTAAATCAAATTATAAATTACTGTAATAACAAGTCTTCGAAACAGGTAACTCATCAGAAAATTCAAAAAAGGAAGAGACTCTCTTCAAAACACACATTATGGAGAATAGACATTTAAAAAAAAAAACGTTTTTTCACGCTTCAAAAAAAGTAGAATCAAAAAGCGATAATTCATGCGAAAATGTGTACAAAACAGTCGTTTTTAACGCTTTAAAAAAAAGGTAAAAATTATAAGCGCTAATTCACACCAAAAACACATACAAAATAGTCGTTTTTCACATTCAAATATGCCAAGAAAATTAAGAATCTCAAAATACATTGTTTATATGTATTTCTTATGGAGAATAGACATTTTGGCATAGAGTATAAATTTTCATTTCGATTCAGCCAGTCAGACATTCAATCATTTAGTAAAAGAACCCATCTAATTCACGATTCACCAAAAGATCAAGATCAAATTATATTTGCAGTGAAAATTATAAACAGGAAAAACAGCGGATAACCATTCGTGGAATTGGGGAAAATACAGAATATTTCTCCTAGAGAGAGTATTAGTTGTCACTTTGCATCAGATTTTTCCCAAATCTTTAGAAAAAAATTGTTTTACATGTGTTCGAGACGTTTTCGTTGAAAATATGCAAACACTATTAAAAAAAAAAAGCTGTATTTTGATTTCAGCTGCAATAAGAGAAAAAAAAATACTTATATTCATTTGCACAAGTTTGCGGAGAGAAAATTGAATTAACGATTGAAGAAAAAAGCGTTTCTTGAGATATTGTCCTCTCATTTGTATACACAAAGAAAGGAGAAAGTGACCCATAAGTGTAAAAACATATTTTCTTTTTCCGTCAGGAAACCCGCGGAAGACTGCCGAAAATGTTCATGTCAGCACAAGTTTTTTTTTATGTCGCCGAACCTAACCTAACTGTAGATTTAAACAACAAATATTTTTCGGCAAATAGATAAAAATAACGGAAATAAGTGATTTGGAAGTTCATAATAAATCAAAAAATCACGAATTAGTCAAAAAAATCAGATTTATTGTTTTTTTCAAATAAAATCGTGATTTATTGCAACTCTGACCCAGCTGTCCTCCCTTTATGAACGGCAGCCCACTAAAGTCAAAACTTGTGGGAGCCAAGAGGATTAACGAGGTCTTACCTTTTAACGAGGTCTTACCTTTTAACGACTTTTGAGGGCTGCCGTTCGTAAGAGGACGACAGCAGGATAACGGAAAAAACAATTTTAACAACAACAACGTGCGATTCCTAGTACTTTTTGGGCAATCAGATAAAAATCTGTAGTCACTAGGATTTGAACCTAGCCGACCAGCCCACCGGCGACCAGCAGTCAATGGTTTTGGTTTTGACAGTCTCAACCTCTGAGCTACCTGGCCCTCAAGGAAGCACTCTTCGTCCACTATGCTAATTTAGTATATACATCAACATTTTTAACCTCCATAACTAACATCATTTCTTTGAGAACAACACTAAGCTATACTTTTTCATAAACTGCCAGACTTAGTACAGGCAAACTAGGCATATTATAAACAATGATTTACACGAGGATATACAAAAGCTCCATAAGATATCTAAGCAATATTTACCTCAATTGATTACAGAAAAATAGATGGCTTTACTTTTATTATATCATAAAAAAGAGAAAAATTTGAAAAGTATTTTCATCAATTCAAATGTTAAAGAAATTTTATTGAGAGAATCTTGCAGAAATCTTTGTCTTGCCATCTGACTTCAAAATTGATATTTGCAACGATATTTGCTTACACTAATTTGAAATTAATTCATTCCCATTGAAAATTCCTGAATCAAAACACCAAAAAAATGTTATATGATTGAATTGTTCTATCCGAGATTCTATCATATTCGAATTTCTTCAACAATATAAAATATATGGACCATCTTTAGATGATAGTTTTTTATGCTACAAGAGTGTATAAATTACAAAACTAATGAGATTAGTTTTCAGTCTCAGAAGAAAACTTACAAGGACTATTTCACTCATCTTAAAATTCTCACCTAATCTGACCAATCGGAAGCCAAAGACAACTCGTGTTATCGCGATAACACCAGCTGTCTTTCAATTCTGATTGGAGGATCAGCTTCGGTATTTTCAGGGACGTAACCATGAGGAAATGAATAAGTTTGACAGTTCGATCAATAATAAATATAGCTGGATATGTCAGAATGAGTCGCTTCACTGCAAATTCAAATGAAATTATGAAACGAAACATTATAATATTGACGATTTTAATAATTTGTTTATGACTGTCATACATTGTTCGTATTTATATTAATGAAGAAACTTTATTCGTGAAATAGTTTAATAAAATTCAACTCGTGATTGAATTTATCTCATAAGTCTTTCTTTTATTTCTGAACTCAACTGAATTGTTTTGAGAAAACACCACTCGTCCTGCGGACTCGTGGTGGACAGACTTATCGCGAAAATTCAATCACTAGTGGTATTTACTCCTGATGAGTTGTATCAATATAGAATAGGCGAACAACATTGAGGATTAATCATGACAAGTTTCCTTCTATTACTTCAAGCACATTAAGTGTATATTTGGACCTTTGGAGTACATAAAGTTCAAAAACACCAAGAAACAAGAGAACAAAACTGCATTACTTGATTACACTAACTTTGTTGGGAAAATGCTTGTAGCGTTTTGGTTGTTTTTGAGTTATTTTCATACATATAGAAAGTGTTCCAAGCTCAGTGATTATGAATGAGTGATACAAACATTGCATTAAAGAGATCTTAATGTTTAAATAATGTTGAGGCGGATTAGTTTTGTGATGGCTTGAATGAAAATACTCAGTGTTTTGTATGGATAAATCAAAGTGTTCTCAATTAGGGTTCAAAGGGGTAAAGCGTTGATGAGCTTACATATCAACATATCGTATAGAAAAAAAGTAAGACTCACCCGGTTACATTCCAGTGCCTCGGCAGTGTGCTCCTCTTTCTGTCGAAAACAACTGGAACATTTCGTCTTATGGAATATATTGGGAGTAAACTTTTTACACTGGGACATGTTGCACTCCACTAATAACCTTTTTGTTTACCTATCAGCCGCAGGCGCAGCCCAGGAGTTGGTGGCAACCTAAATTCCGGAAAATGTTTGCCATTGCACACACTTCTTTCAGTCACTTCGGAGTTCGGATTAATTTTTGCATTGAAATAAACACAACACACAACAACACAACACACCCAACTACCAGGTGCCGAAGTCAGGTAACTAGTAAAATTACTAAAATTAGACGTGACATTGTGACATTAGACAGACTAGCGATGGCATGATGGCAGTGATGGCACGGACACGAACGTCACGAACCACTGTGTTCTGATGGTTCTGAACGACTCAACTCAGTGTTCTGGGCTGCGTTCATAAATTACTCAGAGTAAGGACTGCTTACTCCGATTCATTCGTAAACGTACTCTAGCTCAAGGACAAATGCTCTAGCTAATGGAGTATGCATTGACAGTCGTTCAGAAACAGGAACATACTTACACTATACATACTCTGCTTTTGAAAAGAGAGTGATATACTCCGAGAGTAAAGACTAGTTCATGCAAACGCGAAATTCGCAAATAAATATATATTTTTTTCATTTCATTTCATGGAATTGAAATGAAAAAGAGATATTATTTTTGCGAATTTCGCATTTGCATGAACTAGTCTTAATGACAATGATAGGGAACCTCATAGTAATAAAAGACATAGAGATGCCCTGCCTTCCTGCCTATACCTACACAAATACCTGTTTTGAAGTGAACATGAACTATCCTTTTCTATATAATTTGTAGGCGAGACGGGTAACGGGTGATGGAATGTTATGGTCAGCTTGTTTACATTGGGCGAGTTTTTAAATTCATCGATGGATAATGCGCATTCATGCTGTCATTGTCATTTTCCATTAGTCGGATAAGGATGCTTGCTCATCGATGAATTTAAAACCTTGCCCATTTAGAGTAAGAAGGGCCATAATACATACGAAGAATGACAACTTGTTCCAAATGAAATAATGAGCGGGCATACACACGAAACTACCCGAATGAATGCGGACTTAACATGTGTAAGGCCCTCGCTTTGTGTTACCAGAACAACCAGCAACCGTACTTTTTCCCCGGTAACTCGGACAATTGGACTAATTTTAATTAGTGCCAGATTTGAAACTTTTGATCAAAAATCTAATATTTATCCCAAAAAAGGTCTCTGGGTCTGAAAGCATTATATTCAAATGTTTTTTGAAGGAAAAATTATACTTTTAACAAATTTATTTCAAATTTTGACAAAGACAAGTGACAAGGGGTCCGTAGTATGTGCATTGTGCAGCCAGTTGCTTGAAAACTCGGAAACCGCTACTAATCGATCAGGGGTGGTATTCTGTTCACCGAAGATATCTATTGTCGACAGAATAAGTGAGATCGCGTCAACATTGAATTTATAGGAGAGACAGAGACGAAACTATCGATAATATAATTCTTTGGTGAACGGAATACCACACGAGGTGGGATTCTGTGTGCTATAGAATTCTATTGTCGATAGATGAAGAAGTGAGATGACGTCATGGTTGAATTCATGGGAGAGAAAGAGACAAAACTGTCGACAATAGAATACTATGGTACACAGAATCCCAATGAGGTCTGTGATCCCAACCCCCCTGAAATGTTCTCCAGTCCAGCAGACAAGCATGGATCATGGATTCTTAGTATGGTAAACTGTGGTATGAAGAAGCGGAACTTATGAATCTGATTTTCTCTCAAACTGCTTTATTATTCAAGAAATAATTCTTATTGACGAAGCATCATAGGTAAATACTTGTGATAGATCCACGTCGCCAAGTATAAAATGCATTGTGTAAATAGGTTATTACATGTATGAAGGTTTGCTTCCTACCAAATATATATGAAATTGAGTAACTTTGGGAAATTTGTAGTACTTCACATCCATATCCAAACCCTTAATTAGCAGTGGGTTGATTATGGCTTTGATTTTGTCTTTATATCGCTGGACAGTATCTCTACTAGAACTTCCCAATGTAACTAAATAATTACTTTTTGCTGCATCACTGCCGAAGACATTTGATATGGGTAATCAAAATTTTAAGAATTCACCTTGTCACATTTCGAAGATGATTACTCTTTCTATGCTCTAATAACAATATAGGTAGCTATATATCACAATATGTAGTTAATACAGTGTTTATCAACTGGTAATAATTAGAATATAATCTAATCTAATAATCAACATAGGGTCCATACATATTAGCAGAATGCAAAATATCCAACAGGTTATTTGTCATATTATACAAACCTATAATCGTAAACAGATTCATATAATGTCATAACTGTACTTTAAGTCTCCAAGGGTAATCCTAAATGAAATCTGCTCTTCTTTTTCAAAGATTCTATGTGACCAACATGGCCTGTGAAATGTTGATCACAATCAGTGCCACCTGAGGTATTTTCAATATTTAAGGATGACGGTATATAACTGGAGCTTTTAGTTGCGATACTGGATAAACTGGATTCACTAGTATCATATTTAGTTCCTTTCGATGGTTTAATGAATATAGTTGAAGTTCCACATGAACTCATACACACTGGTTATGTTATAGTTCCAATACTTCTTGTTTTTGATTTGATTCTAACCTGAATTTTCTTATCAGCATATTTAAATTTTGGACTGTAATATTGAAAATCAGAAGTAGAAGGCATCTTTTTACTGATTACACTGGTAACACTAACTTCCTCTGACCCTTGAATTGATTTTGATATAATTGTACCAGGAGACTTCACTTCACTGTGTTCAGGCTCTGCCATCATAGTAGGACTGTGGTGGCTCATTGATGGGATTTCATAAGAAGTAGTTTGCTCATCAAAACAAACTCTTCTTTTGACCCCATCCCTCATATGCTGTAAGGTTTCCAACTTCCTCTTTCTTGATGAAAGTGTCAGTTGTGATGGAGTTTCTTTGTCACGTTTCCTTTTATCAATAAATTTATGAGGAAACACATCTTTTTTCATGTGAACTCGGGATCCTATCAATTTGAATTGCATCCAGTTATCCATATCTACCTCCAACTAAAAATTAAACTATAATTGTTTTCTTTTCAACTATTAATTTATTTACTTACATCAAAATGATCTTCACAACAATACATATCTTTAGTAGTTGTGAAAGGTCTGTTAACAGCATGAAACCATCTCGTCCGCATGTCGTTATTGTTTGGAATCAAAATAAACAATTTATTTTCACAGTTCTCGCTGGTGTTCGAACACGACAACACAAAGCACTTTTTGAACGGCATTTTCGACGGAAAATTTAAAACAAAATTGAAAATATTGCTCAAGGGAAAAACAAATTTAAAAAACAACCATAACTATTCTTCTTCTTCTTCGTTGTTGTTTCTTGGTTTTCTGACTCCTTGCGGTGCCAATTTCACCAGATCAGGTATGCTTCTGGTTGTAGTAAGGGAACTATATGGTAAGGATAATTTATGGTTGTTATTAGTGATGATGATTGGTTGTAATTACATTTAAAGGTATTTGGAGAAATGATAAATTCATGCAGGATATACTACAAAGAATAGAAATTTAAAAAGAAGCCCTTACTTATTAAGGGAATTGCCATACATGAGTTGTTTAACTTATTTATATTTTAAGTTTACTTTTTTCAAGAAATCTATTGAGAACTTTAATCTTTTGATGATTCAGATCACTCAAAATCATTTGATTTGAAATGGGTGGATTTAAGCCTATATTAATCAGATCAGAGTAAAGAGATTCAATATTATCCCTATTGTTAACACATTCAAAAAATAAATGATTCATATCTCCCAATTTTCCACAATCGCACAAGTTACTATCGACAACACCAATTCTATGCAGATGAAAGGGCAAACAACAATGTCCAATTCGTAATCTACTAAGTGCCGTAAAGGACTTTCTTGGAAGAGAACAGCACGTAAGGAACCAAGGTTTCTTTTGAATATTCGGTTGAATGTTTTTATACCGTGCAGCTTTAGTAATTGAAGATTGGTCCCAAAACATCTGGAATTTGTTCCTAATAAGTTCCTTGGTGTGGGGTATAAGATCAATATTTTGAATTTTATTAATTTTATATGGGGAGGTTGCATTTTTTGCCAGTTGATCCGCCTTTTCATTCCCGTCAATGTTACAATGACCAGGGATCCAGCATATAATGATATGAAAGTTATTTGAATTAAGTTCTGTCCATAGTTCTTTTATTTTAATATACCAAATATTACTAGTAGATTTCAGATGATTATTTTGTAAACCTGTAATTGCACTTTTCGAGTCGGATAGAATTAGATAATTGTCAGGTTCATTATTTATTAAAAGAAGTGCAAAAAATATAGCAGTTAATTCTGCAGTTAATATCGACGATTTCGGGTGTATATTTGCACTTTTTGATAAGTTTTTATGAGGGATATATATACCAAAAGAAGTTTTGTCCTCAGTTTTGGAACCATCAGTGTATATTCTTTTGAAGTTTGGCCATTTTTTGGTGACAATGTCTGAAAATATAGAATTAATGTTTTTATGAATTTTATCGGCCTTTTCTAATCCAATACTACTGTAAGTTTCAAAAGTTCCATATTGAATTTCTAGTGGGGCGTTAAAGATAGGGTTATTTCTGGATGCAATTACTTGACTATAGGGAGGGACCATAGCTTCTTGTAAAGAGACATATAATATACATGATCTCAATGAATTCGAGTTCGACCTTGAGATAGTGTCTTCAAACATAAGCATTTTTTGTGTGATTGGGCTAGATTTGATAGCCAGATGTTTGAGGATGAATTTAAGAGTTATTAAGTTTTGTTGTAAGTTAATGGGGAGATGATTAGACTCAATTAAAATAGCATTTGTAGGAGATGAATTCATCAGTCCCAGACAAATTCTAAGTGATTTATATTGAATACTAGATAATTTCCTGATATTGTTTTTACTTGTGTTTCCATAAATGAGAAGGCAGTACTCAATTCTTGACAAGATCAATGTGTTGTGCATGTTCAGCATTATCTTAGGATCAGCACCCCAGCTAACTTTAGCTAAATATTTTAAAATGTTTAAAATCTTAAGACATTTACTAATTACCTCAGTGACATGTATTTTCCATGACATTTTCCTATCAAAATGTAAGCCAAGGACTCTATGATGCTCGACTTGCGACACATCCCGATTGAAGATTGAAATGTTTAAATTTTCTTGATGATGAGTGTTAGAGAAGATAATGCTTCGTGTTTTTTCTATGGAAATCGTAAGGCCATGTGCGTCCAACCAAGATTCCAGGGAGGAGATAGCTCTGACGATATGATGTTTTGCAAAGTGAAGATTTTTATGCTCTTTGTATATGGTAATGTCATCAGCATATTGGATATATTTGCAATGTGGGGAAATAGCATCCCAAAGTGATACTGAATACAGGTTAAATAAAATTGGGCTGAGAACAGCGCCTTGTAAGATTCCTTTAAAGCTTTTTCTAGGTCCCCACAATTTTCCATTTCTGTCTCTAATAAATATATCTTTTTCTTTATTTAGATCAAATATGATTTTAACAACACTCTTGTTTATACCCAGTTCTAATAAAGTTGAAGCAAGTATTTCCGGGATAACATTATCATAGGCTGATTGAATATCTAAGAAAACAGCTATAGTTTTATTTTTTTTTAACTTGCCAATTTGTACATCCATGTAAAAATCAAATAGAGCTTCAGTTGTCCCTTTGCCCTTCCTGAAACCATATTGACAATAAGGGAGAATATTATGCTGTTCAATCCACCATTCAAGGCGATATTTAATAATTAGTTCGAAATTTTTCTTTATGCATGACGACAAGGCAATGGGCCTGTAATTGTTAATGTTATTCGGATCTTTTCCAGATTTTAGTAAAGGGAGTAGAATTATTTCATTCCATTCTTTAGGTACTGAGATTCTGTTCATCCAAATATCATTATAAAACTTTACAAGCCATTTAAAGGCTTTATTAGGTAAATTACTAATCATTGTGTAAGATATTGCATCTTTACCAGGGGCAGTCCCTTTCTTCTTTTCTATGACGCACCTTACCTCTTTTTCTGAAAATATGTAGTGTATATCCCTGTTACGTTCATTATTTTCAAATTGCAAAGGGGGTCTCTGAATATCAATGGGGCCGAATTTGTCGAGGAGAGCTTCATAAAATACTCCGTTGTCTAATTCATGTTGACTGGTGTTATGTTGAGAAATCTGAGGTCTAGAAAATTTTTTGATATTTTTCCAGATATCTGAAATATTGGTTTCCCTAGATAATGATTCAGTAAAAGTTTGGAAGGATTTCTTTTTCTTTTTTTTAAAAATTCTCCTAGATTTTGCTATGTCTTTTTGAACTTCTATAAAATTGGTTAAGTTTGAGTTTTCTTTATATTTTTTAAAGGATTCTTTTCTTTTTTTAATAGCATCCAAACAATCATCATCCCACCAAGGAGGTTTGGATGCATGCTTGTTAATAGTTTTCCTCTCTATGATAGGGGAACTTTGGGAAATGGCCAGTTGCATTGTCTGAATGAGATCACCATATGAGGAAATTTCTATGGAATCAATAATTTGTTGAAATTTAGCCCAATCTGTTTTTTTATAGTTATAGAGGGTCTGACAATTGGAAACATTATGAGCTGGGTGATTAGGATTGGGGTTGTGTATTGTTAATTCAGTTAATACTGGAAAATGGTCTGACCCATAAGTGTCATTTAATGTAGTACAATACAATATTTCATTTGATAAGTTTGGAGAAGAGATTATCAGGTCAATTACGCTCCTTGATTGGAGGGCGAGCAGAGTAGGTTGAAAGTCGTTATGTACAGTAAAATGCCCCTCGTCAACCATTGAGCATAGTTCTATTCCTCCTCTATTGTTATATGTATTGCCCCAATTTTTATGATGGCAATTGAAATCTCCACATATTACAAATTTCTGAAGATCTATGAAATTTTTCCAAAAATTTTCGTCTAAAGTGATATCTGGAGGTATGTACAAAGAAAAAAAAATTATATTCCTCACTTCAATTCCCACTATATTTACTCTAAAAGGTATTTGAAACGAAATATTTAGTTTTTTGCAATTAATGTCTTTTTTGACTAGGATCCCTGATCCTCCCCTTCCATCATTTCTATCATGCGTAAAAAGGTGGTATCCCTTAATCGAAACAAAAGTGTTTGGTTTTATCCAAGTTTCTGTAATACATATTATATCTGGATTTGTGTCTTCTATAAGGTTATATAAGTTGGCTTTATTGGAATGAAAACTTCTCATGTTCCAGTTTATAATTTTTAGCGTGGCCATCAATTGATTCTTTGTTTGTAAATAAAATGTTAGTGTGCGGAATAAATTCCTTAATTAATTCAAGAAATAAATCTGGAAATTTGGTAGAGAGTCTGCTGAAGTCCTCTCTCATTTGTTGTTTAATGTAGTCTACCGGAGGATGTCCTAAGGTATAATTATTAGATGTGAACACTGGAGGTGACGCTCTGATTTGCCCATCTGGACTGATGAGGTATTCTTTATGCTGATCGTCATAACCTCTTTTGATAGGCCTATGTTCTTTCCTATTTTGAGGTGTACTGCTTTTGGTATATTTAGTGACTTTATTGTACCCTTGAAGGGTTTTAGAACGAGTCGGGGTACTTTCATTTTGAGATTGAATGTTTGATATATTAATTTCTTGTAGTTGGGGATAGGTAGAAGTATTGAACCTATAATTATTATTTTCTACTGATTTGGGAGAAATTATAGGTGGAATGAGTTTTGAAGCCTCAAAAAAGGAGATATTTCTTTCTCCCATGAGGAGTTTTATTGCTTTTTGTCTATGGAATTCAGGACATATTCTGAATTTAAAAGAAACTTCAGGTTCAGTAGTCAGGTGGTCTTTACCACAGAAAAGGCAAGACAGATTTGTTGCCTTGCAACTTTCTCTATCATGATTCTCTGCACATTTAGGGCATCTAGTTTTGCCATTACAAAGTGTTTTTGTGTGACCGTACCGGAGACAATTATGACATTGAATAACAGGGGCGAAGTAATTAAGGGTGGAGAAGGCACATGAGTACATGAAAACTTTAGAAGGAGGAGATTTTCCTCGGAATGTGACTAGTATCACTGGAATGTCTTTATACACTTGAGAACCATTTTCTGAAATAATTTTTTTTTTTAGTCTTCTAACATGGACAATTTTTTTATTGTCTAGAGTTTTTAAATTCTCTAGAATTTCTTCTTCCGTGAAGGAAGTGTCAATATCCTTAATTATAGCTTTAGAAGTGATGAGGTTATTTGGAATTGAGGCTTTTAAATTATGCGATGTCAGAAATTGACCATCTTCAAGGAGATTGTTAGCCTCCTGAAGTTTTTTAAAAGAAATCATTAGTCTGTTTTTCCCTCTCCGTTCTATATCGCTCGGGTTATATTTATGGTTTAGATGGAATATTTTACCTACCGCAAGACTGGATAGATGCCCAATGTTTTTATCAATAGATTCGATATAGACATTGTAAGGTCCAAAATCCGAAATTTCATATCTATTTTCTAAGGTGCCCAAAGGAACTTTGTCCCCCTGGTCATTTCCCATGTCCATATTTTGTTGAGAAGATATTTCTAATACAGTAGTGTCTTTTTTTTTTCGTTTAACTATATTCGAATCTTTAGAGCTCGAGGAATTTTGTGTTTTGTTAATATTTTTTTGTTCACCCAACCTAGCTTTTTGTATCACCAAATCAGATAGTATGTTTACATTTTTAGAGATTTTGACCTTGAGATCGTTTTCGTTGTTGGAAAAAAAACCTTCTTCGATAGCTTCTGCAAGTTCAGACGCAAATTCTTCAGAAATGTCAATATCATCTAACAATTGTTCACATTTTTTTTGATTGTAATTTACATTCTCCGCAAAAAGTAATAAATTGTCGACAGCTGCTCTAGTCGAAGGCGATCTGGTTATTAAATCTTGGTATGAAGAAACTATTGATGAATTAAAAGAATGTCCCCCGGGGTCTCCGGGGGGTTGGTCCCCCATTTCAAAATTAAGTTAAGCGATATGAATCGTCTTTAAACAAGATTAAAGCCAACTCACAACAAAAAAGGGAGAAAAAAAAAAAAAAAAAAATTGATAAACGAAGAGAAAAAAAATTAACACAAAGTCAATTCAACTTTTGTGATATCGTTAATGGATATTCCCTTTCAGGAAAGAATAACAAAACACCCACTTACTTGGAAGGATATTTTCTCTAGGAATAAGGGTCACTTATAGGAGTTATTTAGCTCGATGCTTATTCTCTGATAGTCACCGCAAGAATGTGACCATAACTATTATAAGTCTATGAAAATAACATACAACGATACAACATACGTTAACCTCAACTTTAGTTTAGTGTTTAGTGTTGTCAAGTTGTCATTGTCAAACACGGAACCGCAGGACCATGGATATGCACAGATTAACTATGATGCACAGAACTTAAACACAGAGCTATGATGGAACAAGTATCTATGATTGGTCATCTCAACTCAATGGGAGTGTAGGCACTAGCACGTCACATTACATCACACTAATGACAGCAACGTTGGTACATAGTGGACGAATTAGACTCTCGTAGGACACGTTCTGTCGATTATAGATCAGTGGCAAAGAATAGGGGCCTCTATATATTACGGGCCCCTACTCTTTGTCAGTGGTCTATATTCGTTATTCGTTGAGCGAAGGAAACTAAAAAACTTTCAATCCGTCTTGTGTCATAAACCCGTCTGTGTTAAGACGGGTTTCCACTAGGCGGAAAATGAGAAGCGGGTTTGAAAATCAGCTCTAAAAATACGCCAAGGTTTCCATTAGCCAGATCATTGTAAGCAACTAATTCTAGGGATTTTTTATAATACACCAAATTCAGTAAAAATAATTTAGTATTATCAGTCAACGATTTCCAATACTAAGTAGCACTTGGCAGTAGCCTCTTTCACTACATTTAACAACAGTAGCTTTACCAGAACGAAAAATAAGATTGGGAAACCATATCATTACCAATATTTCCGATACAGATACGGATTGTTCGGAAAGTGGTTCTTAGTTTTTCTAGCAATGGTCCAACTTTAACTTTTGCTCAGTTGCAAATCTAAATGGTCAACGCTCATTCACAAAATAATTTAAAATGAAAGGTCGCTTTGGGTTATACCTTTGCTGATTTCATCATTTACCGTATCAAACATTGCAAATTACCACTTTATTCCTACTCCTGTGCTAAAAAATTTCTCCTACCCAATATAAAAGTGTCATCTTTTCCTTTTCATCATATATAAAATACTTAAAAGGATTAATTTTCTCCAATAATCATATTGGAGTAGGTGATTATAAATTTTATACAGTTTTGTCGAAAATTTTCTGAATTTCGAGATTATGAATTCATAAATTCAGTGGAATCCGCAAAAAGTTGAACCAACGTCAACTTATTTCGTATCCGCAAATAAATTGGTGGGAAAACCTTTCAGTTTCAAATCATCCAATGAAATCGTGATACCTACTGAAAATCCGCTTTTGATTTTCCGCCTAGTGGAAACCCGTCTTAAAAATTGTCAATGTCACAGACCAATAACACAGTCAACCACAAAACACCAATAATCAACAATACTTCTGTGGTTTTGTGCATGGACAATTTATTTGAATATGAGAAATTTTCTGTTAATCTGTAATCTATCAATATCAGTCAACATCTTGTCTATGGGTTCGTTCAGCCGTGCTCAACCGTTGAGAATAATCACTAAAATTGTCGAGTTCGTTGTTCTTCTGTTCTTCAGTGAGAGTTTTCATTGGTGCAGCGGACTGTCAGCTGAAACAAGTTGACTAAACTGTTGAGTATTGAGTACGGCTGAACGAACCCTATGACTATGAGAATTGAGAAAGATCGATAGATATAGATGATAGTTTTGTTGACTATCGACTAGCTAAGTTATTTGAGCTGAAAACATATTTGCTCTTCGTCATGTTCACCAACATATGTTATAGAAATTGAATTATAATCAATACAAATGTTCCATTTGCTAGGATTAACATTTGAAAATAAGATGAGTGATGCAAGGAAACTCTACGAATCATTAAGTTTAGCTGGCTCATTCACCCTCGCAATTTCATTACCGTGGATTATATTTAGAGTCTTCAGAGCGCTCTATCTGCAGAAAGGCTTCAATGAACTATTTGGAAAGGTTAGTGTAGTGAATTGATCTAATATTAGGAGAGTGCAGAGCATCACACGTTAAATGCTAAGGGCTTCGCCTCCCACCACTCACAAGTATCTCGAAGACTTTGGGCTAATAGCCAGGAACTTTATTTTTTTTTCAGAAAGTTTTCACTCTTCTTGCATTCAAAAGTAAGTAATGAAACAAGAAAATGATATTATTACCAATCAGAGTTTGCTGATGTGTTTGTACATTACTACGATATATCTGAAAACTATACTAATATCAATGAACTTTTTGAAGATTTTCTCAAACATTTCATGTTATGATTTAACATGTCCTATAGTAAACTATGTTAATAAAACAAAATTAACAACTGTTTGTGATTCTGCGAGGCAGGTATATGAAAAAAGAGGTAGAGGAACTCAAATTTTCCAATTGGGTGAGGAACGTTTCACCTGAAGAGAACAAAAAAGCGCTAAATGAATCATACAGGAAAAAAAACTGAACTCAGAAATAGAATAGAATACATAGTACTCCAAATAAGCTCAAAGCTCTTTGGAATATAGTTATTACTAAATTAGGTAGTAGATCTACAATGAAGCCCATTGCAATTGAATGTGGAGGTAAAAAAATTGTGAATACCGAAGAAGCTGTAATAAATTTGCCACCTACTTTTCAAATAAAACCGATGGTCAATTAATAAGTCATTTTGGGGACTGTATTTCTACAAATTGTTCCAATACTGTCAGAACCAATCAAACTATGTTTCTAAGTCCAGTGGATAGAAACGAGGTATCAAATATAATAATATGAAAACAAAAAATTCTACGGGACTAGATAAAATTCCAATCAGACTATAGAAATTTTGCAAACATGTTCTTGCTAATTACATAACGTTGCTAATAAACAAATCTATTGAACTATGTGAATTTCCAGATATCCTCAAATTAGGAAAAGCAATGCCACATAATATAGATGATCCAACACTTTTGCAAAACTACAGACCAATTATCATCTTAAGATATATGGCTAGAATAATTGAAAAAGCAGTTTCAAACCAAATATACAGCTTTAGTGGAAAATATCAAGTTTTAGCAGAGAGTCAGTTTGGTTTCAGACCAAATAAATCAACAGAATTAGACAAAATAAACACAAATATCCGCCGCCTCCAAGTGGCAATTCAGTTTTTCTGCTGTCTCAACTGAGTTCTTATAAGTTTTTTCATTTGCTTCTAAGTACAGGATTATTCTTTTTATGGTTTTTTGAAATATATTTTTATTGATTGATTTGTATTTTTCGAAGTGTTCTTCCAAACTGCCCCTGAGGGCCTATTTCTTGGGTATCCTCCATCATTTCATCTTTCCAGGTTGTGGTCATTACAGGAGCAAGTTCAGGTCTCGGAGAAGCTCTCGCTCATGAATTCTACAAACTTGGCTGCCAAGTGGTATTATGTGCCAGAAGAAGGCAAGAACTAGAAAGAGTAAGAGCTGACTTACTACATTCCCATTGTACTGTACAAACCCATCCACCGATTATTATTCCTCTGGATCTCAGTGATATCAGTAGTTTGACCGATAATGTGAAGAAAATTTTATCTATCACCAAGAAAATAGATATCCTAGTTAATAATGGTGGTATTTCTCACAGAGGTAGAGCACTTGCTACAAGTCCCGATGTAGATATGAAAATCATGCAGGTGAATTATTTTGGATCGGTGGCTCTTACTAAAGGTAATGTTCTACTGATTGTGAGTATTTATTTATTTATTTTGTTTTCTGTCTTCACGAAAGCATACACCGCTATGTACATGAGATGAAAGCAAAGTAGAGCATAAAGAGAAGGAAGATTCAGTCGAATTTCTTCTTGTTCATGAACATGAGAACTTTCAAATACCCTTTCTGAATTTCCGTTTCGAAACATTTTTTCAATTTCAGCTATTTTACCTGGTATGATTGAAAGAAAAAATGGTCACATCGTCTTTGTCAGTTCCATACAAGGTTTGGTAGCTTTGCCTGATAGATCTGCATACAGTGCTTCGAAACATGCACTACAAGCATTCAGCGATAGTTTAAGAGCCGAAATAGCAACAGATAATATATCTGTTACAGTTGTAAGTCCAGGATATGTTAAAACACAGTTGTCGCTGAATGCCTTAACTGGTTCAGGAAGCTCGTATGGTCAAATGGATAATACCACAGAAAATGGATATAGTCCCGATTATGTGGCAGCTCGGATTGTAAAAGCTATTGCAGAGAACAAAAAAGAAGTCATCATATCTACACTTTTGCCGAAGTTAGCAATACTTTTAAGAAGATACCTGCCAACTGTTTACTTCTTTGTTATGGTTAGAAGAGCTAGAAAGTCGAATTTGATGAAATAAACTATTTTTTACAGGTGGTGGTCCAGTAATACTTTCACCAAAGAGTTTGTTTCAGTTATAAACGTTTGGAATGCTTTGAAAGGTATAAGTTACAGTCAGTACTTTAACAAGTTGTAGCAGTCTATGTATGTGAAACAGAGTGAAATCATGAAATATTAGAAAAACTAATGATTTTTTTTTGTACATAATGATATAGTTATTAATATATCAAGGGCGTAAAGTAGGCGTGGAAAATGACCCGATGGCGATGGCCTCAGCCTAAGGCCATAATAGTTATTTATGTATCAAGGGTGTAAAGTGGGCGTTTATGCCTTCGGCGTTAGCCGAGGGTCATCACACATGTACACGTGGAAAAGCATATTCATCGTTCCTCCGCTCATCCTCCTTAATCAAACGTGTAAATTCAGTTGGTGATTTGAAATGAAGTTTTATTTAGGATGAATCCCAATAGGAGGTTGCGAAATGAATGATTTCGGTATAGAACATAATACATCACTATTACGAATATTGAAATAAATAATATTGGTGTCGAATGAACTTTCCATTTACAAAAACACAATGTTCTTTTGAGCACAAATCAACAGAGTACGCGTTCATTTGTTGATTCGCGTGAAACCATAGTGGCGCGTCTTGAAAGGTTGGCGTGTATACGGTCTGGGATATCTCTGAAATTTCACAGGTGTGCTTATACATGATGGACGAGTGTCCCATTTTATTTACGGTAATTGGTCACTGCTCGCAGATTCGGGCACTTAAATCGGAATCTACGTTTTGAATTAGTGGGAAAAGGAAGAAGCAGTATATTGATTTTTGTTCGAAAATATGAATAGGAAATCTGTTGTGGAATCATCTGCGGCTGAAAGACAAACTTTAGTCGCTATTTTCTATCATTCAAGATAAAAGCCACGCTGGACATTGAACTACATCTGATAGATATCTATGTGCGAGCCAAGAAGTTTTACCTTTTAACTTACGATTCCTAGCACTTTCTCTGGTCATCAGAATGAAAATCTGAATTTGAACCTACCCGACTAGCAGCATCAATGGCTTTGAACGCGGCAGTCTTAACCACTGAGCTACCTGACCTTCAATACAACTTTTCTCAGTTGTTCTGTTTAAAATCATTACTTTTTAATTTTCAAATATTATTTACAGATTTAAATAGTTTGTTTAAATATAATCACAAATTATTTACAAATAAATTTAATGTTCATGGTACATTTTCAGGTTTTTAAGGGATTTGAAAGTGAGGAGAGGATGTATGAAAGTGGCAAAGTAAAACTTGATTTGAAGGCAAGTACCTAGCTGATTTCTGTTCTATTTCTTGACCTGCTATATAAATTAGTATTCTATTTAAAACGTTTTTCTCTAACAGACAGATTTCAAGGAAAATTGAATGTCACCATTGATTTTCCCTTAGAGGGATATGACATGAATAATTATACAGTAGACAATGTAGCTCTTTTTTTTTTCTACGTTATCTTCTATGAACACGAAGGCACTTAACCACAACTTTGTTATCACTTTTAGTTTTATTTCATGTTTCATATTTTTAGTAAGCCATTGATTGAACTGTATTTATACCTATGAGTCACTATCTCCAATTTAGGAACTAGACTAATCATGATTGATTGATTCGGCCACAGAATTATTAATATCGAATATTTTTTAATGAAATTCGGTATACCTCCATGTGGGAGGGTGCCCAATCCAATGGTGATTTTAAATTTTCTCTAAAATCGCTAATACGATTTCTTGAATTTTAACCTCCAAAAATATATGATGCAGGCCTTGGTTTCTGTATAAAGAAAATGATATTCTATCCCAAAGTACAGTTTTTTGAGCTTTACAATTAAAAAAAAGTTGCCAATTTCAGGTGGATCACACTGTATATTGGAAGCAGCCTCTGGAATTCGTTAGTTTGACGTTTCGACTTCGATTTGGGAGCCATTTTCAAGAACTAAAAAAGAAAAGTAATTGAAAAAAGAAAGGTTCAAAACAGGATACGTTTATTTTCATTGCGTTAGTGCCTCACGGAATTTTTTTTAATGTTTCCTTCCATTTGATCCAGTTCAGTTTTCATTCATTCCTGCAGGGCGCCCTCAACTTCATTTTCACAACTACGGACCAATACTTTTTTAAATAAACTTCAGTAGTTCTCGTTTTCTTGAATTCAGCATTCAACTATGAATCACACCTCAAATATTTTTTTCAATGTTTCCGCTCATGAAGTCAGATAATGGACTCACTCAGCAGAACCAGATTGTGAATAGACCTTTGTCCTGGTTTTGTAAAAACCAATAGAATTTTTCAAAAATATCAAACAATTAAACAATTTTATTCAAAAAGAACTCACTTCAGCGAAATGTATAAAAAAGGAATTAATTTATATATTGTCTACCTTCTCGCATCTATATACTTCACATGAAATTCTAAAAGTGCCCAAAGAATACGGCCTTCTAACAATACCTAAACTGTACAAGTACACTGACAAAAAACATTTACTTCATCTTGCGATATAGCTTGTATAAGCAGAAAACTGCCGCAGTTAATGACATTGTACAGTGTAAAATTTTACGTTTTGTATCGTCTTTTCGCACTAATACTACTGGTGATGCTGCAGTGAGAGCACCCAATATTGGTAACCTGGCTAATTTTCTTGGATCTCTCTCAACCTAAAAAAAAAGTTTATTTATTTATTAGTAAAGTACTCTATAAAATTGTACCGAAATCTCAAACGGTCCATCAAGGAAGTTTTATAGATTGAAGGATATTTTGTAGAATTGAGAAGTATAATAAAACAAAAAACATCCGGTGGTGAAGCGGCAAGAATCCAATGATATATTAATTAGATAATGTTTCCGAATCATTCTGTGGGTATAAATGGATTGATACAAGGTATTGATGAATTCTTGCGAAATAATTCAGTAGGAGATTTCTCGTTGTAATTTAAAGGGAGTTTGTCTTATAAAAGTCCTCAGAATAACATATCTTTCCCGAAAGGAAACTAAAATTTGCTTAAAAGTAAATTGAAGACTGGAAGTAACAAAGGAGCTAAAAGTGCCAAAATTTCCTAAATTGATATGTTGCCGTAGAACGGCATTAAACGACATGCTTTCTGACCTGACGAAGGCGGTAAGTAATATTGTGCTTCTTACAACAATAATTAGATGGAGCCACCAACAAATATTTTCCTTTTTATTACTGTTTTCTTGAATATCTCGAGACTTTATTTTTGGCACTTAGCTCCTTTGTTACTTCCACTTAAGATGTCTAAAAACCCTGGTGTACCGACTGATTAGATTTTGTTTAGAATTTTTTGAAGACAAAACAAATGAATTAGTGGTCTACTTTTATAATCCACTCCAGAGATGGCGCCATCTTCCTCGTGTCAACATTCCAAGGAAATGGTGATTGTGATTGCTAATTGAATTTTAAGAAATTTTATTATTTTTATTACCATACGAAAGTAATAGTCCATACTCGAAGTGGAAGATCCAAAGTTTTATTGAAAAAATAGCACTACTAAACTTGTGTAATTCTTTTTCCAAAAAAAATCTCAAAACCATTTGAAAGTCAATAGTTGTGTAATAAAAAAAAGGTGCAATTTTCTTATATTATTGATGTGTTTCTTCATTTTTCTTATATATCAAAGTACTCATTTATATTCAGTACAGAAATTGATTACTTACCACTTAAAATCTGAATATACTTTGAAACAGACATTTTATTTCAAAACGCCATACATGTTGACAATATTTTATGGCAATTCAATCAACTCTGGATGCGTTTTTATACCTTACCGTTTCTTGAAATCTTCCATAAGTAGCGAAAGTCCGCGATAAAGTAAAAAATATAAATTTTTCTCCATTCCCACTGAAATCTATTAATGTTTTGTCTTCAGTAGCTTGTTGAAGTTTTGGTTATTTTCCATGCATTCCTTTTATTTTGAAATGGGGAAATCTTTTTAGTGTAGTTGATCAAAAAATACACTTTTCTGTCGAACAAAATTGCACAATAGAAATATTTTCACTATTAAATGTCGTATTGAACGGTTTTTTAAAAGTGGAAGAACAATATAACACTTTAACTCATCACAAATATCAAATCCCAAATGCAATTAAACCAAGAATTAAACTCAAAATTATTCTTTATTTCTTTAAAAAAGTTTATAGTGAAAACTCGGGCACAAATGCACAGTGCTGCCCAGCTGGGCACTAATCAAAAGGATCACAAGTCCGTATCAAAATCCGCGCATTTTACTCCCAAAACTTTGAAAATCCTCACAAAATCCTCCCAATATTTTTCCAGAAACTGACACAAAGGTTATGATTGTTATGAATAAAATGATATAGATTTCCTAAAAAAAAAATGAATAATGGTACTAATCTTCTAAAAAAACGTAATCGTAAGGAAGTGAAGTGTCACCTGTCATCTGTCAGTATAACTCATTTAAATATACCGCCCAAAACTAAAAAGTGAAAAACTACCATATAAATCATAAAATATCAGTCAGAACAGAAGTTCTATCTTATACTTCATGTTCCGTGATCCACCCAAATTTGATTACAGAAACTTCGGTCTTCTTTTAAATTTTATTTAATGATTCTAAATGACCCATCAAAATCCTCACAACTATCCAATTTACTCCGCTTTTACTCCGCAGCGTTGAAAATACTCACAAAAGGAGTAATTACTCACAAAACGGCAGCACTGCAAATGCACAGATATCAGCGCGAGAGCATACGCTGCGCATAAGATTGACAGGTGCTAATGGTGAATTTTCATGCGATGCAGATGAACTGCAATACTTCTATGTGAAATGTGAGTTAATTATATTTAAGCAAAAAAATTAATAAATCAGTTCGAAAATGTAACAAATAGAACTGATTGGGGACAGTGATTCGGTATATTCCAATAATTATATTGTTTTATTAATTTCATGTTAGTGAATCGTGGGCAAAACTTCAGAAAATTAACCCTAACAAGAAAACCGACGGTGGCGGTGCACTCAAGTGACTCGGGATATTCGAAAAACAGCCCACGGATTCATTTGTTTTCTCGTAATCAAATTGGCGAATATCTCTCGTTTTATCCCACAGATTTGCAGGTATGAAGTAGCGGCGGCTACTTTTGAAGTACTCTGATTGGCTAGAGACAAGAAACCAGCGGCAAAAAAGTAGCCGCCGCTACTTTTGAAGTACTCTGATTGGCTAGAGACAAGAAGCCAGCTGCAAAAAGCTGGTGTGGAAGGCTGGCTTAAGTCGGTACACCAGGGTTTTTAGGCATCTTACTTCCACTCTTCAATTGACGTCATTGACGACACAACTTGTCAACAGCCAACCACAATTTGATGGAATTGTTTATACATAGGCGTGACAGTTAATTGTAGAAACTTCATATAGTTGATAAATCAGGACCATCCACATCCCAAGATTTCACTGTACAACCCAAATTTAAGTATAAACAAGAAACAAAAATCTTTGTTTGGAACCAGTCAACTACTATTTTGACATTTGTGACGTCATGCTTGTGGAGCCTATTATCAGTATTATCTGCTCACTTACAAGCTCTATACAATAACGGGAAGTATTCATCTTGGGTGTGGTGGTTTCATGAGAGCGTAAAGAATAGCTTGCTATATGTTGAGAGAGCATTACAATTTCTCCTCTACTCGCTCGAAGAAGGGATATCGACGTGAGCTGTTAATTCGTCGGGTGGGATAACAGGATAGGCGCACAGTAGCACGTCTCTCTTATTTATGTGGTATTATCATATCATTGCGTTCCTTGTTGCTCGCGTTAGATTTCTGTCTATACCCCAGATGAAAAGTTTCCGATACTGAATAGTTAATATCAAGTACAGGCGGACAGGGGTCTGACAGTGTAAACAGTATAATAAAGAGTAAATAGACCGATAGTTTCGCTACTATCGTTAGGAAAATGGCGACTTAGGCAGTCTTTTTTACATTTGTTTCTGTGAAAATATGAAATCATCGTCATTTGTAGAAAAATTTCATCGAAGCCGAATTTCCTTTTTCTCCACACTATCCCACAAAGTGGAAAATATGACGCAAGTACCTAACAGAAAATAACTACTTCCCCCCAACAAACATTGAATTACATCTGACATCCATTTGTTTCTCAAGGATACAATTGCAATTGAGCACTGAATATTGTCCCCCATTGGTTGGGAATGATCACGGATTGTTTCCCACTCGTCAGAGCAAGGATAGGTCATCAGACAGCATCAGAGTTGTCCTGGCCGACCTATGAACGATAATACCCGAAAATCAAAAAGAAGAAGCACAGAAATTAAATTTGACACCCACAAACGTAAGTTCATTGATAAGAGATATGAGATGGGCAGAATTTGTTTCATTTCAATATTAAGGCAATTGCTCCTCTGAGTTTTGAGAATTTGGGCTCTGATATATCCTACCTGATTGAGATATCTTACCTGATATTTGACACAATGATCAAACTGCCAAGAGGCTGTGTACAATCCTGTGCATAGAGTTGAAACAAAACTTAAAGGAGCCTGTGGGGTAAAGTTGTCTGGCCACGCAAACCCTAAAAAAAAGGTTTCAATAATAGTCAAGGTAATCATAAATAAGGGCCTATGGAGAAGTTTTGATGACAATTAAAATTTGGAATTATTGAGAAGCTGAACAAAAATAATATTTTTCTTACAAATCATGCCTCTTATTGACCAGGACCGCCAACCTCAATTCATTGAGTTTGAGAACAACACGAGTGCCATATAATTATGTTTTCTATACAAGCTTCTTCTCAGATCAATATCTTGTCCTGAACAACTAATTAAATGTACCAATTGTGAAGAAATCTAGGGCACAATCATTGGTTTTATTTACATTTTCTTTTCATTTTTTTTTAAAGAAAAAATTTTTGGAAATGGTAAATTAGACCCTGGATTCAGAAAAACAAAAAGAAAACTTGATCTTTAAAAAAAAGAGAAAAACATACTACACAAGTGACCAATTACTTGTCATTTATAAATATAACTAATATAAGTATTTTTTTTCAATTTACTGATTAATTTTATTGCACCCTGTAAATTTGCACTTACTCATCATTCCAAATCAGCAATTGAATCATTCATATCTGATGAATTTTCAATAATTCTCATTTATGTAAAAGTGCCATGGGGGAAAAATATTTATTTTTTGTAATCTATTCAACAGTGGTCAGTGTTAGCCAGGTAAGTAGTAATTTTTGACGTGATAACGTCTTATAAATCGATGAATGCCAGATGCACGCACGAAAAAGTATGACTTATTGTCATGTTCCGTTTGAGCCGAGCGTGCAAGCAAGAGCGCGGAGCAAGCGATAGAGAGGCACGATCGGCCTAAGCGTTTAGCTTGTGATGCATCTATCTCCATCGGCTGATGTGTCCGAGTAGAAGAAAGACAGCGGCAGCACACAACCTACACGTGAACTGTTTTGTCAACTGTTTATAAAGTGGAGTGAAACGTTAATGTGGTTTCCATTATTTATTACAACAACAATTGTGGCAAAAAAGGAAATTAGTTCTTGCATTTTAAGAATTTGATTATTAAAAAAAAGTAGCATCGGTCGGCGAGTACAGTAATAATAGGTTATGTTGCAATTTTGACTATAAAATTATTATGACTCATATAAACGATCGTATAAAAAGTCAAATGCTTTCATTTAGTATTGAATGAAAAAAATTATTGTGCATAGTTATTAATGTAAGATTAACCCTTTGCGGTCTTTTGTCGGGACAGCCCCGACAGCAAAAAATTTCCGTTCCGGTCCAATATTAGGTGATCCCCGAAAGTATCACGTTCCAGTCCGATGTCGGGTCAGCCCCGACACTGGCTTTGGTCGAAGTCGCTACTTGTTTGTTTTAGGTTTTTCCCTGTTTTTTTTCCTCTGCATGATTTGAATAGACTGTTTTTCATTTCTTTGATTATGAAAATATAATTGGACCGCAAAGGGCTAAAAATGAATGTTTAACCTCACACATAATGTGTCTAAAATGACAGTTGAATCAGCCAACCACCATGCAGGAAAATCTTCTATAATGAAGTGCAAGGCAATATATTATATTAAGCAGGTTTTCGAGGGCTTTTCAAGGCATCAGTTTCATGAATTTGATTTCATTGTAATTTATCGAAAAAGTTGTAATTTTCAATGAACTCCTTTGTACTATACAAAATATTCAGTGATAATAATTCAATTCATAAAAGTATGCAATTTTTCATTAATGTTTTCTTATGATGTTATCACATAAAATTATCATCCGTAAACCGACTTCACAGACAACCAATTTTGACAGTATCTTTTGATTCTGACAGATGGCCTCAAAGCTGTCTGTACTGTACACATGTACCGATGAGAGGCAAGACCTTGAAACTAATCTGCAAGTGACCCCCCTGACCTAATCAAAACAAGATTCTGCTAGTTGGTTACAGGAAACAGTTGCAAGTGTCCTCTGCAACATGGTATCAACCAGAGGAATAGTTGTTTCCTGACTGTCGGTGGATGGAAGTAAAAGGAGCATACATCTCTCGGCAACAACTACCATTAGTTGTCAAAATGTTTTCATCATTTACCTGATATAATGGATAGAACACCAGAAATAACAGCAGTTTTATGTAAATAATTGCCAAAACTAATCCACCTAGCTGTTTCATCTCCTAGTTGGGTTGGTTCAATAACTATGAAGGAACAACAGCTTTCAAGAGCTTTTTCTAATTCCATTGAAAAACAATGAGCAGAATATTCTCCATCATAAATTTCTCTAATTATAGCCATATTAGTTGGATGTAGTGTCCTGAAAATATAAATATTCAATAGATATATCCTTCGATATTTTTTTAATTAATATAAAAGTAATACCTGTCGCCTCCCGCATCCATTATGAGAGAATAGACAAGAATAAAACAAGTCTGTACAATGGTTATCTATCCATAGAAATTGTGTCTAAAATGCAGTTTTCTCATCAGAAAATTATTTTTCTATTGAAACGAGTATAAGGTATAAGATGATCAATGTTAGATTATGTAACCATTCATAAACGCCTTCAAATTCAGTAAATTCATTTTTCCCATGCAGAGCCGCAAAGTGTCAACATTATTTTCACTTTGACACAACCGTCATTGATCGCTATTGTCGCGAAAATGTAAATCAAAAACAAAACTTTCTATTGAAAATTCATACAATGACTTTACGTCTGTAAAATAAAATATCTATTAACAGGAAATATTCCGAAATTTCTAAATGACTAGAGGATAGTAGAGGTAGACGAAGAAAACAAACAAAAAGTCAAAAAATTGATCAATGATCAGTGACAGTAGTGACACATGACAGTGACAGAAGTGAAGTTACTTTTGCCGGGTTCATATGCCAGCTTTTTGTAGTTGAGCTCACAGCGTATTGTTTTCCGATTGGTCACTTAAACGACATGTTCTCAGTCAACGGCCAATCAAAAAACGATACGCTATAAGCGAGAGCTATCATGTGTACCGGGCGTTAGTAACTACTGACTAGTGAGCTAGTTTTTCCTTACACAAATCGCAGCCGGAACCGATACTACCGACAATTGTCGAATATGCCACTGAAATCATTTCTCGAATTGCAAGAAAGAAGTAGTACGGCACGAGCTTTCTCAGCCTTTTACAACAAATCACCTGAAGATCTCAATTCTCCCCAACCATTCATTCATTTTCACAAATTAAAAAATTTGATGAATATTTACAAACTTGAGTTGATATCTCCATGGCCTACTTGATTTTTACACAACGTTAGTTCATTTCTGAAAAGCAATAAAATTTGATTTTTATATTTCATCCTGTATGAAATGAAATTGTCTATCACGTGAGTGACAATCCAAATTTTGTATTAGATCGTCTGTCAAAATTGTACTAACTGGTACTAAATTGAAAAAAATCGCCTGATAGAGTCAAATACACTTGGTGCGCATTGACATGAATTAACATAAATATAATTTTCAAAAGTGGACTTAGAAATGCTAATCACCCATCTTTTTTAAGAGATGTTCTGCATCTTCGATTTCAGCTGGAGGCACTGCTATGTGGCAAGCTCTTGGCAGAAGCCAGCCTAAAACAAGGATTCATGTGAGTTCATTTTTGTATAGATTCACATGAATTGCACTGAATGTGGATAAAATGTACTAGAAAACTACAATTGTACTAGACGGCAACCCTTACGTGGTGTTCTGTGGTACAGAACACAAAAAATTGACAATACGTCAAACTATCGATAGCATTGGTGAAAACAATCGACACTATCGAAACGACAAACTGTCGATGTTCAACTAATGGTTGGGTTGGAGTTGACTAATAATTCAAGCATTTTCAACTTACTTTGCATCTGTTTTGTCATAGTTACCTAGCGCAAGTCTCCGAAGATTGCCGAACACATATCAACCTTCTTACACTTCCCACCTTTTGACGCTAGTGACTTATTTCGGTTTGATTGGCATCAATTAACCAGTAAAGGCCGATTTAGATACATGGATGTCCACCCAGGATTTTTGACCCCGCATGATGAATTCCTCCAAAATTAATACTTGAACTAAAGAAACGCAAATAAATAGAACGTATGTGAACTGTCGTGCAGTTTACAGACACAAAGGTCAAAAATATATTACAAGCACATACTTCAGAAATTCTGCATATATTTTTGACTCTTTTGTTCCTTTAAACTGCAATAGAGTTCACATACGTTCCTTTTACTTGCATATCTTTATCAAAAAAGTCATATTTTCTTTAGTTCAGAAGTATCAACTTTGTTAATGCTGGATGAATTTATAATGCGGGGTCATGTAACTGAATCGGCCTTAAATATCACAGTTATTTACTTCGATATTTTGATAACACTCAATCAACTCAATCTAACACTTGAGGGATATGAAAAACCACTCGAGGCGATTACAATAATGAGTCAAATACGATAAAATTGAAAGAATATACAACGTAAATAAATGAAAACAGACTGTCATGGGAGGAATTATTGTTCTGTAGATTAATTATTACATAACAGAATATAATGATAGATCAATATCAAAAAACAAGTGTGAAGTGAAATGTGAATAAACAATTCATTAAATTCATTTTCGTTATCAGTATCGAATAATTCGAATGATATTTGAATATTTGAATTATTCGATAATACTTCCCCTGTAACTGTCGTAATTAGTAACTGCCATTTTCACTTTTATTTGAGTTCCGACTGTTCTGAGTTTTGACGTAAAAGAAGGTTATTGGTTTTTATAGGGTAGTTTGAATTTCAAATGAGTTCCAAGTGTTGATTGCAAAATAAATCTAGATGAAGTTGAATATGAACATTTCAATTTGGTTTTTATTCAGTTTTTCCTTATTTACCACTGCGAACGCAGTGTTTGATAGTTTATTCACAGGTATAAGAAGTTACTTTCATAATGAACAACCTTCTGATGATTTACAAGAAGAAATTTATAATCAGAAAATACCTTATGAAGTGTCTACAACTGACGAGAAATTTTTGAGTGAAGCAGCTAAACTAACTGGTGTTGTTTTGTCAGATTTGGATTCCTGCCAACAAAGGGTAATATTTTTCCCTCCATATTCTTAAATAACCCATTGAAAATTCCAAACACCACAATAGAAATGATTGATGACTTCTATTTGTAGGATATATGCTATAATGTCAAAATGTAGAGATACTATACCATACCATGGTTAGATGATATTTGATACATGTCTTTATCCATATATCACATTAAAATATTACAACAAATTGGGTACTTATATTACTGGGTAGAAGGTGTATGCAACTTCAACAAAGCTAAAACTGTTGTAAATGGCATCACTTTTTTTAAATTTATAATCTGAGCTAGCTCAGCACTACATATACTATATCAAGAATCTTGAAGTCAATCAGGATGGTATTTATACTTTAAAAAAGGATGGATGTATTGCTCACTCACAGGATAAGCCGATAGAGTCAATGAGCTTAACACTAACATTTTTTATACTTTAAAAAAGGATGGATGTATTGCTCACTCACAGGATAAGCCGATGGAGTCAATGAGCTTAACACTAACATTTTTTTATTGACTACAGCCTTCTGGTAAAGATGATCCACAGATCGACAGAACAAGTATTATATTGAATTGCTTTGTATTGATATGGACCAGAAACATTGACTAATGTTCAATGTCATCACATCTGTTAATTCGAAATATGCTTTAGTTATGTTGAATCAATGCCTCTTTCTGTTGTATGAACTCCTGCTACACTATTGTCCTATCTTTCAGTACTAACTGAATCTGACATATCAAAATTTAGCAGCATTTGTTTTACCTGTTAACAGCTGAGTAGGACTGTTTCATTGGAAAGTCTTGAGCTTGCTTAATACAAATAATTTATTATGTAATAGTTATTACTAGAATTGTGTATATTAGGATTACTTCTATTTAATATGATTATTATTATTGTGGACTTGTGAAGTCATGGATAAAGTACTGTTGAATTTTATTGGACAGTTTTGCGCATATTCAAGAATATTTTTTATTAAAAACGGAATAATAAGTTTGTTAGATTGGTTTTAGGGAAATATGGGGAAATATATCAAAATTTCAAAACTAGAAGAAATAAAAATAGACTAATCTCATAGATTAATAATCACAGTTAAATTGAAATTACAATACACGTAGATAACATTTTTAAGAGTCTACATCAGAAAAGGCTTGTACAGTTGATCTATTCCTCATAGTTATAAAATGCTTTTTATGGTAGAAGAGAATTTTCGAAAGGAATAGAGGACCATAATTGAGGATTTGAGGTATTCTGAAAGTGTGTACCCCAGGGATCGGTATAGGTTCACAGATGATGCAATCTCTTACAGGTCTAACTCAAACTGTCATGAATTAAAATATCAAATAGAAACTTCCAGTACTGAAATTTAAGAATGGCTGGGCTCCACCATTTTAAACATAACCTGCCAAAAACGTACTCAAAATATCCTATTTTTCCCTCTATCACGTGCACATCACAATAGGGTGAACAGTGACTATTTAGAAAATTATACGAAATACGTTTTGTAAGTGTAAGAAAGCGCCGCCCCTGGATGAACACACGTGGAAATTCAGAATAAGTGCTTATCTGTTCTTCTTCCTCGATCAAACTGAAGCTTGTTATTTGAAATGAAATTTTATTAACCTGACCAATAAGAGGTTGCACAATAAATTATTTTTGAAGAAAACAATACATAACATTAAAATTCAAGTGAATGCTATTGGTGTCGAACAAACTTTCTGTATACACGAACAAAATGTTTAGAGCACAAATCAGATTGTATCCAACCTATTAATGTCCTCTTTTCACAATTGATTAACAAAAATAAGTCGGAATAAATGTCTCAGTAAGTAAACATGGTGAGTAATGAACTGAACCTGACAGACTGAAGGTTGTTAGTTCTCGTGGAACCACAGATATCGTAGATCGACGGAACGTACTAGGTAGAGAGGCATAATAGAGTTGCTTCATCCATTGTTCCCAATGTAATACTACCAAACAAACATACTACTAGACTATACTAGAAGGGCCTTTTCTATAATGGTCGTAAAAATTTTAATAATCTGACTTCACGTATAAAGAACATACGGACATTTCAAAAGTTCAAAACTGAACTAAAGTCATTATTATTAATTAAGTCTCTCTATTCTTTGAAAGAATTTTAATCTGTGAGCAATGTGCATGTCAAATTTCATATACATTTATATATAACTTATGTAACTCTTCTCTTTTTCTTCTATGTTTTATTTTATTCAGACACTATTTCTGTAAACAATGTGATATTTTTATTAACAATGTTTTAATGAAATAAAGAAGCTATTGGCTAACATAATAATGACATAAATGGCCTGGGATTTCTCTGAAATTTCACAGGTGTGTTTCTACGTATTAGACTAGTACCACATTAAATTTTCGTTAAGTGGTGGTAGTTCTAGCTATCTATACCTAAGTGTTAAATGTCATTTACCCAAGAAGTATTTCTAGTGAATATGTACAATCTTTATTTTTAACAATTGTATTTCATTAATATTTGTAAAGAATTCCCAACTTGGAAATTAATTATAATTATTTTTGTTTCCATCACGTAGGTGGTGCTGAAACTGAAATCCGACTGCGATAAAATGGACGATGAGCAGCTGGCCAAAATGGCAGTTCACTTGTTGAACTGCCAGTCATTTGTAGAAGGTCGCCAAATTTATCCATGTTCTGATGAAATGAGTATTAGAGAATGTACGATGAATATGGACTCTGACACATGGACGAGTTATCATTTGATGAGTAACAGAGCTAGAGCTGTCTGTTATACAATAAGGCAAAGCCAGTTTCGAGGATTGGCTGAGCATACTGTTAATCGTTTGATGGACGCAGCTCGTGATCAACTGAATAATCTCAATCGGATTTCTGACACTCAATATAGTTTGAAAAGTCTCGCGGAAAGAACGTATGATACTCTCAGTGAAAGTCATGAAAGTTTATCCAAACAGCAAGAAAATATTCAAAAAGCTCAGTTCCATGGACAATTAGCAATTGAAGATAATATCAGAAGATTGGCAGATGAAAAACGCTTGATTTTGGAAACACACAATCAGTTGGTTGAAATGACCCGAAGCATTCAAGGAAAATTAGAGAGGTCTTTGATGCAGCTTGATGACCAATCTGGTGAAAGCAAGTTGAATCATCAGCAGTTGATTGAAGATATTCTCACTATTCAAGCCAAAACAACAGAAATTTTTCAGAAAATAGGTAAGCCTAAGGTAGATTCATGCCACCAACTTAACTCAGCTTTATAACTTGCAAAGTTGAATCAATGAATCTCTAATGAAGTTTGGTCATTAGGGTCTGTTCATTACCAAACTGTTCTTACTTTATGAACTGGAAATAGGTATAATGACACGATCGACTGAATGAACCCAAAAAAATTGTTGAATTAACTCTACCAAAGAATTCCTTTAACTCACAAGTGAGTTTAACCTTCTGAATCATTTCAATAATTTTGGAATGAGGTAGTCTCATCTTTTTCTTTCTAAAGATCATTATATATCTGCTGTGCTTACTCTCTTGTCATGCACCAAAATCAAGACAATTATTATTAATTATTTTATTTTCACCAATCACTAAAAATCAAATGAATTAATAAAAAAAAAACTTTTTGAAGACAAGCTTTCATTCAAATGTGCTAAAGAGTAAAAAATAATTTCTTCAGATGTGAAATATAGATTATTCTGTGAGTGCCATGCAAAGTTTTGAATTCGAAAACGAAAATAAATCTAAATAAAATATGTTTTACTTTTTAGCGTATTTGAATAAAATCATGTCGTTAAGATTTTTCTTTTATTTTAATTTGTTCTTTTTAGTTAGTTTTAGTTAGTTTTAATTAGTTTTAACCTAACCTACCATCGGAGTTTGTCCACTTTATTCTAGGACATTGTATATATACACTAATTTTAAATTATAAATCTTCATTTGAATGTTACAGATGAGTCATCCTCATTACTTTTTATTCAAAATGAGGAGTTCAAGAGGCAGTATGAGTCGACCTTACGTAGTTTACAAGAGATGAATGAGACGGTACATAACCTAGCAACCCTCGTGGGAGGAACTTGGCAGACTTTGGAAGAGAAATTGTCGTGGATAACTACGGCTCTAGGAGGAACAGACCTTTCGATAGAACGCATTTACCTTGTGCTATGGCATTCTACTTTTATGCTACTAGCAATGCTAAGTTGTGCATTCTTGGCTGCTAGAGCCAGCACTAGATTGGTTGTTGCCACTTTACCGCCACTAAATTTGGCTGTTGCTCTGTATGGAGAGCAAAAACATTTGGACTTAGTGGCACTTTTGGGCGCCATTTTTATTTTTGTTGTTGGTAAGTTTTCTTAGCTGTCAGAAGTGCAATCAGTGGTTCTATTAATTTCAACATATCCTTTGAACAGACTAGAATTAGTTAAATTGGATTGTTCAGTGAAAATACTACTTATGTTTCGTGTTATAGAGCATTTACAGATCTATTTTAATTTATGTATACATAATTCATAATGCCATTTTATAACAAATGACAGGTGAATGTCTTACCAAAATATAACTTGTTGGTTCTGAAATAATGTTGGAAAAAAATCCCAAAATATGATGTTTTTGACTATGCCCATATAACATAATAAACTGTAGCAAAACAACCCCCTTCCCCTTGAATGGGGTTTCCTTCTCATCAAAATAGATGTCGTTGTCGTCGACCTTTCAGGATTTTAATAATATTTGTCCCCTGATCGACCGATTCGCTGTCAGTTAGTGGATTTGGTTCCCTACCTTGTGGCTCATCTCTTCTCGCATTGGAATCTTGGTGCCTTGGCCGAATTTTTGTGGCTTGTTTGAAAGGGCAAACACCCGTTCTGAGCTAAGATAACAAATTATTTGCTTTTCCTGGTTCTTTTAACCTGTGTATTCGAAGGGAATGTTTTCTTCCACGAAATGATATTAGGAGTCCAAATTATAATTTATTGAACCTTTTGGTTTTATGCGACTACATATCATATTGTTGAATATTTTATTTGTTGCCGCTTGGTCAATATTATAGGTTAGTTTGATGTACTATCTACCTGAATGTTTTGTCTACTTGCTTATTTATTTTTTCGTAATTGATATTGAGGTCAATATTATAGTTGTAGACTACACCAAAATAAAACACCTTTGCCTGGAGTATTGGATATTCCCATTCAGTTCTCAAGAACACATAATCAAAACCAAAGCGCCCTGAGATTACTGTTTCTACACAATACCATAATATAATTTCATTAATGATATTATAATTGGCAGTGTTAACAGGAGTATGATAAATAAATTTTCATCCTGAATTTGTCTTTTTTGACAAACAAAAAAAAGTTTTTTCTTTGTCAATTTACACCAAATACGAGATTTTTTCAAACTTTGGCGTCTATATCTCAGAAACGACACATACAAAATCATTCAAACTTACACGTTTTCCAAACGACTCATCCCACTAGAACATAAAAAAATTTCAGCCAATTTTCCATTTTCGTACAGGGTCATTTTGAGGTTGATTTTCAATAACAGCAGGCTCAGCTTTGCACATACAACTTCATATGCATTGATAAATTGAGATAAATTGATGATGCTAAAATTGTTATTGACTATTAGAAGTTGATTTGCGTTATAATTGTTTTCATGAAAAATTATCTGTTCATTATATGGTTCAATATTTAGCCCATCTTTCTACTCATACTTACAGGTAGAATGCAAATTAAATTTTGTAATCAGAAATGCTAAAATCAGTCCATAATTTTCATTATAAGTACTTTCACTTATTTTCAGGACAATTTGTAATCCTGTGGGCAGCTGGTGTAAAGTCTAAAAAGAAGGAAGCAATATGTTGGCAAAAGGAATCAGCATCGACTATGATTTCGAAAGAAGAAATCTCGCCCTCGAGTAATGTTAACTATTCACCAAAAGGCAAGGTTACTTCTACAATATATAACTCGGAAATCAAGGATAATGGCTTCAGTGCTGTTCCATTAAGATTATATGAAGACGATTATGCCGAAGAAAACTCAGATGCATTTCGAAATTTTGATTTTACTCCACCAGTATCTCGGAACGGACATTACCCACCTTCTACCACTAGATCTAGGAGCCGCAGTCGAACTCCTCTTTCATTGAATACTAGTTTGAGATCTCCCTGTGGAGCTAAAACAAGAGTAGGCACACCCTGTAAGTTGTTATCTCAACCCGGTCGTGATTTTTGCTACAGACATCAAACTGGTGATTCAGTGATGGGTTAGTGAGGTATAAAAGTGAATAGGTTAAAGCTTATGCTGCAATTATTTAGGGAACAGTGTATATAGGCGAATGTTGGAATATCTGATGGTTATTCCAATTATATGAGAATGTGTGTAATTTTTATTTTTTTTTTAATGTAGACAAGTTTTAAATATATGACAAATATTTCTATGAAAAAATATTTGGTAATAATATATTTATTGGGGAATAACTCCCTTACAAAAATAACATTTGTAGTTTCTTCCCATTATTATGTAAGCATATAGGGATAATGTTATTTCTAATGGATCTATGTAGGTATAATTTTACAGTTTCAACAATATTTGTGATGTATTTTATCTGCTCATACTTTTTGAGAATTCCTTACCCAGAATTTTAAATTTTATTTGCAAGTTTCTGTCCAAAGTGTATGGCAATATTTCAATAAATAATATGTGTCAAATTTGTAATACTGGGTTATGTGAATAGTATATAAGAGACACATTCATGTTGTGGATTTTTATTCATTTAGCACATTACTACTTGTTAACTCGTCTGGATCAGTATTTTAAATGGAATGTACCAAATAATTCTGCCCAACTATGGGGTAAGGCAGTAACTACAAAAAAGTAAAAAAAAAATTATTTTGGTGTACTTGTATTCTTTCTATGGTGTTAACTATATTTTTATGATATACAGAGATATTTTAATATATCGACATTTGCATTCTTTGTTGGATATAGGACCAGTAAAGCTGGAATCTTAGATGTATGCTTGTCCGATCATAAGGAACAATTTCTATCCATTTCTACTAATAAACCTGTAGATCGGGAAATTGATGATATATCTAAAATTTGCTATACAAGAAAAGGATTTGAGAAATTCAAAACATTCTCTAATTATTTCATCAATACTCAAGAGACCCTTGAGTCATTCATTTCCCGTAAAGAAAAAATGAGAAGCAACCATAGAACCAAAATAACCTGGTACAATGATGAGCTCAAAAAAATGACAAATAACTTGGAAGCTGTCAAAATTATATTTGAGGTGTCTGGATGCAATAATGATATTGAAATTCATAAACATTTGAAGACAACTTATCATTTTGAACTATCAAAACAAAAAACCGAGCTTGAGACAAATATATAACAAACTCCGCTAATAAGTCGAAAGCTTGCTGGAATATAATCAACTCTGAGAGAAATTCATTACATAAAAGTAAAATTTTTCATTAGATTCTGTTTGCGTTCCTCTTAATGCATTAGAAACTAGGTTAAACTTTAGATTGGCTAGAACATTAAAATCGTTAATCGTTGGCTGCCTGCCAATGAGTAGATGATCATCTAACTTTGGATTCCATGGTTTGTTTCAAATTGAGTTTCAACTAGTGACCGTAGATGTCACAAGTTACTTTTCACTATAACTGTCTTTGACGTAAGGTATTCAATATTTTCTTACTGCATTGAGGACAGTAGAATTTTCTAATTCCTCTAATGCTTTTGTAGGCAAATTGATATTTACTTTGATGATGATGATGAAAATGTATGTATACAGTAGTACTTCTCATGGAACATAGGTAAAATTAGGGCAGTTGATATTTGTCCGCGATGAACTACGGTGAAAAACAGTGTTGACTAATTTATATGCGAAATAAGCTGCTGTTTAGAAAGTGTGCGGGCTACAAGCAGAAATAGTAGTAGACCATGTTAAACAATTGTTATTAGACACTTAAGCCAAGTCAAAATTCCAACCGTATTCTTATCTGTATCTGTCAAAAATATTTACGTGATATATTATATTACATGCCATTTATATGATATTCGAATGTTCCATATACGTTTGGGTTGATGAATGGCTTTAAGGGCTTATTTCTCCATTAACGTAATTTGATGCGATAGGTATACGGATACGTATAAAAATACACAATTGGCTTTAAGTGTCTATTATGTCTCCAGAAAACTACCTATACGCATCTTAGATAATTGTTAGGATGTCACCATGACAATTATTGTCATCGTGAACAGCTAAACTGTAAACTCAACTATTTCATTTCATACCTACTTGACCTTATTAATTGGGAATGGGTTAGACAATAGTAAATTAGTTATATTGTATCCTATGTTCCGTCCATTGTGAGATTATCCGTATATATATATATATAGGGGGGGCGACGGACTTTTGGTCCTCACTGTATAGTATGATGACTACGCTGTTTGGGTATTGGGGTTAGGATTGGAATGAAATGCCAAATGCTCAGTTTACAAACCTCTATTTATCTACAAGGATTTCAGTACTACATGCATCACAAGAAATCTCAATAATATACTTTTCCACTTTTTTATATAGGGCTAGTTCATTAATTTTAGTAGAATGACACTTCCTAACATGATTTCTGAGATTTGCAAAGTGCTGAACTCTGTCACACATACCTTACAACAGACTGATTCCATTGCCACTTAACAAACACCCTCCCAACCATATAATAATTTGGAGCAAATTAGACCGCACAGCGCTATAGAGATAGACAAAAACATTTATAACAGAGAGATCTTGCTCAAAACATAGAGTTGTGACAATGCCGAGCTCGTATCCCAGTTCACAACGTGCGAATAATACCGAACACATTAATAATAATAATAATAATAGTCTTTATTCCGGATTCAAAACAAAAAAAACAATTTTCCTGGAAAGGGCGGAGTTCAGAGTACATTGATAACCGGCCTGTCTTGAGATGCTTGTATAATTATGGATTGAAAACCTTGGGTTTGTAGGCCAAATATTACAGACTATTTCTTTCACACATGGCATTACATGATGGAAGTCACATGATATGCAATATTAGCGGATATTCATGAAAACACGCGATAATTTAGGTAAACACGGATATTTAGGTAAACAAACAAAGAAAAGTGTCAAGTTTGACATAACTCAAAATTGAAATGCCTCGTTTTTGGTTATCTCCTGCAACGGACACTAGCGAACAAGTAAGCTAATCCATCTCAAAAAACACCAAAAAGGAGTAAAGAGTCTGTCTGGAGCGAATTTATGTATTTTTTGAAGCTTATATGAACTTGAATATGAATGATTTCACGCTGTTCATGAAATAGTCTTCCTAAATATCACTCGACCATGACAAAGACACTATTATTTTCTTTAATTCGTCTCGAGTAACTTGCATTTTGAGAATAACTCCCTCCAGCTAAAGCTGTCGGGAGTTATTCTAATTATTAATGTTCATGTGGTCTCATTTAATTGTCAAAATACAAAGTACTCTCGATAGAATTATGAAGAAAATAATAGTCGGCTATTTGTCATGGTCTTGTGATATTACCTACGATAATTGAAATGAAAAATTGTTATTTAGAATTAAACACTAGCAGTTTCAGTGTGTTGTTACAAAGTGATTAATAAAACTAACAACATCAATAAATCAGAATGACAAAATACTAACTAAAAAATAAATTCTGCAAAAAATAATCCGATTGTTATAACTTTCTCGGATGGGTAAATAAACGAATAAAAATTATGGAGAATATTTAAATACAGTTATTTTTCTAGATAAAAACACCTTTGTAATTCCACACCATCAAAATATTCCTGGACTATTGAACCAAGCTATGTGTTTGAATACTAAACAAAAAACATAGGTTTTCCTTTTCTAATAACATCCTGGATGGGATATTTTGCAAATTCTCTTTGCAAATTTTCCAAATCTATTCTATCATTTTCGATATAAACCTTCGCTCTGGCAGCAGCCAAGTGTGCATAATATGTTGGTGCTGGATAACTTACAGATCTATTACACCTAGTAAACATATGACACAAGTGATATGTCAATGCTTCAATCTCATCATTACTCATTTCATTGTCATCCCATAGTGTGCAATACTTGGTCGGCTTTGCTACTCCTTGAATACTGGCATGGGATACCAAATAAAAATCTTGCATGAAGGGGTGCGTAATACTGCTGTCGACGCATGTACCTGAAAAAATAAGACGCAAAATATTGTACCTAGTTATTCGAAGTCACAATCAGATATACAGGGTGTTTTAAAATTCAATGTAAATATTTTAAGGGCCCATTCCTGGGGTCAAAATAAGACTTTTTTTCCATAAACATGTGTCCGCAACTGCTTTATTTTTGAGATACAAGATGTTGAAATTTAACAAAAAAATCAATTCTTCCCCAATATCTCTAAAACCGCTTTGGCTTCTTTTAAATTCTGGTGCATGGAAAGTACTCATAATAATATATTTTTTCCATAATAAAGGTTTTCTTAATTTTCTTCAGTGGTGTCCCTGTAAACATGGCCTGCCATATTTTTGATCAAAATAATGATACACAGCTGATTTTTGTCAAATAAGTATTACTTTTATAATTGTCTTTTACCTTCTCATAAACATGGTCTCTTTGACTTATTTTTATCTGACGGTTTTCGATTTAAAAAATAAAAGTTCTTCATTTGCTTCTACCTTGGCGATTTTTGTTGTAAATTTTTTAGGAGGAATTAATTTTTTACTAAAATGAATTTTTTTTTCCATATGTTGCCAAATTAAATGGACACACTATATACGTGTGTCTTAAGAAGAAGAGATACCTTGAATCAAACTTATAGTACAAACATCTCCACTTTGGCTCCAAGAACATAGTTTGAATTCTTAATATCAGCTGTTAGATTGTTTTTCCAATTACTATATCCCAAATGAAACCTTCATAATAATTAAGATTTTACATTTTTAATTAAATGGATTGTATTCTTACCTGCAGGAACATTCATGTTTCTATCTTCAGAATCTCTAGGGTTCGTAGGAAACAAACGTGTATGGTGACGTTTCTGTACAACAAGAAAAGTTATTTTTGGCTCATAGCCAGTAGCTTGGATTTTCTTGCAAGCAGATCTTATAGCTCTAATCTCTTCTAATCTAACCTGATCGAATTGTCCTTCTGAAACACCATCTCTAAAAAATACAATTCGTTCTGGTTTTATTTTATTTTTTTCATAAAAGTATTTCAACTGTTCCAAAGTAATAGCTTCAAGGTCTTCGATTATTTCCACTTTTGGTGGCTGTAAACGCCAACATATGTTGTACTTGAATGCTTTGGGATCATGAGAGGCTGTTACTGCTGCTACACTCGGTATTCCTTGAGAGTCTGGACTTGGGTGTGTTACGTCAGCACCCATAATCATGCAGGGTCTATTCATAATCGGTGGACGTTCCAGTAAACAATGATTGGTGCCATTCAATTTTGCGTTCACTTTCAACAAAATGTTCGTTACAGTTTGAGGATTCAATTTACCCAAAGTTCTCATTTTGATACACTGGGTTAAACATCCAGAGTTGATTTCAGCGGCAGTTTTAACAAAGGAATATTGCTGACCACTATTAGGCACAATGACGAAAATAACGTCATAATTTTTCTCCTTCTGGGTATGGAAAAACTTCTTTATATCATTCAGATTGAAACCCATGGTTATGAAAGGTTTCTCTGCTTGTTCTTTGATATGCATTCCACAACCCCCACTAGTTCTATAAATCTGGAAAAAAAAATTTAAGAGGAGTTAATCAGTGACTATTGGTAAAACAAGCAGCGAGAGAAATCAAAATACTCGGAGCTCGCTGAAATGACCCGCAATTTTTTTCATCATCTGAATTGGAAAGGTTGGATCTAGGCATATCTCGGAGTAATTTTAAATTTTTTTCAAATATAACTTTGAAAAAATTTGTCTCCAATAAATAAATTATCTAATATTCCATAAACAACCATATAAAATAGATGATTCGTTGGCAAGTATCCAACAGAAGACAACTACTGCTCCCTATCTACTTGATACTTTACAATGCTCTTGCATACAAAGCTGAAATTTTTTGCGTTAAATGGGAAAACTCATCCGTACTGGTTTCATGGTAGTTGCCACTTATCAGCAAAGGCTAGTTTAACCCAATTAAATCAAGAAACACTTTCAGTTTTTGTTATGAATTCCTTAGATATGAAGGTGTTCCCCCATGTTAATCAAAGCCACTTGATCTACTATTTTCAGCTTAGTTTTCATTAAATGTTAAAGTAATTACTTTCAACTTATTTTCAGTTCAATAGAACTCTAGATTTAGAACACTTACCATGTCTGCAAGCCGGGCGAGATCATCAGGTCTTGGAGGTCTTCTGTCAGCGCATGCAATTGTCCATTTATTTATCTCAACTCCAATGAAGAATTTGTTTCCTCTCCATATTCCTTTGGAAGGTCTGTCTTGAACTTGATTGTAGTAGACCAAACTGGGTGGTTGTAAAATTCTTGCTTCTAGTTTTTCAAATTCATTTGCAATAGAAAATCCAAATTCTCTGATAGTATGATTTTGGTTGTGGTTAGCTTGTTGGAGAGCTGTTTTGATTTTCTGTTTACGTACTTCTGTGTTGGTAGCAGCATATTTTATCATCTTACTAGTCTGATTTTCAGTCATTTTTCTATTTAATACCTGGTTTTGTTCAATAATGCAGAGCTCCAAAGGCAGTAATATCGGATTGGGACGATTTCTGTCACCTACCCAAAGTGAAGGTAAATGGGGATATTTCAATCTGTATTTTTTTTCAGTTGCAAAATAGTTTTCAATGGTTAAGCTTCTACCACTGTCTAATGTGAATACTTTATCTTTGGGTGCTTGACCTATTCCATTCACCCTATAAGATCGCTTGGAAGAAGGAATGCCAGGAATTTCATAAGTGACCCTCAAGGTCTTAATGTACTTTTCAAAAGTTTCTCTTTGTCTGCCATCTAAAGGTCTGTTCAGGTCTTCCCTTCTGAATGATTGATAATATGAATCAAAAAGTTCTACCAAAGCATCAGTTACATTGATATTTTTGGGGAATGATTTGTGAGCCACATCTACATTGAGAAATGGCTTCCATCCTCTTATAGCCGACTGATAAAATCCATTATACATTTCCATTCCTTCTCCTAAATCAAGAATTACAGGAGGTTTAGCAAAAAAACTTCTTCCCACTGAAATTAAATTAACTGCAGGAGCACTGCGTAAAACTATGTCGACGACTTGTAGAGCTTCCCTAGGTGTTTCTCTAGAAAGGTCAAAGTTATGCAAAGGACTCAAATCAACCTCGTTGGCAAATTTGATCTCAACTTTGTAAGTTCGATCTCGACCATCGGCTTCTTGATAGACAATTTCATCAGAAATAAAGTCATCAAAAGGTAGGCGAGTTGTGCTGTATAAATTTTTTCTGCCATCAAAAGCTGGAAATCGCTTAGGAAAATGTCTCTGCCTAAAAAGCTCAACAACAAGCCTCAAATATTTCTTAGGCGTGTCTGGAACAAGATTTACATCGTAGTGAATAGCACTGCGTAATTTTCCCAGGGTCAGTTGCAAATGATTAGTTTCAACTAAGATTTTACGTCCCTTTGTACCAGGCTGGAATTTGTGGTACTCAATAGGCGGCAAGTCACCCACTTGCAGCAGTGACATTTGCTGGGTAGGTGGAGACACTGAAACAAATTTTCATCATTATACAATGAATAAAGCAGAATATTAAGAGATATTAAGTACATTTAAATAACATTCATTCAAATAAAGGCAAGAACAATCCTATATCTAGTTCTATAGAAACTTACAATAAATTATCAGATGATATAAAAAAAATCAAAGCCCATAAATATTTTCTTGAAAAAACTCAAAAAAAATCTGCTACCATACTGATGTTCATCAATCTATAAATATTCAAAATTGTTGAATTTGTTATTTTTTCATAAATTTTAAAAATTTTGAAACTCATTTATATTCATTATTATTCAATGTATTATCTTCCTTATACCAGAACTTCTTCTGTATGGAAAATGTATTTTCAATAAATAAATTTAAAAAAATGTCTGGAAGATTTTGAAATATTAGTACAGTTAAATAGTTTTAAATAAAAATACTAAATAAATAATATGGTAAAAATAACACAAGTACTTTATTGGTGACCCAATAGGCTACCGACTGGAGTCCTTCAGCCTGTTATACATTCATAATTTATTGGTATCCACATTATTACCATATCTTATGGTATACTTATAAATATATAATAATAATATATATATATATATATATATATATATATATATATATATATATAATACGAAACAATTTGAGGTTTGTAAAAAAAATATTAGTTTTCCAATACTACTTTTTGAAATAAAAAATATGGTGATTGCTCAATAGGGGGCGCGGGGTTCCCATCAAATCAAAATTTTTAAATGGCATGGAGGGTCAAGTGGCACATCATTGAAAAGAGAATTCAATTCTCTTTACAACCATCTTAATATTTTTGAATTTTGTTTATAATTTTTTTCCCAATTTCGATTTTTATGCCTTTCGAAATTTTTAAGTTAATGTGCCCCCAGCGCCATCTGTCGAGTAAATGCAATGTTTCTTCTCTCAAACAGTAGTAAGGCTTAACAATTAACATTAATTACTGATATATTTAAAATTGGATGTTACCAGTTGAGAAAAAAGCATTATTAGCAATCCGCATGGTGAGTCTTACCTCTCGTTTGTTGAGTACTTTGGGAAGGTCCTTGTTGCTGAGACTTTCCCTTGCCCTTAGCCCCTTGGGGTTGCTGTGAAGGCTGACTTTTCTTAGGCTGCTGTTGGAGTTGCTGTTGAGGTTGAGCAGGTTGTGGTGGTTGACCAGGTGTTGAGGGTTGACCAAGTTGTGGGGGCAGACCAGGTTGTGGTGATTGAACTTGCTGAGGCCTACCCCTACCCCTACCCCCTTGTGATTGTTGGTGACTTGTTTGAGGCTGTTGTTGATATTGGGTTTGCCCAGGTTGTGGTGGTTGTCCTTGCTGAGGCCGACCCAATGGAGGTTGTTGATGAGATGGACCCATTTGAGGCTGATGTGGAGGTGGACCCATCTGAGCTTGCTGTTGGGGTGGAAATTGAGGTGGACCCATCTGTGCTTGCTGTTGGGGTGGAAATTGAGGTGGACCCATCCGTGCTTGCTGTTGATGGGGAAATGGTGGCTGACCTCTCTGCACCTGTTCCCAGTGAGCTTGAGGTGGTTGTGATTGAGGTGGAAAACGAGGCGGGCCCATTGGTACTTGTTGTTGAGGCTGATATTGGGGTTGACCTCTTTGCACCTGTGGTGGTTGTCCCCACTGAGCTTGTGGTGGTTGATGTTGAGGGGAATATTGGGGCTGAGCTCCTTGTGCTTGAGGTGGTTGTACCGACTGAGCTTGAGTCCGACCCCACGCCGGCATTTTTTGAGCACCAGTCTGCGGTAAATCTTGACCTATAAAAAAATATATATTTTCATCATCTCCTGGTACACACAAATAGCAAAAATACTGTAAAATTCAAAAGAAATTCTTGAAATATAGCACTTTTCACTTAGGTCTTTAACGAAATGCATATGAGTTTTTCTTTTTAAAAACAATGTGATTATAAAAAAATACTTTTTCAATAAAAAGCTTCTATTTAAATGCGATAAAAAGAAGAAATTAGACTCTGGAGTGAATCAAGCCCATCTTTTATTAAATAATAAAATTTTACATGGTATAATATTGGGAAGTACCTATGTATTTCTAATAATTTAAAATTACATGTGTCAAGATTTATTTTCGTTTTCGCTTGATACGTTACTCAATCAGTTAATTTCAGTGCATGGTTGCTTATCTGTTAATTTGGTACAACCTGGTTCTTCAATAAGACCTTCTAGTGACAAACACAAAAACCTTGAAGTACCTGTTTTTTTAGATCTGAAAAGAGCGTTTGAGACCATCGATAGGAGCATTTTAATTGATAAACTGAAATACTATGGTATAGGGGGTACAGTACTGGCTTGGCTGGAAGATTATTTAACAAACCGAAAATAGATAACCAAAATAAAAAAACGTTGTATCTGAGAGATCCATTGTGAATATTGGTGTTTCACAAGGGAGTGTATTGCGACCATTGTTGTTCATCATTTATCTCAATGATTTGAATTGTATCCCTGGTTTCCATATTTTGAACTTATTTGCCCACGATACCCTCCTATATACATCAAATGAGAACTTTGAAACAGCTGTAAAAAATATAAATGAATCTCTAAAATCAATTAATACCTATTTTAAAACAAATATATTAAAACTGAATGCTAATTAATCTAAAGCGATCATATCAACTAAAAATAAATTGAATCATGTGAGGATGGAGGAAATTCATATTGAAATTGACGGTGAAGCATTACAAATTGTATCTGAAATGAAGTATCTTGGATTCATGGTAGATAGTACACTATCTTTAAATAGTCATGCTGAATATGTAAGTAACAAAATATGCAAAAAACCGCATTTTTTATCAAGGGCTGTGAACTTGCTGTCAATGAATGCCAGTATCACCAATTATAACTGTATTATCATATCTCATTTTGAGTACTGTGCTACTTTGATGTATCTATTCAATCAAAACAGAATATCCCAGCTATAGAAATTACAAAACCGCGGTATGAGAAAAATCCTTAAATGTAATAGATTCACCTCAGTTCAAGAAAAGCATAAAATATTAAAATGGACGCCAATATGCAGAAATTTATATTACTTGGCGATGATATTTATATATAAAATCGTAAAGGGTTCACAACCACAATATTTTAATACATTTATTATATTAAACAACGAGATTCATGGCTATGAGAAAGGTCGAAAAATGAATTCCATGTAAAAAAAACAAATTCAAAAAACTGTATGAATTCTTTATTTTTTAAAGGCCTGAATGAATTCAATAAGCTACCAACAATGGTAAGAGGATCAGAACACTTGAGAAGTTTTAAATCTTTGCTGCTGGAACATATTTTAAACGATGAGCTTTGAATTTTAATTTTTAATTTTAATTTCAAATGTTAATTTAATCTTAAGATATTTTTAATATTTTAATGGAATAAAGGTATATGTTCGTATTTAAAAAAAATGTACAATTTATCTAATGTTTATATATTAGGCTTGCCTATTTCAATAAATTACTACTACTACTATAACCCTGCTTGTATCATTCAAAAGTTTCTTAATAAAATATGTCTCTTTGTATTCAATATCTTCACCTCTTGCTCAAAATAAACTAATACTCCTCTGGTACGGTGGCTGATAATTTGATATCCATCTATGAAATGAATGCTTCACTATCTCTAATTCCGTCAGTCAATCTAACTTCTTCCGAACAGGCAGCAAGGAGTTTATTCTTTATAATTAGTGCATGAATTTTGATAATAGGCTTTGCACATTCATAACCATTACTAAGCCTTCTTTTTCAGAAGTGGAAGCTTAATGCCTCAGAATTCGGCGTTGATTTCCATCGCAAAAATTATTTTTTCCACTAGCGTGCGGAAAAGTCCACTTTCCCGCACTCATTTTAATTTTGAAAGAGTAACTTTTCCGCAAAGTAGATTTGTTTAGTTTTTGCGGATTATACTGACATTTAAATATTGCGTCACAGAAGGTTAAAATAAAAAGCTTACCAAGTATGGTTGTATAGTTTAATATATATTTAATAATAAATGTTCTTCATGTTAACTTTTGGGTGTTTTTTTCCGCATGAGGGCAATTTTTATTTAATTCCAATTTGGATTAAGGAAAATTAAACTATCTTTGATTAGAGTTAATATAAATAGGAAATAGTGATTGTTTATTATTAAATAAATAATCATTGAAAGTAAGATATCTCTATTTTTGAAAACTACGGTTGACGAAAAAGTTTTGTAACAAACTCGTGAATTAAATTGGCGATTAAAACCATTTATGCTCTTTGTCGTTTAGACAAAGTTTAAATTTCTTCTTTAGAAAATTACCGTAAATAACAAATAAATTAATCTACGAATATACGATATCAGCTACCAATAAATAAAATAAATTCACAGAACTGTAGAGACTCCCATAAACTATAGAACAATGATGACTTGAATAAATTGAAAAAATTGATCTACCTTGTTTTGGTGGTGGAGTCATTTGCTGTTCTGAATGACCAGCCTGATCTGGTTTTTTAGCCTTTCCACCTTTCTTTTTGGTGGTTCCCAGTTGACCCTGTTGTGGTTCTTGTCGTGGTGGCTGGTCTTCTTGGGCAGGTTGCTGGGGTAAAGGCTGAGTTTCTTGGGACTTTCCCTTTCCTAAATAAAAACATGAAGTCGTTTGTGTGAAACTTAAAAAACTAACATAATTGTCAGTACACACCTTCAATATTTCACTATCTGTATTGAAAATTTTAAAAAAACATAAATGTTAAGTTATCAGTTGCAGTTTTTTAAATTATCCAGGGAATAAGAATGTGAACAAAAACACTTTTCTTTTTTCGTGAGAAATAAATCAATGTGATGGTATTTTGGAATTACAGGGAGATTCATGCGTCAAATCTGGTGTAATTTGGCATGAAATCATGAAAATTTCTACAAAAAAAAAAATGAAAAAAAAATGAAAAAATCCTTTTTCACTCAGTTTGACTTGTAAGTATTTGAAAAAAAAATGTAAAAAATTACTAGTGTAATTCCCTATTCAATCAATTGAAAAAATATATCTACCTTGTCTAGTCTGCTGTTCTGATGGACCGGCCTGTTTTCCTTGCTGATCCTGGCCTTTCCTTGTGGACTCTTGCGGAGGGGGCTCATGCTGAGCAGGCTGCTGCTGCTCTGAATGACCTGCTTGATCTGGTTTTTTAGCCTTCCCACCTTTCTTTTTGGTGGTTACCTGTTGTGATTCTTGTGGTAGAGAATCCCCTTGGGCAAGCTGCTGTTGGGGAGGTACAGGCTGCTGTTGGGGAGGTACAGGCTGCTGTTGTGGAGGTACAGGCTGCTGTTGGGGAGGTACAGAGGCACTTGATGAAGCTCCTTCCTGAGACTTTCCCTTCCCTGGAAAAGTAATGTACTAAATGATTATCTCATATTCGTAAAAGGACTAATACCATTTTATTATTGTCAATCTTCCGAACGTCTTCAATATTTTCTGAATGGGTATTATTGTTTCAAGTTGTGGTACAGTAGAATTAGTCGGTATATTTCTTAGAATGGGATTTTATTTGATAGAAGTACAAAAAGAACGGCTAATAGTTCAGTCAAGCTAACACCATGTTGTTAATTTCACAGAAACGAACGAAGATATTACAGTAGCGACAAGGATGAGATCAAATAAAAAATAAATTGAATATAGATATGATATAGATCCAGTCATAATAATCCTATACAACAGTATGGCAGAATTACTTTAATTTTAGACACTGTAGAAATGGTACAAATATTCAAGCACTGAAAACTTTATTCATTTATTATACAGTATGGGAAACTTTTTATTTGGGGAATAGACAGAAATCTACGCGAGCAAAAAGAAACGCAATGATATGATAATACCACATAAACAATACTACTTAGCTCCCAGCTAAGTAGTTTTTTAAGGATAAGCAGTACTTCGTTACCTCCACTATTGCTCATGAAAAATATATCCCCATACACCCAACGTGATCATTCACATCCCCCCATCCAAGAATGACATGTCCCAGTTGAATTTGATTACAATACATTGAAATAATTTAAACATTACAGACATTAAAAATATAACTATACAGTATGAGATACAGTATATCAGTTATGGAATTAAAGATAAACATTAGTAGTCGATACTATTCAGTGAGAGTGGATTTGAAATTATTTTCAGATACATCAAAAATATTCAACTCTAGATTACAATGAATATACTAGAGTTTTATCCCAACAGCAAACTGTTAATATCACTAAAAATAGTGGTTTGGTGTTGGAATAAATCTCCAGTATATTTATTACTAGACCAAAAGTTCCAAACAAAGTGCAACTAGATTTTAATAATCATTGCCTAGTTTCATTAGTTATGTTAATGTATTCTTAAGGCCATATTGCTGCCATAATAAAAATAATTTTAAATTTTCATATATTAATTTATTTTAAGTTCAATAAATAAATAAATTAATGTTAACTGAATAAGGCGTAACTGCATTCAACTTCATTTTGCAGCATGTTAGTTTGTGTAAAATTTACGGTGCCTCTTTATTCATGTTTTACCAGCTCTGTAGTTGCATTTTCAACTTATTTTCTTGAGGAAGTCAGATCTTAACATGTAGGGATACCGAGAGGGATACATGCAGATAAGACTTTTTTCCCAAAAACTGGAAAAATGTGGTTAACACAGCAGATTTGTGTTATGAAAAGATATGCTAAAAAGATATGCTAAAAAGATCATTATTGCAAGTGGTTCTACAGTAGGCTTGTTCATTGAAGACTGCTCTAGTTAATCAAGATCACTTTCAAATATGTTTATCTCCCTCTAACACTTGTGCTTCATTTGTCTTTCTGTTTTGAAAATATCAACTTCAAGCAACTAGAGCAACCAGAGTATGTCTTAACGAAGGACACTAGTGTATTCTGAAGTTTAATAATCTCAATAATTCAGGGCATAAGATTTCATTATTGCTGAGATTGAACAAAGTATTTGAATCAGTTCATATTATTTGGTTATTTAGAATTGGAATGTTTAGAAATATTAGGATAGCCTCATAATTGTAGTTTTCGAATTTTATTCATTATATGGTCCACATGTCTTAGAAATCTTATTAAATCTACAAGGTCAAATACTTTTTTTGACCTAAAAAATTTGAACCTTGCAGATTTTTTAATCTTTTAATAATTCAATAATTTTGTTATATTTATGTGTTTATCTTCAACCAAGTATTCTGGGGTGATGTATGAACTTACTGTTATCTCAGCAAACGTCCGGTAAAAAACATGATGGATTATGGGTTTCCCCGAGTTTTTAACGCAATATGCCACGTCAATAATGAATAGTTTTTGCAAAACATTTAAAATTTTGGAAACCGTTTGCATCACATAATGGAAATAAACGAAGATAATTTTACCAAGAATTAATCCTGTGTGTCCTTTCTACAGTTATCAATACTTTTAACAATCTATTTTCAACTCTTTCGACCAAATTGTTCACAATTTACCGCATTTATCGCAAACTTCAAAACTATACTAACCTTTTTTCTTTCCCATGATCCTCAAAGGTGATTTATAACAATAATGTCAATAATATATTTTATATTTATTTTCTCTAAATATAAAAAAGTTTGTCTAAACTCGATAACTAAACTGGAAAATTTCCATAGACAAGAGTTATATACTGAGAAAAATTGCACTATTTTCAACGTCACTTGTCAGTTCGTCAGTTCTACCAACACTAGGCACAAAGCACAATCAGTGTCGCCACTCGCCAGGAAGATTTTAATTAATGTGCCAACCCCAACGAGAACAAAATGTGCCACATTGTACTTTGCGAATCTGCGCATGCGCACCTACTGTTGTTTTCTAATTTCACAGAACATGATCCACTTTGAGGCTTGAGCTCATGCGCATTGCGCATCAGTGTCGTGTGTTCATATTGTTACTGTTTATAAAATTTTTGGCCAGTTATATTTGTGAAAATTGCTAAGTTAGAGCTGAAGACGGTTTATTAGTATAATTTGCGAGTCTATGTTTACCTTCAGGAGACTCCTTTGTTTGACATATCCTCAACGCGCATGTGTGATTCTCAAAAATATGAACTAGTTGGAGTAATTTTCTCAAATGGGAGTGCTCAATGCTCATCCAGTTTTATTACAGATCAGTGGGTTGTATGTAATCTGTGCCAACACCAACAAATAAATTGAGGTTGATTAGAATCACGCCAAGCCACAGAACACATTAAATAGAAATTTGGTTTTGGCGGGAAGGGAAGCTGGAATGCCGCTTCTGAGTTGAGGTGTTTCGTGACATAACCCTACAAATATTAAAGTTTCCACGGAGTAATAAAAGACAAGAATGGAGAAGGCATCTCCATGGTCTTTTATTACTTTGAGAAAGTTCCTTGTTTTTTAATTTGTTCCATTTTAAAATGGAAAATCTCCATAGGAGGTTAATGCATAGAAATTATAATATATATACTTACTCATAATTTCTATGGGTTAATGGGATTGCAGTGTCTTTCTCAGTAACAGTAACATAATTAGTGTTTTCAACAACAAAACTATGAAGCCAATTGTCACATCACTGTCTACTCTGAATTTCTGCTGTAAAAGGCGAATTCATGCAACGTTCATTATAATTATTATATATTTTCATTACATTACATATATATTTGACACTGCATTGCATTTCAACAAGAAATGGCACCGTTCATCGTTGGTTTTCCAAGTACTAGGGCATGGTTAACTTTTCTTATTGTAAATAAACGTTGCATGTTGCATGAATTCGCCTTAAGCTATAAGCTGTCATCTGTACTCAGCATTAGCAAAGAGTAGGGGCCTATAGAGGGGTGGGATTCTGTGTACCATATAATTCTATAGTCGACAGTTTTGTCTCTTTCTCTCCCATTAATTCAACCATAATATCACTCACTTTTTCTATCGACACTAGAATTCTATGGTACACAGAATACCACCCCAGATAGCCAAAGATTCCAAAGAGTAGGGGCCATGGTCCCTATTCTTTGGACATAGATAGGCCATGCCCCTACCAAAGAGTAGGGGACTTGAGTCTTAAGTTTGCACTGCGAGAGCGCAAACTCCATAGTGAAAAATAATGATCCTCGTACAAGGCGATGTGACATAATCCCGATCGAACTTCACAGGTAAGTTCGTTTGATCGTTTAATTAAGTGGGATTCACAACCAAACTTTTTGCGTTTTGGTTTTTACGTTTCGTATTCTGATTGGTAAAGCAGAATCTGAAATTAAACTGACGCAATAATACAATTCACAACAAAAACGTCAAAAAATTTCGGTTTGCTTCTCAACAAGAAACATAAACATAACATAACATTGGTTTGGCAGAGCAAAATGAAGAAATCATCACAAAAATAATAATTTAAATAATGAACATATACATGAAATTTGGAAGAGGCGTAAATTGCTCCTTCTTTTGCACTTCAAGGGAAAAATGAATCGTACGAAAAGAGATTGAGTAAGACCATCATTAAGATGTAAAAGTAGAAAATTAAACAGTATATACTATTTCCTGGAATCACAAAAAAATTTGGGGGAAAAAAATTAACACAACTTTTATCGAATGTCACAACAATATTTTTATGATGATCCGCTCTCACATTGAAAAACATTCCCACAGAGAATCCATAAGCCCTGCTGAAAGATTTTCACTGAGATGTAAACACAACGCATTTAGCAACGCAAAAAGCTGAGAATATTTAGCTTTTTGCGTTCGTTTTATTCCAGATTCTGCTTCCACCAATCAGAATATGAAACGTAAAAAGCAAAACGCAAAAGGTTTTGTTGTGAATCCCACTTTATACTGTGCCCCTACTCTTTGCCCTACTCCCTGGCATTAGTATCTGAGTTCGGCTTGCTCACTCTTTTGACTCTATTCACTCGGTAAGCACCATATGCGTTCGGGTATAATGAAAAGCGTCCAAGGAGTGCGAATTTCAGCGTTCGGGTTTTGTGACGGGAGTGGATAGAATTGACTCCAAAAGTACCACCTCGACCTATGAGGGCACAAGCTGGAGCAGCTCTTTTTCTCTCTGGGTCTCTGGTTTTAACCTAAAAATGTTATGCAGTTCGAGCAAGGTCAAGTCGAACCACCGATAAATCATTATTTGAAAATAGGTGATCAATTGTGTTAGTAGATATACACTTTGATATACAGGTTCTCTTTATTATCAAAAAAGTCGTTCGGGAACTTCGGACACAGAAAACCGCGGTGCTTCAAAATTTGCCACCTGTCTTTATCCACTTTAGCTTCACTCTCACTCCGCTCTAACTCCTTATAACCAATCCGAACTCACCTAGTGTTGTCGTTTTCACTTGTCACGTGTCACTAGTCACTAGTCAGTGTATTCGTTTCGTATTATATTTTTTTTAGATGGGATAAAATATAAGATAGTTTTCATTAGAAAATACGGAAATGAGTTATCTCAGAATAATACGACATGGGTTCGTTGTTTATGGATGTTACACAACACCGATATTAAGAAATAATTACCCCAGATTAACATTCAAAGTGACTGATTTTAATCATAGACAGAAACGAAATTATAAAAATTTTGGTCACAAAAAAGAGAAAGAGCCACTCATTTCCAAATTATGGTATACTTTTCTGTTGGTTGGGTTCATTGCTCCAGCAATCAACTATAAATGGTGAGCAGTAAAAGTGTAAATGGGAACGTTTCTTGGACAGAATAATGTACTTATTTCTCAATTTCTGCCAGTTTTCGATAAGAATGTTATAGTGATTTTTTTAGTTTCATTCACTCATAGTTAAATCAAAATACTTCATCCCATGAACATTCACAAGAGTACTTGAAAGAAAAAAGCATAGGTGGTACAGAATGACCATCATTAGCTGTGGTACTCCCTCTTAATAATTTTGTAAGTGCATTTGCTTCATTAGATACTCAATTCCTTTGAGAGAGAGAGGAATCTACTTTTATGATATCATACCAAACTCCATTTGGAATTTTAACAAAACCACTATAGTCGGGAAGAGATATCAGACATAAAAAGTAACAAACTGAATTTACCTGTTTAAATTGTTTCAGATTTATTAATTTCCAGATGGAGCCAGATAAACTTACCTTTACCGTGAAAATCCATGTCAACATGTATAATAAAACTTTGATGTTGACCTTTAACAAAGTTTGGTTTAAATATAATTGTGGTTTGTTGTGGTTTTGTAAACCAAAATTGGTGAAAGTGAATGTACCTGATACCGTAATTAATATACAGTGTAAACTAGGACCAATTACAGAAAATTAAACAGTGTGCTTGCTGCACCAAAAGAAGTGGAAAATCGGGGATGGCAAAAATCATATTCATTATAAATATCACAATATCGGATATATACAATATACTTTGTCTTTCAAAAAGTGGGCATATGGGAAAAACTTTTAATAATAATTTTTTACGAAATTCGACTTGGGCGTTAAGTCGTGCTTTGAAAAAGATTAAAAATGGCCTACTCGGACAAGGTCACATTACTTTTGCTATCTGTCGAGAGTAATTTTTTTTCAAGGTAACTGGTAAAAATAGGATTTTTGTTTGAAATTCGAGAAGTGATAAAGAGAAAAGTTGTTTCTATTTCGATTTAACACATGTGCCAAATTTGAGAGTTCTGTTGCAACTTTTAGCTTTTTTAAGATCAAATGACTTACCTGTGAAGGAAATTTGATCCTAATTATACGAGGGTTCTGTCAAAATTATTAAAACTGGTAGTTATGCCTGAGAGTATCGTCTTCATACCACCTTCAAAGAAATTTACCTAAAAATAAAATTTAGAGTTGTCAACCCCACAAACTCACTTGTTTAAAAGAGAACACAACTAGGTCGCTGCATGGGCGGGTAAATTATAGCTGCAGAACCTCAAGTTGTCTTGCATTTTCCAATATGAAAAATTTGTTATCTAATTGGGAGGGTTTGTAATAATTTCGACAGAACCCTCCTTCACAGGTAAGTCATTTAATCTTACATTATACATTACATTAAAAAATAAATTATTTCTTGGATTTTTGCTTGATTGAGGAGGATAGGTTAGAATATGAAAATGAAAATCCCATATAGTTTACATGCAGTGTAACACCTAGCTGTTACAAAACCTGTATGTGCTCTAATATTGCATACAGAAAATACATTCACTTAATTGATATGGAATCATGAACACAATCTATAATCTAACTTATTGGAATTGAGAGGTATAAGAGAGGGCAAAAAATTATAAAATTTGGAAGTAGTTGATAAATTTTAAGACTTTTATTGTTCTATGGAATTTTTAATAGTTTTTTGGTGTTTGATCTGGTGCAATATTGGTGATCAACAATTTTATTTCTCTCTGATTTATTGAAATAAGAACATGACAAATAGATATAAAGACAATTCATTACAGTTACTCTGTTTGTATCTGGCGGAATACAATCTGATTTAATAGAAAATTATTTTTAAGGTATAATTTTGTAGTATCTGTAAAGGTTTTGTATGTTCCACCCTAATTACCATACCATATACCCCTAATAAGTGACTCTACCAATGTTTTATGTACGGTTATAATCAATAGAGTGCTGAAAAACTCTTAAAATGTAAAACTTCCCGTTTAATTGCATTAATGAACAAAATCACATAATAGAAGACTGACAATTTTTCCTCTGGACATTATAGATTGATACCTTTTGAGATCATTGATTTAAATTCCTGGAAATCAAGAAAAATTTTGAATTTTAGATAATTAAAAAAAGTGAGGTTTTCATATTTTTCTCTGTTTCAGGTTCAAAAATTTGTTTTCTGTAAAAGCTGAAAGTGAAACCGTACCAGAAGGAATACAGTTAGATAGTAAAATAGAAGAAGAAGATGATGATGATTCAAGGAAAAGAAAGCATAGACGAGAGAAAGTTGGCTTCAGAGATAGAAAAGTAATATCTTAATTTTATTTATTTGAAAATAATGTGTTTTTATTCAAGCATGAGTCTAATGATTATAGTATACCTTTTCCGGTATATTAACTTCAGGATTAGATACATTTTTTTTTAAGTAATAATCAGTGGTCTTTATTTCACACAATGAACTTAATGAACACAAAAAATTGCCTATATTAAATAAGATATGCAATAAAACAATTATTGGAAGATGTAGCATCAAGTAGTCAATGTAATTTATTTATTAAGTCTTGTTAAGTAAAAAATAAATAAAAATAAAATAAATTGAAAAAAAAATTAATTTTATATGATATAGATAAACTTTTGGCAGTACCTAAGAAAACTTAAAAGAGCTATGGTGGTGCTGTAGGTTTTCCCGGTTTTCCCACAGCTGAAAAGTGAATACACCACCAAAAATCTGATGTATGAAAGGATGCCCTAAAAACAAATATGCTTGTGGCCAGGCTGTGTAAAAATGTAAGTAGTCTAGGGATTTACAACCTTGCACCTATCCAAAAATAAAAATATATTGAGACTTACCATCTTTAATAAAATATATTGGGTATAATCTCATAGGTCAAGCCAGGGATAGACCATAAAATATTTATATTCATCTCAGTGTGAGCAAACATAATTATTCCTTGGCTTTCACCCATAAACTACATTATTCAGTACTCTTATAATTGTTTTATTGTGTATGTACTGACTTGTGTTTTTGACTATAGGCTTTTTTCTTAGAATAATTCTTAACATTCATTATTGGATAATGACACTTCTTTATTATTGTTATTTTGGTTTCTTTTTTTAAATGATACTTGTTTTATCACCATAACTTTTAGAAAGATACTTCATATATATGATTACAAATAAATGAACATCTAGTAATGGACCCAACCACTGATTTTTTTTTTGTTTTCTAAAAGAAGCTAATTAAGTGAGGTGCTCTCCCCCTTTGAACTTATTAGGGCTAAAGCAATCTATTTTATAGTGTTCCAGTTTGAGCAGCAACACTTTTGAACTTCCTTGAGAATAAAAAAATAAGAAAGTAATAAAAATAGTCGAATTTAAAATTTGTATTGTTACATTTCTAAACTTCAAGTCACCCCCTGCCCTGGTAGTAACTGGAATTTCAAGTTGTTATTTCTTTGGAAGTATTTAGGATTATTCTTAAAAAACGTGACGAAATTAGAGAAATATAGAGATGGGGTTGTGAGGATTTTTAGTTTTTTAGATCATAAATTATAATAATGCTGATAATAATGCTGATAATAAACATAACACCAAGTAACAAACTATTAGAAGTAATTAAAAAATAAAATACAAAAAATAGGAATTGAAAAGAAAGTTAAAAAAAATGTGTTTTAGAAAAAGTTGGTTTTGATTAACAAGTAATTTCAATTTTGAACCTGATTTGAAGGTTGCTATTGATTTTGATTTCAATTCATTGGCAATTTTATTGTACCTTTTTGATAACTCTTCAGTGAAAGACTGTTTGAAAAAATATTGATTTTTTTTTGTAATATCTAACAAAAAACAACTACTTACCCGGCTAAAGCCACGCTGGACATTTAACAATATCTGATAGATATTGTGAAAAGATGATCCCACAACAGATTTTTTCTGTTTGGAGTCTAAAATGAAGTTTTGTTGCTCAAACTTGGTTGGACCGCAAATACAACAATAAATAAAAAAAAAGAATTAATCATGATAAGGAAATAATCATGGCAGGTCCATTACTTTTTGGTTATATGATTTGAGACATACAAGATTACGAAACAATTCTGATGATTTATTTTTATTTACACAGTTTTCTCAATAAAGTATATAATAAATGGGTTAAATGTTTATTATCATAGACATATAATTTTTATGTAAGGGATTGTGCCTTCTTAATACTTTTATAATAGTATCAAAAAGGCTGTCGGCAACTCCATTTCAAAACACACTAACCAACATCTTTCAGAACATGACTTTTCAATATTTTTGGATATACTGTCTTTAGATACATCTTTCAACCCAGACTGTCAGTTGATAGCTGTATACTAGGTTGTGGCTATATCACATCTCTGAATTTATTCCAGATATCTCTATATCTATATACAATTTTAGGTTATCAGACATGCACAATCCTGCTTTGTGTAGGAAAAAAGTTATTTCCTCTCCTCAAATGATGTTTTGAAAGTCACTTTTCCTCCTCGGTATTTTTTGTTAATTTGACTTCCGCTCACGAGACTTCAGCATTAAAACTCGGATCAGAAATGCTTAGTTTTCTTTCCTTGGTAAACAAAGAGCTATTTCGTTATTGTGATAATAAACTGGTTTCTCATATGTTACATACTTTATGGCTGGCACAATTTATATTATTTTTTTTTCTAATTTCAATGATAGATAATAGAATATGAAAATCGAATGAGAGCTTATTCCACACCCGACAAGATTTTCAGATATTTTTCTACCGTTAAACTTATTCAAAGTGATGTAACCGAAGTTTACATGACTCCAGATGATTTTCTCAGGGCTATAACACCAGGAATGAAGCAACCTGATGGTAAATAACAATTGTGCTTTTGTGCCATTGCTTGGTGTTGGATCATACTAATATTTTGCATCTTTCATGTGTGGAATAAGAGATAATTAAAAACAAATATATAATCAGATCGTAGATTTTCGGCTCTGGTGCAGGAATATTTTAAATAATCAAAATCCTTTATAACTAATATAAATATGAAAACGAGTTACATAATTTTCTACAACTGTCCACTTTTTTGTGTGTTTTGTGTGCGTAAAATATTACAATATTTCGCTATCAATATACGAGTTCATTATTAAACGGAATAGTGTGAAAAAAGTAGACTTTTTTTTAACGGCTGTTGCTAGGTGACAGACAATTTCATGTGACAACAATGACAGACAGACCCAAATAACATCAAAATCCTGTCAAACAGCCAGTTCTCATTTTCTGTGACAACTAATAGCCTATAAATATATAATATGCAAATGTTTCATCAAGAGTATTCTTAGCGTTTTGACTATAAAATAAGTTATCAAAAATCCAAACATTCGTGGCGAATATTAACAATAATAGCATATTATACCTCTAGGAACTATTGGAGCTAATTCACGTTAAGTGATCCAAAGTAGCCGTGACTGTTTAGCCTTCAGAAACTAGTTGACACCAATAATTAGTCAATTTGGGGTTCTATTGATAACTATGAATTTAACATAAGTAGAAATGAAAAGTAATGAACATTGAACGGAGAAAATCGTGGATGTGCAAATATGAGTTTTTCTTGAAATAGCGTAAAAAAATGTACTCTTAGTGTCATGAGTATTGTTTGATTATTTTGAAGATAATAATAATAATAATAATAGCGACCGAGGTAGCGCAGTGGCCAAAGCGCTCGGCTCATGATCCAAGGGTCGTGAGTTCGATTCTCCAATGAACCAAACTTTTTTTCGTTAGAAATTAATTCTGGGTTATTGAAGAATACCTTTCCCACGTTTCATGATTGACGGGACTACGAATAATCATGCTGCTTCTAAGGTGGCGTATGGAGTTAGTAACAAGGCCTATCCAGAACACGTGGCTAATGACCATAGTAGTCGATGCCAACACACCAAAGAAAAAAAAATAAATAAATAAAATGAACAGATACTCTCGATGGACTAGTTATGCGAAAGTCAAGTCAATGTTAATAATAATATTGACATCAATTAATACGTTATTTTAATGTTTGCCTAAAATTTTCCACTTTGTGGGATAGCGTGGAGAGAAAGGGAAATTATTCGTTTCATTTGTTTGAATTTCTCCGGCATATTATTCAAACTTTGTTTGAATTATGAATCAATAAATATGCCAAATTCATTTCATATTTGCAGAAAAATCTGATTTGGTTGCCTTCTTGACAGTTGTAGAAAAAACTAAAAGTATCACTTTACTCACTAAACGTGTAAAGCACTTGTAGTAACGTTGCACATGCTTTAAAGGTTTGTACATTTGTATTATTATATACTATTTTGTTCAGTGATGGGAATAATCAACGATTTGGTAACATTTGAAAATTGAAATGATTTTGTTGAAAATTAACCGTTTAATGTTGAATCGTCTGCCCATTGTTACTCAAAACTAATTGCTTTGAAAAATATATTTTTGTTGAAAAATGTAGTTCACTTAAATGCATCAATTAGGTAATGACATGGATGGTGCCAATCCTTTTTTCGATCCGATGAAGCAAAAGAAATATTTTACTATACCTAGCAGAACAGTAAGTTTAGATAAAGCAGAAGAGGAAATATTGAAATGCAATAAAAAAAACTAACATGATAACTGATAAATAATATGATGGGATTTTATTTTTTCCTCGGTTATTTTCTTACTTATTTTCGGAGCCAAATTATGAAGAGATGCACTGAATATTCATTCTGAGAATCCCTTTTTTCCCATGAACAGATAATAGAGTGCCTAGCGGCAAAAATTTTACTGATAGATACTGCTCTAATGCTTCATTGGCCCTAGTCTGCCACCGTTTTCCTTTGTGGCTTTTTTTGATTCGGGGGTATTTTCCAAAAAATGTATAGATACTGTTTTATTTTCAAATAGAATAGCTTCAAAACATGAACTGAAACCGAAAAGTAAAATTCTCTGACAAAAAACATGGGGCACTGGAGGTGTCCGCCCCATCGAAAAAACGACCATGGGAAAATTTATTCGTAAAATTTTCTCAAAATCCATTCATTGATAGCTAGAAAACAAACTTTTCATATTGTCTTGACACAGATCACGGGGCGTTTTTCTAGTCTGACGCGTCAATGTGGTCGATTACATGGCCACAAAAAATTTACAGATACTCTTTCCAAACTTTCTCATCATTGGACCTAGTCTGACACCTTTTCCTTTGTGACTTTTTTTTGTTTCGGTGGTGTTTTTCCAAAAAAAAATCCGCAATTTTTTTATGTGTTTCCTAACTACGGTACAAAACTGCAGAGGGTTATTTGTTAGATGGTTTTCAGAAAAAAGTTCCTATGAACATATGTCCGGAGTTGCTTCGTTTCTGAGATACAGGACGTTGAAGTTTTTTTTTTTTTAAACGGTATTTATAAAATATTATGAATATTCTCTAACCGATTTAGTTGAAATTTGGTATAGTTATATGAACTAATAAGGCGCTTATTTAGCCCTAACTAGATTGAAATTATTAGGGCCATTGGCGTCTCAGTGGGCACAAGAGCCAACATAATTGTGAAAAAAAGTACGCCACTGGTTTTTCCTGGGTTTTTATTTTTTTAGATCAGGCTGCTAACAATACATCTTTTTGGCCTTTGTGTTTTCTTCATATCTAGCTTGGTTTTCGATAAAAAAAAAGAAAGTCACTCTATTGCATATCATGAACTCCTGCTCTATGGAGACCAGCTGACAGTGATAGTAGGGTTTTTTCCTACACATTAGTTCAAATAACTGAACCTACCTCAAACCGATTTGGTTGAAGTTTGGTACAGTTATTTGAACTTATGTGTAGGAAAAACCCTACTATCACTGTCAGCTGGCATCCAAAGCAGGTGTTCATGATATGCAATAGAATGTCTTTCATTTTTTTTCTCGAAAACTAAGCTAGACCAAAAAGATTTATTTTTAGTAGCCTAATCTAAAAAAATAAAAACCCAAAAAAATAGTCAGTGGCGTACTTTGTTTCACAATATTATTGGCTGTTGTGCAGCTGGCCCTAATAATTTCAATTTAGTTATAGCTAAATAAGCGCCTTATTAGTTCAAATAACTGTACCAAACTTCAACCAAATTTGTTCGAGGATATTCATGATTATGAAAACTTTTTTTTTTTAAACTTCAACTCCCTGTATCTCAGAAACGAAGCAACTCCGGACAGATGTTCATAAAAACTTTTTTTCCCATAACGTCCTAATAGATCATCCTCTGCAGTTTCGTAATCATTAATAACCAATACAAACCGGAACATGTATTTTACTGTGATAACTGAAAGATTGTATTTTTTTGCCAGACTCTAGTTTATGCCCGAATATACGTGTCAGACATTTATGCCACATTTTAAGTACTGCCTTTCTACATATCATATTTCCATGTCTGACGTTTATCTATAAATTTTTTGTGGTCATGAAATCTACCACTTTGATGCGTCAGACTGGAAAAACGCCCCGTGATCTGTGTCAGACAATATGAAAAGATTGTTTTATAGCTCTCAATGAATGGATCCTGAGAAAATCAGCTGGTTATTAAAACATTTTCCTATGGTCGTTTTTTCGACATGTTCGAGGGGGCGAACACCCCCAATGCCCCATGTTTTTTACCTGATAATTCTATTTTCGGGTTTCAGGTCAAGTTTTTAAGGTATTCCATTTGAAAATAAAACAGTATCTATAAATTTTTTGAAGTCGTGAAAACGACGTTTTTAGGATTTTTTATTTTTTTTTAAATACGCCTCCGAAACACAAAAAGTCACAGAGGAAAACGGTGGCAGACTAGGTTCAATGAAACCATACAGAAAGTTTGGAGAGAGTATATATCAGTTAAATTTTTGCCGATGGGCACTCTAACTATAACGTGTAACTTTCTCAGAAACTACTTTCAGATGAATGATAATATATTCCTGATGTTCTTATAATGAAAAAAAGTTTTCAATTACCAATATCAATTTGAAATTATTGTGGTTTGACCAGACTGCTTACTAATTGTGAAATTTGAGATGATAGACGCCAGTGGTGTCACAGAATGAGAGCAAGTTTTTCACAAACTTTTTTGTTCACATTCGTAGAAGAGTTATCTTCCGCAGTAGGTTTTTTATAAAATAGTATAGAAATCTTACCGATGAAGATAACTTTATCGAAATGCACAACTAAGGATGTGTACAAAAAAGTGTGTGGTGAAGGGGAAACATACTTGTCCTCATTGCTTAATAATAATTTCTTTTTCATGCATGCGCATCAGATAATCGAATATGAAAATCGAATTAGGCACTATTCAACCCCAGACAAAGTTTTTCGCTACTTTGCTACTCTACAAGTTCAAGGAGCTACAGTTGATCAGCATGAAATTTTCATGACACCTGATGATTTTTTAAGGTCCATGACTCCTGGTTTAAAACAACCTGACGGTTAGTCTAATTTGAATTATCGTTTTGTAGATAATTTGTTGGTTTTGTTTTGTTCAATAATAGTAGTTAAAAATATGATTGGCCTGTTTTCTCTGTAGAATCGACTCTGCAACTTTGTAGCCCGTATATAAAATGATTCCATTCTATCAGTATTCATGGAGAATATGACTTCACCTCAGTAGTTATATTTTGAAGGTCCTGTCTTATATTAAACCTAGTTTTGTTGGTTGGTTGTTGAAAGACAATTTGTACCTTGTTTATTATTGTTTCAAAATTGAGTAACCAAACAAGATACAAATATTACTTTGCTTATTACTATGACGGCCCAAGGTCCTGTGTGATATTAAACCTAGTTTTGACAGAGAGTGAGTTTTCGTTCAAATATAATCTCATTATTTGACCAACCAACAATAATGTCAGCCACAAGCATTAATGTAGCAGGGTTTATTACAAGCCACAAATGGATATGTAGCTGTTTTAAATTCGAGAATAGTTTAGTTACTTTTGAAGTTACTCTGTACGTTTGCATGTTATTTAAAATCCAAATAAAACCGTATTTTAATTTACTTGATTTACGTGGAACAGAATTTGTGTTTTGTATTGGTATTTTGTTTTATATTGTTTGAAAATGTGAGGTTATTTATGGTGAACATTGCCTACATCAAAGCATCCATCCAGAGTTATATCTCAAGTCTAAAGAATCGGCCGGTGATTTTCATTTTTTTCTCGGATGAAACGCAAAACAAAAACTGAATTGAAACATTATGAACATTTACATAATCATTTGCTATTGCTGATAGAGATATGCTGAGGTTGCCACAGTTATCATTTGATTGTATATTGTACAAACGTTATTTCGTATAGTTAGCGCATATGGGACCCAATTTTCAAAAAAAAAAACTAGTGAATAGTCTTTCTCATATAATAAATTGAAGAACCATAGAACAAAGAAAATTTTTAGTTAACTAAACTAAACATGTTCTGTCTATTGAATCATCCACTTGCCTATGCTTTGTTAACATAGAATAATAACTCTAGTTTGTATGTAATGCTAGGCAAACTAACTCCAGCACGATTTTTACTCAATAACTTTTATTCGTTGTACCATTTGATGAGCTAATCTGTCTTAGACAATGGAAGTCTGCAATCAGTTAGAATGGTCCATTAGTTATATACTGTGTTGCGTATTTCAAAATACACAGGGTGTTCAGTTATACTCACTGGGTTACTAAGTTTTATCGAAAATTGTGGGGCTGTCAAGGTATTATAGAAAGTGTACGAATATTTTCGGAATTTTCTAAATGACATAAGAACTTTAGTTATAGAATATAATAGTATAAAATAGTCGTGAAGTGCAACTGGAGTAAATTAAAGTGTCGCTATGGGCTAAATGTTATGTTTTGAATACAAAGAGGTTTATTCAAATGCATTATTAATTTTAAATACCACAAACTTTTATTTATTTCAAATGAAACACCTATGGAAACCATACGTCACTTGATAACAGTTGCTACTACTGTGATATTTTATTTTCATTCGTCAGCGTTATAAAAAGCCGTCAAAAAATGATTGGAGAAATTGGGAAAAAAACAATACTCTGTAGGTCCATAACTTAAATAGGCACATGCAACTTTTTCTTGCCTGTACTATTCAGCATAACCATTCCTTTCTAATGATATAATAGAAAGTAATTTTTTGAAATTTCCACATCCAACTTTTCCATTATTGGCTTTCATTTTGCTTCCACGGCCTACTCAGTGAATTTCAATAATAATTTTTTCTGATCTAGTTTCTGGTAACATACCAACTTGTGATATGTCATTAGAAAGGGAATTGAATGCTGAATAACGTGAAAAGAAAAAAAATAGGATTGCCATTTAAAATAAGAAAGTTGATGTTACTTCCGGTCAGACCGGAATTTAACTTCGACATGTCAATATGCTCAAATTCTAGCTCTTAAGTCATTATGTCGATGCTCCAGATTTCACAAGCCCACCTCATAGAATAACTGAGATATTCCGTAGGCAATACTTCCGTAGCCACCCGGTATATGAAGTTTGTCAAATCGATGCCTCTGCATGAAGCTCCCTGTATACGAAATGTAACTTTTATTCACTGTTGTTGTTACACTTGAATATTTTTTCTTATATCCTACCAATAAAGTTTTTCTTGTGGCTTTTGTGATTAGCCGTTTTTTTTCAAAGATTTTCGTAACCATTTCGTGGCCATTTAGTATATAGGTAGATTTTTTCATTAGTGTAATTGATAAATTGTCTTTTATTATATCAAAGTCATTGTTCCAGGAATACTGGGTACCCAATTTCAAAGGTGGTGTACTAACTTCGTATATACCAATCTATCTAATGACGTTTTAACGACTTGAAAGTTTTGAAAGTTGTACTTTTCCGTACGATTTTTACTTTTCCGTACGATTTTAACTTTTCCGCACGATTTTTGTATTTTTGAAAATGATGATATTTAGGACTAACTGAATGATCTATGTAACTATTCTGTCTTATTAGTCATTTTGTAGCATTATTATAAAAACCTATTTATTAAAAACCTTGTTTTTTTATAAATAAGATGGACAAAAACACTTGTAGGAAAAATATTGTACCTAACTCTTTTCCGCCCTTAACGGCTTGCCCAAACTCCGCTCCGCGTCATTCGTGCAACTGCTGTTGCGTGCGGAAAAGTACTACTTTCCGCACTTGTTAGGTAAATAACTATCTTGGGTTCATTTGGACAATGTTAACCTCTTTTTCAAAACAATTTCCACATTGCCCAGCATTAAATTCATTGTTCGATCTATTTTTGTGTTTTAATTTATTGTTTATAAAATATCCGTAAAATGATATTGGTAGTGGCACGTTAGTTTTGACAATATATCTGAAGGAAATAATCAGGGTTTGAGAACTGCTTGTTAAACTTGCATGTAGACATTCTAGGTGCTCAAGATACATGCCAATCAAATATCTTTTTTTTTTTTTAGGTTTGGGATTGGATCAGTATAAAAGATATGACCCAAAGGTAAGCAATTTAATTCCAATATCAATCTCGTTCCTGTCATCTTTAGTTCATACTCTTGTTTTGTGTCTATAAAATTCATCAGCCTTTGTAAATAAATCTTGTATTTTTTTAATTTTTCAGCACAATTTACAGGTAATTACCTTCTCTCTCTGTGGAATGTCTTCCTGCATGTCCGTTTTTTGTAAAGCATGATATTAGTTTAACAATTGGCTTTTGAATTGGATGATATTTTGGTTTAAAATTGCAACAAAATTTTCAATCGAGTGTTAATTAGTTTGGTAGCATTTTCAATGGGTGCTCTAGGCTTCAGAAATTATATGAAATTGCATTGTAGAGGAATATTTTCATTATCATTTCATTAGATACTTGAGATGACGTGCGTTCTTCAACAAGCTATTCCTTTTTTAGCCAAATTCCAAAAAAAATCAATGCTGTTGAGATATCAATTTTTTTAAAAATTAATTGATAATAATTTAGTAGATGATTACAAATTTGAAAGGTATTTCTAGAGGCCCGTTTAGAATGGCGGCCAGTCAAAAGTGAACTTAGATAAGTTCCAAAAATGTCTGTTTAGGCAACAATGTCTGTTTAGGCTTATTTGAAAACATTTTAACTTTTCTATTTTATTAAAATTTTCACTTATGAAACTACTTTTCAAAATTATAAAATGCTCTTTTACAAAGTTTCTCTTCATCTTGTTCACCCTAGCTGTTTCCATGTTAATTTCATACAAAATTTAAAACAACTCACTGGTGACTTATGGATTGTAACTCACTAGTGTGTTATTTGATAGTTTACTTGTCTAAAATGACATTAATAATGACAGTCATAACTGTCATGTGTTGGATACAATATATTATGTCCATTTCAGTGTTTACAAAGTTTTCTTGGGTACGCTAACATTTCTTTAGTTGCGTTTGGTAGACATTCCATAAGAACAAACTCAAATCTGCTGACACATACAAAGCTTCAATGAAAAGTATAGCAAGAGTTTCAGTATTCGGAGATCGCATATCAACCACACTCCAAGAGACTTTGATTGTGCCAAATAGTTTCGCTCACTCTCCTCAAAGATATGATCTTCTACAACAGTGAACTGAAATTCAATACTTACATTGAGTACCTGAGACGTTCGTTGATATCTTTAGCATCTCTACGAATACTATCAAAAAAGGACTGAGTCAGATAGTCATATTTCTATATTGTATTGTTGTTTTGTCGATCTTATAATTGTTATCAGTATTGCATTATAATATTTAATTGTATATTTGATTTTGTTTAGATTTCACGTTTAATATATTTATTTTTCGTCGAACCTCTACAAAAAATGACATTTTACGTACTAATTTCCGGACGAAAAATCGACTATTTTTGAAGGCAAGTATTTTTCGTCCACCAACACTTGTCCGCAAACGCCTTTCGTCCGCTGTGGTCACTATGATACAGCATAGCGTTTGCGGACGAAAAGTGTTTGCGGACGAGAAGTGTCTTCGGACGAAAAATATTTATCTATCGATTATTGATTCGGAAATTAGTACGTAATTTGTAGAGGTCGATGAAAAAATGAAATATGCACCTCGGCGAAACACTGTCTATTGTCTCGCCTGCTTTCTAGCCTCGGCTGCGCCTCAGCTATCAATTTGCAGGCTCGACTATAATAGACAGTTTTTCGTCCTTGGTACATAAATAACTATTATCTGCTGGCATGTCATAATGACATCGTTATGTCAATGTATTTTATTGATACAATGAAGTTCATTATTGGCCAAGAACCATAATGAAGTTCAAAAAGTCCTGGTACCATAATGAAATTCAAATGTAGATTTTCTGAATGTATAGCATGAATGAACTTTATAAGAAAAAATGCTTGTAGGTAATTTCAAACATTTTGATTCAAAATAAAGAACATATCCTACAAATCGGGAATAAAAACTATCATCAGAATTGTTCATTTTCATAGAATTTGCCTACCACCAATATGTAATATCAAACATTACGATACTGATATGAGTTTGGTTTTTTGATAGTTAAGTGCCATAAATTCAAAAAAATAAAAAAAATTTAAGGCCTGCTTCTAATTTTCCAAAATTCCAAAAAACCCTAGCGATTTTTTTAATAGAATTTGACGATGCCACTGGATTCGCGACATTTTCAAATGGTTTATGCGTAAATTACGTAGAAATGCGTCCATCAATAAAAAAGTTATACGGGAATAAAATTTGAAAATTATGTCGGTAAATAACCCACCACTTCAATTTCAGAACTTTCATCAAAATTCTGACTACACCACTGGATTCAAAATACTTCGAAATAGATTTTGCCAGAATTTCTATCTATTAAAAAAAACTGAATCGGATAATAAATAACAGTTTTAGAGAGGGGGCCCGCTTTCAAATGGATCACTCTGTATATCTATTTATTGATGCCAGCAGATAAAGTTTTGTATGTAATCCGGATCATAAACGATCATCATGGTGCAGGCCGTCGTGATATTCACAGCTACTACCATAATGATCGTCATTATGATCCTTATAACATAAATATCTCTTAGGGCAGAAAGGACCCCGGTCGATAACCTTCTGAATTGAATATAAGTCGGATTCAAGGTAATTTTTCGTGATGCACTGTGGGAAATTCAGATATTCAATTCTGGTCATTCAAGAGATGTTAGAACAAAGTTCTTATCAAGTCAGATGTCATTTTTTCACTCTCTAGAACACCATTGAAAAGTTGGCGATCTGTCCATATTTTATACAGAGTGGGCCATTGAAAACGAAACAGCGGCTCTGTAGGTCGGCAGAACCGAGTTATATAAAAACGCTCGGACACGTCAACAACATTTTCGAGGGGGACATCGTTCACGATGAAATTCACCCGAAATACATTCCATCCCTCGGAGCTGTGACCGCCACCCCTAAATTTTTAAATGGCAACATATGGCAAGTGATACCTCATTTGAAAGGTATTTTCCTTCTTAATATCAAACAACAAAAATAAATTAATTCTATCGATTCGTTTCCGAGATATAGGAACTTGAAGTTGGAAAATCACTTTTTTTTCACTCAATCAATAAAAATAAGATCTAACAATGCAACTGTTTAAAGATAATTATCATTGTCAAGGAATTAAATGATCTAACTGCAAATAACATGCAATTCCGTTTCAAATTCTTATTTCATCTTCAATTACTTGATCGAAAAAATGTTAAAGTTCTTGAGAATCGATAAAAAGACGTTTTCTCGAATTCGACTCCAATGCGCGTACAACAAAAACATGTATGCGATAATTTTTTTCGCCAAATCGCAAATTTGGACGTCTGGCAATGTCAAACTGATCGTTGATTGAACGACATTAGAGTGAATTACAGGTGCTGAATATTTCCTCAATAATGGTGTATACGATCGCGGAAAGAGTTGAAATAATAACAATTTTTTTCAAGAATGATGAGTGCGGTAACCGTACAGCTAATTTGTTCAATGAAACGCATCCAGATAAACTTGTTGCTAGAAAATACGTTCTAGAATTAGTGCAAAAGTTTCGTCAAACTGGATCAGTAGCCAACAAGAAACGAGACCCAGAACGTGAATTTCCTGTGAGAAATGAACCTGTTGAAGTTGCACTTTTAGGACAAGTTCATGCAGACCCAACATTGAGCACAAGGAAATTGGCAAGTGTTACCAATATTAGTAGAACCAGTATCCGCCGAATCCTGAAACATCATAAACTTCACCCCTACAAAATACATTTGGTACACCAATTGAATGAAGATGATTTTGATAGGCGACAGGAATTTTGTGAAATTATGACTACGAAAATAGATGCTGATGAGAATTTTCTTTTCAACATCTGCTTTTCTGATGAGTCTACATTCTTTTTGAATTCGACTGTGAATCGTCATAATTGTCGTTATTGGTCAGATGCCAATCCACATGTTTTCCACGAAGTCCATACTCAAACTCCCGAAAAACTCAATGTCTGGGCCGGTATTTTTGGGGACCGTTTGATTGGACCAGTATTTCTCGACGGTAACCTGACAGGAGACACTTATTTGGAATTATTGAATGAATTTATTTATCCACAATTAGTAGACATCATTGAAAATGACAATCGTTACCATGAAGACCACTTGAAATTTCAACAAGACGGGTCACCTCCACATTATGCACAGCCTGTTAGGGCGTTTTTGGATAGAATGTTTCCTGGAAGTTGGATTGGAAGAAGAGGCGCTATAGAGTGGCCAGCCAGATCTCCAGATTTAACCCCACTCGACTTTTTCCTGTGGGGTCACTTGAAAAACAAAATCTATGCAACCGAACCAGAATCTCTGGAAGAATTACGACGTAGAATTATTGAAGAATGCCGTCGAATAACGCCGGAAATGCTACGAAATGTGAGGTCTCATTTTGAGCAGAACTTGTACTATTGTATGGAAATGGGTGGTAGACAGTTTGAACATTTAATTCATTGACAATAATAATTATTGCGACAGTTTATCAGATATTGTTTTTATTGATTGAGTGAATAAAAAGTGATTTCCCAAATTCTAGTTCCTATATCTCGAAAACGAATCGATGGAATTGATTTATTTTTGTTGTTTGATATTAAGAAGGAAAATACCTTTCAAATGAGGTATCACTTGCCATATGTTGCCATTTAAAAATTTAGGGGTGGCAGTCACAGCTCCGAGGGATGGAATGCATTTCGGGTGAATTTCATCGCGAACGATGTCCCCCTCGAAAATGTGGTTGACGTGTCCGAGCGTTTTTATATAACTCGGTTCTGTCGATCTACAGAGCCGCTGTTTCGTTTTCAATGGCCCACTCTGTATATATTTTCTGAATTCTTTCCATCTTTAGGGGTTTTATCGAGATTGACTCATCGAATGCAGTCTTCACACCTCTTTCTCGTGAATTTGGAGACTTGCCGCCGAACCTATCTTGCCCATGTCTTCTTTCAAAAACGGCTGAGCTTTAGAGTTCTTTGCCAGAGGCATGCAACATTGAGAAATTCAAGAGAAGCACCAATTTCTACCTCATTTTCCTTGGTTCTCACGATGTTCTACGCCCGAATAATTTGAAATTTGGCAGGTGTTCATAGTTCCGGTGACAATGCATTATGACAATTTTGCTATAATAAAAAAACAAAATGGAGGCTCCAAGATGGCGGACGAGATTTGTGATAATGGTCCGATTCCATTCAAATAAGGTATATAAGGGTTTTCGGAGTCAGAGATTATGATTTTTTTATCAAAATTCATGAATTCAAAATGGCGGCTCCAAGATGGCGGACGAGATTTGTGATTATGGTCAGATTCGATTCATAATTGGTATGTGACGTTTTTTTAGGTCGTATATTTCGAATTTTCTGTCAAAATTCATGAATTAAAGATGGCGGCTCCAAGATGTCATTATGGTCTGATTCGATTCAAAATTAGTGTGTGAGGGTTTTCGGGATCAGAGATTATGAATTTTTCGTAAAAATTTATGAATTCAAGATGGCGGCCCAAGATGATGGACGAGTATTATGATTATGGTCAGATTCGATTCAAAATTGGTATGGTTTTCGGGGTCGGAGATTTCGATTTTTTAGTAAAAAAATATAATTTTTAAAAAACTAAACAACACGCTTTACTTTCCATGGACTAAAAAGTAAAAAATAATTGACAGTTTAATTTCTCAAATGTAAAAAAAGTGAAATATGAATAGGACATTCATAAAATCTGTTGTGCCGGGGAAGTAGTTGTTTTCTGTTAGATATTACAAATAAATTACATTTTTCATTTTCCAATCTTCATGGAGAATGTTCCCCTTTTCTCTTGGTTGTTAATTAAACTAAAAATATGAGAATATAGATCGAAAACACCCACGCTTTTTTTACATTTGAGAAATTAAATTTTCAATTATGTTTTACTTTTTAGTCCATGGAAGTAAAACGTGTTCTTTAGTTTTTTTAAACTATTATTTTTGTGGTCTCACAACAGTCGAGGAAACCGGTGGACATCCTCATTCACCTTAAGTAAATTTATTTACATTTTTATACCATTTTAGTACATTTTATACATTTTTAGTACACGTAATAGTCTAATGTCATTGTAAGAGTTAGAAGTTTAATGTTATTATGATATTGTGTAAAAATGCACTTAGTGCTTTGTGTACTATTTTTGCTGAAATGGAATATGTTATTTGAAGACTCAATTATTGCATTGAAATTATTGAAATGAACCCGACAAATATGTAAAACAGATTATATATATTAGCATTTGATTAACAGAAAAGTCAACAGGACTGTTCTGAAAAGGTGTTGATACATACAGATGGAAGGAGCTGTATTACATTTTATAAATTATTGTCTTTTAGGCGGACGACGAAGATTAATCGTAAATCTCATACCCCCAATATTCTAGTTTCTTCTTAGTTACATCGTGCTCATATAATTTCATGATCATTTTATTCCATAACCAACTACTATCCACTTCATTCTTCTTACTAGACTTATATAGCCTGATTTGCCTTATTTATTTTATATGATGTTTTTAAATAGACCGTACAGCAGAAACTAGAACTCACTCTAGATGAAGATAGCATATTTTACAAGCTGGGTAGTTCTGGACTAATCACATTTTCTGACTACATATTCCTGTTAACTGTATTGTCAAGTAAGTATTCTCTAACTTTTTCATTAATTGATGCCAAAGATGAATGAAAAATTGAACGTTGAATGTCTGTGGTGTCACACAATGAGATCAAGAGATCAAATGATATTTTTCTCCTTTACTTTTAAATATTCCAGATGCCCATTTCTATAACTACTTTTCTTTCATGATACTAGTGCTAGAACCACTAATAGCAAATGGTTTTGTTTGTATGGAGCTATTCTTCCTGAGAGATAATAGTTTTCATTATCGAGCACTCGAATGAGACAAAGGTTTAGTCTGCTCAGATGAGAGATAGTGATTAAAATTATTTGCTGCGTACCAATATTTATTGGTGCATTCACCTGTAACAGGAGAAGAAAATCGTTCCCAACCTTGGCAGGGATTTGAACCGATGTAAAGAGTCAAGCGTTGGATAAAATGTACTTTTTGTCTAAAATTTTCACTTATCCAATTCAAAAACAAAAAGGACATTTAGTTAAAAATTGTAATGATAATAATCAAAGGCTAGTTATTGATATTCATGAAAGATTTGAAAATCAATATAAACAGTAGGTTTATATTTGCAGGCGCTACAAATTTGGAGGTTAGAGTAGAAAACAAATACATACAGGTACTCGAAACACTGTTTTCTACTAAGACAATGAAATGATTTCCACAAAATACAGATAGATCTTTATTTAATTAGGAAGCGTAATATACAATATAATTTTTTTAGCTTGGAGACGTGAACAAAAATATAGAAATTCTTTGAGAGACAGAAAATCATTTAAATATATCTATTGAGCCTATCAACAATAGGTTGATGACTATTTGATTTTGAAAATAAGTCTCATATCTCATTAGACCAATATTAAATAAATAAAAAAACAAAAATAGTTGACTTCAATGAAAATAAGTGCAGAACAAAAACATGTTTCCCAACATTCAAAAAATATTCAAGATTGTTTTCAGAAATCTAGCTTGGAATTATTGGGACCTGTTTAACGTTAATTTTTTACAGCATCTCGTCGACATTTTGAAATTGCATTTCGAATGTTTGATTTGAATGGTGATGGGGATGTAGATTGTGAAGAATTTGAGAAAGTCGCTACATTGATTCGACAACAAACAAGCATAGGATCAAGACATAGGGATCATGCAAACACTGGAAACACTTTCAAGGTAAGAATAATGAAAGAAAGAAGAAAGAAAGAATTTTGCTCACACCATCTAGCTAAACATTCCGTAATCAATTTAGTGGATACACCTAAATCTTCACAATTTCTTTCTCGAAAATCAAGTTGACTAAATATTTTATAAGCTGTTTAACGGATTTTTTTAATTTTAAATTTATAAACTCTTTTCTTAGACAGCCCCCAAATCATACATCTGGTATATTCGATTATGAGCTTTCAACACTCCTGGGAAAATATATAAAAGTGGATACCATCCGTTGGATGGCTCATGATGATTTGTACATTTCATAAACTTTTTACATTGTTCCCATTCCAAAAATGTCATGCTAAAGGTTGAATTTACACTCGTTATAAATTCCCATTGAACATACCCTTTTCTATAATTATTTAATAATTGTTTTGTCATTTCAGGGCGTCAATTCAGCATTAACTACATATTTCTTCGGTCCAACCCTAAGGCAAAAATTGACAATTGAAAAGTTTTTAGATTTTCAAAAAAAACTGCAAAGAGAAATTTTGAGTTTAGAATTCCATCGAAAAAATCCAGATGAGAACGGAAATATTTCTGAAGGCGATTTTACCGAACTTCTTCTAGCATATGCAGGATATCCCCAGAAGAAAAAAGCTCGTATGCTAAAGAGAGTCAAGAAAACGTAAGAATAAAAATGAATTAATAAGTGAACTAACTTGTTCATGTAAATAAAATATTATACTTCATAGTGAATAATGTATACAGTGCTCTCGTTTCAGTGGATAAATTCATTAAAATGTAAGGAGAAAATCGCTTGGTCTCATAAAATTTAATTTTTTTTACTTTTGTTTCAAATATATATATATTATTCTTACATACAGGGTGATTCGTATGGAGGGTACCACATCATCGTTTTTTTTTATATCGCCTCCCATTTTTCATCAAGAAATATGAAAATATGATGTGATGATATTTCATTAGGGTGTGTTCTGTTTAAAATTTGGGGACTACTATTGAGAAAACCTGTATTATGTGCAGCAGTGGACTATATACCACTGTGGTACCCCTGAATTATTGACAAAAAGAATTTGAGTAGTAGTTGCTGAATCTGTATGATTTGTGGAAAATAATTCCATGAATCGGATTTCTTTTTTGAAATCCATATGATTTCAGTTTCTGTAATGGTACATTTGATAGTTGACATAGTATACAAAGTGTAAACGTCGGTATAGTGCAGTAACAGTTAAACTATTATCGTTAATAAAAATAATTCTACAAGATTCTCTTGGTTTGAGGTTAAATATATACCTTATAGCCCTTTTTGTAGTTGATATTATGTTATGCAACTAGCAAGGGCAAGGGTATAGTGGTGTCATCTGCTTTCACAATTACTGACCATCCAAAAAAGAAAAACAATTCCGGCACATTTTCAGTTTAAAGTAACCTTTCTCATTCAGTTTCAGAGATCACGGCCTTGGAATATCCAGACAAGATTATCTCAATTTCTTCCACTTCCTGAACGATATCAATGATGTAGATACTGCATTGACTTTTTACCACATTGCAGGGGCTTCAATTGATCAACAGACCCTTAAACATGTAGCAAAAACAGTGGCACATGTTGATTTGAGCGATCACGTCATTCACGTTGTATTTACAATATTTGATGAAAACCGTAAGTGATCTATATTGAATATTTCTTATAAGTACAAATTATTATCCAGCTTGATTTACTCTGAAATTAAGTAAATATTTTCGACGATAATATAACTAGTGGTGTGATCATTGACGGTGAAATGAATAAATTGTTCTTTCTGTGATGCTGGCCAAGAAATTCTTATAAAATAGGAAATTTACGAACGGCTGCATTATTCAATTCATTTTCATTTGTTGAAATGAAATAATTACTATAATTACCCAACCAATTAATGGAGTAATGAAAAACTCGAATATTCCTACATTAAATAGTTATGAATGAGATTCTTTGTTAATGATGGTCTCTATTGGAACGTATCGCTCATCATTTCACTGATTTCATTGTTTGTTGCCTCCCCCCACTTATGATGGTCATTTGTAGGGGCTTTACTTACTTAAATGATAATTATATTTGATTATTTATGGTAATTTGATAATGAATAATTATAATATTGTCACAGACTTTTGTTTGGGCAGTGCAATTAAAATCAAGTCCATTTTGTATCTTATTTTGGAATGTGTTTAGTTTCCTTTACCGAAGAAATTTGAATTATTCTAAATATTCTGTACAATAGTGCTATTAGAATTATTCAACCTCTACTTTGAGTGCCTTACCAAACCCTTAAAAGTTGAGATTGTATTTTTATTAGAATTATGTGAAAAATTGTTTATGAATGTTGGAATTTTTTTAATGAAATTCTGGTTTCAGAGGATGGCCAGCTAAGCAACAAAGAATTTGTAGCTGTCATGAAAAATCGACTACTCAGAGGACTTGAAAAACCCAAGGATACTGGGTTCGTCAAATTTATGCAATCAATTCTCAAATGTGCTAAAGAAACAAAACCTGCCTTGCTAGATATCTAAATGCATAAATTATTCTTCATTGCTCTTTATAAGCTCCGATATTCTTCAATATTGTTATCTGTTATAAATATGAACTGACATTTAAATTTGTGCGAGATTTGCCTGACAGGTTTCATGAAAAGAAGTGTGAATTGTTTGAATAGTGAACTGTCAGTAAGTTGAGCTTAGAATATTTATTTTCTTAGAATGGCAATTTTGTTTTTACTGTTGTTAATTAGTATTGGACTGAAATAAATATTTACTGTGTTCTTGTGTATTTGTCTAAATAATCCATTCAGTCCAAAGTAATGTCATCAAACAGAGCTAAGATATATCGATAATTCCGATAAAACTGGGATATTTTGGGGAGTTGTACTAGATAAGTTCAAGTGAACTTGGTGAATTTGGTAAGGATCGGGAAATTTCATTGGCTAATAGGCTAATCACTCGGTTTTCTTAACTGTTGGTGAACTTGCCTTGTACAACTCGCCCTAAATCACATTTTTTTTTCAATTGGGTTTGATACTGCAACCTCCCCGCCAGTGTTGCAAGAATTTTTATCCACGCGAAAATATTGTCTACACCAGTAATAATGACGCTAATGTGCTCAATGGCCTACCTGCGAGAATTCCTTCCCACATCACTTCCCAATAGGCAATCCGCATGGACCAATCAAAACTATTATATTAGTTGCGCCTGCGTGATGTGCGATGTAATTTTAGGTTGGGAATGTCACAAATGAATTTTTCTTCCTCACATTAATTTTTCCAATGATCTAATAATATTAGAATAATCCTTATTTAAATGGATAAGAAATTTGTGTTTCCAATATTATGTTTGTTGTGAAAACAAATAGTGTATGTGAGGAAGGAAAATTCATTTGCAACATTTCCAAGCTAAAATGACATTGCAATTGCACTTGCACATCACGCAGGCGCAACTAAAATAGTTTTGATTGGTCCATACGGATTGCCTATTGGGAATTGATGTGGAAAGGAATTCTTGCCCCCTTCCTAGTCCATTCCCCCACTCAACAATTTGTTTCTTTCATTCGGTAACCACCGCATTACGTCATTTCAAGGTCATTTCTAATAAAAAATTCCAAGAAATTGAAAGAATTTTATTGGCTGTCAGAATAGGCGCATTAATCGAGTTAAAAATTATTGAAAACGCCAAACTGAACTGCCGAATTCAAACGATCAGACGCAGAGACGGGAAGCTGTGTGACGTCAGTGCGCCAATGATTCTGATTGACCACTTTCGCTCATGTCCGCTCATGTCGGCTAATCATATGACAAGAAGTCACTGACGTCACAGCTGAGGAGCGATTGAATTCACACATATTGAAATCACGTTTTTAATGTTGAATAATGAATTCGTTTTTCAAAATTTAAAGTAGATAAATGATTAGGACTGTTTTATAAACTGCCCTCCATTATATCATATGAGAAAAAGAGCATATTTTAAGATACTTGAAATGCCCGAGGTGGCTTAATATCGATAGAACTATGGATGTTTGTTTCTGGTAGAAAAGGTATCGTTGCTCAGCGATCGATAGTCCTATAGTGACTGACAATTGACATTTTTGAGAAATACCGTGCAACGAACGTGCATATTCGAATTCTCGAGACTAATGATGAAAGTAAAACCGTTTATATGAGCCGCTTTTTCCCAGGTGCTTCAAGCCCCATACTGTATAACGGTTTTTATTAGCACTACTGCTACCCAGAGAAGGTGCGCACTCAGTGCAAACAAGGAACAAAGTACCTATGGACTGTAACCATGGTCTCAACCACTGAAATTAAATTCCATGTGATTTCATTATTTCCATTTTAGGGATCATTTACCGTTCGTCAACTGTCACAATAAACACCAAGACGAAAATTTTGGGTTGACAATTGTGAACGAACCCTTTAGACGCTTATCAGAACAAAGCTTTCAATTGTCAAAATGTGTAAATTTAAATGTCAATGACGTCAGGGTGAAGTGCTCAAATTTGAAGTTTTGTTTTGAAGTTGATGGTAATTCAAGTAATATATTTTTTTGTTTTATTGGTGCTTTCCATTACTTTTTTCAATCTAGCCTACTACTTTATAATTTACAGTTGCAGGGTATTCTATAAAATGGAACCGGAGGATGCCAAATACATGAGAACGTAAGCTTCTACTTTTTTAAACCATTCATTATTTAACAATTTACAAATTTCAGAGAACGTAAACCTGGTTCTATCGATGTTCATCCTAGTATTGATGCTATTGTTTTGAATTATGAACTCGATGTTCAAATCTTGGCATCCAAAGAAAATGTCATTTATGGTGAAAAGAAGGTATATTCTTCATAATCCATAATACAATAGAGTGTGTTATTGGTTGCATTAAAGTCCTGTGGCCTCGATTATTGACTCATATCATACTTTCAAATTCAGTCATACTTTCAAATTCAGTCATACTTTCAAATTCGATATCCAGAAGGTTTGTTGAAGTTGAAAGGTTTGAATTTCCTGTCCAACTCCAACTATTACCTCAAAATGACACAATAGTTAAGTAACACAAATATCTGTGAAAGGTTATTAACTAATTCAGTAGTAGCTTTTGCATTTGTCATTCTTTCAGCGTTAACAAAAACTGGTCCAAATTGTAGACTGCTTCAACTATTCTTGACTTTTGAATAAATGTGAGCTTTCATTTGATGGGTTGTGAGGACAGCTATAAGAAAATAGCTCTAAGCCATTAGAGATAGATATGCAGTTCAATGTAATTCTTGAGTGTGCCAAACAATAAGACTCTTCTTTGAAAATAACAGGGATGAGGCTCAGATTTGATAATAACTGAAGCTCTTCAGGCATGACCTAGCCTCTCACATATGCACCAAACCCCTCCAATGAATCAAGCTAGATGATCATCCTACCCTAGCATCCCTAGTCAACTGCTCATGAGCTTTAAGCATAATTCACTACATTACTATACTTTTGCCAAAGGCAGAATGGACTGGTTGAAATTTGATGATGTCGAATCATTTGAGAATGGTGCTAATCCAGTGGTGTAGACTTTTTTCTAAAAAAATCGCAGTAATTTTTTAAAATTTTTTACCTTGTAAAATCAGATTAGTGGGCCCTTGAAATGGAGATTTATTAATGAAATTTGGTGTTCTAGGACTTTTTGAATGTGTACCTAAAAAAAATCATTTGAATCGGTTGAAAATTGTAAGTTTTATGAGGGTGCTTCCATCTCAAATGGGTCACACTGTATGTATAGTTTTTTTATGATTCTAAATTATTTTATATTATAAAGTATGAATTCCTATTTGAATAAAGATTATTAAATCGGAATACTAGAATACCTAATCCATTTCTTTTTTATTATTAATAATTAATTTGTTTGATATACAAGTTATCCAACTTTAATTTCAAAGCCAGACTTCACTAATCTGCATGTGAGCATGTGTTTCTAACCAGTTTAATATAAAAATCGGCATCTTCATAAAATATGAGGACAACAAAGTAAAATCACAAAAATATAAATATAAATAAATATTTATACAATACATAAAAAATACCAGTAGTCATGATAATACAGATACAATTATATAAACACTACCCTAGCATATCAGAGATGTGATTGAATAACAAAATAAACACAAATAAAATTAAAATCATAATAATAAAACGTGGTTACATATATATATGCCCTGTCATACATGTACAAAATTTAATTATTATAACATTAAGTATCTAGATTCAATTACGAAATTTGCGACATGTCAGCATGGTATTTATCCAGGCTTTATCAAGAAGTAGATTCTCGATCTTGAAATTGTTTGAATATTTTTTTCCGTCATACATATTAGAATATTAGGTATTGGGAGATGAATATTACAGTTTTGTCTGGAATTATGAGGTCTATTTTAAGGTGAATAAATACCACTTTTCCAACTGTGTTTTCAGAGCCTCAAAAAAATTATTGATCTTCCTATGATCAACAGTAGGACAGATTGCCATGCATTGTCAAAAGAAATTGTGAATCAGTGTGATTTGATTCACCACTCTCGCCTCGCCGAAGTTGAACAAATCATATATTACTTAAAAAAGAGAAAGCTCCAGAATGGCATCAAGGGTAAGTACCTACAGTAAAAAATCTTTTTTTTAAACATACCCTGTTATATTTTGTTCAATTTGTAAGTTTTTTAAGGCTAGCATGAATTAAAAACTCAAATTGTTACAAAGTTACCCAAACACTCATTATGTAGTTACTTTTATTTCTACACTGAGATTTTTTTCAATATGCTTTGCTAATGCTAGCTTGGAGTGCACGCCGGCCACCCGAGATGGTGCTGTAGGTTTTCCGGGTTTTACTGCAGCTGAAAAGTGAATACGCCACGAAAAATCAGTAAGTCGCCCCGGAGCGCCACGGCAAATAATAATAATAGCCGTCCTATACCCGCACAGGCCATGCCTTTGGGTACACTCTACGAGTGTTTATGAGGGAGTATTATCATTATATTATTATTATTATTATTATTATTAAATGATAAAAATTTCTTGCCATCCTATCACATTAGCTAAAGGGCCAAGTAGCTCAATGGTTGAGACTGTCGCATTCAAAACCATTGACTGCTGGTCGGCTGGGTTCGAATCCTAGTGACTACAGATTTTTATCTGATGGCCCGAGAAAGTGCTAGGAATCGCACGTTAAAAGGTAAGACCTCGTTAATCCTTGGCTCGCACAAGTTTCGACTTTCGAAGGCTGCCGTTCGTAAGAGGACGACAGCTGATTAACGGAAAAAGCAATTTTAACAACAATGATCACAGTAATCGATGTGAATACTTGGCGAACGAATAATACTAATATTAATGTGTAAAATTTTCAAAACTCATTTTAAGCCGGGTTAGAATAATATTAGTACCCTTCTTTTGCCTTTTGCAGTTAAAATCGTGCTGAATTGAAAGTGAAATTCTTTATATTCATAGAAAAATTAAATTCCAGAGTATGTTCTGGTGTGACATGCCTGTAAATTAAAGAAATAATCAATTTTGGAATACAGTAAAAGATGATAGTCAGTGTATCTTTCAGGCTCTTCTGTCGTAATAGGAGAAGTGGATAAAAATGCGGATAAAACTACTAATGGAAATCTGGATCCAAATTATAATAATTTGTCTGACTACATTGAACTATTGTATGAAGGAATGGCTGAAAAAATAAAAGGGGCTCAGATGATTCAGCTTTTAGCTAGAGATCCAGAAAATCTAGAAGCACTCGCAAGAAATGGTAAGCTTCTTACATTATAATCTGTTATTTTCAATTTTCCCGTAATACTCTGAAACCAAAATCGAACTGAAAAGGTGTTGAGGTGTTGGAAAGTACCACCAACGACCTTCATTTTGTTTGGTGGTTTTTGTGGTATAGAAGAATAAATTTAATAACACAAATGTATTACAATTCAAGTTTACAGATCAATTTCTAAAAAATTAACCCTTTCAGTAATACTTTATAATTTCAGAAACGTTAATAAGTGCTCTTGGACGTGTTTTAAGAGAAGATTGGAAAAGAAGTATTGCATTGAGCACACACCTAGTTTTTACTTTTTTTTGTTTTTCAATGTATTCTTGTTTCCATGATGTCATTTTAAAATGCAAGGTAAGTTGTAAATGACCAAAAGATCACTTGAATGTTTCGAAGTTGTTTATTTATTCATTCATGCATAGGTTACAAATGGAATCAAGTTCCAAAACATGACACCCTTCGGATATGGGAAAAAAGTTTGTTCTGAATGTCTCATAAAAATGTAATTTTATTCATCATGAAAGCTTGTCTTCAAACTTAAAATGCATTTTCGTATGTTTATTGAAAGAAAAAAAATATATACGATAGCTCAATAGTTAAAAGGCAACACGAGAACACAGCTAGATTGTTTTTCATGCTGATAATACATGAAAACAATACAACATTTTATGTCTAGCTGGAGTGTTGAAAATACAAAAACTTTTCCCAGTTTGAGGGTGTATTTTATGTTTAGGACATTTTCCACAGTTATGATATTGAAAAGGAGTGACTTGATGAAGCAAACTTCAATTAATTATGGACGACTTCTCAAATCAATATTCGCGATTTTCTAATTTTTTTGAGATGTTTGATACAAATTTGTATTCATTGTAGAACTTTGGATAAATATAATAAATTCCTTGTTACTGTAGCACCAAATGAATCTAGAATTGACGGAAAAAACATAGGTCCACTAGAATAGAATAGATTGCACCCTTAAGTTAAGTTTAGACAAGTCATACACAATAATATATAAAATACAATGAATCTGCATTAGTTTATTACGGTCATTTTGTAAACTTCTTGAAAGAATTTTTAATACTTAGTAACTTTACTAAATGAACCTCCTGTGGTGCTGCACAATGTGAACAAATTATATGCTTCCATTTTACCAAACACTCCTTTTTCACTTACATTATACCGTAAATGAACCAGTCTTCATTATAAAGTGATGAAATAAATGTTATTCAGAATTCAAGAAAAAACACAAAGGGAATAATTTTTTTCGTAAAAAATTTGATCTACTTTTATTCATAATGGATATTAGATATGAGGTTCTGTCCTAATTTTGTTTTACACAATTTTCTACTTAGTAATGGTGAACTCAATTTTATTTTCACTTCCTTTCATGATACTCAATGTTGAGTTGTCTTGGACTGATAACAGTTTGTTCTTATACACAGATTATGAAAAAAAAGCATAATTTAGGGACTAGATGCTTTTGTCTTTGTGAAATGTTTCGTGCTCTTATTATTGAATCTCATGATTTTCACTTGCTCATTGTTTTACATGGCATGTTTGTGAGTAACAACTTTTTCAATTCAGTAATGAAATATAGTAGATCTTTTTTTGTGTTCAGAAATTTTTAAATTCTGTTCAGCTATGCATGAATATTGAAGTTCAATTTATTTGTAATGATAAACTGGTAAGGTAGTGATTAATTCAAAACCTACTATGTGTTCAGTTCAGTGTTCTGATATAAGTTTTTTCAAGGTTGGGTCAATATGCATGGATATAATTGATTATGAACTTAGGAGATATGACCGATGGAAAGCTGATTTTGAAGGGTCTGAAGTACCATCAGACATACCTATTGTTCGAAAGCCATGCCCAAGTAGCGCCAGTATGATTGAAATTCCAAGGAGTCGCATTCCCGAGCCAGTTCGACCCAAATCAGGCAATTTCTCAGACGCGAATTTATCCCAAATCATGGAGGGAAGCATTTATGATGATCTCACCAACTCTATGGAATGTATAGATGACAAGAAATTAACTGACGAACAAAAACTCAAAAGATTCCGAACTCTGGTCAAAAAGCAGGAGCATTTGCTACGAGTCGCTTTTTATTTACTATTGAATATATCTGAAGATGAAACTGTGGAGGAAAAGATGTCAAAGAGAAACATTGTTGGCTTACTAGTAAAGGCACTGGACAGAGACAATGATGATCTACTTATATTGGTTATCACATTCCTCAAAAAGTTGTCTATAATGCAGTGTAATAAAGATGCGATGACAGGTAGCTTGAACGTTATCGATAAATTACCACGGATGCTGGATTCCAATAGTGCTGATCTAGTGCATTTAACTCTGAAGCTTATATTTAACTTGTCATTCGACAATAAAGTTAGATTCAGAATTGTGAAAGCTGGGTTGCTGCAAAAAATAATGAGTCTTCTGAGTAAGTCACACCAGAATTGTCCCAAAAATAAAAGTTTTTTATTGAAGTATCAGATTACTTCTATATTGTTGGAAAGTCATTAACTATTAGTTTTCCAGAAATTTTTCATTTCTAGTGATGGATGCATGCTAATCGTTCAAGATAAGCATGATCGTTATGTTGAAAACATAATATTCTGTTGACATTTTGTTATTATATATTAAGGATGGTGCCATTGAGTTACTCAGGCAAAACAAGATCCATTTTTACAAGTGTACAGCTTATGGCTCGTAAAGCTAGGTGTTTTGGTTTAAACGATCTTGTCTTCAACTCTTTTAAATCATTAATTTATGAAATGTCAGTTGATAAAATTTTCAGGTGACGATAAACATCAAGAAATTGTTCTAAAAATATTATACCATTTGAGTTATGAAGACGATGTCAAACACCAATTTGTTGATTGTATTGGACTGGTAAGTACTAACAACCTCCTGTGGCACTGGATTAAAATAAGTCTGTATTGTCCTTTGCCAACTAAAAAAAGTGGCCTAATCCCTCAATGTTATGTGATTTATGCCCAAGGAATGAATTTTACTCGAGTCTATCAGGTACCACAAACAAAGCCTCTGGGATGCCGGGTGAAATCCTAGAGAGAGCCTTGCACTTGCACAGAATACACTGTAGGTGTTAAGTAACCTTTCATGTATTATTCAGAATTCATAACCAAGGAGGTACTCTGAAAGTGGCTACTAGAATTTTTTCTCGGAAAAACCATAAAAGAAAGAGGATGATGTTCAAATTGGAACTACCCGAGGGATCACCGATAAACCCGATGCAGACCGTCTGCAGAAAAGGAAACGCAGAAGCATAAACCCAACTGTTTCTTAAAAAATTTGAAAATAAATTGTTTTGTAGGCTAATTACCAAGTTTAGCATTTTTAGTGATATTTTTTATTAGAACACTTTTGCATGTTTCATTTTTTATTTAATTTTAGCAGGTAGTCTCAATTACAATATGAACAAATAAACTAGTTATATACCTAACCTAAAACTATCTTAAACTATAAACTAATATACTAACCAATAAATCTACTATGAAATTCATTACTATTTCTAAGAATTCAATTTTATTGAATGAAAAAGTATTTTAAATGTTTCATTGGTGAGTCTTGTCTGCCTATTAGCGTTCAAATCATCCAAAGATAAGATAAGATATATTCACAGTCAACAACATCTTGCAAAATTCAGTTTAAAAAATATGTCAATATGGTTCTATGATTTTCTAGAATCAGTAGATTTAGCTTATCCCTAATAATGTTATTTAGTCACACATTTTCAAAACTTTTACTCGAAAATCCTAAGGGATGTATGCTGTTAGGCTATGTTTTTTTTATTTCAAAATGAGGTATTGAACCATACTCCAATAAGAACCTGAAAAGTGAGCAGTATAGTATAACAGTTTAAAGGTATTCGAACTGAAGTCTTGTCAAAATCTGTTGATGAAGCCCATCTTAAATATTGTCAGGAAAATTTCCTAACGTTACGCAAAGTTTCGATTATTGTAAATATCTATGATGTTGGTTTCTAAGATTATGCGGTAATTTAGAATTCAACCTGAAAATAAAAAATTATCTAGGAATATGGTTTGATGAAAAATTGTCCCAAACTTAATCCAAAAATTGCAGATATGTTTGTACATTCTCATATAATAAGTAGAATTACCTATCTCGTAAACATTTGGGGAACATGTTTCAAAAATAATTTCAACAAAATTTCCAATTTATATAAAAAAGCCTTGAAAGTCTTGTATCGTCTGCCAACTCAAATACGCCTAAAATGTGTTGCCTATCAGAATGTGGTCCAGACTATATACAGTGAGTTTCAAAAAATTGCACCATATGGAAAACTTTTATATTATCGATTTGTCAGAAATTTTTATTTTTCATAAAAATTAATTCATTGCAGTTCTGAAATTGAATTGGTGGGTTAATTAAACGGTATGTTTTTCAAATTTCATCCCCTTATAACTTGTTTCAACGTAATTTACATATAAATCATTTGAAAATGTCGCGAATCCAATGGTGTAGTCAGATTTTTTCCAAAAACTCGCTAGTAATTTTTTTAGATTTTTGATCTCTTTTTACCTAACGAAAAAAAAACCATTCCAATCATTGAAAAATGTAAGTTTTATAAGGGTGCTTCCATTTTAAATGGGTCACACTGTATACACAGTATATTCAAATTATGTTTTAGATAACGGACATGCTGCTGCTAAATGTTGGAAATGAGAACGACAAGGCAATGGTAGCTCTTTGCATAAATTTAGCTACTGACCCTTCCAACACCAAGCATATTATCAAAAAGAATAGGCTTCGTTCATTGATGACGCGAGCGTTTACTTTTCAAGATGCAATGCTGATGAAAATGTTGAGAAATATTTCAGATAACCCTTCTTCAGCACCTTCATTCATTGTAAGTTGAAAAATGTACTATACATTTTGTTTGAACCAGAAGACCCTCAATATTCAGATTGGAAGATAAAATTTTAAATTGAAGTAAAATAATATTACCTTTATTCATGTTTTTCTCACTCAAAGAAACACATTGGTTCAAGTCTGGCAGCTTCAGCAACCCTTTATGGCACGTGGACTACCCTAAACTTTCAGTCCTTGAAGATTGTGGATGTTAGAGAGACGAGGCAAATTGTTCAAAAAACGCCATGGTGAACAGGTGAACTTTCATAATAATCCTGTGTAGAGTGATGAAAAGCCTCACTCAATAGTTCAGTCCAGGTTTCATTGAGTGTGTGGATTAGTATTGTTGGGATTATTTGTTTTTTTCCCACGTTTTTTCAGGGACTCTTATCGTGATTTCCTGGAAACTATTTGGCCTGAATCACTTGAATCATTCCACTTTTACTGATTATGGTTTATACATGATGGAGCGCCAGCACATTTCGGTTGAATATTTCGAGCATTTTTAAATCAATGATTTAGAAATAGATGGATGGTCGAGTTGCTGAAGTTCCAGATCACTTCTGGCTTCCAAGGTCTCCGGATTTGAATCCAATCGATTTTTTTTGTAAGGTCACTTGAATGCCCTAGTTTAGACTGTGCCAATAAAAACCGAAGCACAACTTTGCTATCCGAAAAACACCAGGTATAATGGAACGTGTAGGTGGGTCCATTTTGAACAATTACTTCAATAAGTACACACAACTAACTGTTTTAGGAATAAATTGGACTTGGTTACTATTATTATTATTATTGGTATTAAACTGTTATATAACAACTCCCGATTCCTATTTTAAAATGAAAGGAGAGAAAAGGAATTTCCTTAATTGAATCAATTAATTTCTAATTTAAATATCTTGTCATTCAAAATCACTTGCATCGATTATTTCAAATCCCCAAAACTCGAAAACAGTTGCTCGCAGCGACCTCTACCAAGAATAGATTTTTTATACAAAAATGATCAAGAAATCGATTTTTCACAAAAAACGTGATATAGTAGTGTCCTCCAAACAAGTGCAACTGACTGAAAAGACATGTAGGTAGCACCACTCCCACGAAGGAGACAAACTGACAACATTTTATTCTGTCATCGAAAAATAATCCCAGACATCAAATTTTACTCAAATGTTACAATAATTTTAAAATTCATTCATTAATACTGTGTATCCCATAAACAAGTAACTTGCGTACATTTGTTTATAGGCAGGGCCGCCGTGAGCGGGCGTGCAAAGCGTGCACCGCACATGGGCGGCCCACCCAGGGGGCGGCAAATCGAGCGACTCATCACGTAATTCAAGTCATTGTCATAATACCCACCCCATCATAAGTATAATAAATTCAGACAGTTTGGATACAAGAATGTTGATAGAAGAAAGTAAAGGCAAGAAGAGTTAAATTTTTGTAGATAAATATTTGAGTAAATAGTTTAATACATCAGTAAAAAAAATAATAAGTACTAAAATAAATGTTTTATCTTTGTTGTTTTTTCCCACACCATAATGAGAAAACAAAACTCAGAGTAAGTAGTCATAGGGCGGCATAATCGGTATTGCACACGGGCGACGAAAAACTAGCGGCGGGCCTGAGGAACTTTTTTTCTTATTTTGAGGTAGGCAGCATGCTCCTGAATTTTTTACACGTTCTTAAGAAACACCCTGTAATAATTCACAATTCTTTCTTTAAGTTCGACTCAATCCAAACGTTTTCAGTTCTCAAATTCCTGTATAGTTTCTTATACAAAGTCATCCATAAAGTACGTTAATGTGATATTTTTTTCTTGTATCTTTCGTGTGAGTTTGATTATTAAAAATGATTGGCATTCTTGTGAGCTTAGCCAGAAAAATGGCCTTATAATAGACAGATGAAGAACTTGATAGTAAATTATTCAAAGAGGCACAATAATTCTAAGTTTGTCAGAGATTATAATTACATATGGTGATAACAATCGAGTTTCAATGAGAAAAGGGAAATCTGTAATTCATTCATAGTCCACAAATGAAATCCTAATATCGAAATAATTTTTTATTTTTTATAGGATTTTGTTGGCGATATCGCAAAAGCCATTGTAGAATCGAAAGAAGAAGATTTTATAAGAGAATGTATCGGAATCTTGAGTAATATACACTTACCGAATCTTGATTGGGCAGAAATATTTAGGCACTTTGAAATGGTGAAGTGGGTAAAAACTGTTATTACAAGTAATAACATAGATGCAGAATTAGTGTTGCATGTAAGTCTCACAATAAACGTAAATATTGGTTAAAAATCATTTGATGACGTTTTTAGGTTGTTGTTCTTTTGGGCACAGCAGCATCTGATGAGGGATGTGCAAAATTGTTCTGTGAAACAAACATATTGGGGCTACTGATAGATTTACTGAAAACACATCAAGAAGATGATGAGATTGTACTTCAAATTGTATATGTATTCTTTGTGGCATTATCACATGGTTCAAACATTGATTACATTATCAGCAAAACCGGTAAGTGGTAGAACTTATGTTGTAATTTAGGTATGTTCTTGATATTGAATAATCAGGTAATTTGATATTGAATAATCAGGTAATTTAGGTAATATTTAGAACCTAATTAATATTGTCACTTCAGACTTAAACATTTACGGTGACCGCGCCAAAAAGTATGTATGGAGAAAAAGTTGGGGAAAACTTTGATAGCTCTTCGATTGCGCATGTGCCGATCGATGGAGGTGTCAACCATAGAGAATTTTTTTTTTAATTTTTAATTTGTCTATGGCACAGACCTCATATGAGGTCTGTGGTCTATGGTGTCAACAGTAAAGGAAAATACGCATATTCAACTTACAAGCTAGGTTAGCTTGCTCAGTTAGGTTAGGTCTCATGCACTGGTCTATAATATCTGTAGATCAGTGGCGTTAGTTGGTATTGTCGCATGACAATATTGCATCGGTGAATATGGGGTATGGTCCGTATATCGCCGAACATTTCAGCGGTTTCTGAGTTTTCAAGCATCCGGCTGCACATATACGGACCCCTCATCACTTGTCTTCAGTCAACAATTTGAAATAAATTTGTTAAAAGAATAATTTTTTCTTCAAAAAACAATTGAATGTAATTCTTTCAGAGCAAGCTATTCTTTACGCTCTCATGAAACCACTATAACCAAGATGAAAAATTTTCCGATACTGTATACCACATACTCGTAGGTTCTATAGGATTAGGAACGGTTTATATTCGTGACGTCATTTAAAATGAGTCTAAAATGGTTTATTCAACTGTGGTTAACTTTCAGGTGATACATGGGGACGTATTCTCGACAAGTTAACTTTTCATGCGTATGCGCATTTTGAGATTTTCGCTCGTTTTGATATTCTTAACCCGTGAACATCGGTACCGTATACGCTTTCAAAGTTAGTGTTTACTGCGAGCGCTTTTTAGCATTCGTGTTTTGGTTTGTTATTCTGACTTTTGTGACATTACAGTATTTTTTCCACACGAATTTAAGGCTGAAAACGATAAAACGAAGTACCTACGAATAATTATGGCTGATGAAGCGGTAGAGCTTGTATTAATTGATGCTTTGAAAGATGCAGATTGCAGAGCAAAAAGATAAGCGAGGAAATCTATTCACTGATTTGAGTAATAAACAATTAAAAAACTTTTTCGCCTCCAAAGAACAGGTGCGATTTGTTATAGAGATTACAGCCAGATACATAACACCTGTGAATCGCACTTTTAAAAACGTATACGTTCTATAAAGCGAGTGGTTGTCAAGAATACAATTTCAAACAAGTACTCGCACTTCAAACCACTCGTTTTCGTACGTATACGCACAAAAGCTCACTTCTTGAGAATACGGGCCTAGAGACAATCGAAAACGGCTATTGAAAGTATCGATATTGGTGGCGTATATTGCTTAAAATTTGACTTAGCAATAGTCTAGTACGATATGCCAGAATCTAGTACTAAATTGTGTTATTTTTTAGTACAATAAATTTTAACAGAGGAACATCGCTGATATGAACGCGTTCGAACTGCTAATAAAAAAAAGAAGACGAAACTGTTTACTGTTTTGTCTCAAAGTTTATATGATTACTTTATAATATGTAATTGTAACATGGATTTAGTTTAAGTTGAGCGTATTAAATTTCATTCATAAGTGCCAATAAACAATGAAAATAAGTAGTGCAAATATAACAAGTACTTGTGTTTAGCAATAAATAGTTATCTTTGATATTTTGCCGCCTGGGTTTTATAAACATAACCTCAAAGTCTGGACAAACACGTGCCGCAATGGGGGATCAACCTGATAGCGTAAAAACAAAGAAAAAGAAGTCAAAACTAGACGAGATTACCCAAATACAAAAATCTGGTGATTTTGCTTTGGAGTCTTCGAATAAAATTGCCAAGTTGGATACATCTGAGTGGCCATTACTATTGAAGAACTATGATCGCCTCAATGTAAGAACAAATCATTATGTACCCATACCCAATGGATCATCTCCTCTGAAAAGAGAAATATCTGATTATGTTCGATCAGGATTCATAAACTTGGATAAACCAAGCAACCCAAGTAGTCATGAAGTTGTGGCTTGGATAAAAAGAATCCTGAAAGTTGAAAAGACGGGACATTCTGGTACTCTTGACCCCAAAGTTACTGGTTGTTTGATAGTATGCATTGAACGAGCTACGAGATTGGTAAAATCACAACAGGCTGCAGGAAAACAATATGTAGCTGTTTTTAAATTACACTCTGCTGTAGATTCCATTAAAAATGTGATCCAAGGGCTTGAGAAGTTGAAGGGAGCACTTTTTCAAAGACCACCACTGATATCCGCTGTTAAACGACAATTACGTGTCAGGACGGTTTACGATAGTAAATTGCTGGATTACGATGAAAGCAAAAATATGGGAATATTTTGGGTTAAATGTGAGGCTGGGTCTTACATACGTACGTTATGTGTACATCTAGGCTTAGTTGTCGGTGTTGGAGGGCAGATGTTGGAGCTGAGAAGAGTTCAGTCTGGTGTTCATAGTGAAGAAGACGACATTGCGACTATGCATGATGTATTAGATGCACAGTGGCTATATGAAAATCACAAGGATGAAACTTACCTGAGGAGAGTTATCAAACCTTTGGAAGGATTGTTGATTAAACATAAAAGGATTATAATGAAGGACAGTTCAGTGAATGCTGTATGTTACGGGGCAAAGATTCTTCTTCCTGGAGTTCTCAGATATGAAGACAACATTGAATTGAATGAAGAAATTGTAATTGTGACTACAAAGGGTGAGGCCATAGCTTTGGCGATAGCTCAGATGACAACTTCAACTATGGCAAGCTGTGATCATGGTTGTGTAGCTAAAATCAAAAGAGTTATCATGGAAAGAGATTTATATCCAAGAAAGTGGGGACTTGGATCAAGAGCAAGTCAAAAGAAAATATTAATTGCTAAGGGAGAATTGGATAAGTATGGAAAACCAAATGAGAATACTCCCAAGGAATGGTTGCATAGTTACGTTGACTATTCTGTACAATCCGCTGGGAAAGTGGAAAAAGATGAAGATTCTCTAAAGAAACGCAAATTAGAAGTTGAGGAAACTCCACCCCAAGAAACAGTATCTCCAGAAAGAAAAAAGAAAAAGAAAAGTAAATCTAAAGGTGATGGTTCAGCTGAGGAAAAAACTGAAAGTGGAGGAGATAATGTCGAGGCAGTAGAAGAACCTGCTGTCGAAGAGGAACCTAAGAAAGAAAAGAAAAAGAAGAAGAAGAAAAAACATTCTGAAGAGGATGAACATGAGTAATTGATAAACATTATGAAAATCCAGTAAAAAAGTACCTTTTTATGAATTATCTTTTTTTAATTAATGTTTATGTTTTACATAACTCAAAAGTTTGTTAAGTGGCTTTTGGAATACAATTTACAAATAAAACTTATCAATTAAAATAAATTTGTTTTTGTTACTTTGGTTCAGACATTACCTAAATGCTTCAAAATATAAAAAAATTTGTCATGGTTTCAAAAACTTTGTGGCTGATATTATAAATGATAGTACAGTGTAATGGTTAAAGGGATAAATTTGGAGTGTATGAACAGTTCTTGCTTTGAAAATAATAATGGCATTTAAAACTTTTTCCTATCAATTGCTATATTGCTAATAATATTTCTAAAAATATATGAAACATTTTTGTTTTCCTATCCCCTATATTTTTTTTTTGTTTCCTAACCTTACAAATTTTGACTGAAATTCTGTAAAATCTGAAGAAGAAAAAACAGTTGAAAGGTAACACACTCATCTGCTAAAGGTTTTTTTTCTGTTTAAATGTTTCTTATTGAATATTTTCAAAAGAATGCATATATGCTAAAAAAAATTACACCATACAAATAAGTGACATAGTTTAATATTCTATAACAAAATTTGCTTTTTTAATTTTTATCACAGAAAAAAGTTAATTAGCAAAAACTTTAGGTCTGTCCAATTGGAAAAGGATTCCTAATTTCAGAATTAGAGCCACTTTGCATCAAGTATATCATAATTATTTTTTAATATCCAATTGGAATAATTTTTATGTTTTGACTGGTTTCATTGTAAATAAGTTATCTTCTGTAATATGTTCTTATCAATTATTGTCAAAAAATCCAAAGTGTCAACAATGCTCTTGAATTGATTCAATAAGTAATTGTCAGAACAGACATAAACACATAAGCTATACATTAAAAACTGTGATTGCGAAATATTTGAGTACAAAAAGTATTGTTTTACCGATATTTAAATGGTAGTAATTTTATTTTTCAATATGAATGGTTTGGTTTGCGAATGTGGGTATTTCAAGATATTATTTTTCCAATTGTGTGGCTTTATTAAAGAGTTTTGAAACAAAATTAACGATTTCACCGTAATGAATATTATCATTATTATTTGCCGTGGCGCTCCGGGGCGACTTACTGATTTTTGGTGGCGTATTCACTTTTCAGCTGCAGGAAAACCTACAGCACCACCTCAAATAATATACCTACCTACTTTTAGAAATATTGAGAAAACCTAACATTTTAGAATGACAAACTCTACAGTTATAGCCGATCGATAGGAAAAAATCGTTCTGTTGCATTATTTTCAAAGCAAAAACTGTTCCTGAACTCTAAATTTGCAATAATAAAAAAATCCAATGTAATGAAGATTTTATCGGCGACACTCTATAATCCGTTTCCGAATGAGGTTGAAGAAATAAATGTATTTTGTTTGTATAACAATAGATGTTGAATCATCCGTGGCTGAAAGACAAATTTTAGTCTCTATTTTCCATCCTTCAAGATAACCTCTTAGGAGGTATTCATGTTTTGAAGGGAAACATTGAAAAATGTGATTTTTTTTGTAATATCTAACAGAAAACAACTACCTACTTTTCCTTCTAAAGCCACGCTGGACATTGACCTACATCTGGTAGATATTGTGAAAATATCCTACCTGAAAAGAAAAATCTGAAAGTGAAAATTTGCATTTTTATTCAGATAGTTGGTTTGTTAATTATCAGTTTTCATTGAATATCCATACACCTCAAAATGTGTGTAGGCAATAGTCTAGATATACCTAGGCATCAAAACAAGCGTCAGCCCTCAGAGTAGCGGTGGACCTGATAAAAAATGTTAATTCTGTAAAAAAAAATCGTGATTGAAAATTCTTAAAAAAAGTCAGCTGAAAAGATAATGGGGGATCATACAGTGTCATCCCAAAGAACCGACTTTATTGAAAATTTCTTTATTATGTGTTTTTTAACTAAAAGTTATTCCCGATAAAAGTGTGTGCTTTTCGAAATTTAAAAATCAACAAAATATAGCAAAACACGTAATATATAAGGCGCATTGGAAAACTTGATTTTGAGTCAGAAGTAACGTTACAAACTGCCCAACTATTACGTGAACATTTTTCTTTTGAACTGAAGTAAACTTCAAAATTGTTGGTGCACCTAAACTTGCTCAAAATAATACTGTATCGTAACAAGGAAATTAAAAATAGGATAACGAGTTCGGCGTCGGTCTGTTTCCAAGCAACAAGCTTTTGAAATCTGCTATAATTATCAATGTCCTTGGATTACTATGAGGGTGTAACAAGTAGGCAGAATTTTGTACACCATAACTAAATATCATTTACTGATAAAGTACTGAAAGACTGATACTGAGGTACTGAATCAAGTACTGATACAGATACAGATACTTGTGTTGATAATGGGTGTACTGAAATACTGAAAATTCTGAGATGTACACCTACTGAAAGAAGTTGTTACCCCCTCGGTAAAATTTCACAAAAGATTTTAATAAATTCAAATTTTATTTTTATTGCAGAGGCACCAGCTTATCTCATCGATTTACTTCAAGATAACAACAAGTTGATAAGAAAATTGTGCAACAATTGCCTCAATATAATATCTGACCATAGTAAAACTTGGGCAGAGAGAATTCGTATTGAAAAGTTTCGCAATCATAATGAACAGTGGCTGACTCTAGTCGATTCTCAACAACTTTCCATTGAAGATGATGAAGAAGAAGACGAGCTTCCACCATATTTGAATACAGAATATTTGAGTACAGCTGTTGTTCCTCCACTTTCAGGTCCTCCACTGTCAGGTAAATACAAAATGACTATAATTCAATAATGCCCATACATCACAGGGTTCTCAAATGAACTGTCAAGTGTCCAAAAAGGCCATATTTGATTTATTCATTAAAGAACTTACTTCCATTCAGAACAAGTTCTGGTATACCAGGTGACCAGGAAGCAGTTTACCCCCCTGTATCTTCGTTGTTGTTTTGTATGGATGTTTCAAAATTGGTACATCTGTTGGATGTCATGAACAATTTAGCAATTATCAGACCAAATATGACATTTTCGGTTTGACCGGAAGCGCACCCAATTTTTATAGTTCAAATAGAAAGCATATTATATATTTTTTTTGAACATTACGATTCGGTACAAAGGATATATCACAATCATTCTTCCAATCCACATAATACTGATATAGTTGAGACTTTATAAAAATAATTTTTTGTATTCGCCTCATAATGGAACATTTTCATGAAAGTGTGCTATGGAAAATGAAACAATAGCATGTGAGTAACAATAAATCCATGTCAAAGTTTTCTATGATTTGCATGCAGACGTAACTATTTTCCCAATTTTTGTTTTTCTTTATTTTTTAACACTACAAAACGTATTTCATCGTCCATAGCACAGTTTCATGAAAATGTTTGTTACGAGGAGAATACAGAAATGAAAGTATGATCGTGATATATCGTTGGAGAGGTGATTCTTTACTGAATCGTAATTTTCGAAAAAAAAATGGTACTTTCTATTTGAACTAAAAAAAAAATAATGCGCTTACGGTCAAACCGGAAGTGTCATATTTGGTTTGATACTTGCTGAATAGTACATTTGTGACATAAAATAGATGTACCAAATTTGAAACATCTATACAAAATAACAACCTTGTATAAGGAAGTTTGAATATACATTAGGTAATGATCAAATAGAGTAAACACTTTAAAATTAGTTTATCAAATAACAAAAATAATTCATGAAGTTTTGTAATATTTTTATTAAATTTTTTTAGAAATATTTTTTTTTATTTTAAATTTTTTTCTGGCGATATATTGAAAGGTTTGTGCCGAAAACTGAATTTGCTTTTCTTTTATTTGAAAGAATATTATCCATTTCAAAATCCTAGTATTATGACTAGGTAAAATTTTTGAATATTCTTGGATAACTTAATTTCAAATTTAATACGTAGGTTCAGTGAACAAAGCATGTGGATGCCTTGAGTCCAATACACTCAAAAAATATTCTCCACTTGTATTGGTGTATTGAAATGACGGACAGCTAGCCTGATTGATGGAGTTGTAAGAGTTTTGCAATTTTAATTTCATTTGAATTTGGAAGTTATGAAAAAATTGCATTGATCTGATTAAGTTGTGAGTTGAGAACCAGCTAGATCTCTGTCATACAGAGGGAACTCTCAAAAGTATTAATAATTTTGTAACTTGAAATACAGATCATGTTTTGTAGAATAAGTTATTATAAAAAAAACCATCATTCTACTGTGCTAATTCACTTTATACTTTAGATCTTCACGAAGCAGCAGACACCGAAATCATCGCTGATCAGGATCTGGATTGTGATTACTTTGATGATAATAATCAAGATGAGTAAGTCTGGCACCTTTTACATATTTAATTAGGATAGCTTAACTTTGAATTGGCACTACTGATTCATCCACAACAGTTTAAATTCAGTTCGTGATATTTTATTATACTATAATTTAAACAAAATTTATACAAGAAAAATAATCTGCATACTTCAATCCAATTGTATTTTTTTATATTCACACTATTGCCCTTCAACTCCATTTAGTGAGGTGTATTTATTTTATTTATTTGAATTCATTGAAAAAAAAAAAAGATTTATATTCTAAAAAGTGGAAAAATAACACTTGTCTTGTGGGGTAATATTTTACTTTCGTTCATTGTGCGACTTTCAACACTACAGCTGTACAAAAGATGTTGGGTTTTGATTGATAAATTTTGTAGGGTATTTGAAATGAAATCGTACAAGTTTATTGATTGAAAAAAAGAAAAATGTTTTATGAAAACGAATATTTTTATAGGAAATACGATAACATAGTCACGCGGGTCACAATTATCTAATTATCTCTTTTTGGGCAAATGTAAAAGAAGCTTGGGTGCTCTTGACCTTTATTCTTATATCTTTTTTGAATAATTAAATTGAAAATTATTTTTACTTTTTAGTTGAGGTTGGAAGTAAAGCATGTTCTTTAGTTTTTTAAAGCATTATTTTGTTATGACTAAAAAATCGAAATCTTCGAATCCCAAAACCCACACACACCAAAATTTTGAATCAAATCTGACCATAATCACAAAACTCGTCCATTTTGGGCCGCCATCTTGAATTCATGAATTTCGACAAACTATCCATAATCTCTGACCCTGAAAACCCTTACATACCAATTTTGAATCGAATTGGACCATTATCACAAATCACGTCCGATATCTTGAAGATGCCATTTTGTTTTTTTTTCCATAACAAAAATGTCATATTGCATTTTCATTGCATTGAAAAAGTGCAGACTTTATGAAAGAATAACTTGTATTGATTTACGAACTGAAATTATTGTGTTTTCATCCCAAGATGAAATTAGGACACTGAATCATGAAAAATACAAAACTTGTCCTTTTTCTATTGGATCATGGTAGATATTTTTATTCTCTGTAACTATTTGTTTCAATTTTTCGATAGTCAGATATCTGAACACAAAGCTTAGAGTTTTTCAATATCTTGAAAAATAGATATAGTTGCAAAGCAGTTGAAGCATATAATGAAATTAATGTTTTCTGTTTCAGAATGTTCCAAGAATTCGAGTTTGATACGCAATAAGGAATGTGCTGAAACTTTTGTTTATATCGCTTGATTCATAGCACAATTATTTTGAATTGCATATGCAGGAAATTCTAGTCATTTTTCGTATAAGTGTAATATTTTAAGAATAATAAATAATGCTTCCCAAAGTTTTTGTGATTTGTGAACCTCTCTTGTGGTAGCGTAATCTACCTTCATCTCCTTATTTTCCACATTTATTGACTTCTAGTAATCGCCGTATATCGCCGAAAATTTCTGATCGGTAACTAGCGGTGTATAAGTTCAGTAACCGGCCAACATTTTGAGTACCTATTTTGAAATTTTGTATTTATTAAAATTCCCCTTATCATGACATTATCAAAAAGTTCATTCAAGGAGGTTGTTTAGAATTGAAAACAATATTCAAATATTTTTTATTTGTAATAATGTCAATACATGAGATTTATTTATTTATTTATTTATATATTTATTGGTGTTCAAAATAACAAATACATTGTCAATATAATAAATATCTCATGAAAACATGATCAAATAAGTTAAAAACTTGTCCATGATCATGTGAAATTAATGTATAAAATAATAATATATCATAATAGACAAATATAGTAAATATCAATAATACATATACAAATAAAGAAAAATAGTAAAATGAACTCAAAGGTATGCATCCAAAATAATGGTTACATTTTGCATAAATAAAAACAATAACAAAATTATTTCATATACAACCAATTTTCAAATTTTTCAGAATTCTCAATCAACCAGTATTTGATTTTGTTCTTAAATCCAGAAAAACTAATTTTTTTCAAAGAAACTGGCAATTTATTATAAATCTTTTTACCAATATAAATGGCAAGTTGTTGCATTAAAGTTGTAGAGAACTTTTCAGTCGATATCCAACCATCAATTTTATTTTTTGTTTCATATTTATGTTGTATAAGATTATCCAATTCTAAATTTTTTCTTATGTAAGCTGTGGATGCTTTATAAAATAATTGTTCAACAGTTAAGATGAACAAACGGTTTCATAAATTCAAGCACCGATGATGACTTTTGAATATTGAATTTTCAGTTCAGTAGAAATGTGGAAAATCCCACCAGTCAAGATATACTTATCTAATTTCATGAGAGGAAGGAAAAAAGGTTTGAATAAAAGTTCAACTTTTAACAATGATAAAATGTATATTTTATATATCAACACAATACAAAAGGGGTATAATAGTTATTTAATCGTATGAATGTTTTTTAGCCATATAAAACACCAGAACACACCTCGAGTGTTTTTTATGCTAAGACATAAAATGTAATATAACATTGTATCCACAGCTGGTATGTTATAAACACGGATACTTTTCATATATTTCCTAAGGTTTATTTAATAACAAAGTCGAATTCCCCTTTTCTCCACACTATCCCACAAAGAGGAAAATATGAGGCAAATATCTATCAGAAAACAACTACTTCCCCCTACGAACATTTAATTACATCTGACATCCATTTGTGCAATGTTCCTCCAGGATATTTGCCTCATATTCTCTAGTTTTTGGGATAGTGTGGAGAGAAGGAAATTCGACTTTGTCGAAATGATCCGTTTCATTAATTTGAAACTCTGGCACACTTTCCAGACTTTGTTCGAATTCATTATTAGATATCTGACAGTGACCAAACTGAGTTTATGATATAGAAAAGAAGCGAATTGATGACGTCAAGTAATTATTGGTGACATTATTTTGGTTTTTGAGTTATCGACTATCATGGCCTCTTAATATAAATAAATAGATCAATTTTGAACTCTCAGGTTATTCATTATACTCTTTCAAGCTCCTATAGAATGGAGACTTTATTACCCATATTAATTATAGAGTTGTGATGTGTTTCATTTTTTGTATGATAGCCATGGTTGTGACTGCTGCATTTGGGAAATTCTTTGAGATAAGTTGCTAACATAATTAAAAAATATATAAATTAAGTAAGACCTGTCAAACCAAATAGTATAAAAAAATGGTTTACCAAAAAACTGCTTTGAGGAAATGTTTGGAACTCGAGTACAACAATATTTCAACTGATTTTACATTGATTCCAACACTTCTTTCGAATTTAATGATATGACTTCCAAACGATAATTTTTATAATCATTCATTAGTCTTGTACTTTTCTTATGGATTGTGCTTTTTCAAATGATTTCACAAGCAGGTTTTATATTGGGTTATAGAAGAACAAAATGTACACTAATGCATTTTGATTTCAGAATTCTTTTTGTGAATGAGCATATGCTTAGTAAGAGAACCTTTGAACTTTGATTTGAAACTACACATATCACATTCAAACACTTCTACATTCTCATTATGAGCTCTCCTCACATGTGCATAAAGGTTACTTTTCAAATTTGCTTTATAATTACATGAATCACACGGGAATACTTCTTTATTAGTATGACGTCTCATGTGTGACTGTAGGTAACCTTTCACTTTGAAAGACTTGTCACATAGATTACATTTGAACATTTCAGTTTTTTTCGATATGCCATGTAAATTGTTAACATGATTTTTCAATGACTGCTTATGTCTTGTTTTATATGAACAAATGCCACAATGATATAAATCTGGAGGATCTGTATGAACTCTCATGTGTATTTTCAAACTGGACTTTTCTTTTGTCTTATAATTACACAAAGTACAGTCAAATGTTTCCACTTCACTAATATCTTTATGAACTAATTCATGCCGGATAACCTTATGTTTGCTTTTCGATTTGTATTCACAAGTTTCACAATGGTAAATTACACATTCAGCAGGATTCAAGTGTATTTTCGAATGATTTTTCATGTATTGCTTGCTGTGTGATTCATATGAACAGTGCTCACACTGAAACTTTTCTAATTTTGAGAGATCTTTGTGTCTTAAGAGGTGTCGATCTAAGTCCCCTTTACGGTCAGTTGCAAATTTGCACCTGGTACATTTGAATTTATTATTTACTATACCCAAATGAACTTTTTTAATATGTGTACGAAACAAATACTTGTGGTTTGTTTCCATTGGACATTCCGTACACTTGAATAACTTTCCCATTGATGGATCAAGGTGAACGACCATATGCCGTTGCAATCGGTATTTACTTTGTGTTCTGAATGAGCATATTTCACATCCAAAATCCAAAAGGTCAGAAGCCAAGTTATCGAGTGTAGGCTGCAAAAGGCTAGTATGTTTCGATCCCTCACTTAAATTATCCGTTTCTTTTGTCTTAGGTACCACCTGAATGCTGGAAAGTAAAACAACAAAATGAATAAGTGGGAGTTGAAAAACTGCAAAATTTTTTTCAAGGTAGACTTTTTGACATACAAGCTAACAAATTCAACATTTTTTATTTATTCAAAAATAACAAGGGTATTATTTATATATTTCTGGAATCCATAAAACCCATACTCTTTTCATCAAATGTATTCTTTGCTTTTAAAACAAATTACACTTTGGGTAGGCATATCTAGTCTTGTGTACTGATAATGGGCAATAAAACTCGGTGGTTAAAAAGCTACACAAAAGTGGTTTGTAAATAAACTTGTGGTTCTTGTCCAATGTTTTATATTGGACAAACTGGTAGAATCTTCAAAAAACGCATAACTGATCACAGGAATTGCTATGCAAAACAAATCCAACTGTTGCTGCCTATCTACTCGCAGAAAATCATACTTTTGAACAAGATTTTGTTATACCTCATGTTCTCTGCCAGAAAGTTTGGAAATTAAAAAAGAATATAATTCTCGGCGCTTAATTAATGACCAAACAGAACTTGACAACTTTTTGAATTTGTGAAATTGTGAAAGTCAACATTAATTAATTTTATTATGAACATATTTTACTTCATTTTGAAGTCAAGTAGTTCTTGTAGAAGATATTTTCAATTGGTGAGTTTATATTAAATACCGACAAAATTTTCGCTATTTTAGGATTATGCGGAAGTCTGGAGGATTATTTACAAGTCTATCTGTCATTACTCAACGATGCTTTCCAGTTTACTTCAGAGTTTTGTTTATTTCAAATTCATAATTAAATGCATGAAATAAAAAATGTAGTCTTTTATATTCTAATTGGAGAACAATTTATTTTATACCTCAAAAATTCTATGTAACTTGAAACCAATGTTGTATTTGAACGTTTAATTTAATTTTGGCAAAATTACATCCTGTTTTCACAGAAAAAAATACCCGCTATTATAACAATCACACTTACCTAATATCAGACAGCTGATAATTTTCATTTTGCGGCAGTATAAATCTGTATAACTCATTGGTTTCCTTGTCAATAATAGATGATCCACAGAAATTCATCACATTTTTTTCCGTTTCTGAACACTTTTTCAAGAAATTGATGAATTCTTTGAAGTAATCATGGCATACTTCACAAATCATGGGGTTATCAGTAATATAAATATCCTAAAAAAATTGTAAATCAAAAATTATTTCTCCAGTGACTAAACATCTTACTCTGATGGTGTCACGTGACTTTCGCTACTTGTCCAACATTTTTTATTTTTTTTTCAAAAGTTATTAAAAAATCTTAAAATTTGGTTGGATACAAGTAGTGATTGTTTGATTAATGAGCTTGGCATGTTTTACCTCTGACAAAAATTGATCAAAATAAATTTATATCATAACTTCCAAGTTCTATTTGATGCAGAATACTGTATTTTCGAAAAATTTTTCAAAATATAAAATAGTGTTTAAAAATTTACTTTACCCACAGTTGATTTTTTTACCACCTTACGCACTGTAAACAGGTTAGTAGCATGATGAAGCTAGTGGTATAAAACAATTTTGTCGAAGTTAAATATTCTTAACATACTAGAAAAAAATAAAAGTTGCAATAGATTGTTCAAATTTGCTACGTATGTGTAAAATCGAAATTTAAACAAATAAGCACATTTTGAGCAATTATAAAAAATTCTTTCAAAATGTAATCACATGACCCCATCAGTGTATACTATTTTCCATCTTTTTTAAAGAAAAACTTAATGCCAAGGTAGAATTTCAAAATAAATTATTTTTAAAAGTTTTTTCCATATGGTGCCAACTTTATGAAGGGCACTACACTGATATTAATGAAGAATATTTACAAAAATCTGTAGTCCACGGATTTTTTCTAACATAAATATCTGAAACAATCTCAACCAAAACAATACCTACAAAAACTATGATAAACACTTTCTGCAGTGAAAAACTGAAGGAATATCCAATACCAGAGGAACAACCCAAGTACGACCCTTTTATGCCCCAAAGTGTACTGTCGGTACAAAAACATGTTTGAGACCTCCCAGGGATGTCCTGCAGAGGATATTTGGTGGATGCCGTCATGTGATATCCTTTTTGGTGGGCAGCGGAGGTCTGTGGGGCGTCCCTGGTCAGAATTGGGGATGTCTTCGGGACGTCCGGAGGATTAACCTGTGTTGTTAGGAATATTCATTACCAAATAGTTTATTGGAGTTCCCTGAATAGTCACAATTCAAGTATAAACTTCAGTGATTATTTTAATGCCAAATTATTATTGTTTCGTATAAACCCAACCTTCCTGAATACTGACTATGGATAGTCGTCCACCATTCACTGTTGGGTTCAAATTGACAGTGCTGCTCCTAAGGTGGTGTATAGAGTCAGTAACAAAGCCTACTAGAACACTCTGGCTGAAGGACTTCTACCATCAATGGCCATATGACACATGTCAAAAAAGTACAATTACTACCACTACTACTACTACTGAAATTTTTGTTGTCACGGTTTTCATGGTTCTATGGTCTTGAGACGAAATATATTACTGAGAAATTTCGATAATCCTATGGACATACATTTTCTTGAAACGTATATGAACACTTCTACTGAAAGGCAATGTGCAACTTTCTTAAGGTAAAAGTAAACTTTTAGTCTATGAAACAGCCACAACTGTTGAAAACAAATATTTTACAATTGTTGTCAATGTGAAATTATGATTCATCATAACCATGATTTTCTGAATTTCTGAGGAATGATGTTGCTTACCACTTCTGGGAGATATTCTCTGAAAAGTTTTTCAAAACTCAATTTATCAGTTGGTTCCACCAAAGCTATGGAAAAATCAGTTAGTTCCAAACACAAACGACATATTTCAAAATTCTTGTTTGGACATTCTTGTCCTCTTTTTTTCTCCCAGTATATTGTTTGAAGATCCAACGTCTTATTTTTGTCAGAATTGGTGAATGGAAATAAAAAGTCTTCTGTATCAGTGTATATTGTTTTGAAGTTGAATGCATTCTCCAATCTTTGGCCACACTCCTCGCATATCATTGGATCAAGGAAAGCTATCAATTTCTGGAATATAAAAAGAATTAAACTTTCAGTACAATTGACCAATCTATATTCAGGTCCCTCGCTTTTTTTCTGAAATCTTTATTGCCATGAAATTAACTGATAGTCTCTTTGACAAGATCAAGCAAGGAACTACCAATAAACCATAATTTTCACTGACCACTTACCAAATTCAGAATTTCCAATATTTCACTAAATATTCCTTCTAGTTTCTTGCAAATTTCAAAGGGTTTCAACTTTAAACATATTCTGCATATTACTTTCCTAATTTTTGTTTCTGTACTATTCATTAGGTCCATACTTTTTCCGTTTTTTTAAAGAAAAAAAGTTTTCTTAGTTGAAACACTACAAAATAAAACCATATTAAAAGAATAGCTGTAGTATTATAATATTTATAAATTTATAATGTTCTTTTATCTTTATCATCGACATAACCTTAAACAATTTCGTGTACAACAACTGACAAGGAGATAAAATAAAATAACATAACCTGAGATCCTGAGAAATCTGACAACAGTGACAACCCACCTAACCCCACTTTTCTAAAACGTTGTTTAGAGTCTTTTAATGGAAACGTTGGAAACGCATCACTTATTAGTAAAAAAAAATCACAAATTGTTCAAAAATAGACCTTTACAGAACACGTGACTTTGACAATTATCTCTGGAGAGCACACATTCATTTCTAACCAAAAGTTACATTATTTTGTAATTTTTCGACTAGTTTTTAACCTGAGCAGCTTCAAATGGGATTATTTCGTCATTTTTTGACTGTTTTTCAACCTAAAAAGCTATGAGTGGCATTATTATGGCATTTTTCGGCTAGCTTTTAACCTAAAAAGCTTTAAATTTGACAGGTTGCCCTCCGGCCTCCAGCGTGACGTAATACTGGAATGGTCTTATAGACCTCAGAGCAATAATAATTATATTTGCTCTGAGTTATAGACTACTTGACCATTTCAAACAAAGCAATGAAACGAAATGGAAAAGTAAGATTTTTTTCTTCTTCTTCTTCTTCTACGCTGTGTGTGTGTGTTTGTTTTACGACCGGTTTGCAGAGTTGCCGTTTTTAATACAATTGTACTTTTCTAGTGCATTTCATCCACATTTAGTACGTCAGTGCAATTCAGGTGAATCTAGTACAAAAATGAAATTACAATATTCCAATGATTTTAGGTCGTTTTCTCCCCTTGAAGTGACTCCAACCGAAGCAGAAGTTCTCTTAGAAACCATGAATTTAAGGCGGAACACAAAGAAGGTGCGAGATAATCATTTCAAAGTCCACTTTTGAAAATTATATTTGGTAATGCGCAAGCGCAGCAAGGATATTCGACGCCCTCGGGCTATTTTGAGTTAATAAATATATGATTTTGAAAGACGATCTGCCGATTTGTCACTTGTGCATGAAACGATGAAACGTCGTCGAACGTGTGTCGTGTGTCGGAACGTCGAACTGTCATTGACATGATGACATGTTTGAAAGATGGCAAGTACGATTCTCTAAATTTTTGGTTTGAGTAATAAATTGCACAACAGTGGTAACCGAATGTCTTTGCACCCATATGTTTATAAAATAAATATATGATTGCAATAGAAGGAGACGAAAAGGGTAAGCAAACATTATTATTTGTATACTACCACTTCGGTAACTAGGTAGATAATAATAGGAACATGAAACATTTTAGCACCGTCAAGTTTGTCCAACACCCTGGGGTGGTTGGGACTGTTCAGCAGTCATCCAACAATGTATATGGAATTAAATACATAAGGTGTATTAAAAAAAACCTAATCATGTCTACCCAGAACAGTGAAGAAAAGACGTTTCCAATTCAGTCCCAAGCTTACTTTGGAAATCATTCTCAAAATTTAAATGTTAATTTGTCAGATTTGCAACCTACTGCTCAAGAATTCTATCCTACAAGTGCTGGTTCCCACAATGGAGCAGTTAAAAAGAAACCTCAACAATATTACAACAAGAATAGGGTTAGGGACAATGGAAGAGGAAGATACCAGTATGGCACTGGTAGAACTTTCAATGGCTTCAAAAATGATTATGGTACAAACCATGTAAATGATAATTTGGATATAACAGAGAAATATGGCAGTAGTAGCAGCAGCCAAAATCTAGAAAAAATGAGCAACAGCAGGCGTAATCCAGAGTTATCTGATGATAAAGTTTTTGTTAAAAATTACCATCAACCTTTTAGCAAACATGTTCTTGCTGCAGGTAGTGGTTATGATAAAAGGAATTTTGAAGATCCTAATTCTCTCCAGAATAGATATGGAGATGGTGAGAACATACCCAGTTCTGGCTCTGCACGCTCATTTAGGGGATATGGGGGAAATTTTGAAAAATCAAAAAGAAACTATCCTAAGAATTCTGAGAGAAATTTCTATGAAAAATCGCATCAATATTATGATAAATATTCCGAAACTACTGAAAAAGCCCACCAAAATCATGATAAATATTTCCAACCTTCCGATAAAGCCCAGCAAAATTATGATAAATATTCTCAATCATCTGTTGAGAAACCAAAGGCAAAATATAGGGATAAAAAATATGGAAATGATAGCTTCTACCGATATAATGATTATTCTGCAAATAAAAGGAATCAAAACATGCCAGATTATAGAAGGAATGATTATGAATCGAGAGATCCTGGACACTTGAATCAATTCAAGCCTGGCTTCAAACCATATACTGATGCTAGATCTAATAATAAATGCGACGATGAAAGTCTTCCGAATGACTGGAGAAAATCGAGAGCAAACAATGGAAAAAATGCAAAAGAATATCTTGTTAAATCCAATAAAAAACGTGAGTATTGGTGATTTTTTTTGTAACATTTGTATTTGTGGTATTTTAGAATAGTTCGCAGTGCTTACAGAAAAAAAGCTACAGACATTTTAATTTTTTTTAAATTTTCAAATAAATTCTACGTAAAACCGCTATCGAGAAAAGTATGAAAAATCGGAAAAACCCTGTAAAATGTTTCCTGGTTTTCCAATCTCGAAACAAAAAAAAAGAAATACAGTTTTTGAGGTTAAAATTTCAAAGAGACAACTGAAAATGTGTGAATTACTTGCCAACCATACCTGACCTGACTACCCTTACCTAGACCTATTAACAATACAAAATTGTTACGAAATAACAAATATTCATCACAAATTCAGAAAGAACAGGCGTGAAGCAGCCATTTTGATGGTTCACCCCGCTTCTAGCCTAAGTTTTTTAAGATTAGTTCGTAGTAAAAGTACGATATGTAACGTGGTTACAAACTACTGTAGAAACTCGCTTATTAAGCCACTGCTGGGCTTGTGGTGAAAAGTACTTGTTACTAAAATGACGTTTATAACACTTGTTACGTAATATACTGTTTTGTCTATCTATATTATTTCTGTATTCATATTTTTACTTTACAGTAGATGCAGCATCTCAGAAAGAGAGATTAGAAGAAATGCTGAACCGCCGCATTTTAGAATGTCTGGTATGTTGCGAAAATATTAAAAATAGCGATAAAGTTTGGTCATGCATACTTTGTTATCACATATTACACCTAAGCTGTGTAGCTGCTTGGGCGAAATCATCCAAAATAGAAAGTAGCTGGAGATGTCCAGCATGCCAAAATGTATGCAGTAAATTACCGAAGCAATACAGATGTTATTGTGATAAAACATTAGAGCCCAGATTGGAAGCCGGTACTATACCGCATGGTTGTGGGGAAATGTGTCTGAGAAAAGGGCGTACATGTGAACATAAATGTACCATATTGTGTCACCCAGGACCTTGTCCTGATTGTTCCATTATGGTCGAAAAACAGTGTGGATGTGGTGCTACAAAACCAATCGTAAAATGTAGTAATGAAATAGAAATTGTTTGCAATGCAATTTGCAATAAAATCTTGAAATGTGGTTCTCATAGTTGCCAGTCAAAATGTCATTCAGGAGAGTGCAGTCCTTGCAATGAAACTATCATCCAAGAATGCTTTTGTGGCAAGGAAGGGAGGAAAGTTCAGTGTTGTGCAGAATATAAAGGCCAAACTGAATATATTTGTGGTGAAATATGTGGAAAACTATTATCTTGTGGCAACCATACATGTCAAAAATTATGCCATGGCGGGCCCTGTGATGTCTGTGATAGAGACATAGACGTAGTTCAAACTTGTCCGTGTGGGAAGACACGTCTTTTGAAACCAAGATGTTCTTGTCGTGATCCAATTCCTTGCTGTGATAAGGTAAATTATTAAAATTCTCTACCTCATTTAAATGACAAAATTACAGTAATCGCCATTAAAAAGTGTTGAGAGATAATTAAGTATTCAAAATCAGTTGATAGCATTGTTATATAAAAATACAGATATATCTAGAACTTCTTCAACTCTTGTTTTATGTATTTTTTTTATTTTATTTGGTGCTGTTATCATCAGGTTAATACTGATGGAGATTGCAGATACAAACAATCAAAACATGAAAAACCTTCTGCTCATTAAGACTGACATTCAAAACGAGCCTGAACATAAGTAGCATATAATATCAAGTATAAGAATGAAATGAAAAAATTATTAATTTGTTGATATATCTGTTTGTCAAACTTCAAAAACTAATTGATACAAAAAGGAAAATTAAGGAAGTAATGTTTGGATAACCAAGGGAAAGAAATCCGGAATTGTCATTAGTTTTGGACGTTGTAAGCTTCGAGAAATACCTGAAATTAATGGTTGCAAATGCCCTAATAATATTAAGATAAGAGGATTTTTTTACAATGATAGTAAAGATTTATTTGGGAAAAACCAAAGTTCGCAAGATTCCAATCTCAGTTTTTTTAATCTCTTTTTATCTGTTATTCTTCCCCAACCCTATTCCTCAAAATTTTCCATTAATACGGAACATACAGGATTTTTTTTAATGTAAACTTCTGGATGAAAAAAGTTTCAAGAAAAACTCGATTGGAAGTGTTGCTAACAAATAAAATATTTCTACTGCTTGAAATGGGATTGATATGTTCATTAACAGTCTATAAAGTGTATTTGCTATAAACACTTCATTGTTAACAAGTTTCAAATATCAAAAAATGTAAATTACAGTATCAAATGATGGAATAATAAATAGACACAAACACCTATCACTGAAATAATTTTCAACCTGTTTCAGATTTGTTCGAAACCTTTGAAATGTGGCCAGCCAAGCTCCCCTCATAGGTGTGAGGAATATTGCCACGAAGGAGATTGCCCTCCTTGTCCTTTAACTACTGTGGTTAGATGTCGTTGTGGCTATATGGACAGGGAGTTGTCCTGTCAAAAATTGACTACAAAGGCTGACGATGCCAGATGTGAAAAAAAATGTACCAAGGTTGGTGATATTCTCTTACTTACATATTTTAACTATGGTTGTGGTTGTATTGAGGTTATTGTAGCTTTGTGCATATACAGGGTGAACTACAACTTACCGAAAATTATACAGTGTGCTGTCCCCACGAAAAGAAGTGGAAAACTTTGTAAAATTTGGAACAAAAAATAACTTTGTATAAGTGTAAGAACCCACCTAGATTTTCACATGCGAATAAAATTTCAGTATAACTCCTAACAGGAAATTTAAAAAATGAATATTTTTTTCTAACACAACACAGCACTCACCATAAGAAAGTTGAAGTAAATTTTCGATTGTCATTGTCGAATGATTTACAATAATTTCACAATATTTGCAGGAAGTAAACGCTGTCATAATGAAAGTTATTAATTTAGAAAAGATTAAAAATCTGTGGGGTATATATGAAGGTTGTACAAAAAAAAATTGAACCAGCACAGATAGCTCTCAAATTTTACAGGTGCTTTCGCACATGACAGACTAGTAACCCATTTAATTGTTGGTAAGTGATGGTAGTTCATCCTGCATATTACTTGGGGGTTTAAGTATTCTTCTTGTAATAAAGTAGTAATCATAATGAAAAGAACAATTAACATTATAAATCTCGGGTATTGAGCTGATATCGAATCTGTTTAATCTCTATTTCCTGTTAGTTAATAATTGAATTTGATTCAACTGTTGATGAATATATTATTATAATTAGTCTAAAAAGTACAGGATATTCTATTAAAATGTTAAAATTTGTGCTTGTATAGGTTTCCAAATATTTCTTTACTTTAATTTTCCACAGAAACGCTCTTGTGCCAAACACAAATGCAACCAACGGTGCTGCATAGAAATTGAACACATCTGTCCTCTACCATGCAACCATCAACTTTCATGTGGTCAGCACCGTTGTTATCGTACTTGCCATTCCGGTAGGTGTCCTCCTTGTATGGAAACCAGTTTTGAGGAGCTCTATTGCGAATGTGGAAAAAGTGTGCTCTTCCCACCTATTCCTTGTGGTACGAAACCTCCCAGTTGCAACGAACCATGTTCCAGACGACGGCCATGTGGTCATGAACCTAACCACTCTTGTCACACGGGTGCTTGCCCTCCTTGTACAGTTCTTTCTAAAAGGTGGTGCTATGGAAATCACGAGCAACGAGCAGCAATTCCCTGCCATCAAGAAAACTTCGGTTGTGGTTTGCCTTGTGGGAAAGATATGCCTTGTGGCAGGCACAAATGTAATAAAACATGTCACGATGGCCCTTGTCCGAGTCCTTGTAAACAGCCATGCAGTGTATTGAGGAGTTTATGTGGACATCCTTGTGGTAGACCATGCCATGGGCCTCCATGTCCAGAAAGCAGTTGTAGACAAAACGTGCCTATTACGTGTTTGTGTGGGGTCCAGAAAAGCACAAGACCTTGCATAGAAGTTGCTGACGAATTCAAGAATATACAAATGGCACAAATCAAGGATAAAATGGGCGTATTATATAGTAGTCATGCTGTTGATATTTCCGACATTCTGAACGTTCCTAAGAAACCTTCAGTGCTCAAAATGTAAGTGAAATTATACAATTTATGTTGAATTTTTCATCTAACTAAATCTCAAAGTTTATCATCACATATTCCGATTCTACGTTGAATTCTGATATCATTTCATGTATAGTTTTTAAAGTTCAGTTACAATATTGTTGAGTTATTGCACTTTAACTTGAAATGTAATGTTTTGAGAAAGACCATTGTTTAAAATACCTCATATATGAAATCCTCCCTGTATCTTAATGAAATTATACAAGGAGGCCTCAAAAATTCATCATATCAAATGCAAATTGGTCAAAATATAAGTGGTGTTTAGGTTGCAGTTCTGAGTTTTGTTTTGGAATTCAGGAACAGATCATTAATAACAATGTGATATTTAAAATTCTCAATGAAAATTGAAAAATTAAAAAAAATCACATTTTTCATTTTTCAATTTTCATGGAGATTGTTTCCCTTTTCAACATGAATACTTCCCAAGAGGTTATCTTGAACGATGGAAAATAGCGACTAAAGTTTTTCTTTCAGCCGCAGATGATTCCACAACAGATTTTTATGAATATCCTATTCATATTTTCCAACAAAAATCAATGTGATATTTGTTCAGTATGAAAATGAAAATTCACTCATACACCAAAAGGGGCCATGGTGGTCGTGATGGTAGAGGGTTCGCTTCTCAACCATAAGGGTATGAGTTCTAATCCTGGCACAGTCACTAGTCCCGTTCATGGTATCACACGTTGAAACAGTCTTGTTTTCCCCAGCTCGCCAAAGTCTTTCGAAGACTTATGAGGGTTGCTCTTCAGGGTGCAGCCAGTTCGCATAGAGAACTAGAGTAAACATTTTGAAAACAAATTTTTGAGTAAACTCAAAACTGCAACCATTATATTCTGACCAATTTTCATGCAATCTGATGCATTTTTGATATTTTCTTGCATAATTTCATTATGATACTTTCATGTATAAGGTACCTTTGAAAATGGTCTTTATCAAAACCATACAATTTAAGTAAAAGTGCAATAACTCAACAAAGTCATAACCGAACTTCAAAAACTATAGATGAAATAATATCAGAATTCAACGTAGAATAGGAATATGGGATGATATACAGGGCTTTCTACTGAAAAATTGCTATTTTGGTCTGTAGCACCAACACTAAATACCGTATATATGAATATTATATCAAAATGTAGGTATTATGAACTGAAACTTTTGTAGAAAACATTTTTGTGTATCTCCTCCATCCTACCAGATATTGTCTGTCACATAAAATTTAGAACATCCGGTATATTGAAATCATAATAAAAAAAATTGAAAAAACAGAAAAATTCAATCTGATTTTCCATTTTTAAATCTTCAAAATATCTATTTGAACTAATTTATAGTAAATATTTTGAAAATTAATTTTGTCAGTTCCTTTGTAATATGAAGGATACATCAAGTTATAAGGAAATTTTATCAGTGGGAATTTTTTTCTAGTTTGGAGTGTACAGAAGAATGCCGAGTTTTGGAAAGGAACCGCAGGTTAGCCATCGGTTTGCAAATACGTAATCCAGACCTCAGTCAAAAATTAACACCGAAGTACTCTGACTTCATGAGACTTTGGGCAAAAAAAGATCCCCATTTCTGTCAGAAAGTTCATGACAAATTAACTGAACTTGTTCAATTAGCCAAGAACAGCAAACAAAAAAGCCGATCCTATTCCTTTGAATCAATGAATAAGGATAAGCGTCATTTCATCCACGACTATTGCGAACATTTTGGAGTAGAGAGTGCAGCTTATGATATGGAACCAAATAGGAATATAGTAGCTACTGCGATCAAGGAAAAATCGTGGCTACCCAGCATGGGCTTATTAGAAGTCATACAAAGGGAGAATGGCCAAAGAAAGGTGCCAGGACCAATGTCTGTGTCAAGTAGAGCTACCCCCAGTAAACCAGAAATCATGTTGCTGAAGTTGCCCAGCAGAATACAGAGATCTAGTACTCCACCTGGTGAACTTGTTGATACCTACTACAATCCACCCTTATAGTAGCCCATATTTTTACATTTGTAAGCAAGTTTAAACTGTTATTTTCATTTATGTAAGAAATAAAGTTTCATTTGTTTAAATTATCATAAATTATAGTCATGGTAAAATTTATTGACCTATTTTTCATATGTAACCATAAATTTAAAATAGGAATTGTAGCGAGATAGTTCCTGTCCTATGCAAAATACCTGATTTGATCAACTTCCTCGAATATGGAAATATATTTTTTTCAAACGTCGATTTTAATAGTTGGATGAGATGTCAATTAATTACTTGTTATATCTTATTTTGAAAATACTTTTGTATATTCTTGCTGTTATTCATCGAACCATTCAAAAGTTAGCAGGGGAGGGGGACTATTAAAAGCCGCACTGTACAGACTACAGACAGTATAGTTTCACCCAGAAAGCCTAACATGTTACATGGACGGTTCGTGCCTGACTTACAAAAAGGCTTCAGGTGCTGGTAACATTACATTGTCAAAAAAAAAATCAGAATCATATTTGAGATCTGCCAACATTGACAAACAAGAAAGTTTACAGGAACATTTACTTTTATATTTTTTGCAATTTTAATGTTATACCAACTGAAAAACAACAGGAATTGCAAAAGAACTATTTCAGGAAAAAAAAAATACATGTATTTATATAACTTCGTTTTAATTCGTATTCTATATACACTGTGGAATTCAAGAAATAAAAAATATACTCAATCACAGTAGTGACCAAGTGTAAGGTTAGCCGAGACATTCATCGCTAGTAACTCTGTCAGCAACAATTTGCAAGCATAAGGCATAGTTATTCTTGACACTTGTCCATAGCTTCTGCAGCTGTTGCACCATCCACTATATCCCAACCTCCCACATTTGTTGCAAACATCTACCTCACATTGATCGCTAGAAACCATCAACCTTTCAACAAGCATCATGCTGCAACAAAAAAGAATATATATTATTAGCAGCGAAACCCGGCGTTGCCTAGGTAGAATACATCGTATGTTTAATAGAATGAGGAATTCATAGACACAATTTTTTTTAACTTAGATACTACAAATTCCTCTCGGATTTTTTACTTTTAATTCCTGTTGATCTTCGTTCGATTGTAACCAGAATAACACTGACGAAAATTCTACATATATACAATCAACAATCGAATTTTTTAGTATCAGAATACTCTAGAGAATTCAGATATATTCAATTTCGAGAATCCAAGAAATTTCACGAAAATCAAGCCGTTTGTATGCGTTTATTTGAATATTCTAAATCATTCTTAACTACTATAGGATATTATAAAACGTTTGGGACCATTCTGAATCATTCTCGAAGCTTTCAATTAGATCATTCCAGAATATTAAAGACCATTCTCGATGATGACCGACCATTCTGAATCATTTTTAGGGTCTCTGAATTAAATTTGATCATTCGAGATCATTCCAGAATATTTAGAAGTATTTTTAATGATGACCGACCATTCTGAATCATTTCAGAGTCTGAATCAAATCTGATTATTCTAGATCATTCCAGAATGTTAAAGAACATTTTAGAACGTTTTGGAGCATTCTGGATGATATATAACTCTTTATTAGCAAAAGCTCTAACAGTTAACAAATATAACAAATATATACTAATACAATATTTATACAATACATTAATACACCTACTTACTACTGACAACCTAGACTTATACAATACACACTAGTACTTAGACCTGACATATTCTGAACATTTTGATTTGAACTTATTCAAACAGTTATATTCTTTTATATCCCTAGGGAAACTATTGAATAATGTTAACCAAAGAGTACCCCGTTAGCTGGAGTACTTTGATGTTAACTCCTTACTTACACAACAGGCATTGTCTCTGGTGATGTAAAACTCATTTGCTGCTCTGTTTCGTGTGTCATGAGAGTGAATGTCATAAATATAGACTAAATCATTCAATACGTATGATGGAAGCATATTATTTTTCATTTTATATACAAAATTAAATACATTGTAGTATATTCTCTGTCTCACACTCATCAATGATAAAGTGTCAAGCATATCCTTGATTGGTGTACGTTTGTTGCACATTAGAAGAGCTCTCATAGCGCGATTTTGAACTTTTTGCAATGCCTCAATATGTTCATTATTCATAAAGAGCATCAGTGTGCCGCAAAAATCGATGTGAGGTGATATAATATACAGTTAATTTCGTAAAAACCGATACTTTATTGTTCAAACGATATAAAAAATGTACTTGGCCATTTTTTTTGTGAAATCATAGTGAGCTCCAAATTTCAATTGTTGATCAATATAAACTCCTAAATATTTGTAGATTTGGACTTCTTCAATTTTGTCATTGTTAATCATTATGTTAGATTTTATTGACATTTAATTTCAGTCTGTTATCTTCTATCCATTCCCATGTGTTGCAAATCTTTATTTAGCTTCACCTCAATTTCATCTGGTGTCCTACAATATAGCATTGTATCATTTGCAAACAGCCTGATTTGACAATACTTCACACGCTGACTTATATCATTTATAAACAAAATAAATAATATTGGCCCCAAAACTGAGCCTTGTGGTAACCCGTCTTCAGTTTTGAATTCAACTGAAAACTTATTATTATATTCCACTTACGGTTTTTTAAGTAGTCACTGAACTAATTCAGGACCTTTCCTTTTATTCCATATTTATTGATTTTCTGTAATAATAACTCTGTATTGATGGTTTCAAATGCACGACGAAAAACAACTCCAATCGATTTTTCATCATTTAAATCCACTTCCATGACGATATTAAAAATTGTAAACCTGTTTCACAGGAGTGCGACTGTCTGAAACCTGACTATTGTTCAATGAGAATATTATTAACAACAAGGTAATCCAAAAATTGGTGCTTAACTGTTAGTTCCAAGATTTTTTCATTAACTGATAACATATTTAATGGACGAAATTCTGAACATAACTGTGTTTTTAGTTTTTCAATTCCAGGAATTTGGAAATTTGCCTGTTTGCAAAAATTGATGTATCCGAAGGTATGAAACTGAGTACATGGTTATAGTCTTTGATGTTATCTCATTTATTAGTTGTTTGATGCTGTCAATAAAGAAGTTATTGAAAGAGTTTACTGTTTATCGAAATTTTGATCTATTTGTTATAATAGTTTCTAGTTCCATTTCTTATCAACAAAGAGGTCATCTAGTGTGACCCTGTGGGTGATATGCAGGTTTCTTTGCTTTTAATTGGGAAGTTCTTTTTATATATTTTCTACCAGGGAACGCAATCTCTGATTGGTTGCCATGACGGCAGGGAGTTTTAATAGCATGACAGCACAGATTAAAAAACTTTACAACATGCCATTTTATCTCCCCACTAGCACAGTGACCAATCACATGGTGTCTCGCCTGGCAACAAGGATGGCAAAATTGAGAATTTTTGTCCCTTTTTATCAGTGTCATTCATTAGAAATCTCTATTAATCTTAAAATAGTCTATAAGTTAATGAAGCAGTGTCTACAAGTTTTTATAACTTCTGACAATAAAGTATAATTTGACTTGACTTTATTTGCCATCCAGTAACAACGATAGAACCCTGTAAAAGAAAAAGATAATATTACCTGGCACCATAACCAATAAGACAATCCCTCTCCATTTCTCCCAATCGAAGGCCACCATCTCTACTTCTACCTTCGGTTGGTTGTCTAGTTAAAACTGCTCTAGGACCTCGTGCCCTGTAATATTAAAAAATTAAGAATTTCTGTTTTTTAATAAAGCATAATTATTATAAATCAATCTTTCACCAATATTAGTCAATAACAAACTATAATTTGTTATTAAATTAAGTATATTTGTTTGGATGGAGGTCCCTAGAATATAGGAACTTTTATAATTTCATCATGTCCGTCGTCCTGTATGTCACTCTTGTAACTTATACATCTTCTGGAATAAAATTGTCAAAAATCGAAAAAAATAAATGACGTGGATTCAAATCTCAGCATCTGCTAAAGAGCTACTCAGACAATGTGGAAACGGATCATAAACAAATTCTTCATCCTAAAGATTTTCAGAAGTTAATTGGCCAAGTAAGACTTACTTGGCTTTATATGTATCTGAATGATGATACAGTAGTAAGGAACTTGCATCTTTAATTTTACCTGGCATGGATTTTATCTTGCACCATATGCTTCAGTTTCTGATAGTAAACAGGCCCTGAATAAATGTATGCTTCAAGAGGCTCTCCAGTTATACCAGAATAAAATACATCTTTTCCTTGGTAATTGTAACCATGTTTTATCAGCTCCTCACTAACATCGCTTACTTTAGAACCTCCAAAGGCTGTGCCATAATGGAATTTTCCTGAAAGCGTTATATTGAGAAATGAACCAAAATTAAATTATAATGGGACTACCTCCTACCTTCATTCAATCCGGCTTTTCCTGCCAAAAGTTCTATCAACTTTCCAACTGTCATCCTAGAAGGGTATCCATGAGGATTCATGATAATATCAGGGCATATACCATATTCATTAAATGGCATATCTTCTTGTTCTACAACTAAACCTGAAACAAAATATTAAACAAATCTCAGTTTACTTTTCTTAAATAACCTATTTTTTCAACTATATAGTGAGCATAAAGTAAGAAATAGATTTAATATTACATATGATATGGAATTTGTTTTAATTACAATAAAAATGTACAGGGCGTGTTTTTTTTAATGGAACATCCTGATAAGCTGATTCCAAGGACCTATATATAATTTTAATATTCACAGTGGTTACCAAAAGGATGTGAAGTTTTACAACTTCAAATTATTACATGCGAGAGCAGCTTTGGACAACAGGCAGTGCTCGACAACATAATAAAGTATCGGTTTTTACGAAATCAACTGTATATAAATCCATTATATCATCTCACATCGATTTTTGCGGAATACTGATGCTCTTTAGAATAATAAACATATTGAGGCATTGCAAAAAGTTCTCATGTGCAACAAACGTACACCAATCAAGGAAATGCTTGCACCTTATCTATCGTTGATGAGTGTGAGACAGAGAATATACTACAATGTATTTAATTTTGTATATAAAATGAAAAATAATATGCTGCCATCATACATATTGAATGATTTGGTCTATATCCAAGACATTCACATGAAACATGAAACACATGAAACAACGCAGCAAATGAGTTTTACATCACCAGAGAGAATGCCTGTTGTGATCTCAGGTTGTGTTACATTATTTAGTAAGGGGTTAACATCAAAGAGTACTCCAGCTAACAGAGTACTCTTTGGTTAAAATCATTCAGTAGTCTCCCTAGGGATATAAAAGAATATAACTGTTTGAATAAGTTCAAAGCAAAATGTTCAGAATAGGTCAGGTCTAAGTACTAGTGTGTATTGTAGAAGTCTAGGTTGTCAGTAGTAAGTAGTGTATTAATGTATTATATAAATATGGTATTAGTATTTCTTTGTTAACTGTGAGAGCCTTTGCTAATAAAGAGTTATATATTCAACTTATGAGTATTGTTATATTGTTTCCTTTCAGTTGCAGTTGAGGTGATATGTCAAATGTTACAACCTTGGTATTATAATATTGTACTAACATAGTTTGAAATTAGAAAATTCAATCAATAAAATATCATATCTCTCTTACCTACAACACCTTTCTGTCCATGCCGGGAGCTAAACTTATCGCCAATTTCGGGTCGTCTCGTTTGACGAAGTAGTATTTTCAAAAGGGTTGAGTCATCTTCATTGGTACTGACTAGAACTTTTTCTATATAACTAGGTTCATTATTTCTGTACGATACTGGAGTGTCTCTATATTCTACAGATGTGTTGGTGCTTCCTGGCACAGCCGATACTATTGGCACAGATTTATTAATCATTACCTTGAAAATTAAACATTTCGATTATTTCACCAACAGAAAAACAATTCAGGTAATGATATTCTTGGGTTAAATCTGGATTCATGTATTAAAATATTAAATCACCTGTTTGTTTCTTATCAACTCTCCGGGGGCTACAATTCCATCATTATCAAGACAGCCATGATTCCACCTAGGCTGATTAGTAACTGTATCAATCATAGGGCCCTGGATTCTGTCAAAAGACTGATTTGGATATTTCTTCATTATACATTTGGCATTTTTGTAAACCAAACATCGTCCAAAACCCCTATCTATCGAAGCTTTGTTGAGAATTAAGGCATCTTCTATATCATATCCACTATAGCTCATAACAGCTATCGTTGCATTTTGACCAGCCGGGAGTTTATCAAAATTTGTCATTTCAATGGTCTTTGTTTTTACCATGGGTGCTTGTGGGTATACAAGATTGTACATCAACGTGTCCATTCTATTTTTCTGATTATATCCAATAGTTCCTACAGAAACCCAGTATTTAAAATTAGTTATACAATGTGTTAATTGAAGGTCTATAAGACAAGTCACGCGAGAACAGGCCGAGTGGTATAAATTCTAAAGTGACTTAGGAAACATAACACATGAGTGGCATACAATGTTTTATCCAACACATGACAGTTATGACCCATTATTAATGTCATTTTAGACAAGTAAACTATCAAATAACACACTAGTGAGTTATAATCCATAACTCACTAGTGTGTTATTTGATAGTTTACTTCTCTAAAATGACACTAATAATGACAGTCATAACTGTCATGTGTTGGATAAAGAAATATATAAATATATACATTCAGACTCTTCAAAACAGAACATAGAGAACTTTACACAAGTGGACAAGACAAAAAAAAAGATATTGATAGGGATCAAGAAGGTAAATTTAGTAGAGCCTGCTCCCCAACAAATAGCCTAGAGCACATTCTGACATCAAGGTGAGGTGGCGCAAACAATTGGTAGTGAATGCTGTACCACTACTTAGCTCCTTTTTCCACTCATTCAGAGCCTATGTTCCATTTAAAGTGTCCGAATCTGTAGTAATTTATGCTCGGCTAAACTTTTTTTAGCTAAGATTAGGAATTTCTATATTTACTATGATTATGAGAAATTGATAACTTGCGCATTGCAACAAATGTTGCAGTTCTGGGGTGATATTTTGTGTAGCACAGAATTCTAGTTTTTGTCGAATAAGTGAGATGACGTTAGGGTTGAATTCATAGGAGAGAGCACTGAAAATTGAAGTATCCCTAACAACATCTCTGATAATTTGGACAATCACAAAGTTATATTTTATTTTAATAGAGCTGACTATGCCAGTTTGAATATTATTATTAATAACTTCAACTGGAATTTACATTTCTCTACGTTGAGCGCTGATGAATGTGTGTCATTATTTGATGATGTAATGTCCAGGATTTTGGAGACGTATGTTCCTAAAATCACTATCAAGTCTTGTCCCAAATTTCCAATTTGGTTCAGTAGTGAACTGAAAAAATGTATTTCCTCGAAAATAAATGCTCATATCAAATAAAAGCAGTCTCTCTCAGATACCGATTATGCGGAATTTCAAAATTTGAGATCACAATGCCGATTGTTATCTAGACAATGCTATCGTACTTACAATGACAATACCGAGTTCCTAATTGGTCAAAATACTAAACCATTTTGGAAATTTGGAAATTCTAAAAGGAAAAATTGTGATGCCTAATTCAATGAAATATAATAATTCTACTCTAAATGATAAAATGAGCATTGTTGGGTCCTTTACTAATTATTCATTTGTATATGAAACTGAAAGTTCAAGTTTTGATAATTTGGATCCTATATCGTCAAAGAATCAGATAATCAATTTACACTGCACTAGTGTGGTAAAGTTGAATAATATTGAATGAAAATGCTAAAATTCGCATTTATCATTCTGAATGAAAATGCTTATTTTTACTTTCAGATTTTTTCTTTTCAGTTAGAGTCTTTTCACAATATCTATCAGATGTAGTTCAATGTCCAGCGTGGCTTTAACTGGGGAAGAAGTTCTTTTCTGTTACATATTTTAAAAAAATCACATTTTTCATTTTTAAATTTTCATGGAGTATGTTCCCCTTTTCAGCATGAATACCTCCCAAGAGGTTATCTTGAACGATGGAAAATAGCGGCTAAAGTTTGTCTTTCAGCCGCAGATCAACAGATTTTATGAATATTCTATTCATATTTTCGAACAAAACACAACTGTTTCCAACAGTTGTGTGACTGATTCGATACTTTCATGATCTGAAATCATTTCTATAACATTCATGATGAACTGACGTTCTATTTTGACACTTTGCATTGTGAATGAAAACTGAAAAGATATAATAATGAAATCTGGGTTAAAATTTAGTTAATGTGACCCAGTGAATTTCAAAAAAAAAACTTACACAATACCAATGATTTTTGGCGGTCTCAACTAATTTCGGAGATACGAGCGTATTTTTGAATGATGACTGGCTTTTCTAGAACACTTTTTTTTTCGAAAACTGCTTTTTTTGCTAAAAATTTCAACATTTTTATAACCTACAAATTGGTTCATTTTAGGTTATATGTAAGGATATAAGAAATCCGAAGTATAAAACTGGTGAATACCAGTATGTAGATTGTGCTGGTGAAAAGGAGTCATTTTTATTTATTTTTTCCACCGCCAAAAATTTCATTTGGATTTTTGTTCGGGAGACAAAAATACGTAGTTCTAAATGTTTTTTTTTTTGGAAATCGATAGGTCACTCTAACTGAAGATTTACCAAAATCTATATTATGGGATAACCCATAATGAAAATAATTATTAATGAAAATAATTTCAGGGTATTTTTAATGAGAAAATATATATTGCAAGTAAAACTTGGATATTGAGATAACAAAAAGAAATTCCTGTGCCTTATTGGTGCCACAAAAATCTATAGAAAGGTAAAGTTTTGTTTATTCAAGAATGAAAGACTGGTGCACCGTGAAGAATGTAAAAAGTGTGAATGAACCAGCAATTCTGTTCTTCTTTTTCGGGTGATCTCTCAAAAACCAAGTTCTCTTTTCCTCTACACAGTGATCAAGTACTGAACTCAACCATTTTTTATTCACAAGGGAATTGACTTTTACTTCAATTCTATGTTGCAATTATTAGTTGGTCTATCATAGAATGTATGTGGATTCTGATACCATCACTAAGTTATATTCCAATAATATAATAATTACTTACCCATGGCCTGTTTGCCCATAGCACATTGATAGGTATTTCTGGGTGACTGGTTGTGGTGTGGATATGGTACCAAACCGGCACAGACTCCTAATATGGTAAATGTTGCAATTTCCAAATGAGTTGTTTCACGAGTAATCTCTTTTTCATAACATGCTATAAAGCTGTCATTCTCTTCATTCACATCCAAAAATTCAATTAACCCTGAAAAGTAACAGAGTTCAACTTAAAAGTACATCAGAGAAAATTTAATAAACCTCACCTTCCTGCAAAAAGTCTTCAAAAGCTCGCATACCTTTCTCCAGCTCAAGAATATGTGTTTCTGTTACAAAAGGACGGCCATTTTGAACAATTATGTATGGTCTGCATAACCTTCCACCGTCAGAATTAATGTAAATAGATTTATGTAAATGGCTAGGATATATCGAGACATAACCTGAAATGGACCCATTTCTACGGGCCAGCCTAAACCTCTTGACAAGATATTTATAATTTTCTGTTACTCCTAATATATTACCTAAAACAAAATTGCATATATGAACTTTGCTGATTTTTTTTGCATATATGAATTTTGCTGATTTTTTTTGCATATATGAATTTTGCTGATTTTTTTTCATTCCTTAATATTTCCGAATTAAATTATAATGAAAAAATAATTTTCAATGTGACAAGTACAGTGAGGACCAAAAGTCGGTCACCCCACCCGTAAAGTTTTTATTTTACATATTACAAAAAAACGTTAAATGCATAAGTTGTAGGGTTCCATTCGATTTCTTCATTCTTCTTTTTTTAAATAGGACACCCTGTATATCATTGTCTGATCGGTTAGGAATGATCATAAGAAATCCACCAATACCGAATTTAATGCTGTTATCTTCAAAGACTACGGAGATATCCCCTGCTGAGAACATTAGTGACGCAACTCAAAAATCACCAATTTTGAGTTAAGCCTGTTAATAAGTCCGTTACCAATCCGTTACATTCACCTTGATGTCATGTATTAGCGACGGAAGTGTATTTCAACCTGTTGCCGCTAGATGGCGATACCACGATGCCACCGAGAATTGAAATATTCATATTTTACCAAAACTTAAAACGCATTTTGCTGGTATCTACAATTTTCAAGTTACGTCACTATTTTTCTCAGAAGGCGATATAGCCTATTATTTTATCCATTAGCCCAATGAGTGGGAGAGAGAAACTTTTTCTGACAGCTCAAAATTATTAATTTCAACTCGCACATTGTCTTTTGTTAACTGCTGGCTTATTAGCTCATTTTGTTCACTTGTTACATTAACAAACTGACAAAAAACTATCTTTGTAGATTTCTGTGCAAATTTTCTGTCATTGGAGTTCATGAACCTAAAAACAAAAAGTTGGAAAGGAAGGATTCTTAACAAAAATTGGTATTTTGAAAGATATTTGCCACGAAATTATTCCACAGGATGTTTTAAATTTTGGGATTAACAACAGACTTCTAATTACCCACCCAGTATAATGACTAATAATCCTGCATTTACTCAACAAAAGACTGAATTTGAAAGTTGAAAATTAACAATTGTATTCACAGTTTGCTATTTTTTTTTATGGATGTGAGTGTATTACTTATTTGTCAGAAAATTTAATTCCTGATAAAAATTGGTGCATTGCAGAACACTGGGATTTGAGCTGACAAAATTCTAAATATCCAAATGGGTTCAGGGGAGAACAAAAAATAGAAATTTTGATCAGGAATAAACTACCCGTAAAGTTTATTTAAATAATTAATAAATAATACTAAATAAAAAAAAACTTTTTCATGGTTCTAGCCTCATAAAGAGTATTAGTATCTCATATACACCTTAAGCTGCTCCCTCATATTCCTATAATAATAAGTCATTACGAAATTTGGATCAATTTATTATTGTGGACTAAAATATCGACTTTGGTTGAACATGTTTTGACTTACTAGTTACTAGTTTTTTGGTGTAAATTTTATATTTCACTCTCAATGTATGTCCATAATAACTATCACCATGATTTTATAGAAGAAAATTATGAAATAAATCAATTAATTGATGCTAAATAATTGAAATCTGTGAATTTACAATGACTTTAATCATAAAATATGGGAAAAAATGATTTTGTTACGTAGGTGGCTGTGATTTCAAATTTCAATATTGTTTTGAATTATTAACAACTTTTCTCAATAGCCTTCTTCAAAATTACTATTTTTTGTGCTATCCTGTATGTATACTGTTCAGAAATTCACCACTTTTTATGAGGAATAAAATTTTCTGACAAATGGATAATGCAAAATTTTCCTATATGGACCAAACTTTTTGAAACTCATTATATATCCAAGAGTCGACTTCACTGTTATGATAAAATAGGTTTATATGAAAATTAAGAATAACAACTTATTTTTTATATGCATAAGATGAAATTACCATTGAGAACAACTAAATATAGTGATGGGGAATGAATGTTGAAGCTGGGTACCATATCAATAGCTTGAACTCCTAAATGTTTCACAAGCCGTATCAATTGATATTCGTCCACCTCAGTAGTGATATGAGTCATGAGAGCCAGGTTTTTCACTAATCCACAAGCCTAGGAAATAAATTAATTTGATTAATTATTGTGGAATTATTTTTTTATGATAAATAAGTGTCAGACTAATGATGCAAACTAGTGTAATTGCAACTTACCTCTCCTTCAGGAGTATCACTCGGACATAACATTCCCCACTGACTAGGTTGAAGGGACCTTGGCCCAGAAACTTTTCTTGTTTTTTCAAACTGAGATTGGACCCTTGTCATCATACCTAGAGCAGAAATATAACTCAGCCTTGACAGTACCTGGGTTACACCTGATCTTTCCATTCTAAATCGTTTTATTGTCCAATTTCCCTAAAATGTAAGAACTAAAGGTATCCTTCAAAGGCATGGTTCTTAACTGGTCTGTAACATTACACACCAGTAAATGTAAATTCAGGTCTCTCAACTTATAGCATTCCTCATATCTGGATATATTGCCAACACTGTGTTGCTTTGGATGAATGATCCAGGGATATTATCAAGAAAGAAAATATGAACAAGCACCATTTTCACTCCCACATTTGAAATCAATCAAAACATAAAGACTTTCGTATCACCGAAAAATAAATTATGTTAAAAAGTGAATGAAACAATAATGATATAATAAACAAAACAGCCAAAAAGATGTTAATTGCTTTGATATTGGACTGCTGCAGAGGAAAGATGCTTGCAACTTCAGTATTCAACATACTTTAGACTTCTGTTTGAATAAGAAGTAGAATTCTTCTGGACTTCCATCGTCTAGAAACAAGAAAAATAAATTCATTACATATGTTTTGAGTCACAATGTTTCAACTGTCAACTCTACTGTCGTTATCAAGTGTGTGAATGCGAAAATATATGTCGGATACTTGTTATATAGTCTGTGCCATTATCATGCAACTAATGTACCTGCTATAACAGTAATTATGCTCTGCTCTCAGGTCATCAATGTTAATTAATGTGATAGTGTGCCCATTCTGAAATAATTTATTTTCTTTGTTTCCATACAATGGAAGTCCAGAAGAATTCTACTCATACTTTAGACTGACAGTATTATGAAGATAAGATCAATGTATCTCCACTTACCGTAGATATAGCAAAAAACAGACAGTTTGTTATCAAGTCAGATCTCATATATTTGATAACATCAAACTGCGTAGCTCTTATTTTGGGTATAGTTTTATCAGCAATTGATTTAAGTTCCCAATTAAATCTCTTGAAGGCATCTTCAAACATTAGTGAAATGAGTGACCCAGCTAACTCTAACCTTTTATTTCCATAATAGTCTCTGTCATCAAGAAATTTGTTATCCCCTTCTGCTTCAATAACCCTTTTTATCTGAAAAAGATATTATCTTGGCATTAAACCTAATTGATTAAATTAAATAACTACCATTAGGCCAAAGTAAATGGCTTTTTGCCTAAACTTGAACTCCTCAACAGGAATATGGGCCAATACTGTTGTTGCTAACAAGTCTCTAGCTTCATCTGAAGGAGTCTTTACTCTAGAAGCAGCTGTGATGAATCTTTTCGCAACCAATTTAGTCCCCAAATAGGCCAATGCAGCTTCCTGAGTATAAATTTTCAAGTTATGACATTCTTCAAGAGTAGGAATCAACTTATTGACATCTGGTACTCCGATAAGCTCACATATTTCTTGATCACTGGTGATATTGAAGGCTTTGAATACTACAGAAATTGGAATAGGCTAAAACGAATCAACTATGTAAACTATTTATAGATATTTCAGTCAATTACTTCAATAAGTAAAAATTATAATTTTCAAAAGAAATACTTTGCAACGGTAATGGTTCTCTTACATCGGTGAAAGTATTATGTCCCATGTAATACTTCTTTGCCTTGACAAAAATTGTAGTTCTTGACTTTTTTTCATGAGTAGAACTCACAACTTGGCACTGCACTCCGAATTTGCCTTCCTCAACAATCATTTTGTTTTTAGCAAGCTGTTCTTGAATTAAAATAACCTTTTCTTGCCCCTTGACTACAAAATATCCTCCTGGATCTAAAGGACACTCGTTCATTTTTGCAAGTTCATATTCTGATTTATTATTCAAAACACAATTGGAAGATCTAAGCATAATTGGCATCCTGAAAAATATTATGATTATGACACAATATTAGTTTCTAATGAGATCTCTACTGGGATATCCCATGGCACAGTTTTGGGGCCCATATTATTTTCAGTTCTGGTCAACAGCATAGTTGAAATTAAAAACTTCAAAGGCCCTCTCATCTCATACTTTGATGATACGACCTTTGTTCATAAAGCTGAGACAAGCAAGTATACAATAATGCAGCACATTTTAATATCATCAAACTCAAGAACTAAACTATTTACCACTGCACTTAAGTGAATGAACACTTGTATTGTGTATTTTGAAAAAAATATGTAAGAATGTCCGAGCAGACAGTCAAATTTGGTTATCCCAGAAAGTATATTATTGAACTTCCTACTCACCTCCCAATCAAAAGCCCAGATTTTGCAACTCTCTGCGAGCCCCTTGTATATTCAATATCAACTGATATGGGCGCTGAATAAGTCATATCTCTCAATCGGCATTCATGTGGTGTAGTTGGTTTACTGATATTGAAACCTTCGTCAACATCAGGTGTTCCAACATGAACATTTGTATATCTGAAAATTGAATATTATGATTATAACAGTGTTAACTAATTAGGAGTGATGAAAATGCAGAAGATTTGAAATATACCTTAGTTTTTTCAAGTAAAAGCATTTTTGGAGAAATTTTATGAATCATATCAAGTGTGCCAATCCTTACAAGTGTTTTAAATTTGAAAAATATAATCATTATTACAAGCCTGCTGAGTTCCTGCCCTATATGTAGGTTGTTACATTTATGAATGTATATACAAAGACTTTCGAATAATATGAATGAACTTTATTCAAAATAGACATGTCTACTCGATACATAAGGCTGACCGCCAACGGTGCGACTGTTTTGAGACAAAGGTTGCAAATCAGTTGATCTTGCAGTTTCCAAATAAAATAAAACTTCTGCACGCACACGGAAACGACTACTTTGAAACAGTTTCAATCACTTTTGGCAGAGCAGTGCATATAATTTTACAATACTAAATTCGGACTCAGATGAGTAAGACATGATTGATCATTATCAATACCGCAGATAACGCAGGACACAAAGGGAATAATTGTTGCCATGCCTTCTCTGTCACGTCTTTTCTTGAGTACCCAGGAGGTTTATAATTGTATAGTTCTTTGTGTTTCTCTACATTTTTTAAATTCAGTACTTGATCAGCAATTTTTAAAATGAACAAAATATAACCACTGATGAATAAAATAACCATTTGGTGAACACCTTGATCGCAGGAAACTTTAAACTGCAACACAACTGCGACCTCAGAAAATGGTCGCGTACAGCCAATTTGTGACTGATAGTTTCATTTGAATCTACTTGCCGAAGTTACAAAAGAGTTGTGGGATCAATTGATTTGCAACCTTTGGGCAAGTTTTTAAATTCAGCGATGGATCCATCGATGAGCATTGCATCCTTATTTAACTAATGGAAAATGACAATGACAGCACAATGGGTATTATCAATCGATGAATTTAAAAACTCGTCATTTGTCTCAAAACAGTCGCTCCGTGGGTGGTTGGCATAACTCTCTAGTTGTATACAGAATAATATAAACACAAATATCACAACAGTTGTGAACAATTTCGGGCAGGGCATTCTTTTCACCTGTTCTTTTGGTTAATTTTATTCCACCTGATCAGATTATCCCTATTCAACAATCACAAACTGTAATACTTTGTGACACAATGACCTAGTTTAAATTAGGGTCAGTTTCTGAACAGAAATAATGGTAATAAATACTATCTAGTAGCCTATATTACACTAAAATTCCAACTTATGAAGATTAAAGTCATCAAAGTAAATAACACAGAAAACACTATCCTGGTGTATCTCCATTTCAATTATTACCAATCAACTTACTTGATGTAGAAAAGAGGATCCGCATCACAAGTAACTTTATTGTTGGCCTCTACAATTTTGTTGATTTCCACATTTATGAAGTAATTGAAAGAATCGATGTGTTGTTTCACTAATCCTTTTATTTTTAAAAAAGCCGGTACCAATTTCCATTTGTCCTAAAACATTATTTATTGTTAGGTGTAATCATATCAGGTAATATCAGAATTTAACCCACAATGGATTATAATAATATGTTACTTACTGATATACAGTATTGGAAAGAATATATCTTGGGTGTTGGAGTTGAATGAGAGCATAAAGAATAGGTTGCTAAATACTGAGAGAACATTACAATTTCTCCTTGAATAGCTCGAAAAAGGGGTATCAAACTGGCATAGTGACATAGTTAGATGAAGGATTGAGTGGGGTAACAGGAGGGAAGAATATATATATATATGTATATTTTTTTTTATTTATTCAACAAGTAAGTAGTTCCAATTACAATTTGTTAAAAAAAAATTTGTAACATCTCAAAATTAAAAATAATTAAATACATAATACAATACAATACAATAGATTGCATCTCTCTCTTCATTATGAGGTACTATAATATAACTGTGTTCCTTGTTTAATCTAGATTTCTGTCTATACCCCAGATATATTTTTTTCGATACTGTACACCTGAATTGTTTTGTTTTTTGTAACAAAGATTTAAGATATTCAGTAATAGCAAGAGATGAGCCACAAAATGTCATGAGCCAAGGTGGATTATTTAACGTCTGCTTTTTAACATGTTTATCTTTTGGTCTTATGTAGATTCCAGAAAAAATTTGCATTCGCTTCTATCTTGTTAAAAGAATAATTTTTCTTTACTAAATAATTGGAGCACTTTCTACCAGAGAGAAGCATATGCAAATTTTTTTCTATGATTCATATAACACATAAAATAAGACATAGCAGTACTCTGCAGAGGTTCTTTCCGTAAAAATATACCACTTGTAGGTACAGATATTCAGTTGAGTTAAGAATTTTCTGTCAATGAATACATTTTGCAGGCCCAAAGGATTACTGATATAGTTATTTTTAAAGATATTCCTGTGAGTACTTACTTCAATTTCCCTAATAGGTTTGGAGTATGACTCTGAATCTTCAAATAGATGTGAAGTAAATTTATCTGGCATTTTGTATCACTTGAAAACCAAAGTTTATACTTATCACGTTTAACACATTTGAAGTTCTTGTCCCTATGTTCCTTTCAAAAGTTTCAAGCTATACGTTTGTTCAGAAATTCAATGTTTAGATGTTTACCAAAATTATTAAAAAAATTTAAATGGTAAGGTTAAGTTGTTAAGTTAGAGTCAGAGCCGTCAGGGTCAGAGGTCAGAGGGCTTCTTCTTTGTGTTTCATTGGCCTTTGGTACAAGTTCTTCATCCAACTGTCACTCTTCTGCACCTTCCTACTAATCGAAATAAATTCGCGAAATGCATTCCCGCTGGGTGGCGCTACAAATTGAGGTGCGAATCAATATAATGTTTATAAGCCGCTAAATTCCAAGAGACCAGTGTTTAATTTCATTCTCATTCAAATTGGAATAAAATATTCGAGATGTCGAAAGTTGAAATGAGTTTATCAGATATTTTTATCAAAGACAACATTGCCATAACTGGCATAACTCTTTGTTTTGGAATGGAAAATAATGTAAAGAAACTTTGTCTTTGGTACTCTTGACAATATTCCACAGGCTATCGGTAATCGTTTTTTTGCTGTCACGTTGGTATTACATTTTATTTTTAAATGTTTGAAACACTGAATATTGATAAACTGACAAGTGACATAAGTCAGCACTTCAAAAGTTCAAGTTTCAAGCATCGACATAACCTTAAACTTTATCTTTTATTTTATTCTTTTATTCTTTTATTCTTTTATTCTTTTATTCTTTTATTCTTTTATTCTTTTATTCTTTTATTCTTTTATTCTTTTCTTTTATTCTTTTCTTTTATTCTTTTCTTCTTTTCTTTTATTCTTTTCTTTTATTCTTTTATTCTTTCTTTTATTCTTTTATTTTTATTCTTTATCTTTTTTTAACTCAAAGTTATAACAAAAATATTAGAGAATGACTAGGTTTTAGTACTTGTATCAGTAATAACAAGATTTTGTTTTGAATATATCAAATCTAACTTTTATTGAAATACATTTATTTATTAAAATCGAGGTTTCAGATATTTACCAGATTTCTGAAATGTCTGGAAGTAATATCCTATTTGTACTAAGTACATATTTTTTTCGTGCCCCCCGTGCTGTTCAGAAAACCGCACTGAATAATCTATAAATGCTTTCCATCTACTGGTTGACTTACCTCAGCCATAACTGTCTCTGAATTAACTGATGGTAGCCTATTCAATACACCAATGGCAATACTACTACAGATATAAGAATACTTACAGCATTAGTCCAATGCACATGGGGTAATTGCTACGAATATTCATTTTTTTGCTACAGATTTCAGTTCTCAAGCTTCAAACACATTTGAAATTCCCAATTTTCATAAACTTGCTAGCTGTTCTATATATACAATCATTGAAAGGGAAATGCCAGTAAGAGAAAGTTAAAGTGCTGAATTGTTCATGAAAGAAAAGTGAAGTGGTTCTTAGCAAAAATATTGGTAGTTAAATTCACATGAGGATTGGCTCCAGAACTCCTAACACGGAATGTGTGTGTAGTCTTTCGACGAGAGAGAAACATGCCTCATTCGGACAAGCAGGGACGTTGGAATAAACAATACGTATATCAATTTTCGCTCATTCACAAATTAGCGCCTATCGCGTCTACTCACTCACTCCTCTTGCTTTTGTTTCCAATTGCAAACAACAGAATATATCCCCTCAGTCGAGAGAGTAATTTAATATATATTTTCAACAGGCTGGGAATTATCCCTGTTAACTAACTAAAACTAAGTTCCTCAGATGACTCGAATTGATGTCTTCAATTATGGAGAACACTTGATGCAAATCGAAATACATATTTTTGTCTCTGCGTCCTAGTAGACAATTAACAAACTGAAATGATGAAAGCATGAATATTAATGCATTTCACCTATAAAAAACAAAAGAGGAAATGCTATAGTTTTATACATCTTGGTGCATACAAAACAATACTTAGTGAACTTAAAAACTAAATTTTATATTTCCATAATGCTTATTTTTGAGTTAAGAGAAATGATTTTTGTTGGGAGTTTATTAAAATATTGATTACAACAATATACGAGAATCAGAAATAACTGATTAACCACTGTTAACAATTTATTGAGAATCTATGAAATTGATTTGATAAATATTTCTATTGCCTCCCTACTAATATAACTGTTACATATTATTAGACATTGTCTGTTTGTAATCAATGTAAATATAACAATATAAAAAAGAATTAAACTGCACACTGAGGCAGATTTGGTGGCACATTCACTTTAACAGCTGCAGAGAAACCCAAAAAAATCTCCTACACTGCATCATCTGAAGAGTTGGAATCAATTGAATAAAAACTGGTCTGTTGAATTGTTGATAACTGCTCTACCGTAAAATAGTATGTATGGTGTCCTAGAGACATCAAAATGTCCATTTCGAAAGACGTTCTATTTACTTAACTGTCGTCAATTTTGTATCAGTCCGTCCTGTGTTTGACCAAGGTATAGTAGGGGCAGAATCAGCTCAACGGTCGTCAGCTAGATGGTTGTGTTCTTATATGTTGCAATAGTTTAATAGATCTGTCATGAGAGACAAACAAGTTTCTATTGTTTTTTGTGTTGCAAATATAATCACTTTCTTCTTAAAGCAATATACTTAAAAATCCAATAAAATCTTCATTGTCCTTGTTTTTGTCTTTTGGTACAAACTATATTTTCAAATTTTCAAAAATAATTATACTAGGTACTTTCAAATTGTTTCAGAAGACCTGTTGTCAAAACTACTTTGAAAAAGTCCGATAATCATAAATAAAAATTTTGGATAAATAAATGGTTAAAAATAATAGTTCTGTTGTCAATATTAAAGTTTGAAATAATATATGAAATTGTAGAATTTTCTTGACTTAAAAATGTAAATAGAATTTTCTCATCAATATCAATAATATATTTCAATAATCTTGGAGCAATATATAACAGCAAAAGGTAAATCAAGCTAATATTTTCATTTTTTCAACAGTCAAGATATGTACAAGATAAATTTCAAAAACATAGAAACAAAATAATTACTTAACGTTAGTTACAAAAATAAATATATTTAATTTCAAAACTCAATAAAAAATATATGCTATCAACTTAAAACTTTATAAACCCCGAAGAATCGACACTAATTTTCAGATTTACACCTCTACTCTCATTAGTCCATTTTGGCTATTTGTACCTAAACTAGAACCATCCAGAGAGTCCAAATCTAGAGCACTTTCTATCATAGTCGTGTCTTGTAAAAGACGTAGTCTACTAGCACTGAACAAACTATTTTCTTTTTCTTGCATAGTCAAATCATTGTCGAGTTTCAAGTCATGAAACTGAGTCTTTTCATTAATTGCGAGTAAATGGTTTTCCCGCAAATTTACGTTGTCCAGGTGGAGGTCTTCCACATTCACAGCTGTTTCTTTGATTGCATTATCCTTATTACTAGTATTACTAGGCGCGTTTATGTTGTCCACATAACTCTGTGATTTACTCAGTGGCATCTGGTTCGATGAAGTGATGTTGTTGTATACAGGTGAGTGGGTTAAGCTGGGTTGCGACTTATACTGTTGCGAGTCATCATGAGATCTATGTAGTTGTAAAGCAGGAGCAATAGCTAACGGCTGTTCGCTGCTCACCAAATGAGTTATGCTACCAGCGTTGCTCTCTGAAAAAAAAAAATAAGATAAACTTCCTCAAGCAAGCTACGATGATGCTAATTTTGATGGCTAATCGCAAATAACCCATAACTTTTTTATTTATTTCTTGAAACCAGAACAAACCTAATATATGGAAGGCTGTAGAGGCGCGAAATTACATGCACCATTACAACGCACAAATTCACACTAGATCCACAGACCAATAAAATATCGAGAATCATATGAAAAAGCTTGTCAGTATTCATCTGAAGATCATTGCAGATGCCAGCAATGATAAGGTCGTGAAAAAATCCTCCATCCTATAAAGACGATGGACGTCCTAAACAAGAAGAATTATCAAGTGGGCCATAGAATAGCAGAATTACCAACAATGTATCAAAATCGATCTATAGCATCGTGAAATCTATGGAAATGGAATGTGTAAAACATATAATGAACATAATCTTCTCATAGATTTCGGTTCTACCATTTAAACTTCTGATAGCTTTTAATTTATCAATTTTAGGTCTTGTGATTTATGGACTCGACGATATTAATTCTTCTGATCTTTGAAAATACTGGTGATTTACGATATTCTTATGTTTTATCATATTCACAAAATATTGTTTTTATGATTTGCTGCTGATTTGTTGGTTTGATCATTTTGGGTTCTTAGAGAATTTGTTTTTGAACAAATTAGTTTACTGTAATGTATTGGTTTTACAAAACCATCTTTTGATTGTTTTTTCAAAATAAATTTTGGAGTACAGTTCTCTAGAAAATCATTACTAAATTTTATTGGTTCACTACTTTCAATTTTATAAACAATTTCAGACCATTGTACAGTTCTCATGGATTATATGTAATCGCTCATTTTAGATGACTTTAAGACCCATTTTACGAGACTGTTTGTATCTCACAGTACCACAAAAGCTATAAATTCCCATATTCTCTTGCTCAAATAAGCCTGAGGATTCGTGAAGAGAAGATGAAACGAAATTATTTTTATCAAAAAAAAAACAAATGTGTCTGATGGGTAACTTCATGCGACCAGTACGATTTTTTCTCGTTCATAACTGAGATTGACGGGTTATTTTTTTTTTCTTTTTCCACGGCAGTTTCAGATACCTGCTTTGAATTCGAAACCTTTATTAATGATTTGACCAACTCAAAACAAATGTTTGCTTGCTAGAGATGATTTTTCGCAAATAATTGCATTTTCAGGTTAATGACAAAGGTTATTACTCCGATTATTTCTAAAAAACTGTCCCGTCTATTGTTATACAGAGAACAGACATTTATTAGTCAAACAGATTTCACACACAAGTAAAACATCGATTTGTTGATAATGACGGATACATGCCAGTTATAAAAGGATGTCATAAAATCAGAAAATATTGCAAAACCAAAACGTTAATGAAAGATAAGAACAGCCAGATTAACGAGGACAAAAATAATTCTAGAGCATGCATAAATTGCAAACTTACCAGCCACAATCGTACCAGAAAGCCTCCACCAACACAAGGAATGCAAGAACAAGAAAATAATGATGCAAAATTCTTTAAAATAATTGATAATGTAACGTATATAGCAAGAGAAGTACTTGACAAAAACAAATAATGAAATAGTGTCAACTCATTCAAGAAAAGCTCAATATCAGTGCTCAGAATAACCAATTCGGTAAGATCAAAAAATGTATTATATACAGGGCTATTCAAATTCAAGTCTAAGAATTGGAATATCGGTAACGATGAGAGATAGAGTGATGGTTAAATGGGGGCAAAGTAGCGTATTTTAAAGGAAAGGTCAATTATATGAATTAAAAAAATGCTGATTCAGCTTCTAAAGTTCTGGAGTCATACAAAAAAAATCGAAATTTTCCTTTGCCTATATCTTTTTATTTTGCGAAGATTTTTTAAAAACTTTTGGCAGAATTATACAAAGTATATAATCAGTAGGTATAACCAATAAAATTTAAATTATTTTTTCAATTCCATAATGGCTGGGTTCACAGAACACATCCATATTTGAGAAGGTACTAACAAATTATTCATCAAATACCACCAATAACTTCAAAGAAACTGTCAAAACATTGATATTTATATTTAGTTTTCAAAGTATAGTATGCGAACTCAAATGTTGTTATCATAATTGTTTTATATGGCAACAGAATAGCTATGGATCTGTTGGAAAATGTAGTTCGAAAAATAAGTTAAATTGAAATGGTTTCAAACTGAACTCTGGAATATGAAGATTGCCAACCTGAACGAATTACTTTGAGCAATGATTATATATACATACACGTACTCGGAGGTATACACAACTTTACATTGATTATGGGTTGAGCGTACTGAAATGAACTCTCAAGTAAGACATTCTTCAATGAAGAATGTTGATTTTTTTCCATATCCCAGGCATCCTATATTTTTTAATTAAAGCTGTTATCAAATTAACAAAATGTTGAAATGTTACTGATAATAGTTTAATATTTGCAGACCACTCTGTAATTCAGATGAGAATACTATGCCAATATGAAACATGACTAGGTTTTTAAAATAATGCACTAAAAAATACAGGTCCGTATTCAAAAATAAAAAGCTGAGGGTGGCCCAATTTGTACTATACTTTGTGTTTAATTTCTATTCACATATTTGGATAGTCTACAAAAAGTTGCCCTGGCAAAGTGACAATATTTTTGAAAAATCTTGAAATAAATATATCAAAAAAAAAGAACTTCAAAAGGTTTAATTATTCTTTACTCCAGTACTAAAGAAACTAGATCAGAATTTTTTTATTCACATAATTGACCTCTGAAATACGCTCTTTGCCTCTATTTAACCATCTCTTTATAATAAGAATAATAATAATAATAAACGTCTTTATTCATATTCATAATAATGAAAAGGTAGGTATCTCTTACGTTACCAAGATCTCAATGCATAGACTCGAATTTCAATAGCCTTGTATATTTATAACATATCCTATAAACAATCACAGATTATAATGTGGATTATAAAAATATTACTTAATAAACTATAATTGGAATATTTTTAAATCCATTTGATTTATGAGGATTGGTATATATCTGGAAGTTTGGTACATCAGGATATATCAGCTGATAAAAAAAAGAATGTACCTACTTATATTAGTACATGAAAAACTTTTCATAGTCTTATTGAAGACTCGAAACAAGTTGAAAATGTCATGTTAGAATACAGTTAGCAAGTCAATGATTTAATTTTACATTACATTCTAATCCATAATTAGTATTGATACTTCCTGATCTTTCCATTGATCACACTTACAAAACAACTTAAAAAACTACAACTCAAGATAGCAAATTACACGAAGAGATTTCACTTCACTGTAATATGGATGTCCCTCTCTTATTCGCATTAGCTCTCTCATGAGCTTTTGAAAGTTTTCCTTCATTTGTGAAAAGTATCTTCAAAAATGTTCCACAAGGCTTTTTTCTATCTAGTTTTTGGACAAAATTTTTATATTATCAAATATTAACTAACAGTTCTATAGTTTCAGTCGAGGCACTTGATAACTATTATTTTTCAATAACATTTGAGAAAAAAATACAATTGCTAAAAATATTAATCAAAATTATTCTGTATGTACATCTGGCTGAACTCGGGAGTCGGAAAATTGCTGACCATGAAGTTGGAAGTCAATTGTCGGTCACTATCCGTTTTAATTATACAATAGTCATCCACTGCGTGAACATTTTCATAAACACAACTGCTTTTCGGCCTCGTTCTCTGACCTGGAGCTTGTTTTGCTACACCAAAGTTCAAATTGTATCGTTTTTCCGGTGGAGTAAAAGGTCTGGTTAGAAAATCTAAAGGAGGCGGAGGGGGTGGGTCACGGTTGTGTCGAACTTCACGCTTGGTAATCTCGTATGGAGTATAAAAGTCTTCATTGGCTATGTTTTTCATTTGGGGTAAAGAATGGCTGTTTTTAAAAGATTCTGAAAGTGGTTCATTGTGATACATTAATAAAGATCCTTGAGAGGGTATTACTTTCTGAGTTGCACAATTCTTGGACGGAATAATTTGCTGTGCACGATGAAAGTGTTTTTTTAAAGGACTGTACATACCGGTGGTTTCTGTGGTTTGGCGATAAATTCCAGGCATTTCGGTGGAATTTGTGGTTATTTGCTGTGGGCCATTCTGGAAAAAAAAAATATTTGATTCGTTCTACTCTTTCAGTCGTTTGAATGAATTTTAGTGTTTCTTCAAGGTTATTACATGATTTTAAATAATATATACACTCATCTCTTACTTGTAAATGAAGCCCATAACTTTTCAAAGGCAATGTTGGTTCATTCGTAATGGGTCGGCTAAGTTCTGAGCGATAGTTATCCGTTACTAATCCTCTTCTGAAAAAAGCATATATCAATTCTATGTAAAAACCAGGAATATATATGTAAAATTAATTAAAGAAAAGAAGTATAGGTTTAAAAAACTGCTACAATTGTTTTGCTAGATTGTGGCTTCTTCAAGTGAAAGTATAATACTGAGTTAAATTTTGTAGTGTTACTTAAATACTAACTGTTCATTCATCAGTTTGTATACCTGACTCCCAATCAAATTTTGATAATCAATTATTTGTTTATCTTCTACAATTACATTTGTCTGTTTTATTTCCTAAAAACATATTCAAAAATGGTATGGAAGTTATTTATTTCTGGTTGGTAATTTATCAAGTTCTGATAATTTTGAATCCCTTTAGCCGATACTTGATGAAAATCCATATTAACGTTTATAATAAACTAAACCGCGACATATGTTTCGCCAATAAAATGGCTTCTTCAAGCAGAAGTATACTTCTGCGGTTTTGTAAACAAAAATCTGAAGAACCGATACTGATCGTTTGGCAGTTTAACCCTGGGTCACCCTGCATATTCAAAGCTTCATCGTATCATTGACAACGATGATGTGAAAATAAAATCAACAACTTTTTATTGTCATTTTAGCGTATCATTTGGTATATCTAGGGAATTATAAAGTACCTAACAGATTATATTGTAACTGATGTATTATGTGTTGTTTTGATGTTAATAATTTGTAATAAAGATTTAACTTAAAGGAACCTTAATATTCAAAGATAGGATAAAAAGAATTAATACTTTGAAACCCTTTAAGAAAGCACTGTATTATTTATGTCAAGATTTTCACTATGATAAGTTATAATGCTTATCAACTCAAGAGTTTTTATTTATTTTTTGAAGGAAAACTTCCAGTCAGAATTAGTTCTGGTATAAGTATGAATACAGTTGTATCACAGGTGATGAAATTTCATAAAAACAATATATATGGAATATCAAGCAGACATAGAGAAAAATTTATGTCATATTATTGACTTCTTTACATCAGGATGGCGCATCTTGAATCACCTTTAATGTTCAATAAAACGGTTCAAACATTTTCTTTTATTTCTCATATCTTTGGAAAAAATATGTTTCCTTCCTTCACTTACTTTTGCTAGTATCAAAAGAGTTTGATCAAGCTTTATTGAAAGAAATATTTTCAGTACAAGTCTTCATTACATTACCTATCGATAAGCGATGGCATTACTGGACCACAGAGTATATGAAAACAATTCAAACACACATTTCCTTGTGAATATGGATTGAAATTTTCTTGACCTCTTTTACTGGTAAATGAGCCTTTTATCTGAAAATCAAAAGACATTATAAAAAGCAACTAATGAAAACAATGTCCCTCACATCTTCATTGGTAGTTTGATTACTAGTAGTCAGGTAGGTATGAAATCCAGCTAATCCCAAAATGCTCCAAACACTGAAGAAACAAATAACCGCTACTACTACACTTGGTGGGGATTCTTTTACTGCATCCAAAAATGGATGGTCTTCCTTTGTCACTAAAATATGAAACATATTTATTTTATGCTTCAAAATCTTAGAACTAATGAAAATGAAATAATTCTTACTCAAAATGAGATGTGCTATGGCACAGGCAAATATAAAAACTGCCAAAAATGCCAGTGATACAATAAACATGTAAAAGAACCTATAATTTCTTCTACCGACACAATTTCCAACCTAGAAAAAAAATCGTTATTGAAATCATTAACAGAAAAGTTGTTGAAATTTTACCCATGGGCAGTGATGATCAAACCTATCAACACAATTATCACATAAGCTACAATGTGATGCTCTCGGTGGTCGAAATATTTTGCATGTAAAACAATATTTCAATTTGATTGTCTGTCCTTTCACTAGAACCTCTTTCGTACGTGGAGGAGGCCTGTATGTAGGACTATTTGCAGAGTTTGTTACTTCTGGAAAAAAAATTGCTAATTATCCTTATTTTTATCAGTTCCAATAGGTTTGCTGATACCTTCGCTAAAGAGTTACCACAATATTATTTACCAAAATTTGTTAATCTCTTTCAAATACTAAATACGTAACGTTTGGAATGTTCCATTCAATAAAATTTCAGATTATGCTAACTCCAGTAGATACAGAAAGTAGCTCTGCTTTTTGATAAGATAGCATATTTAATTCAGAACTGCAAGTAGTAGGTATTTATAAAAATGGCTTGTCAATAACCTTTATTGATTTTTTTTTGGGACCATTTCAGTTAGGCCCTCTTCCCGTAGTTCTGACACATTCAAATGACTAGCTGGTATCAGTGACCCAAACAGCCACTCGGGGGGGGGGGGGATAATCATGTGCCCTGAGTAAACAAAGTGAGCCAAGAATAATGACAAGAATCGAAAACGACCAGACTATCGTATAGGCGATTGGCATGAACCAATCACAACAGTGCATGGACCAATTATAACAGAATACAGATGAATTCGAAAAATTGCGCCTGTCGGCAGAAAAGTTACAATCATTTTTAGTTGGTTAGTTTTTTTTTAAGTAATCCATTAAAGTGGATCACATAATGATGTAAAAAATTATCAGCTTGGAGCAGTTTGAAGGATGGATAGGTTGATTATAGAATAGAATATACAGATTTTTCCAAAGCATTTGATCGAGTAAATCATATTTTTTTATTTATCTATTTGAGAATTGAGAATTTGAGAATTGTGTCTACTTTACGGCCCGCGGGCCATAATGTGCCCACGGGCGGTAAAGTTCCACTTTACGCTCGCTGAACCGGATGGTAAAGTGTACTTTACAAACCCCTGAAACAAACCAGAACATTGACGCCAAGGGTGAAAGCCTACGTTCCTATAATAGTGTGAATTTAATTTCTGTCAGATATTCAACTATCAAATAAATATTGCAAATCACAGGCTTTATTTAATTTAATTGAATTATTATCAAAACTAATATTGTTATCAACCTGATAAAATTCTTATCTATAAGTAGAAATTTAGAATATCTTTTCAGCAATATAACACTGATACCATCCTTATCTTCAAAATGAAATTGAATTAATCATAAAATATATATTATTTGTCAAAGTTTTATTTCTAATATTGAAAAAACTAACTTTTATGTCACCAAAATAGATATTTTTGTATCTAGAATGCGAAATGATACTTTTGCGTTCGAGAATGGAAGTTATTTTGCTGAGCTTCAGTGTTCTAGAACATAAAAGTCTTTTATAAAGAGACACTTCGCTAACTGAGATTTTAACGAAAATGTCAACATTTGAGTTCAGTTTTCGAAAAAATATAATACTGAATTATTTTAGTTACCAATTTGTTTTTCAACGTAGGCTGCTTCTTCTGATGTAGCTCTGGGTATGATACCAGGATCAGACAGACTTGTACGTAATAAGGAAGACATTGTGAATACAAACAGCATTGCACCAATTATTGGAATTGCTACAGTTACATTTTCTGCTAGATATTTACAACTAAAAGTACAAATTGAAATTAACAAGAGAATAGAAGATCCAATTATATACTCACTCAAATATAAAAAACAGCATGCTAGTTATAGTTATCAAAAATACTGTTAACAAAAATACTCCTGAATTGGGTGCCGTCATTAGTCTACCGTTACAATAAAACCTATTCCTTCCTTGAAAAATTTCCCATTTTCTTGTGGCCCTTTCCCTAGCCATATCTGATTTATTAGTGGACTTAACTGAAAAAAAAGTTTGATCAGAAAAAAAAAAACAATGAAAGATCAAAGGATAATATTTCATTACATTATTTTACTGGAAATTAGACTATAGCTTCAATGATGAGTCTATATAATGAGTTACTTGGTTAATATAAAATCATATAGGTATACCAATTTATTCTAGCAATTCTAAAATACTGCTCTAAAATAGGTATTATATTCACAAATTAAAAATCATTCAAAACAATATTTTCGGGGCATGGAATCAACTCTGTTGAATTACCTGAGTAGTGATTCACACACTGACATTTTGTAGTGAAACAATGTTGAGATAGGATAGTATAAATAAGTGATTTCTTAGCTTCAACTTTTATTAGTTGAACACAATCAAGTATTCATTTCTATTGACCCACTCATCCTGAATCACACACTTAGGAATAATGTGTTGAAAAAGAATACGAAACTTAGCATATTATAAGCTATAAGTGTTTGTCTCGAACTAACAGATTAACTGGACTGTTTCATCGAGAGTTATCTGACCTTTTGGATGAAAATTCTTCTGTCAGTTGCCAGTTGATAATCTTAGCAAAATAGTGATCTTCATGGTGTGTTTTCACTGTCAGTCATCAAGACTGCTTCTGAGTATTCCGTTTTAGTTTGATCTAAATATTTTCATTTCGAGCAAACCCTTCAGTTGCTTTTAGTTCGAAAATATGAATAGGAAATTCATATGTTGCATTTCACCAGCTATTATCTATTTATATCATTTTAAGATTGTTGTTAAAATAATGAAGAAGAATGTTATATAATAAAGCAATTAAAATTAGTCACTTCTATGTCCAACAAATGCTTGGTATGGTTAAGTTAATATATAATGAGAATGATTACATGTACAATATTTTCCTATCTATTCCAAACAATCAGTAGATAATATTCATAAATCCTAACAAAATATTTGATGTACTCAGAAGTTCAGAAGATCACAAAAGTTTAATTAAAGTTTTCAAAAAACCTTCAAAATGCTTTGTTTATTGGAGTGATTTTTGTATTAGGTCAGTTTTGAAACTGATATAATTTATAGTGAAGAATTGTTCCCATGCTTCATTCTATTCTGTTCTATTCAACTAAGTGAAATGAAAGTCTACTGGTATTCTAAAGAAAACTTACAAACTAGATAAATGTTCATCACCAATTCAACTCATATTCTATGTATATTCTTCATATCTGATAAAGACAGTCGTTCTCATTATTATGCTGGACGAAAAACACATCTCAACAGATCATACATGTAAAATTATGACGAGGTTCACCAGCAAAGAACTCATCAAAATATTATTTTGTTAAATTCACTACACATTTATCTCATCAATTTCTCTTATTTCCTATTACCATTTTATGTTGACATTGTTGACAATTTTGGCATTTCTATATTTCTGTCATTCTGCCTGCTGTCTGACATCTGACAGTGACTATTGACTCATTAGGGTGAGTTCCCATTGTATCATTTTTGCATTTCACGTCACGCATCATGATTGACGATTTGACGAATTTTTGACGCGAACAAAAAGTGACATTGGGAACTCACCTTAAAATGGCGAGTGAAGCCTAGTTCATGTAAATGCGAATCGCGAATTTGGTCGATATCAAAATGTCTGTATTCTCAAATTTTTTATTTTAATTCAACAATACTGCGCATTCGAGAGCTCAAGAGAACTTTGTCAAGTGCCCTACGCTTTTTTTTATATTTGAGTAATTACAAGAGGTTTTCCTTTCGCATCGAGGTGTAGCACTTTCCTTCACCTGGTGTAATTTACATTCGATTTTAGTATTCGTTTGCAGATTAATTTGACACATATATTCCTTTGTTTGAACTGCGCTCAGCTACACTCGATTCAAAATGTGTGGTGTAAATTACACTACACCTTGATGCAAACGAATAAACCTAAGGTCAATTATTTTTTACTTTTTAGTCCAGGATTCACAAATAACCCACATTTATTAATTTTATATTGTGGATATAATTCTTCATATTTTTTCACAGCCTTTTCTTCATTTGCCAGTCCATATTCTATCAATAATGATTGAAAAAAAGCCTGTGGCCATATTCTTTTGATGAATTTATCATTAACATCCATATTTCTATTATTTCATGAAAAGTGGTTGAGGTAATCCTTTCGTTCTTTCTTTATACGTTCATTTTCTGTAAAATTAGAAAAAAATAGTTGGTGCGAATGTGCAGATTCGCAAAGTACAATGTGGTAAATTTTGTTCTCTATATTGGTAGTATTGGTACATTCGTTAAAATCTTCCTGGCAACGAGTGGCAACACTGAAACTAACCTAAAAATACGAATTTGAAAGATAATTTGATGGGGGATGCAAAACTTGCTGATGATTTTTCTAAATCCGTTGAAAATGACAAAAAGTTTAAAGTTAAAGGTATGAAAAAAATATCATTGAAACCAATAATACTATATAGTTTTTAGCTGCTATTTTCCTAGCGGGGGTTTCTGGGTTCTCGGCAGTTGTAGGGTTTGGAGCAACTATTGCTTCTGCCAAGAAACAAGATCCAAAATACTTTGGTAAGGGGTTGATACCTACAAGAGAATTACCGGAAACCGGAGCGAGTTTAGCTTTACGAGCACTAGGATGGGGATCACTCTATGCCTTTGTGGGTTGTGGTGTACTGTTTTATAGTATTTGGAAAATATCAGGTGCTCAAAATGTTTGTTCTAAAACTTAAGTAGCCCATTTTTGGGTAATTATGTATATTTCTTGTAGATGGAAGAATTCAGGTATAAAGTTGGATCAGTATTACCAAAAATTCCAAAAAATAATCCTCCCATAGGAAGAACAGAATTCAGTGGTTTGACAGATCTTCTAGAATACTTGCAGCATCAAAAGGGAGATAAGGATTGATTAATTTTTAATCGTTATAGTTTGTTGTATATTAAATTTCATAGTAAACTTGGTTGTTCAAAACTCTTCTCATGGTTAATGAATAAAAGAATCAGCATTTTCCAATGTATGAAGAACTAGCAGAGAAGCTCTTAGTGGATGGTAAATTTACATGTGGAAGCCACTCTTTGAATTATTTGTAGATAATGTGAAGTAAACATTGAGAATCCAACTGAAATATTATCGTGGCATCATCTTTGTTGATTTCATGATTCTAATTCAAATAGAATAGAATTTATTGATCTCACAATATCAAATAATGCTATAAGACAGATATAAGCAAATTGAAATTAAAATTAAGAATTTTAGCTAAAACTAGAACATTGAACTTAAAATATTAAAATTAAGCTATAATTTAGGTTAAAAAAATACATTAATGTATTATACAGAGAATAGTACAAAAAACTAAAAACAAATAAGTATGTCAAAAATTAAGATGAAACAAAGTGTATGTTGCAGTCTAGACATAATTCAATGAGTATTTATGTATCATGCTGTATACCCAAAATGCAGCAAATGCATGTAACTTTTTCTAGAACAACATACACCATTTACATGTGAAATTCGATTTTTAGTGATATCAGTAACTATTATAAATATTGAAGGTTGATTGGATCATTCACCATCATATCCACTGAATAATTTACAAGGTGCGTAAAAAATCGGGTCCAAAAAGTGAACGGGAAACATTGAAATCATCAAGTTTTTCAAATGGAAATCCCATTTTTTCTTGTCATGATTAAGTTCTAATATTAAAATTACCCCTTGTTCTAATTCACTTCCCTATACCCGAATCCCATAATTTCAGAAGTATCCCATACTAGTACTCAATTCTGCATATAATGGCCTGAAATTGATTTTTTCAGTAAGATATCTATCAACAAATGAATTGAAGTTCATCGAAAAATAAATAATTGAATCAAGATCAATTTATAAATGAATGTATTTACGTTTTCACAAGAACATGGCAACAGATGATCAAATATCTTGCCTTCAACTTTCACATCTTCGTATCACATCTCCTACAGCTTGTCTTAACATTTTGGGTGGAATAGAGTTAAGGGGTGTGTGAACTCTTTGCTTTTAATCTTTTATTGTCGGCATATCCAAATATAACTCATATTTCAGATGAAAAAATCTATCGAACTCTTTGCTTTTAATCTTTCATTGTCGGCATATCCAAATATAACTCATATTTCAGATGAAAAAATCTATTGGAGTTAAATCGGGAGATCGCGGTGGCCATAGTTGCGGATCTTTGATTATAAATTCCTGGCCATTTTAAGTTTCATCTGAATAGGTTTTTACCATCTGATGATTACGTGGGAGATTATGTAAACAACTTCAATAATTCAATAGTCTGTTGATATGCACAGCTTACCAGAAAAATAGAAATTTCAGTCAGTTATCCAAATTGTGGTCTCCATTTAAAAAAAAATCGAGATTTTAAATGTTTTTATTCACTTTCTGGATCCAGTTTTGACCCATACTTTTTATTGTAAGAAATAATTTTCCTAGCAGTAGTGATTTTATTTCTTCTGAAATGTTTGCAAGGAATAGGGGACCATAATAATTTGGGCCAATACACGAACATTTTAATCTGAGTTCATTATGGATACTGTTTTTGTTTTGAAAGTTGTAGTTACTTTATAAGGTATGTCACTGTTGAGGTGATATTTGTTGTGATTTTTGTAAGCATACATAAGCATTCATAGATTAATCAATTAGGAATAGTCTGAATCTCATTTAATTACATATTATAGGAAAATAATGAAACATCTAGGCCATTAGTTAACATTCATATTATTGTGAATAATATTCAATCTTCAACTGACAATCTTAAAATATAAGAAAGTGATATACATGTAATCATCAATTATTGTGATTTTTTTCCATTAAGCCTCAAAATTAATTATGAGGGTTTGTCCTTGAAAGCTAATGGTTTAAAATAATGCTCGTGACTGGTATGATTGTTGCAATTCAGTTGTATGAGTTGGCTTTGTGTTTTGGTAAAAAGTTGAATTTTTCTGGTACAGGACCTAGGAGCATTTCACTGATTTTTATCCAATCAGAAGCAGAAGGTGATGCCATCAGAGTTTCTAATTCATCCCTTCCTTTATAACAGGGAGGTCTTTCATTGATTTTTTGTGGTTGACACTCTAATATACCGACTGGAACATATCTGTACAAGAATGACAACCATTCTAGCAGAAATCTTCTTGTATTCTCTACTCCTTTGTTATCCGAGCCCCAATGTTCAAGGCCATAATTTGTATACTTTTTCAAAATATCAAACCTTTCTGAACTAGAAATGTCCCAGAGTTTCTTTTCTTTTATCTCAGTGAATATCCAAGGTTTGATCAGAGCTCCTCTTCCGATCATGATACCAGTCAATTGTGGAACTGTTTCTCTAGCTTTCGCATAGTCCTCATAACTCAAAACATCTCCATTGCCCAATACAGGAAGAGGAGCTGCTATTTCTGCTACTGTTTTGATATAATCCCAGTTTGCAGATCTGGTATAGCGTTGTTCTCTAGATCTACCGTGAATTGTGACGAGGCTGGCTCCACATTCCCTCAATTTCGGAGCCTAAAAATAACACTGTTCAAAAATTACATTTATATATTCATTAATTTTTGAACTTTCAATGTGGCGGAAAATCTGATTTTTGAAACTTGTTTTTTTCAATGTTTTTCGTGAAAGCCAAAATAAGCATGAAATTATGAAATATATTAATACTCACCAATATATGTGCCACATTTTCATTATTATAGACTCCCATTCTCATTTTCACTGTCAATGGTATAGATAATATATTACTCAGATTTCGTATACATGATTCCAATACTTTTGGCCTTCGGAGCAAGCCACATCCTCCACCTTGTTTATACACTAACTCTATAGGACAACCCACATTCAAATCGATGAAATCTACTTCTGTTTCATTCATCAATAACTGACCACATTTGGTGAGCAGATGTGGATTGTTTGCGCAGAGTTGTACTCCAAATATATCTTCACTTTTGTGACGTTTCACAAGAGCCCATTCCTGAGAAGCCCCTTGCAACAAGGCTGAACACATGGCCATTTCGCCACAAGTAACATCTACTCCAAATTCTTTGCAAATACGTCTGAACGGAAGATTGCCCACTGTTGTTAACGGACTCAAAAATAATTTATCGGTCCAATCAATTTGTTTTTTCTCTCTTGTATTCAAAGCAATGATATCTTCATCTGTAACTGTACCACTGATAATCTGAGTGTCTTCACAATTCATCTTCTCGTTCTTCTCAGTTTTAAGCTACAAAAAACAGTTTTTTTATAACTATGAAATATTCAGTTGCTACAAATCAAATTGTGAATCTTGACAAACTAAGTATTAGAATAGCTAGGAGGAAATAACTAAGTTATTACAAATCTTCAAGGCTTTACAGAACAAAGCGTTGGTTGTCCAATGAAATGCTGGAAATTATTTTCCCTAAATGAAGCAGAACGATTTTATTGGACAAAAATACAAATGAGCTACTTGTGTTTTTAGCCGAACCTCATTTAGAAATAATTGAGTTGTACTGGACCATAAAAAATATTCTAATTTTTTATTCGAAGCACTCACATTTCACACAGAAATCATAGTTTTTTTCTTTGTGTTTAGGCATCTACTGCTATGTTCATTAGCCACTGTTCTGGGTAGGCTGTGTTACTAACTCCTCACGCCACTTTAGGAGCAGCACTGTTAATTTTCAATCATTCAGAAAAATGAAAAAGAGCTTGCCCCGGCCAGGAATCGAACCTGGGACCTCTTCAGAAATCATTCGTATACTAATTGTATGAATTCAATTTGTCAACCACTGACATTAAAATCGATATTTTCACCTGTTGATTGATTATTGTATCTCCTTTTATAGTTTGCGAAACAGTGGAAATTACTTTTGTGCATTTTTTGTGATAGAAAATTAGATATTATATTAAATTTGAAATTCATATGTTCATGCTTAATCTGTTGGGACTTACTTACCTCTTTCATCTTTTTGTCATTGTATTTTACCAAAGCTTCGGATAAATCAAAGTTGTAGGTTCTTTTCCTAAGAGATGTCTGAATATTATATTGTAGTTGATTTTTTATGTAAGGTCCTAGAGAGGTGAACTGTGAAGACTTTTCTTCATCAACTATATTTTTTCCTTCTGGTGAAGTATGTTCACCGCCAAACCTGCAAGCCAAACCCCTACTACATTTACCAGAAATTTGGTAATTGTAACAATGTTCACCTATGTCCTTTGGTTTGAGTTCAAGATATTTAATGATGTCATGCAGAAATTCACAGTTGTTTTTTTCACATTTTGGTGTTTCTTGTCCATCCAAAGTATTTATCATTGAACTACATAATTCTTGAGATCTTTCTATTCTAAACGTTGGTCCCCGAGATTTATTTTGTCCCTTCAATTTTTTTCTTTGGTTTTTGGAAAGCTTCTGCTTTTTTGGTTCAGGTCCATTATCATCAGTTTGTTTTTCACAAAGTAAGTCTTCTTTGTCTTTATCAGACACAAGATCCAAATTGAGTTCTTTTTTTGGTTCCTTCAGAATGTACCTAAAATAAACAATTAATAAAAAAGATCAACAATCGAACACCAGGTATATTATAAAATGTGTTTCATAAAGATGATAATATATACAAAAAAAAAAGGATTTACCTTTGGTTTGCACTCAGAAAAATTGGCCAATATGAGAAAAATTCTGAAAAGATTTATAGTGGGAGAAGAAAAGCAACTCTTCAAGTTGAGGTTGTTGTAGGGAAAGTCTACTCTTACTACACATATTTTCAGATGTTCAGCTTGGTCATCAGTAGTAAGTTGTATTGATAATTTTTTTACTACAGCGAGTAAACTAAGTTTTTATTAACTGCTCACAGCGACGAAAGTGATATTTATTTACACACTGTTCATAAACCTTGAGAAGTGCCTTACTCAACAAAGTTCACACTCATACAAAAAAGTCCTACTTGTATCATAAATTACATTTCCTACAACTGTCAAAAGACGTGAACTTTTTTTATCAAAATTCTATTTCATTATTTTTTGGAAAAAAGTGCGTTTCATTATAAATAAGCAAAACCATATTTGATATTTTTTGATAATTGTAGTCTAGACCGATATGCTATGTATTAATTACACTTACTCTGCTTTTATTTTGCAGATGCCAGTTGAAGTCATTTTCAAGTCTTCAACAGCTCAATATTTTAAATATTTCTCATGAAGGCAATACCATTTCAAACTTTTAAATCCGAAGTATTCCTGCCAAAGCTCTACTTGAGTACGTAACCTCGAAATATTTTTAATTTTAGAATTTAGGTTGCTTTTAGTGTTGCTAATGCCAAATTGCCAAATTATACACCAGTTATAACCAAATTATACGGTTTTATACACCCTGAGCCGTTCTCGATTTGGTCGTGAAAATATCAGTGTTTTTGACAGCGGTTCTATTGTTGACGTCATAACAAGGCGAACGTACTCGGTTATTTTGTTTTGAATAACCGATTCCAAAATGACTGAGATAGAAGAACGTACGACTCCTATGAGAATCAGTTTCGTTCTCTTGGGCACTACACCCCACTGCCATCTTGGGTCGAAATCGATAATCAGTCGTCTAACAATCTACATCACCTCTTCTCGAAATTATACCCATTGATACTACCATTTTGAGGGTTCGAAAATTATACACGCTGAAGCCAAAATATACGAAAATCGTATGCACCAATCGGCAACACTGAATTAACACACAAAAATTTCGAAAATAACTAGTCCTAGGACGTCAGGAGCTTGCGCAGTTCAACAAAAGTGAAAGAATATGAACCTAAAGTGAACACTTCTCATCAACTACGCATGCTCCAGAGGTCCTAGAACCAATAATTTTCAGAACCTACTACAGAACACTTGTAATGTGAAAGGAATAATAGGGTCGTGATTGCCTTCTCTTCAGGAGCGAACTATCGTACGAGCTATTCGAAATTATCAGATTTTGGCTGACAATATCGTACGTGTTTATTATTCGCTTATACGGAATATGATTTCTCTATGGCTTGAGCCCATAGAAATTATAATATATAATTTAAGACAGCGAGACTCGTCCACTGATCTTTATTTATTATAGATCAGTTGGTACAGTTGCCAACACTGATGCAAGCAATGTCGCCGACAATCTACGAAAGCAATGTCCGGTAGGTATATTATTGAGGATTTTGAACACTCAGCAGGGGTGGTATTCTGTGTACCATAGAATTCTATTGTCGATAGAAAAAGTGAGATGACATTATGGTTGAATTCATGGGAGAGAAACTGTCGACAATAGCTAGAATTCTATGGCACACAGAACGCAGGAACGCTGCTGTATTGCATGTCATTTTTCCCAAAGTATTAATGCCAACTGGCTGCTTCATGCATTTTCCATTTTTGTACTTGCCGAGCTAGTCACGGAGAAGACCACGAACCCAGAATCGGTATGGTCGGGAAGTTTTTTGTTACCGCTAGTTACTCTCATCGAAGATGTGCACTTCATTTGTTTCATGGTACCATCTGTCACCCCATCGATCATCTCAAGCCCGTGGTGAAATTGTTACTCCCTTAAAATGACGTCATTTTTATTAGTTTGTTTCAAATTGTGTGAAAAAAACCCAACGGAAATGACGTCACTAAACGACATTTTGATCAGTCTTGAAATGACGTCATTGCCATTGGTTTGTTTTTTTAATTATGTGAAATAAACTAATAGAAATTACGCCACTTCAAGGCAGTTTTGAGTAGTTTCTCCAACATTAATTGTATCGTTGGGAAAATCAATCCTATATGAATCGTCACTTTAGTAGCCTTTATACGATTTCAATGGCATATCATTTTTTTCCTAAAAAAGTATTTTTTGTATAATAATTGTCATTAAATATGACGTTTTTAATTCATTGACATACGAACTAAAAACTGACGTTTTTACAAAATCACTTTTAACACTATAGTCACAGGTGCAAAGTGACAGATGAGATGTTGTTTCCCTCTGCACCCGGATTACGAACTCTCGATTCGAGTAGAAACGATATATATTCATCTTCTTTCTTTACATGCTATTAGTTGAAGAGAAGAGGTATGCATCGTTTGACTCGAGAGTTCGTAATCCGGGTGCAGATCAAGGTTTGAACTGTGTGAGGTAATGATTCGTACATTCGTCAGAGGCACCAGGAGTACATACGTTTTCAAATGGGATTAAAAAAGGGGCATTTTCAATAACGATTAGGAGATAGGAAACGAAAAATTTAGAATTCTGATTATGACACTTAGCTTTCCGGTTTCGGATGATGTTTATGTACGGATGAAAATTTTTCAGAATGGGGACACATTCCTGTTCCCTTTTTTGAACTTGAAAAGTAAGATTATCTGGCCCTGGAAATGGAGATTTATACATTAAATTTGGTGTCCTAGTGGCCTTTTTGAATGTCTACCTAACAACCTAACAAAAAAAAACATTCCAAACGGTTGAAAAATGTAAGTTTTATACGGTTGCTTCCATTTTAAATGGTTCACACTGTATGTGAGACATAGAGTGGATTCATGCAGCGCCAATTAACAATTATCAATTAACAAGCATACAAAATATAGCATTCATGAACCCAAATCAACAATTATGGTATTTGATTAATCTGTCTTTGATACATTTGCAGTTTCAGATGGTATTTGATCATTGTAAATAAAAAACAGTTTTTTTAAATTCAGAATATACTACTTGCTAATTGTTAATTGGTGCTGCATGAATATACACTACATAATCAAGCAGGTCACCAATTAATCTCAGATTCTTAGATAGTTGCTAGGTATAGGGACCTTCTCTCTTTGCTGGGGACTGTCGTGTTGTACCCTAGATGATCATAAATACCCTCAGAGGTTGAATTTTCTTTGTCAAACCATAAAAAAAAATTCCATCAAAATCATCAAAACAAAAAATCAGTTAAGATTCCCGAATTCTCACAAACGAATTGAAGCATTTGTTCCAACAAAATTTTCGCAAAAAAATAAAACTGAACGCTCAAAACCGATTCCCGTTTCATCAAGGGTATTGTTTGCTCTTAAGACAGCAAAACGTGTCTGATAGTTCGTTGGAGAAAGGTAACCTCTGGCATAAGACTGGCAATGGGGCTGTTTTCCTAATGAATCCAGGGTAGAATTTTCAGCAAACATGTAGGCAACAATATTGGATTTATCCTGGGCGGTCGTCGCTGGTGTTCCCTCTTATTGGAAGGTCGGTCAGGGGAGGAAATCAGCTGGAAGAGAAATTTCTTCCCACGAGTTTAGCAACAGACCAAAAGGATTTGGAAACTGTTAGGACACTCACTAATTTAATCATATTTTGGCACAGTAAGCCCCTTTCAGAGATTCGATTGTCTCCTTGTACATGTTTCCAGCTTCAACATATTAGGGTTTGGTCTGAGGCCCTGATTTTTTAACCATCGATCCGCCAGCTCTAGAGCAGTTTCTGCTAAACCAGAGTTTGTCAGATGATGTTTCTTGATTTATCCGCTATATATGTTTGCATCCACAGCATTATGACCTCAGAAATTGTCTTGGCACAACAGAAACACACTTATTCTTATAAAATGGGAAAAATACGAGAAGACCAACCCAGTCGGCTGAATTGTAGTGCTAGATGTCTATTGGCATACTGGTTATTGACATCAGGAATGTGTGTGGGTATCTCGACCAGCTGTTCTAGACTATATGTGACAGCAAAGGCCTCAGCTAGCCTTGCTGCTTTGTTGAAACAGATTAAGTTCTGTACACTGAAATTTCCTATGATAACTTCATCTGTTGGATAGTTTTGCTGGATATGTCGAATTTAAGTGATAACAACTCTATGGTTCTTTGTAAAGGCTGTTTGGTATTAGCCTGCCTAAACCACATCCGGTCAAAGACATTGCCCATACACTTACATAATCACCCCAAACAAAAATGTTTGTTGATTCATATGGTATATTGAGTGAACATACTGTTTGTTAATTCAACACTTGAAAGAATAAACAATTTGCAAATATTTATTTATTAAAACAGAAATACAAATTTATAAATGATAAATCTTACAAAATCAATCCAACAACATTGAAAATACAGCAAGCTGGTATAAGTATAGTGAATAAATATAAAGCATAAATAAACATTGTTTTTATTTGTTTACATATATACATTCTAGCAATAAGAGTAATTTCCTAATCTAGTATTAAGAGATCTACGTTATATCCACATATTGTACACTGAATTCATTGGAGACAATAAATTCAAATTTTTTCAGATCTAAAGCTGTATGCAACGTACACAATCACAATTTTCAAAAATTAATACCATTTATTGTTTTGCACTCTCAATCCTAAACTGCAAAATTGACAAGTGATGCAATCGAATATAAATAGAAAATTTCGGCAACTCATTAAAAACTACAGGTAGCTCTATAACTTCTTGACATATTCGTATTTCTATTAATAATTTGACTGTATGATCTTTTCATCAGTGTCATTTCCATATCAGAGTTCCAAGGATCAAGGTAATTATTGTGCCAAACGGTAAAAATATCACAATTACTAAAGAAGCTGACAGGTAATTAAAATACAAAAATATATCACCTTTACCACGCGATCAAGCTTTTTATTTTCATCAATATCATTTCCTGGCACCACTTATTATTGTATATTACAATAATAAATCTAAATACTTCCCAACTACAAATAATTTCTAATAGAAGCACAATAAAATCAACTGAAAAATAAACAGTTTGCGAAAAATTATTGGTTCCCAACAACTTTTATTGAAGGCAATAATTTTTTTTTGACAAAGACAATAATATCGTTTGAAATCTTAAGTTCTTTAATTTGATTAGTAATTCTATGATTTCTTGGAAAATAACATTGGAAGAGATTCCATAAATATCAGTTATTTGCTTCTATCAGAAAAAATAAATAAAATAAATGTAGTAAAGTGCATACAATGGGAAAAAATCGAACAAAAGCATTTTGAGAAATTTTCAATAAATAACTTTATAACATTTACAAATAATAATATCAATGATAGCATCCTCGTTTTCATAAAAAACATTCAATAAAAAAGGAACATATTAAAAATCCTACCAACATATTGCAACTTGATGAATTGTAATTGAAAGCAGACTAGAAATATATTGGCACTCCAAGTCACTTCAAAATGACTCAGTCTTGCGATTTATATTGGACTTCAGTTACAAAATATTCGAGGGAAATACCCCAACATGTATTGGCTACAAATGAAAATAATGTAACTGTTTGACAGAATCAATGAGTATATCATTAATTACACATAAACACAGTACGCCCCGAAAGCAAGGAGAAACAATTATAATTTGGAAATTAGTTCATCAACAGGTTGAGTGAATTATTCCAGATTAGCTCTTGAAGACCAACTCAAAATACATTGACAACACAATCATCTATAACTTGATAATTATGTCTTGTTATGATTAGAAAAATTACATTACAAATTTAAAAGGTCTGCCAAGAGCTAAATATTAATTACAATGGTCAATGGTCATAAATTAAAATAAATTCACACCAAATTTGATCCTTTGAAATTAGCAAGATTAATAAACAAAATGGAGATTTAACTTAAATGTTCAATATCTAGATGTCAGATATTTGAGAGTAATTAATATAATCAAATAAACTGGATTGAGTTTCATAATGATAGTGTTTAGTTTACTTTGAAGCAATTTTATTCAAGGAATCCTCCAAAATCTCTTTTCAAGAATCTTCTTCAAATCTAGTGTTACCGTTTTTTGCATTTCGATTTGATAAGTTATTGAGTAAGTTATTGAGAATAAAAGAAATGGTGTTTTAAAAATACTAGCGATTCAATGAATATTTTTTGGATGGGTGACTTATTCAATAGTTTAATTCTCGACCGTGTTTGGAATCGCAAGTGTAAAAGTAAGGCCATCGTCTTCCCTAGCTCCACAAGTCTCTTGAAGACTACTGAGGATGCTCATAAGAGTGCAGCCGGTTGATGGAAAAATTTAAAAAAGTACAAAACTATTGATTGAATTGAACTATAGAAAGTTCGACACAAAGTTCGATTGTTTAATAATCGCAGAGCCTAATATGAATTAATAAGATTCTTATATTATTGACTCGACACTGCAACAGATTAAATAATTTTATATTTGGTTTTAGAGGGAAGCCACTAAGGCTTCAATTCAAGATTTAAAATAGTAAGTAATATAATCAGTTAATAATGTGAACACATACACTAAGAAAACTAAAATGGAAATTTATAAACATTAGCAGATGATAACATATCATATATAACGTATAAACTAAGAAATAGCAGCTGATATTACTAGTTATAATTAGTTGCATATACTTCAAATCAGAGCAGGGTATACCACCTAAACAAGCTTGTGCATCACCGTTGTTATTATAAAATACAATTATAGACAAGTGGAGGAGAAATACAGACAAAATTCTTGTTCGAGAGCAATATGAGTGGCGATTACATGATCTAGAGTAGCTGTCAGACAGTCAAAGTTGTTATTCACAAAGTTTTTCAGTTTCATTGTTTTGATATTGGAGATATCTTTTAATTCAGAAGATAATTGATTGTGAAGATCTCGATATCCAAATTAGTGTTACAATGTGTGATATGCTGGTGACTTCTATAAGTCAAGGGTTTACTCATGACCCAGAGGAGATAATGATAGGGATAGAGTTCTTTCACATTAAAGATGTCTGCTTCTTTGTATAATACTGTGGGAAAAATCTTATAGTTTTCTTCAAATAGATTTTAAGCGGGGTATTTTGAAGTGTTACCAAATTGGAGAAAATTAATCTAGACTTACTGGAACTTTGTTAAAAATGGAACAAAACAGCTACCAAAAAAAAGATTATAATTATCTGCTTGAAACCTTTCATGTGGACATGAGAAAGCTTGATTTTGATTGACTAGTTCAGTTGAGAACAAGTTTATTTTTTAAAACTGCATTATGTTTTTTCTATATAGACCTTCATCAAAGAACAATGACAAAATTATTTTACCTGTCCATCTTCAGACAAGGACACATTGACAATAAAAAAAGGATCAACTTCAGTTTTGTTCGAACTTTATTGTCTATTGACATGTTTTACAAAAATAGCTGGGGTTCATAAGCACCGATAACTTAACTCCTAAACACTGCCATCATACAGTTACATTCGTCTTACCACTACATTCACAACTGTAAATATACTGAATGGGGATTTTTTTCCATATTACAATTTCTTTCACCGAGAGCTTTTATTGAATTTCAGTTGAACAATAAATTCAATAATGGACAAAGTAGCTCTACTAAATACTCGTTGATATTTGAAATGGATATATAACATTAACTATCCTAACACAACAACCCATTCAAGGTTATACTGAACATTGTTCATACATTTCGTTTATAAAAGTATCATTTAGCAATTTGAAATACTCCGTATAGGATAAATGTAAAAATACAAATTACACTGGATCATCACACATTTAACAACGGTCAGTGAATATCCTAAATTTCAGCTACCCATTTTATTCATAGCAAAAAGGTCTCTCTAAAATTCAACGACAAGTGATGACACATCAATTAATAGAGGCTGTGGTAGCAAATTGTGCGTGGTTTGTAATTCAAAAAGCGCTTAAACCATAACAAAAGCTTCTTTACCACAAAACAGAAATGGGTACTGATCAATCATTGTTTGGACAATGTCTTCTAGGTAAGGACGCATCTGTTCAAATCTTCCCATATCACTAAACTCGATGGGTAATAGCGTAGGCCACCAACAAATTGCTAAATTTTTACTGTCCATACTGTTCAACTTAGAATTTTCAGTAACTTTAACAAAATGTTGGAATATGAATTTCAAGACTTGAAAATTTATTGGTGGCAGTTTGTCCAACATACTTCTGAGTGCTAGTAAACGGCAGCTACGGTCATTTTTTACTTCTATGTTGCCACTAGTTGTGACCATTGGCTTCATTCGGGCGCCGGCTATTTCTTCCATTTCTGTCATTACATCAGGATCAAACAGGGGGGGTAACCTTTTTGAAACAAAATCTTTCAAAGCTGTGGCAACCGCATTAACAGGAATGTCAAGTTCGTGAATGTCAACATTGGAATCTTCTTCGAATTTATTGAAAAGCAAATCGACGTGCGCCCTATTTCCAGGAACCCTATAGATCCCTTCAGAATCTAACCCTTCACTCTCTATGAACTTGACACATTTTTCCATGAAGCTTGGAACGTAGTTTTTATCAGACTGTATGTAATCTGCTAACTTCGAAGTCGCCCCACTTGTTGGAGCCATCTTCTGTTTCGATTTCATCTGTTTCTTTTTGTCCCGTTCTTCAGCAAGCTTCCTCAGTTTTTCTTCTTTCAGTCTACGCTTCTCTAGCTTTGAATCGTCTTTTGCTTTTTGCTTTTCTCGTTTCCTCAACATTTTCTCCATATCCGATTCCTTCATCTTTGGCAAAACACCAAACATTGGAGAGTTGTTATCTCTTGGAGAAGAAACGTCTAAGCTAGACTCTTCATCATGCATCAAACCTTGAGTATGATATAAATCCAAGGAGTTCAGCTGAATATTGAAGTGATGCGAATTGGGCAAATCTGGTATTCTCTTCTTCAAACTTAGAGAACGTTTCTGTTGAGAAAATCTCAAACGGATATCCGTAGCGCTTTGCGGTAGAAATGGTTCAGGCTCGCTAACTTCTGAAGAGTCAGAATTTGACTCAGTTACAATATTAGCCTTATCTGCGTCTGGATCCAAAACAGGAGTATGTGAAGATGGCAATGTGAATGATCCAAGCTGTGGAACACGAGGAGGCTGTACAGGAATAGCTGTTCGTTTCTTTCTCTGTCTCTTATGAGTTCCCCCCTTTCTACTAACTTTTGAATAGATTTCACTCGCTCGTTGCCTTCTTTCCAGGCTGCTCCACTCACTATCAGTGTCAGAGTATGATGGTTGGCCCTTTTCACGCCTTTGTCTAATTTTGGTCTTTCCACTGAGAGCATCTTGTACCATGGTATACATATATTCAGGACTGTGCCCTTGATACATATTATGCACAAGATCTTTCACTTGTGCATACTCACAACCTAAATCAACAGCTTCTGGAGTAGCCAGAGGCGCATTTCCAAAATTTGAAGAAGATATATCAACACCACTTACATTCATTCTAGCAATGGCTTCAGTGACAGCTGAATAATTCTTCATATTCAGTTTTCCCGGTTGTTTCAAAGTTTGGGAAATGCCCTTCGATCTAGACTTTGAAATTGGAACATGTCTACGACCTGTTGTGAATGCGTGCTGGTGGTAGTTATTCCAAGCACTTCCAGGAATTGACATTGGGTGGTCTCCATAGGTCATATCATCCAAACTAGTTTGGGAATTTGAAAGAAGCTGCTTTTTTCCGTGCCTTGAATTCAAAATGTTATCTGGAGGTGCGGGTTCAGGCGGAGTTGCTGGTGGAGGGTACACATGAAAACCTGAATGAACACTACGCTTCTTATCGCTCCCCTCACTTCCATACACATAAATACTCGAAAATTTATCGCTATGGTCACTGGAGCTGAGTCTTTCTTCTGGTCCACTCAACTCAAAGTTTTCACTTTCACTTCCGTCATTCAGTTTTAGATAATAGCTTTCGTGTCGAGGAGGTGGCATTGGATGACTGTGCCTTTGACTCTTTGATCTTTCTAAAGTACCTTCACCGCTATCTAAGCCTGACGGCTCTTCCATGTTAAAGGCCTGTTCAATTTCTGGCTTCTTTTCCCACACTTCTTTGAAAAATGGAGTGAAAAAGGCAGTTTTGTGTTGCATAGATGATACAGAAGTCATAAAATGAGCATGCAACCTGTCCGCTGTGGAATTTCCTTCAGTAATCAGCATTTGGCTCAGATCATCGTTAAAAAATGCAGTTGCTCCCCCATCATCTGTTACAGCTAAAATCTGAATTGGAAGATTGGGAATGTTCATGGAAAATGCATTTAAAGTTGCTAACGAAGCCTTCCTTTTGGTTGAATAAACCAAAATAAAACCATGAACAAGTTCATCTCGAAATGCGTTAGCCCCATGAAACGACGAAATAATAACTTCTACTTTTCTTTTAGAGTCGCCCAGAAAAGTTTCGAGAATGATACTGTGAGCTGAGGAGAGAAAACAGAACTGATGAGATAGAAGAGGTCCTAAAACATTTTCTACTGAATACGGATCACCACAAAACATACACATGATAATCCGTATATCAGGCTCAACACACTCTATGACAGACTGATTTATATTAAGAAATCCTGCACGGTGGTGTATGCTCTGTACTAGTTGATGGAGGGCATCAGAAACAAGTTGTTCATCTGTAACTTGATCTAGGCAAATGTCCATAAAAGGGCACTGTAAACTATCAGCTAAGTTTTGACCGTCTTCTCTTAACCTCAAAATTTCTTTTTCATCAATTGAGGAGTCCTGTAAGAACATGAGGACAATTGGTAAACCTTGAAACGGAAGTTTGTCATCCTGTTCCAAATTTGACAAGAGCTTTTTCTCCAAACTCTCCCTAATATATTCAAAGGACTCTGCATTGGAGTATACACAAAAACTACCGTGCGGTATAAAGTCAGATGTTCTGAAAGAATTATGAGGTAAACTAACATCCCCACTAATGAGTCTGTAGTCCAAATTATAAAACTGGCAATCTATTTCATATTCATCGTCATCACACTGTGTTCTTATTTTGGTCGCAAAATTCTCAGCCAAATTATTGAATCCCAAAATAAGTAAGTTCAGTTGATTATTGTCTGAGCTTATCAGCCACTGATTACTGTGATTCCATGAAGTAGGTCGATGAGCTTTAGTAGCTAAAATGCGCTCAATTAAAGCATCCTGACAGTTAGGAAATGCTGGACAATGTTCTCTGATTGGGTAATGAATAAATCCTAAGTGCTGGAACAGAGTAAGCTTGCGATCTTGATCAAGCCTATCTAATATCTTGTATCTGAAATCATCCTGAAGAACATCAGTAATTTCTTTAATATCATCTTGTGTAATAGTTCCAGTTGGAGCTATACTCTTGAAATGATAGAACAAGTCTGCATGCTCTAGAAGAAGTTCTTGGAAATTATGTTTGGCATTTTCAATCAGTTCTCTTTGATGTGCATCATATATTTGCTGGCAATCATGTTCAGAAAGTGCTTCAAAGCATTCTCTTCCCATAAATAAAACTCTAACCTCTGACAGATGTTTTCCAGGAGTAACATAACCTGTATCTTCGAGTAATTGTTTGAATTGTTTCTTCCACTCCAGTCTCTTCTGTTCTTGCTGTAGTAAATTAATATGATTTTTGAACACAGTTTCTGCCTCACTAGTATCCAATACATCAAAGGGTATACGAGTTTCTTCATTATCTTCTCCCAAGCACTCCGACCACGGTAAATCTTCAGGACGCTCAAAAAAATATTGAGAAAAGTTTGGGTGTGTCTTGAGATACTGTTGGATAGATGGCCAATCCATGTCTGTGAAGGTGTTGAAACCTGGAATCAATTCGTGCAATACATCTGGTAGCATCTCCATATAGTGTGCTATTTGTTTAGCTAACTGTTCATCTTTGAGTTTTTTAATATGCCTCCTAAATAACCTTTGGGTACCATCTAATCCAAATAATTGAACAAAGTGACTCCATTCTTTGTGTGAATTCAATTTTTTTACGGTTTGAGACCATAATGCATGATAATCAGTCACATGAACTCTGATCAACCTCATAAATGCCTCGCTTGCTGCATCCATTATTTCTTTTCTAGTTAGTGCTGCTTCCATGTAAGAAGAGACCTTAGACCTTACTTTAGTTTTGTCAATCATCTGAGCAAGTAACATGAAACATATATCAATATTAACACTATCATGAGCAGAAGACTCTACCATTGGAATGTTATTTTTATATTCATTTCGGGAAATCAATTTGTGAGCTTCTCTAACGTAGACGTCACTGGCATCATCATTTTTAGTAGTTACAAATACAATTGGCTTTTTGGATTTCATAACGTTGTTCAATATAGCTGCTACAAACTCTACTTGCTTTTCTATACTTCTACTTGGCACAATACTAACGTCAAAAACACATATAAAACCCTCAATATTTAACTTCCCGTCTGGTAACACTCTTTGTTCATATTCTTTTTCGATGCCTAATTGATTCTTACATATGTACATCAGTTTTTCAGCTGATGTTATTTTCGTTGCAGCACAGCGTTTCACGTAGGGTTCCATTTTTCCTCCTTTAAAAGGTTGAAAAGAGGCATCGTCAATGAATTCAGTTTGTTCGATAACACTGAACTGATAATCAACTCCTTCTTCAGAAGTTTTGATAACTTCTCCCCAATATAAAAAGTGATCATTATTGACTACACGTCCACTGAAGTCAGTCTGACTCAAAACAGAAATGTGATCAATATTATAATCTTCAGCATGAGGTCTCATAAAGCGATTACAAAAACAAGATTTACCTACACCGGCATGTCCTTTGTCTTTCTCAACACCTGACAAGCCGACAACAGATACATTTATGCTTCTTATTGTTTCTCCTTTTCTCGCCATCTTGTGATGTTGCATAGGAACAGCTGTAACAAAAGTAAAATCTTTCAAAAATTCTTAGCAGGTTGCACTCAAAATGTGAATGGGGTATAAAGAAGTACAAACTGAAATGTTCAGCAAATTGGAAATATATATGGCAATAAGTTACAATATAATGTCTTCTGGATAGAGGAACATTGCCTATACCCCATTCATCAGCGCGAGACTAGAGTAACCAATTAGCCAGAGTGATGTGATGATTCGGACAGGGAACAGATGGTTTCAAAGCTATCTGTATTGACCTACACATGCACTGATGAGAGGCAATACCTCGAAACTAGTCTGCAACTGATATTCATTTGTCTATACTAAAACCTCAGATTAATAAAAAACATTGATCTGAGACTTAAGAGGACGAAGCAATTATGATCTCTTGTTTCAAAAATGACTATGTTTAGTTTTCATTTGTTCATTTCAAGGTATTCTGTTACTCTATTTAAAGAATTATTCATCTTTGGTTGTATTTTGGGACAACTGTCACAATTCGAATGAATAAAGTTTCAGAGTAACAGGTTCTTACGTGACAACTTGGTTATGTGCTAACAAAGTTGTTGCATTATATGCTACAGTTCTACTATATAGCTGAAACCGTGAAAACATGATGCGCACTCGTCCAGTGATGAGCGACTCAACATGAAAGTACGCGCAATTTCACATGCTCAGCTGGGTTTGTCGAACTGTAGATGCTGACTGCCAAAAAAATTATTACGGTACAAACAGATTGAGACTTGACTACACCACTGGATTCGCGACATTTTGAAATGCTTTTTGTTGAAATTACGTTGAAATGCGTCACTCCATAAGAAAGTTACAGTGGTATAAAATTTGAGAAAATGCCGTTAAATTAACCCACCACTTCAATTTCAAACCTTTTTTCAGAACCTTGACTCCGCCACTGGGTACATGAAGTCTCAAAATACCACTAATCAGCATTTCATCGAAATCTGTCAATAAATAAAAAAATTAAAAATTATGAGATAAAATGATATTTTCCTGAAATTCCATTAAAATGTTATTAAAATTTTATTATCTTATGATTTTCTCATTTATAAACAGATTTCGATGAAATTCTGACCAGTGATATTTCGAGACTTCCTCAATCCAGTGGCGTATTCCGAATTTTGATGAAAGTTTTGAAATTGAATTGGTTGGTTGATTAAACAGCATATTTCTCAAATTTCTTTCGCCTATAACTTTTTTATTGATTGACCAATTTCAAGGGCATTTTAACACGAACTATTTGAAAATGTGGCAGATTTTTTAACTTGAAAAATAAGAATAGTTGGTCCTGAAAATGGAGATTTATTCATGAAATTTGGTAATCTAGTGGACTTTTCGAATGTCTACCTAATGAAATAAAAATCACCCCAATCGGTTTTCCATTTTAAATGGGTCACACTGTATCATGTAAACCACTTCTTCTGGGTGCATTTTGCATTGAATAGCATGCAGAATTTTGTGGAATTGAATTATTGAAAATAAAAACTGCGTTGGTAACATCATATGAATTCATCACACTTTTGCAATAATACATTAGATTCCATCTCATCACACCAAGAGATTATTTTTTTTTTTGCTTTTCGTGAAATATGAAGGTTGCTATTAAAAACCTAGTGGTTGAAGTAATACACAATGTAATCCATAACCTAGAAAATGGTAAATACACTGATCAGATGAAAAAACATGTTCCATGGTATACCCCACAGTTCAATTAATAACATTTTCTATCAGTTACTACCCAGCACAATTATCTGTTTTGCAGATGATACCACATATTAGAATCAAATTCTGATATTGATATATTACTAAAATAAACAAAAGAAATCGAAGAAAAAGTAAAAACTGGTTTGCTTGTAAGTAACAAATTGAAATTAAATAGGGATACCACCCAAAATCTCCTAATCTCTTCAAATAACACACCAACTAGTAATAACCACGTCAAACTGCTTGGCATAACCATTGAAGATTCGATCAAATGGGAAGATCACATTGATCAACTCTGCAAAAATTCTCCACTCAATCATTTCTACTCCGTCAGATGATGAATAATAATAATAATAATAATAATAATAATAATAATAATAATAATAATAATAATAAATATACTTTATTGCCCAATGAGTAAATCTTATTGACCGTCTAAATAAATGTAAAAAAAAAATGTTGTTATTTCCATCAACCGGCTGTCCCCTTATTAGCAACCCTCAGAAGTCTTTGAGAGACTTGTGCAAGCTAAGGAAAAACATGAAGTCAACGAAGAAAGTTTCAAAACCTCGAACACTATTAACCACATACTATTCATTATTTCACACCGACTAATATACGGGATACTGCTTTGGCGTAAATCTACTAATGCCCCAAGAGCATTCCTTGTGCAAAAAATTAATTATAGCTGGTGTTACTTTGAATGAACGCTGCCAACCACTCTTCAATAAATTGAAGATAATACCATTGCCCTGTTTATATATATTCCACACTTTACTTCAAATTCACAACAAAAAAAGTTCATAGTCCACTCAGTCAGACCTCCATGATTACCCCAAATGCAGGAAAACTCCGGCAGCCAATGGTTAGGTTCAATATGTCAAGGCGTAACTAGCTGGAATTCAAAATATACAGTGTCCAGCATAAAGTTCGCAGCATATGGAAAACTTTTTTATTATTGATTTCTCAAAAAAAGCATTCTTGATAAAAACTTTGCTTCATCTCAAACCTAAATTGCAAACACCAGAATTGAATTATTTACGACACTATACGAGGGAGATTAAAAAACATGCATTGTTTTCAAAAAAATATGATCCCATCACTTTATTTTTCACGGTAGAATTAAAAGTTAAGGGAAAATATTGTCCAAAATCGTAATGTCGAAATTCAAATCAAAGCCACCTAACCTAACCTAACCTACTTCTATTTAAGATTGTCAATGGACTTAGCAACAGTCCGGAGCTCCTCTCTAAAATATCCCTATTTGTCCCCAGTCGGGCAACTAGACAGGTACAAACCTTTTACGTTGCATTTCACAGATTCAACTACTCATACCACAGCTTCATCTCCAGATCTCTGCGATTGGCCAACTCCTTGGACAATCTTCAAATCTTTAACATATCAGTCCCTCGCTTTAAAAACCATATTCTCGATCTTGCTATTTGATGTTTGATATTTAATACTCTATATTCACAGCTTTTGCTCATTTGTTGGGATTAGTGCTACTTGGCCTACACGAATCAGACTTGATTATATTGCTACTAAAGTGTACTTATTTTCCCATCTTCTCTTCTTCTATTATTTGACTTACTTGTAAAACTGCATCTGTACTAATCACATAATTTACCTTCTAACCACTTTATTGTATTGTATTACCTATTTATATATACTACTGTAATATTTTAACCTGAATTGGGCTTGCCCGTTTAAATAAATAAATAAATAAGATCAATTAGGCCCACTTAGAATTTTTTCCAAGGTCAAAAATCCAAAAAACATACTAGCGATTTTTTTAAACAGAATTTGACGACGCCATTGGATTCACGACATTTTCAAATGGTTTATATGAAAATAACGTAGGAATGCGTTCATCAATAAAAAAGTTATATGGGAATAAAATTTAAAAATTACGTCAATAAATCAACCCATCACTTCAACTTCAGAACTTTTATCAGAACTCTGGCTGCACCACAGTATTCAGAATATTTCGAAATATGTTTGGTCAGAATTTCATCAAAATCTATTCATAAATAAACAAATTATTAAATAATAAAATAAATTTTTTCTGAAATTCCACCAAACAACATTCTTTTCAAATTTTATTATTTTATCATTTTCTTAGTTATGAATAGATTTTGATAAAATTCTGGCGAATATATTTCGAAATATTCTGAATCCAGCGGTGTGGTCAAAATTTTGATAAAAGTTCTGGAATTGAAGTTTTGGGTTGATTAATGACATAATTTTCAAATTTCATTCCCATATAACTTTTTATTGATGGACGTATTCATACGGAATTTTCACATTTGAAAATGTCGTGAATCCAGTGGCGTCGTCAAATTATATTAAAAATATCGCTAGTATGTTTTTTGGATTTTTGACCTTGAAAAAAATTCGAAGTAGGATTTGAATTTTTTTTATTTTGAATTTTTGGCTCCCAACTAGAACTATTGATGCTCCATCTATTGAAAAACAAACTTCTGAATCAGATAATAAATAACAGTTTCAGAGAGGTGGCCCTCTTTCAAATGGGTCACTCTGTATATACAGGCACAGAGCACAGGGTGAACTACGACCAATTATTGAAACTTATACAGTGTGTTCTCCCCAACAAAGGTAGTGGAAAATTGAGTGAAATTTGGACCAAATAAATTACCTTTTGTATATGCAGGAAAGCGCCGCTCCTGAATTTCAACATGTGTACAGTCAGACTTATTCCTTCGTTTCTCCTTCATCAAGCGTGGGACTTAATTTAGTGACTTAATATGACTTTTAGTTATGAATCCCAATAGGAAATTGCAACAATAAAAGATTTTTGTGAGCACTGCACAGCACAATATGAGAGTTGAATAAACAATGCTAAGCTTTTAGTGTGCACCAACCTCGGCACCAACACACTGTACTTTTGAGGACAAATTACACTTAGGCCATAGGGTATTATAGTCTTTTGAATGATCTAATACAGAAATACGTAGAAATAGAAATAATGTATCGGTATAAACAACTCTAATTCAATAAACTCAAATTGTGTTCAATTCAGCAGGGTATTGTCGACGGTTGGCAATCAAAAAAATTATAAAAATGATCTCGAATTTCTCTCATATTTAACAGGAGTGTTTCCACATGATAGAATAGTACACCATTTAATTTTCAGTAATTATTCATAGTTTACCCTGTATAAGATAATCAATTCTCTAATGCAAAGTTTCAACTAAAATTGTGTGGAATAGTATCATTAGATGGAAGATATTCAACAAAAAAGTTTATAACTTATTACTATGAAGAATATTTTTTTATATAATAATTATACCTACATCAATAAACATAAATTTACTGACACACACATAGTAGTCTTGTTGATATTTTAAATAACGTTTGATTCTACTACTCATAAAATTAGTAAATACAAGTGGATTATGCCATTATACCCCAATTAACATTTTATACCTATATATAATTAGACGAAAAAATGTACTCACTTTGATGACGATTACAGTTGGTGGGCAACCAAGAACATCTTAGTTAATGGAATATCGGTCTTCAAATTCTCCAAACTCGCACAACCATTGAAATATCGTTTGGAGTGAAATTCCTAAGAGCCATTATCTTCCATGACAAGTTTCAACACTGCACATATGGAATTACTAGTTATCATATATGATAACCATTTAAGTAATTTTAGTTTCAATACAATTTTAACAGAGGTGTCCAATTACAACATCCTTCACTTCAATTGCAATCTACAAAATTGTTGACCACCCACCGCCTTAAAGAAGCCATTACATTAACATGACATGAATATGACAGATTGACAGTCCAAACGACGTACAACATTCGTCAATCGTCATATGTCAAAACTCTCTGTGTCTTCTGTCTTGCAGCCTCAGTGTAATAAAATACCATAGAGATGCCTTTTCCATCCTTCTCTAGAAGGCAACATTACTTTGTTTGTAAGTCCGTATTCAATCGGATAGTTTCGTGTATGCCCGCTCATTTCATTCAGATCTTTCATACTCAAAAAGTAAACAAATTGTCCATAACATTTCATCACCCGTCACCTCTCTCGCAATCAAATTGTATAGAAATGGACAGTTGTTCATGTTCACTTCAAAACAGCTATTTGTATAGGTATAGGCCAAGGACAATCTTGTCTTTAATCCTTGGGTATAGGCATGCCATCTCTATGTCTTTTATTACTCTGAGCTTGCAGTCCATTGGCTTCATTTCTGAAACTATGAACACTAAAGAATATCACCACTCAATTTATTTTCCAAAAATCGATTAATAATGAGAAAACAACTGAAATAGATATACTACCGCTTATGGCAAGAAACACCCGATCTACTTTTTATCAGTTCAACCAGATAATTATAGATGTCACACCCTTTGCGAGACTGCGAATAGTGTGTGAAAAGATAAACAACCTGACAAATAACTCACTTTAGGGCCACACGGCACAGAACTTCAATTTCTGTGTTTGCGGTTAGTAGCCCCAGCGGATAATTTCTGTATGATCTTTGCCACTCCTACTAGGTTCTCTCGTTTGCATCGAGGTGTAGCACATTCTTTCACCTGGGGTGGGATTCTGTGGATCATTCTATTGTCGATGGAAAAAGTGAGATGATATTATGGTTGAATTAATGGGAGAGAAATAGACAAAACTGTCGACAATAGAATGCATGACAACAATTCAACCAATCAGAACATTTTTTTATCCAATCAGAACATTTTTCGTACCATCGGATTGTCGGATATCGTATGTATGAAAATCCGGCCTAAACCTGCTTACGTGTGTTCGTGTTGTGTGTTCTGTGCTCTGCCCTCTGCCTCCCTCAGCTGATCTGATCTGTCAGGACCATAAGGAATTGAGGTTAATTATTTGGCTATTTGTCAAAAGTTTAGGTGTTTATTGTTTATTGAAGATGGTAAAGTTGTATTGTATTAGCGTTTTATACAAGGGTCCCACTTCAGCTACCTGGTTGAAATCTGCATTCGAATTGCAAACATTCAACTTTTTTCAAAGAGGGTCAGTTCAGGAATTTATGACATTTTTCTGTAAAACTATCGTCGAAAGAACGATACCAGCCTCTAGACAGTCAGTGAAGGAAGGAGGTAAATTATTTAAAAATTGTTTTATTGAACAATAATTTATTTTCACATTTTTCAGAATATTTGTGTAATGTTTACGTTCGTTCCGATAATTTGGCTGGGGTTGTTATATCGGACCATGAGTATCCATCCAGAGTTTCACACACATTAATAACAAGACTTCTAGATGAATTTGCTGAAAGAATACCTCCTGCAAATTGGCCCAATCTTCAAGAGAAAGATGTGGCATTTCCACAAGTAACTACTTATCTAACGAAATACCAGAACCCTCGAGAGGCTGATGCAATAACTAAAATACAGGAAGACTTAGATGAAACGAAAATAATTTTGGTAAGTGAAATTGTTCAAATTACTTGACATTAGTAAATTAATGGAAATAGAAGTGGAAATTGATTAATAGTAGGTAACATTTAATGATGGCCATTAAGACATGATCATGTCATTAAAAGGAAATATTATGAACATTAAAAATTAAATTAAGAAAATATTTTGTAAACTACCATAAACAGAAATGTGTAAAAAATAAGAGATACAATTTCAGATCGCCATCAATGCCAACGTCAAGCCCAATGGCAAACGGCGAGCAGAACGTCAAGTTTATGAATCAGCCTTAATGCAGAACATTTTTTGTCCACAATCTTCACAGAATTTACCAATTCTGAAATTAAATTTGATAACAATGCTAACAAGGTGCATATTCTCTACTGTAAATTGAAGCATAAGAATTTTTCGAAAATGGAAAAAGAATCCTACAAGCAAAATGAAGAATATTTTTTTGTAATATCTTACAGAAATCTACTTCCCCGGCACACTGAACGTTCAACTACATCTGATAGATATTGTGACTAAGTACCTAAGAAGAAATAATCCTAAAGTGAAAATAGGCGTTTTCACTCAGATATGATATTTTAATTATGATATTGATTATGAACTTATTATAACTTTTATTTATTTATTTATTTAAATAAATAAATAAATAAATAAATAACTTGTTAGTTGTCCAGTTAACTTTACTGGTTGGATAGAAGCAATCCATGTCATGGAATTGAATCCTGCCTTTTGTTAGGATTTAAGCTCATTTCTGTACCTACAATAAAAGCATTCCCCATTATTATGAATTAATTACAGACATCTATGAATTCATTGATGCCAGAACTGGACCTGTTTCGGTAGGTCTCGAATACATTTTTTAATTATTTTTTCTGTTTTTACAAAAAAAGTTTTTCATTTTTATGGTGGGATTTTTTTCCATTTTCAAAAAATTTATATTTTTCAATTTCCAGTAGAGAATGTTTCCCTTTTCAACAAGAGACCTTGAACGATGGTAAATAGTCACTAATGTTTGTCTTTCAGCCGGAGATTATTCGACATCTAATTTTATGAACGTCCTATTCATATTTTCAAATAAAAATCAGAATGCTAACATTCTCTTTGTTGATAATGAAGAAATATTCTACAACACATCTGTTCCTATGCATTGTAGGTGTATTTAATTATCTCTAGAGATTAGATAAATATTCTCACACTCCTGTAAATAGCAATAATAACTTCATACTTGATTGTCATCATGATGAAAAGATTCGAATTAACTATAACAAATTATTGTTTGTTACAGTTCCATTTGATACTAGATATTTAAAATGTTTGATCGAAGAAAAAGTTTAGTCTGTTACTGGATTAGATGAAAATTCGCGATGCTCATGGTTCCTCACGCTCACCTGCGGCTCACGTTTGGAACTCTCCACTTTCAACGAATTTTCATTCTAACCTTATTACGGAATATACTATTCTTTATCTACGACCAATATAACCCCCCGAAATTTAGCAATACCACTTGATTAATCACTGAATATATCTTGTTGAGATGTATTTTGGGTTGCAGAGATTGAAATTGCACTAAAGATCTGCTCAAACCAGTCATTAATTTTTCCCGCTTTTCTGGTGCTGGAATAATGATGAGGGAATAGTAAGAAAATCGGTCTTGAATCAATTAGTATATTGTAAACCGAGCCTGGCCACTTCTTAAAAGCACTTTACTATCGTGGTTTTCACATACATCCATAATTTTATTTATGAAAAACTGACAAGTTAACTTCAAACAAACATCAAATATGACAACTTATGATTTAATGAATTTGCAGATATTGACAACTGCTAACAATTCATTATTATGCTGACGTTTAATGACGTCGCCACCTAGCATGAAAATGTAAAATTTATTTTCTCGGCTAGCCGTAGAAAAGGTAACTTCTCTCCGTAAAGCCAGTAAAATTCAACTTTCTTCTTACAGAGTACAAAAAAAAATGTTATTTACTGCCAGTGTTAATAAAATATTGTCAAAAGTGTTTTTATATTATGATTCAATGATGGAGAGTGGATAATGAGGTGGAAAGTGATATGGAAGATGCATTTTCCTGTACACCCCTAGGTTTTTAGTTACAATCCAGTAATATTTGTGACTTTTTGAATCCCAATCTTTTCTAATTCACATTTATTAATTTTTTTTTAACAATTCATACATGTTGTTTCAGCATAATACAATTCAAGCAGTTTTGGAAAGAGGGGAGAAGTTGGATGATTTGGTATCTAAATCTGAAGGACTGAGTATGCAGTCGAAGGCTTTTTATAAAACAGCAAAGAAAACAAATAGTTGTTGTACGTTTAGTTAAGTTATTTATTGTCATTCCAATAATGCCTGTTGAGATGTGTTGATGGATGTATAAATATTTTATATGATTTTTGTAACTGTGTCTGAGCAATGTGTTGTGGCAAGAATATAGGTATACATCAAAAATAAATAAATGTTGAACATGTCATACAATGTGAAATAAAAAGGATACCTACCATGACCATGACCATGACCATGATCAGTACCTCCATTTGTCTCTTCTCAAATCAGGCAATTTTAGCTAAGTTAGGTTCCGTGATCCTTCTCACTGAACAGTCACAGTCCACCTGTGGTCGTTTTGTTGTTAGGGAAATAATGCCTATCACTCGCAGTATGGCATTAAAAGATAGGGAGAAAATATCAGAGGATTCCACACCTCCCATTTTTGAGAAAGTTCATTTTCTCACACCCCAGGAATATCTAAATGCGTTCCGTAAGAGCGGTGCAGACCTCCAGGGGGCGCTGCCGTTCGCTGGGAAACAACTTCAGAGAACTCCTGATTGCTGCTCGCCTGGGAGAGCATTCACAGACCCCGAGATGAACTTTGAGCTATGAGAACTCTTTGGGAGATTTTCACAATTCCCAACCCGTGAATAGAAGCCATCATATCCTTAAACAGAAATTTCCGTTAAAACGCAACTGTGTTCAAGCCAAGCTTTTGTATATAGGGATATTAGGATTAAAGGGCGTAATGAAGATGTTCGTGAATTTGAAAGGGGACGATTCGGTGTACAGCGGGAATCCAGTGTGCCTATGGATTTTCGTTTTACACGAGCGGATGCCCCAGGTAGATTTAATGAATACGATGCAGATTATAGTGTAAGCTTTCGGGGAGAGGCCTTTCAGGTCCCCGAAAGAGATGTTATGAGTGAAACGGCACTTAGCCGATAAAGAGAAAATTGTCGAACTATTCGCAAGCCCACAAATGCCTGTGATGCACTCAGTAACTTACTTCGTCGTCATCGTGAACCAACGGCCGAACTGTCGGCCTACTTGGAAAGAGAGAATATAATGAATTTGTTGGAAGGGTATCAACAGGAGTATGGAATATCGGCGCCAGCTCATCGGAGGAGATGAGCTGTGTCCCGCAGAAGACGATGTCGCGTTCGTGGATCCGGAGGAGAATGGAGGAACAGTAGTTGATCGCCGTGGGAGGCGAGACCTCGTCGAAGAAGATTTCTAAAGGACGGAAATCAATCTACATGGAGAACAGCGATGACGAGGAATTCCGAAGGATTGGATATCGGGGTCGGCACGTCGCAGGAGACGAGCCGTACCCCGGAGTAGCCAGAAGTTGGTAGGCGTGACGACTCACCGGTTGGGGTAAGGGGTGGTGGAAGGCTCTTCTAGAGAGTTCCTTGCCGAGTGCAGGCAGGGATCTTTGGATGAGCGGGCCAGTTGCGCATACAACTACCAGGACGCGGCGCTGGTTGCGAGGCACAAGGAGCGGATATCGGTTGAAAACCAAAGATGGCCGAGAGTAGGGACGGTCCCAGGGGATCGTCCACGTGGTTGGTTCTCGCCCCTGAGGGTGAGAATTTGAAAATATAAACCCCCCAAAAAACATTTATTTGTTACAAAACACATTTCGACATGTTACACATAGCAGTTTGGTTTTTGAATAAAAATCCAGTATATTCATTACTACACCAATAGGTTCCAATTGGTTTCAAGGGTAGGTAGTCCATATATGTTATACACGTTTTGAATGCTTTAGTAAATAGGCTATATAGAGCTTTTCCTCTATTAGCAAAATCACATAGCATATTGCACTTCAGAAGATCTCCATTTTTCCTCTGTATATATTTGGAGAAAGGCTCAGCAGCAATGCTTGACGTTTTGCAAAAAATTTGGGCATCTGCTATATTGCCATAATAGTCTATCAAACGTTCGTATGTTTTAGAAGGAGCTCTTGCAGTTGTTTGAATTTTCTCGTTATTTTTAATTGCTTCCAAAGTATATATAAGATGCACATAAATACAAGTTAACAGGGGAGCCTTCCAAGGAACCCCCGAAATCACCTTCCTGGGGACCTCGCCTGCCATTCGCAAGAAGTAACTAAAGGGCCACATTCAAGGGGGAGCCAGAGGAACCCCAATGGCACTTCTGAGTTGGCTCTAGGTGCGAAGGCGCCCGTTATCCGGGAATAGGCTACCAGAGGAACCGTAGGTACGCCCACAACAAAAGTTAGCAGGGGAACCTTACAATGGACCCACGAATCCACGATAACGAACAGCATTCAATATTTCTGAAACTAATGACACTATATATGAAAATTTGGCGAAACACATCAATTTACATATCAAGAAGGACAACTATTGAGGTATTTGTTGTTGTAGTATGACATTGAATTTTAAATAGCACTCCCACTCATGCCACCATTTTTTAAATGAAAAAAAGGTACACCTGTTTTTTGTTTCTCAACCTAACGGCTGCACTGAAAGTATTTAATTTATTAAATCAAACAAATGCAAGTTTCCAAAGAGATTGTGTTCACTGTGGCATTCATTTTAAGGTGCGTATTCATTAGTGCTGCTCGGTTCAAGCTCAGTCTGCGTCATGCTGCGTAATGTTAGCACGCCATTCTGTTCTTGCTCAAATCAGCGTCCACACTATCCCAGCATTTGCTAGTTCGGTGCTCATGCGGAACGAATGCTCTAGTGAATACGCACCTTTGAAATATTTAATGACTCACTCCGGTCTCAGGCCGCTTCCTGACGGGTCGGTACAATATCGGTACGGCAGTGGTGTACCTAGGTCACCAGATCTGACACATATCGATTTCCTTCTCTTGGGTCACTTGAAATCTCAGTTGAACTCAAACATACGATTATACACGAATGTATGACTATTCCACCAGAGACCTTTCAAGAGGTCTGAAGGTTAGAAGAGATATCGAATCTATTGTCGGCACTTCAAAGGAGATACAAAATGTTGGAAAGGTTTAAAAATTATTGAAATTGTTAAATCGACAATGTCGAAGTACCCTTCGACCTTTGCACCATGTGGAAAATATAAGCCAAAATCTGACAGAAAACCACTACTTCCCTGGCTAATACCACTACGGACATTGACAGATTACTTACCCTAGCACCTTTCCCAACCAAATGATGGTTAATCTGCTATATAATTACAATAAGCATTTACAACTGAGTTGCACAAATATCTGTCAGATGTAATTCAATGTCTGTCGTATCAGCCAGGGAAGTAGTTGTTTTCTGTCAGATGTTTGTCTCATATTTTCCACATGGTGGAAATATTTGGAGAGAAGGCTACTTCGACATTGTCGATTTTTCAATTTCATTTATTTAACAAAAATTACTTGAATAATACATAATTCAGTCATTCCTGCAATTGGAACGACGAAAATAGCGATACCGGTGTTGCAATCAGACAAATAAAAGCAATTATAAGGTCTTGGTCTGTCAATTAAAACTGTCATGATATCCTAAGAGAAATCAACTTGAAAAAATACAATTTTGTTATTTTATTAAAACGAGTTCGTAGAAAAAGTAAGGTATTTAACGCGTTGATAAAGTTCCCTAGAAACTCGTTTATTAAACACTCGTTACTGAAAGGACCTTTATAACACTTGTTACATAAAATACAATTTTTAATGTCTTGATTTCAACACAGTTCCATATATCTCATGATTCATTTTTCTAATTTCTGTTAGATACTGATGTTTAGATCTACCAGTGAGATGAAAATTATCTGTACAGTAACTGTTTCTAAGGGGAAAATACAGAAAAAGTTGTAACGAAATATTCGTTACTCTCATTTCATTCCATAGCTCTCAAGTTAAGTCCATAAAAAAATATATTATTATTCATCTCTATTACTACTGATACCGTATGAATACAAACCAGTATTAGTAGCGACATCTAACGAAATATTCGTTACTCTCATTTCATTCGATAGCTCTCAGATTTAGTCGATAAAATCCATTACTATTGATACCGTGTAAGTATCAATCAGTATTGGTAGCGACATCTATGAAGTGTGGTTTGAAGATCGCTCTCCGTCAACACTTCGCAAACCCGCGCATGTCAGAAGCGCCGCTTGAAACTCATTTCTGAATTTTGGATGAAATGTATTGACAATTCTTCCCTCTAGCATATGCCATCTTTAGTTCACGAGTTATGTGAAGAAGAAGAAATCAGGTGGAGTGGAGAGGGGAAGAATTTTGACATAGAGGGATGCGGAAATGAGATGGGGGGAGATTGATGTGAAAGAGGTCGAGAGGTTGACTCGTAGGTCTGATGTCGAAGTGACAAAAAGGTGAAAAATCCAAAGTAATTCATATCCATCGGTGCTGATTTTGATAAAAGTTATCAATCTTGTGATTCGAAGTGAGCTGAGGTTTGGCCTGAAGCATAAATAAATGGTCCCAACATCTTCTATGTAGAGATAACGCTTTTTCGAATAGTGTGGAACACATGTGGAGTTTCCAGAGTCGACACGACCACATGGAATTGTATGGAATAGTTGGCGATTTCAAGAAGATGAGTGGGATCCCATCGTGATATTGATACCACAAATTTTAGCATCGAACATCGAAGATTTTCTGTAAGTCACTTTGATTATTGCACATCACCGTGGAGAACCTCGAGTTTCCCGATCAATTCAGCTTGAGCTTCAAGGATTGAACATTTCATATTCGAACTTTACGTCCAGTTAACAAAAAGTTCGAGTTGATCATCACATGTTGAGTGCATGGACGATAGTAGGGTCATAATTTTTTTTTCTAACATATCTGTAAATTTGGTACAAACAAAGTAATTCATCTATATTCGTTCCAACTGCTATGATAAGTGACTAGTAATTTTCTAGTTTGTGATTTATAATCAACATCATCTCGCTAAGACCTATTCAGTAGTGATTTCAAGTTTGTTTTTAATAATTGATGCATCAATAACTCATTGTTACATTTAGGAGATAAGTTATCAATATTATTATCTGTAAGGGAACACATTTTATTCCATTGTATAACGATATTTAATGATTGATATCGAGTGAAGTGCGAAACACTAATATTTGTAAATCGTGTTTCATGACAAACATCTTGGACGAGGAGCATTCCCACTGAACACGCTGTTCGCTGCCATCTGGTATCCAAAGTTCTTGAAGGGGAGTGAATAAAAAGGGGTCCTCCATAGTTAACACCAGAGCAAATACACCAGGAAATGGTAGGAACCACGTACACAATTTGAAGGTATACTTGGTAGTCAACAGACAAATTCAGTGAAGAGACGTTCCAAATTCAAAAACAATATTGATCATTTAAACATATGAGTCAGTACATAATCTAACATCAATTATTTAAACACTACAGTTCACACCTGAGTGAATGGGTACCTAACCTCGTTTACATTTGTTAATAAAATTATATTGTTATAAATTATAGTTTTCTTGCTCAGCTGGTTACAGAAGGAAGTTCTATTATCTTTATTATCTTACCTATCTTATCTATTAGGTTATTTGTAGTTTTTCCCCTTAAATTAAAAATTGCTGGCGTCCAGCCATTGCAAATATAAAAAAATTCAAAATTTAATTTACTTGCCTGTCACCTTAAAAATCAGAAACTGGCAAGATAGTCCAAAGAACCTACACCGTTCACTACTGACTAGCCTGGGTAGTAAAAGTAGGGCAGACTACATTACATAATTTTGGCGCCTCAACGTTTTAGTGACTTATAAAAAAAAAATTTTTTTGAACAATAGTATTTGCTTTGGCAAACATCTCTACCTTCTCTTCTGTATCAGATAAGCAATTTAACTCTGATAACTTTAACTTTGTAATTGAAAACTCATTACTGAATTTGTCATTTCACAATTATTTTTCATATCTTAGTGACATATATCTATCTTTCGAGTTGCTATTCACCTATCGTATCGAACTGATATTTTTCATATCGTTTATTTTTGAAGAGCAACTCACCTATCTTACTAATCTGATCATAGCTTTTTATCGTTATATGACTTACCGTACCTTGTCTATTTGACTTTTGATTAAATATTCATCTTGCAATATGGAAGTAAATCATCTAAAAGCTAAAGAACTCGATTATGAAATAAAGATAAGAAATATAGAACCAAAAGGGGACTTAGATAAACGTAGAAAAATTTTGAGAGGACTTCTGAGTCAGGAGAGTTCAAACCGTAGTTTTTCTGGTGCTTTCACTGTTTGTTATACCTTTGCTGAAGATGTATCCCTAGTCAAAGAAACGTTAGTTGATTTAAAAGCAAAAATTGATTCCTATACTCATAACGTTGTTGAATACAAGAGATTATCTACTAGACTTTTGCATTTATCTGGAAGAATTCATAGACTTGAATTTACTGATGATAATGAGGAGGCAATTAAAAAAGCACTTCATTTAGAGCTTGTAGAGCTCGAAGGAGACTTAGCTGTTAAAGTTTCTAGCGGTACATCTATTCAGACATCAACTCCAACAGGCCCTAGTCATCAGCCTCCCCAATTTAATTTTCCAAAGCCTGTATTGCCTTATAAGTGGAACATTCACTTTAGTGGGGATCGTAAAGAATCTCTAGTTTCTTTCTTGGAAAAAGTTGATGCTTTCAGCTTTGCTCGTAATGTCTCTAAAGACGATCTATTTTTATCTGCTGGAGATTTATTTAAAGATCAGGCTTGGACATGGTATAACAATAATAGGAAAAGGCTAGGAAACTGGGATGAACTTGTACAAAAACTTAAGGATGATTTTCTACCATACCATTACGATGAAGATCTGAAACGAGAGATTAGTAATCGAACGCAAGGTTCTTCCGAAAGAGTTACCATGTACATTACCTCTATGGAGGGACTTTTCAATAGACTAAAAACAAAACCATCTGAGAAAGAAATGGTAAATACCATTCAAAGAAATTTACTACCTCATTATATGCCACATTTAGTTTTGAAGGACATTAATACTGTCTCTGAGTTGAATAGTTTGTGTAAAAAATTGGAAGAAGCTTGTGAATGGTCTGACAGATATAAACCTCCTCCAGTATCTAAAACAAATTTATTGGAACCTGACTTAAGTTGTCCTACTCAACAAGAATCAAAGAATCTGCCTTTTATAAGCAAATTTGTCAGCAATAGAAATGTTTCTGCCTTAAACTCTACTACTTGTTGGAACTGTTCTCGTAGTGGACATATCTATACTGAATGTAGATCTCAGAAGACCTTGTTTTGCTTTGGTTGTGGAAGAAAGGGTATTGTAAAATCAAAATGTTTTAAATGTACTCCAAAAAACGTACAAGCTGGCACAGCAGGTCTGGACGCTGTGGTGGCCAGCAGTTCAAGCCCAGACACCTCCACAAACAAATCCAAAAAGAACAAAGCAAAATCAAAACAGTGAGTTCTGCAGAATGGCAGAAATGGCTAGCTGTTGTTCGTAATTTTGTTTCTAAATCTCCTATATTACCTGAAAAGTCAAGTTCTAATCTCAGTGTACCTCCAATTAATCCAATTTTTGAGAACAAAGTAAGTGATAACCGTCCTTATCTAAGAATCCACATCTATGATGACGAAGTTTCGTGCCTTGTAGACTCTGGGAGTTGTCATTCTATCTTAGGTTCATATGGTATGTTCCTTTTAAAAAAGTGGAACATTACTGTCATTCATGACACTCCCTTACAAGTAACTACTGCGGATGGTGTATCACAAGAATGTTTAGGCCATGTATATCTTCCTAGTTTATTATTAGGGCAAAATAAATGGATTAAATTGTTGGTTATCCCTTCCTTGAAACATACAATTATCTTAGGAATAGATTTTCTTAGGAAATTCCAGGTGAAAGCAAATTTTTATGATTTATCTTATACCTTACAGAATAACGATGAAATTTGCACTGTCAATACTATCCAATCATATGAGGATTTGACCAAGGAACAACAACTTAAGTTAAAAATAGTTGTGGATTCCTTTTCTGAAATTTCTCCTGCTGATAGTATTGGTAAAACACATTTACTACAGCATCATATCGAAACAGGTTCTGCAAAGCCTATTCGACAGCGTCAATATCCCTTGTCCCCTGCCATGCAAGTGCATCTAAATAAAGAAATTGATGAGTTGTTGAAATTGGGCATTATTCAACCTTCACAGTCTCCTTGGTGCAATCCATTATGGCTAGTAGAGAAGCACTCTGGTGAATATCGAGCTGTTCTAGATTCTAGAAAGTTGAACTCGGTCACGGTCACAGATGCTTATCCTATGCCTCTTATTGAGTCTATAGTGTGCAAATTGAGAGATGCCAAATTCCTATCTTCTGTTGACTTGAAAAAAGCTTTTCATCAAATTTGCTTAACACCTTCCTCCTGTCCTAAAACTGCTTTTGCTGTACGTGGTAGAGGGCTGTTCGAATATGTTCGTATGCCGTTTGGTCTTTCTTGTTCAAGCCAAACGATGTGCCGTTTGATGGATTTAGTTATTGGTCCCTCTCTAGAACCCTATGTTTTTTATTATATTGACGATATAATAATCACGACTCCTGATTTTGAAACTCATATGAGAATTTTGTTGCAAGTTAAGGAAAATTTGAAGCAAGCTGGACTAACTATAAATTTTGAAAAATCACAATTTTGTAGATCATCACTAAAATTTTTAGGATACATTGTAGATAAGGGTGGCTTAAGAATAGATGATTCAAAAATTTCTGCTATTTTAAATTATGAGAAGCCTCAAACAACCACACAAATCAGACGACTGGTTGGTATGGTTGGATATTACCGTAGATTCCTTAATAATTTTTCTTCCTTATGTAGCCCAATTACTGACCTTTTAAGAGGTAGGAAAAAGGGGCAACCTATAGTTTGGACAGAGGAGGCAGACAAGGCTTTTGAGGATATCAAGAGAACATTGACAACTGCACCCGTATTAGCTAGTCCAGATTTCTCTCAACCTTTTGTGATTTATTGCGATGCGTCGAACACAGGGCTCGGAACAGTTTTATTTCAGGAAGTGGATGGCATGGAGCATCCAGTGGCATATGCAAGCAAAACCCTAAACAAGTGCCAGCGGAAATACTCCGCTACTGAAAAGGAACTCCTTGCAGTAATTTTTGGCATTGAGAGGTTCCGTTGCTATATCGAAGGAACCAGGTTCAAAATTGTCACAGACTGTGCCAGCTTAGTATGGCTTAATAACATGTCTAACCCTGCTGGTAGATTGGCCAGATGGGCTGTAAAATTGTCTCAATTCTCTTTTGATATCGAACATAGGAAAGGCACACTCAATGTTGTAGCTGATGCACTTTCTAGATCCCCTTCGGAGACTGCAGTCCTGAATTTATCTACTCTTAAGCCAGATAAGTGGTACAGTGATATGTTGAAAAACGTTACTGAGAATCCTGAAAAATTTCCTTCCTTCAGGGTACAGCAAAATATTATTTATAAACATGTTTTTGACAGATATAAGAGCATAGGCAATTTATCTGAGTGGAAAATTGTAGTACCTACTGCGAACAGGGCAGAATTGTTGAAAACATTTCACGACAGTGAAACTGCAGGACATTTAGGTATTGCTAAAACCCTTGCTCGTATCCAAGAGTTATATTATTGGCCTGGTCTTAGAAAGAGCGTTTATAAATATGTGAGGAAATGTTCCACCTGTGCCACTTGCAAACCATCAAATTTACCCCAAGCAGGACTAATGGGTTCTTACAAAAACATTAATTTTCCTTTTCAGTTGATTTCAGCAGATCTGCTAGGACCTTATCCTAGATCTAAAAATGGAAATCAGTATGTTTTGGTAGTTGTCGACTGGTTTACAAAATTCGTTTTAGTTCATCCTTTATCTAAAGCCACATCTAAGGCCATTATTAAATTTTTGGAAAATCAAGTTTTCCTCATTTTTGGAGTACCTCAAATATTTGCATGTGACAATGGTTCAGTATTCACCAGTAAAGAGTTTAAAACTTTTATATCTAACTATAAAGTTCAAAAAATCTGGTATACAGCTAGATATCATCCCCAGATTAATGCAACGGAGAGGCAGAATAAAGTAATTGTTACCGCCATTAGATCCTATATTAAAGAAAATCATAAAACCTGGGATCAATCTATCTTCAAAATTGCACAAGCAATCCGTACTGCAAAAAGTGATGTCACTAGTTATTCACCTGCATTTTTAACTTTTGGTCGAAATGTACCACTTTCAGGGGATTACTATGGACAAATTGCTGAAAACTCTAGAAACATTGTCGAAATCTCTGAAAAAAATGCAAGAGTTGAGGATCTTCAAGAATTACCTAATATCTTTGTCGAAGTTCGTGAACAACTACGCAAAGCCTATGATCGAAATACCAAAACATATAATCTCAGGAGACGTGATATTAAATATAAAGTAGGTGACAGGGTTCTAAAGAGAAATTACGTTCTATCTAAAGCAGAAAATGCCTTTGCTGCAAAACTTGCTCCCAAATATATTCCGTGCATTGTAGATAAAGTTCTATCTCCTCTGGTCTATTCCTTAAAGAGTAGTGATGGCTCTGATTTAGGTAATTGGCATGTAAAGGACATGAAGATGGACCCAGCTTCTCTAGACTCTGATGATTACTCAGATCCAGAAGTGGATCAAGATTCTGATGAGGAATTGCCTTAAGTATTCCTCTACTTACCTATTTATCATTAACTTTCCTTTTTACAATAAATATCCTGGCAACAGTCATTATTGTATTTGCTTATTTTGCATATTAATATCTTTATTGCAGTCATATCGTTAATACTAAATTATCTAGCTCATATTATCTTTATCTCACACTTTACTTACATATTGATAGCTTTTTGCATAAGCTCTCATTTTGATTACCTTTGAAGTGATTTATCTTTGTCAATGGGCTTTGTGAAAAATGGAAAAATAATGGTAGTCGAATTTAAATTGTTGCTAATATTACCTTTTTTGAAGTTTATCTTTTGATAACTCCTGAGGGAGAATCTGTTCTTTGGAAAGGTCTTTATTAATTCACATACTGATCACTCCAATTTTTTTTCTCTAAAAATTTTAAGAAATTGGTCCATAACTCAGTTTATTGAATTAAGTTTTTCTACTAAATTTTTTCCAGTCTCACACATAGCCTACCTATCTTGGACAGAATACCTTTATAGAAGTTCAACCTTTTTACCCTTCTGTATACCTATCTTTAATGAAATTTTTTCATTACTATCTCTGACAGGATATCTTTGTTGTTATCTTTGCTGCGAAAATCAAGAACAACAAACTAAGTATGAGCTTCACCTGTATTTTAGATACCTGCAATAATTAAACCTGTACCTTTTATCTCTTGATGATGACTGTTGACCTATAGCCACAACGTACCTTGGATTGTTTAGATTATTATTTTTACTCTTCAAGTTTTCCTACTTTTCTCTGATTTAGGCTCAGTGGAGGGGGCCTAAGACTAACTCCACCATGGCACTACCAGATGGTAGGTAAAAGCCCTACGACTGGCCACTTTTTAGCTTGGAATATCTTTTCATGGTTCCGCTTACAGTGATAACCAGCTGGGACATTTTGGGTAATGTCGGCCATGCAGTAGCTACTTCACTTAGAACTGAAATTCCATACCTTTCTGCCTAGGTGGCATTTTCTGATCTGTGATGATCTTATCTAGGAATTTTCGGTTTATTTGTGCTGTAGTAGTATTAATGCATTTATCCTGAATGACCCCTGGTGTTGTCATTGGCGATCACCTGCTAAATATTTCATTTCCTGTTCTAGCTCCGTGAGTTGGGGCTTTAGAATTCGCTCACCGTGGTATAACCAGACGTCAAGTAGAAGTCTTGAAACTGGCCACTGTATAGGAAAATTTCCAACAATTGAAGTCAATTTTTCTGGAGTCTAAAAAGGGCTCAATTATGTCTTTTCCAATGAAATGTCTTGGTATACCTCTGATTTTTTTCGCAATCCAATGTCTTGCAGTAACTTATCCTTCATTATCTCAGAAAAATCAGTTCAGTAAAATTCTTTAGTAAAATATCTCTTATTACCTCGTAGAAAATACCTATCTTTGCAGTAAATAACCTTTCATTAATTGTTATCTGAATTTTTTCATCGGAAGTTAGATTTAATCAAAAGACTTATGAGGAATTAATATGAATATTGCATGTATATTTTTTTTGATACAGTTCTTCATGAAAGTATTTATCTTTAAGATAACGCTTCATAGCAAATTTGGTTCTTTCAGAAGAGAACTTGTCAATAAAAACTGAAAGATTTTTATAAACTGTTCTGAATTTAATTCAAGCATATCTATTATTTCTCTCATGTTTATCTTGCCTCATTAGACAGTCATGTATCTTATCCTAATAAATGGATTTACCTTTTGATGCTGTCTAATAACTTATCATTGAAATGTTATTTCATTGATTATTATCTTGGTTTAGTGAATATGTTCATGAACTTACTTTGTCTCTACCGTTTAGTTCCTGCCTAGTGCCCAGGAATTATCTTTTGATAACTTTTGATGTTGAAAGACTCCTTAGATTTTCTTTTACCTAATAGGTTCACTACTGTACAGGATATGCCTGACTATTAATTTACTGCATTATTTTTACTATATCTAATAGAGGTACATTTCATTTGGTGGACTTCAATTAAATTTCTAGCTTGTTATCTTTCCTAATATCTTCCTATTACCTTACCTTTTTCTTCTTTATGTGATTTGGACTTATATGGTCTAGACAACTCACATTATATCTTACTTTAGGTAATTCCAAAATTCAGCGCAGATTTAATTTCCTGGTACGCTTTGAAATAATCAATAAATCTTAGCAACGTATGAATATTAGATAACACAACATAATATTTGCTTTCATCTCTTTTGAAAAACAGACGATTCTAATTATATGTATTGAACCGTTCATAATGTAGAAATGAACTCATCTGTACCTTAATATCTTATTAGTTGACTCTATAATATTCAAAAGACTCTAGAGAAGCTGGTTGCCTACTTATTTCAAAGTGACTGCTTGGAAATTCAAGTACCTTTTGCCTGCCTGAGTAATAACATCCTAGCCTTTCTGACCAAATCACAGCAATGTTTTCTGAAGATCTCTTCAACTTTGTAGTCCCTTGTTAGAAATTTGGTAATTGTTTTCTTTCCCTAATTTAAATTCATATCCCGCAATAGATACTCTAATGAAGGAGTTATTTTGGAGGTTTTAACCCTTTCCTGAAAAAAAAAGGATGGTTAACTTTTGATGTTTTGTTTTAGGGACTCACTTTGGCGGTGTGTGAGCTCAGTTCGGATGTGACAGCTAGCTTGCTAGCGGGGTCCTTGGAAGGGTGAACTTTGGGGGGTAGCGTCAGGCTAGCGTGGAGGTCTAGGCCGGTCAGCGTGTGAAGCTCGCATAAGAGCGGCCGGGCGTTACTACTAGGGGATCCTGAGCTCCCTGGACCTGTCGCATCTGAGGACTTGTTCACAGTGCCAAGGCTGAGAGTATCCCGAAAATTTCATTTTGATGACTAGTGAAACAATAGTTCACTATTTCAGTAGGTGACACTACAGTTCACCCCGGTTGAAGGTGACAATCGGAAATTTTTGTTTTTCCTCTTGATAACTTGCATTTTTTGTTTCACCGAGGGTGTGGCCGGTGATGGTCTCCTTGGGTTTGGTTCGGGGCAGTCGGTGGTTGTCTCAGAGAATCTGGAGGCGAGTGGTAGTAGATGTGTACTCACCGGCGCCGCAACAACATCTAGCAGCGAAGAGAGCATCTTGGCCAGATTGCCTGGGAGAGCTTCAACTGCGCTGAGTTTTGTCTTGGGGGGGGGCGGTCACTGATTAGACCCTATTGTATATCTTCCCTCCATACTGTATTAATACAGATTGTTGGAAGTTTCAGCTTGTAAATGCTATAATTTACACACAGATTTACCTTCATCATGTGGATAAATTTTGTTTGTCAAAAAAAAAAAAAAAAAAAAAAAAAAAAAAAAAAAAAAAAAAAAAAAAAAAAAAAAAAAAAAAATCCAAATATTTGTTTGAATTTTTTTTGGCGGAGTAAGGGGGATGTGTAACGAAATATTCGTTACTCTCATTTCATTCCATAGCTCTCAAGTTAAGTCCATAAAAAAATATATTATTATTCATCTCTATTACTACTGATACCGTATGAATACAAACCAGTATTAGTAGCGACATCTAACGAAATATTCGTTACTCTCATTTCATTCGATAGCTCTCAGATTTAGTCGATAAAATCCATTACTATTGATACCGTGTAAGTATCAATCAGTATTGGTAGCGACATCTATGAAGTGTGGTTTGAAGATCGCTCTCCGTCAACACTTCGCAAACCCGCGCATGTCAGAAGCGCCGCTTGAAACTCATTTCTGAATTTTGGATGAAATGTATTGACAATTCTTCCCTCTAGCATATGCCATCTTTAGTTCACGAGTTATGTGAAGAAGAAGAAATCAGGTGGAGTGGAGAGGGGAAGAATTTTGACATAGAGGGATGCGGAAATGAGATGGGGGGAGATTGATGTGAAAGAGGTCGAGAGGTTGACTCGTAGGTCTGATGTCGAAGTGACAAAAAGGTGAAAAATCCAAAGTAATTCATATCCATCGGTGCTGATTTTGATAAAAGTTATCAATCTTGTGATTCGAAGTGAGCTGAGGTTTGGCCTGAAGCATAAATAAATGGTCCCAACATCTTCTATGTAGAGATAACGCTTTTTCGAATAGTGTGGAACACATGTGGAGTTTCCAGAGTCGACACGACCACATGGAATTGTATGGAATAGTTGGCGATTTCAAGAAGATGAGTGGGATCCCATCGTGATATTGATACCACAAATTTTAGCATCGAACATCGAAGATTTTCTGTAAGTCACTTTGATTATTGCACATCACCGTGGAGAACCTCGAGTTTCCCGATCAATTCAGCTTGAGCTTCAAGGATTGAACATTTCATATTCGAACTTTACGTCCAGTTAACAAAAAGTTCGAGTTGATCATCACATGTTGAGTGCATGGACGATAGTAGGGTCATAATTTTTTTTTCTAACATATCTGTAAATTTGGTACAAACAAAGTAATTCATCTATATTCGTTCCAACTGCTATGATAAGTGACTAGTAATTTTCTAGTTTGTGATTTATAATCAACATCATCTCGCTAAGACCTATTCAGTAGTGATTTCAAGTTTGTTTTTAATAATTGATGCATCAATAACTCATTGTTACATTTAGGAGATAAGTTATCAATATTATTATCTGTAAGGGAACACATTTTATTCCATTGTATAACGATATTTAATGATTGATATCGAGTGAAGTGCGAAACACTAATATTTGTAAATCGTGTTTCATGACAAACATCTTGGACGAGGAGCATTCCCACTGAACACGCTGTTCGCTGCCATCTGGTATCCAAAGTTCTTGAAGGGGAGTGAATAAAAAGGGGTCCTCCATAGTTAACACCAGAGCAAATACACCAGGAAATGGTAGGAACCACGTACACAATTTGAAGGTATACTTGGTAGTCAACAGACAAATTCAGTGAAGAGACGTTCCAAATTCAAAAACAATATTGATCATTTAAACATATGAGTCAGTACATAATCTAACATCAATTATTTAAACACTACAGTTCACACCTGAGTGAATGGGTACCTAACCTCGTTTACATTTGTTAATAAAATTATATTGTTATAAATTATAGTTTTCTTGCTCAGCTGGTTACAGAAGGAAGTTCTATTATCTTTATTATCTTACCTATCTTATCTATTAGGTTATTTGTAGTTTTTCCCCTTAAATTAAAAATTGCTGGCGTCCAGCCATTGCAAATATAAAAAAATTCAAAATTTAATTTACTTGCCTGTCACCTTAAAAATCAGAAACTGGCAAGATAGTCCAAAGAACCTACACCGTTCACTACTGACTAGCCTGGGTAGTAAAAGTAGGGCAGACTACATTACAAAGTGTATGAACGGTTACAAACCTCTGGACATCGGTGACCGTTTGACTGAATATTATTACAAGATTTCACTGAATATTATTGTATTTTCCCCTAGAACTAATATAAAAAATTGGAAAATTCATACCCGCTTCAGTAACTGCTCATTAAAAGAATACGTTGGCGATCTACGTTGAAATTGTGCGAATACCCAACACTCTAATTTTGGTTGTTAAAAACCTTGTATCACGAATGAGTATTTAGGGATATTAAATGGGAAAACACCGCAAAACACCTTCTGTTTGGAATTTTCAACTTCACCATGTCGTCACTAGAAATACCAACAATAACTTTCGCGACTAAAAACGTGGTACGATGAATAACGAAGGTGGGTATATTTATTAACGATACAAATACATTCGAAAACCAGTTCTGCGGACGCGCACGACAATAAAATTATCGCATCAGTAAGACTTGGGCATCGAGTTGAGTTGGCAGTGTCTGTGTTTATGTGACGTGCTTGTTCAAAATGAGCGCTTCTTATAATCCTCTGAATCAACCAAGTAATTATCGCGGAAAATTAAACATGGATAATTCAGCAACGCCTTTAATATCAAACATTGAAGGTGCACCAATAGCAAAATCCGAACTAGACGATGACTTGGATGACCGCGAAATTCTGTCTCATCCTGTTCCTGGAGTTGACGATGGTTTCTTCGACAAGGATGAAAACCCCAAAACAGACGTGGAAACGATAGATCCAAGCCATCCGAATTCCCCAGAAAACGGAGATGATAAACCGAGGGATGCAGATGATTGGCCGAATTATATTCCTTCCTTATCCCCAAGAATTGGTCCAGACTCAGACAAGGATGACCCTGATGGACGTATACCTAACGAGGATCATCGGCCTCGTAGCCCCTTTCCTGCTGGAGATAGACCACATTTTTTAAACCCTGGATTTGGTTTCGATCCTGAGATCGGGAGTACTATTGGTGGTACTGAAATACCGGACGTTAATATTTATCAACATAAGAAAACGTTAGCGCAGGGAATGATGGATTTAGCGTTGTTCTCAGCCAATGCCAATCAATTGAGATACGTTTTGGAAAGCTTTGCTAGGCACCCTTACTACTACCCCAGCATAGTATTGATTTCATTGAGTCTACTGTTACAGGTAAGCTATATAGATGATATTTTTTAATTATACCTTCGTCATAATCCTTGTTAAACGAACTAAATAGCGTGCGAAACCTCGGATTTAAACACGTGTTGTGTTTTAAAGGTTGCTAGGTAACAAGGAATTATCTTCTCATTTTATTCATATTTTACTGGATTTTGATAGAATGAGTCTCCATTTAGCCGAAGCGACAACTTTCATTAATTTTGGGTGAAACTTCTGCTTGATTTGCCACCATTTCCAACTATGAATAGGAGTGATTTCACAATGTAACCCAGGGTGGAGCCATCAAACGTTCGGTATGGGTTGTTTTGGTGACATGTGTCCCAACTTACTTCGTTTTCAAGGTACAGGGTGTCAAAAGTTTTTAGAAAAAAAAAAACAGTTTTTTCATATTTTGAGTGAATTAAAATAAGACTTTTATTGCCGCAAATAAGCATGCTAAGGTTTATCAAAGTCTGCCACAAGATTTTTGAGTAATGAATGAAAAATTGTTTTTTTTAAACTTGCCACCATGTGTTTCAAAAACGAAGCAAGTTGGGACACATGCTTATACATACGAAGAAAAATTATAATTTTCATCTAAAAACCCGATTCTGAACGTTTGGCGGTTCAACCCTGGGTCACCCTGTATAAACTATCAAATTGATTCCGATATCAACAATACGAGTTTGAATACAAGAAACATCATTATGATTCAAAATTATTTTCTATTATTTCTGAATCATATGATGCAGGTATGATAAATACACGTATGTATAAGTGCCTCTAAAGCATTTGCAAAGTTAAGGGCACTCTGCTTCACGTCGTTTCCTCAAATTGGTTGTGCGTGCTTTAAAGGTTCACTACACTTTCTATTATATTATACTATTAGCGGTCCTAACAGAAGTTATCCTGCTCGCCGACTAACCCGTTGTCGAGTTTATGGCGAAGGCGCTGGCAGTAGTTTTCAACTTATAAATAAAAAATTAACCAAAAAAAAAACATTTTGTTTGTTGTGGACCGAATTGTGACTTCAAACCATTCCCATATTCACTTGAACACACACACAAAATTTCATCATCGGTCCAGCCGTTTAGGAGGAGTTCACTTTGGTATGGATGCACAGATTTTTATACAGTATCGGAAAGTTTTCATCTTGGGTATGGTGGATTCATGAGAGCGTAAAGAATAGCTTGCTATATGTTGAGAGAGCATTACAATTTCTGAGGGTTGTTGATGGTGCGTAATTGATTTACCTATAATAATGCATTTTAATTCAAACCCATAGGTATTTTTTGATATTCACTTCTTAGAAAAGCTAACAGTCGAGAGCTTGAAAACATGCAGTATCATTTTAATGGGGTGCGATAAAGTCGGAAGTGGGTGTTGTGATTTTTTTTTCTACGTTCATGCAAAAAACAAAACTTTATTGAACTATATTTGGTGGAAAAACTGTCTCTTTATTGCACTCATCTGTCATTCTACTATAGCGTTCTGTCATCATGACAGGCATAAACTTTCAAATCGACGCTAAATTTAGCCCATTTTCTGTGAGATTGTATTACGTTTTAAATAGTTGCATGTTTCATCATATTCATTAAATAATGGACTATGAAATTACTAGAAAATGCAATTTGTTAAAAATAAAATTATTTCCTTCGAATATCATCTGAATTACACAAAATGTTTTTGAATAACTTTTAGCAGATAGATTTAAACAAACAATGTCTTCCTTACAGTTTAGTGCCATCTAAATGAAACATTTTCTGGTTTTTGCATGAACGTAGAAAAAATATTATATGAAACTCGTGCAAAAAGCGTTTATTGCACTCGACGTGTAATTGTCCAACGAGGCCATTTTGCACTTGTTGCATTAATAACTATTGTAGTGACTTCATAAAATAAATATTCGGAATTGTTTTCCATTATCGTATCACTTGACCACAGTTGTATGAAGCCTCTGTGATTGTTCCAAAAACAAGACACTTATTGTATGCTTTTGACTCACCATTCGCATAATTTCCTAGATTAGCTCATTTACATTTCAATAGAATGGGACAATGCGTATATATCAACTTTTATTTGCATATGTACACAATTTTCGAGTGAATGCCAGAATTCCAGAGATTTATCATAATGTCCGAATATACCGTTTAGTGACTCATTGGATTTCTAACCAAATTGCTAGATGCCTAGTTGAGTGAAAAAATAATCAGCAAAAATTAAGTAACACGTTCAATATCATATGATTCCATGTACATTTTGAAATAATTCCATATTGAATGGCCTCATTTTCAACTCCAATAAAAATGTAGTACTTGATTACTTCAAACTGATATCATCGTGAGTGTCGTGAAAATCACTATACCAGGTACGTTTACCCTAATTTTCTTCCACAACGTCACCACAACATTGCATTTTATTTATCTTTTTTGCATATTTCACAAACTCTTTCCCACGAATCATGTAAGTAAACAGCTTAAAATAACATCAATTGCAAGTTGGATATCCTATCATACAAACTAGAATTTAAAAAACAACTTCGTATTTATGTTGGTTCTAATAATAAACTCATTAGTTCAATGACTGAATGTTAGTCACTGACAATATTATATGAGTTGAAGTCAAAGAATTTTTTAAAATCGTACATAATTACCCTTAATGAAAGTGGCGTTGGTCTATTTTGGCATAATGATTCAAAGAAAGCTGAAGAGGCGAGAAGAATCCGCTTTATCATCATGGAACCATGGATAATTTTATTTCAGTGCGGCAATGTATGAATTCATATCGATAGACACAACTATAACCCGGGACGAACCGAAAGGAAATTATTGGGGGGGGGCAAAAGTGAATTTTGCCAACTCATTTTAAAATTTTCCAATATGTATTTGGGACAGAAAAAGAAAATTAAGAATTATCACCCTATACAATATTATGAAAAAACAGCAGTTTGAGTTCATGCGTCTTTTTGTATTTCACTTTGATATGGCGTTTACTAGAACTATTCATTTTCATAAATATAATTGAGAAATCTGAAAAATTTGAGTTGAACCAAAACTCCAGAACAGTATACCAAAGTTATCAATTGAGTTAATTATACGGCGAATGATGAACTGACAACTGGAACTGACTAGTTCAATCACTTCAATCTAGTTAATGCAACTCGCACTACACACTGCACATCATCACGTGATCGGTAGGATGGCATACATGACAGGGCTCGCAAGGTGAATAAGCAAATTTCGTGACATGTTACTTATTAGTGAGGAAGCGATAAGCGATAAATCTTGATGTTTTTTTCGTTCAAACAATTTGCTGATTTGGTGACGAGGAGGAGGGAGGACGTGTTTGTGTTTCATCTATTCACAATTCCCCTTTCCATATAATCTGAAAACTAGGAAATTTCGACTACAAACTCGGAATTTATTGTTTGTTTGAGGTTGAACATTCCCATTGTCTAGTTCCTAAATTGTAGATAGAGACTCAACGTACATTTTTCTGACTTATTTCTGTTGTATTTATTGACCTGCTTTATATGAATTATGTGAACCGTACAACCGATGAGTGACTATCTACAATTTAGGAACTGGAATATAGTTTGAAGTTGAAAATTCCTAGAGTAATTTGTTTCAGTTTACATAATTTGCCAACTTGTCTAACATTGGGGGGGGGTGAACCCCCCCCAGCCCCCCCTGTAGGCCCGTCCCTGACTATAACGAAATAGCAGCCTCACTATCTTTTGAACTTTTGAACTCTGCAGATAAATGAGTGGAGGTAAAGGATATCACTTATCTCTTTTGTCATTAATGTATTTAATGATTAAATATCATGGGTGGCACGGTCTAAAAAAAATCATATAAAAAAAAGGAATCGTTGATGTATGGGGTCGGACTAAAATTAGCCCCATAGGTCTTTCGTGAAGGCGACTGAAAGGATAACCATACGTAGTAGATGGTAGAGAATCTCCAGTATCGGGTTAATGGATTATTCCATGTTTCAGTGTTCGATCGATAACTTCTAGTGACATTTCTTTTTCTTCTTTCATTTTCAGGATTTATTCCAAAGTTGAATGATGAAGTCTCCTCGAGTATAACATTCGGATTTCTGCGAGCGAGGTACTCGAGGTGACCCATCGTAAAATTCAGAGATTCACTTTTGCAAAATTCGAGGACGCAACAAGAACGCTAGTGACATCTCCTGTTTTACAATAGATAAAAAATGCAAGTGCGCAAAACTGTTTTTTGAAAAATGCCGGTTTTAAACACACAACATAATTCAGAAAGTGCTAATTATATAATTAGCCCGATGTATGCATTTATTGGTTTTGAATGAATCAAAATTATATTGATACGTGCACACAATTTCACTCAATTATTGTCTTTGTCCACGACTATTGCATAAAATGCACGTGTTTCCTGATTCATTATGATATTCAATTATACCTGCGTTACATCTATGAATTGTATTTATAATTTTAATATTTTTCATGGTGTTCCTTACGCGTCTTTTGAATACGAATTAGATTGGCTACTCATTTACGCGTAAAATGACCAATTGAATAGTAATTTATGTATCAAGTGAGTAAAGTGATACTTTTTTTTACGAGTAGGAAATGTTCACGCACGACGCCGTAGGCAGTATGCCGGAGAGTTGAGTTTCAAACAAATGAAACGAATATTTTCGACAGAGTTGAAATCCCTTTCTCTTCACACTATCCCGCAAAATGAAAAATTTGAAGCGAATATTAAAATAACATATTCATCGAGGTCAATATTATTATTATTAATGATGACTTGACTTTCGAATAACTAGTCCATCGAAGTAACTTTTCATATTCTTAGATTTGTATTCAAAATAAATAAAACAATTCTCGTGAAGCAACGAATACATTTTTCTTCCTTTGGACTATGTCAAGGAAATCTCATATTTGCACTATCCACGATTTTCTCCGTTCAATCTTCATCTTATTTCTGCTTAAATTAAATTTATTGTTATTTATCAAGAATTCGTTATCTGGATAGATGCCCAGTTTCACAAATTTCATTAATTATTGTTGTCAACTAGTTTCTGACGGCCAAACAGCCATAGCTACCTTGGATTACCTTGTGTAGATTAGGTCCAATAGTTCCTTAGAGGTATATGCTATTATTTTGACAATATATTTCCTTCCTTAACAACCAATCAGTAGATTTCAAATTTTGAAATTCAGCCAATAGAATCGGAATTGAAAATATAGTTTGTCGCTGTATTTTCACGGTTTCACCTGCTTAGTTTTTGTTTTACTATCTGTCAAGTGAAAATAATGATTTGAATTATAAACATCAAATTTATGTGTTTTGACTAGTTATCTTTATTTTTCAATATGAGCGATCGTTGGGGACAAATGTCCATTGGTATCATAGATGAGGCCGTGGAAAAGAGTATTCCGTTGAATACGGCTAGAAGTAAAGCATCAGTTAACAGGTGACACGATTTTTCTTTATTTCAAATCGATATATTGTCGTCCTAAATATAATTCGTGGTATGATTAAAAACCTATAATTTTTTGGAATATCAATTCATTGGCAATCCCAATGCAAGAAAATACATTTATATTTTCAGCTTTGGGATTGCAATTCATTAATATTCCAAAAAATTATCGGTAATAATCATACCACTTATTATATTACCCCTGAATATATTCGCCGCGATAGTTTGGAATTTTGATAATACTTATTTAATAGTAAGAATGCTAAGAATATTATTGGTGAAACATTTGTATATCAGTTATTTATAGGTTATTAGTTGCCAAAGAAAATGAGAACTGGCTTTATGGCAGGATTTCGTTATTATTCGGATCTGTCACTGTTGTTACCTAGCAACAGCCGTTAAAAAAAGTGCACTTTTTTTACGCTTTTCCGTTTAATAATGAAATCGTATGTTGATAGTAAAATATTGTAATTTACGCACACCAACCACACAAAAAACTGGACTTTTTTTGACAGTTGTAGAAAAAATACATTATAATAATATTTAAGTACATATTACGGTTTTATGATGAAAATTTTAATGAATTTCATGTTTTCAGATCGCAGTTGGAGTAGGACTTATTTGGAATGCAACATACAACGTAAAAGATGAAAAAGAAATATGTATTGCCAACAAAATTAGCAATTTCACAATCATTGGAATATTTTTAGTTACTATTATAAATGTATTTATTTCAGCTTTTGGAGTTGCCGATATATCGTAATGGGATTATGTGTCACATATTTTTATGTAGTATTTAAGACTTAAAAAAGACTGATGTTATGATAACTGTTTAAACTCCTAGTGTTGACTATGACAGTATTTATTTCTTATAAGAACCTCCTTGTACATACTCAATAGTTTAGGTTTCATTTTGTAAATGAGAAAACTTGAATTATAAATTATTATAAAAATTTCAAATATTTTTGCCGAAACCACTTTGATGAAATTCAGCTGGATGCTGGTACAAATACAGACTTTTAACTGAATTGTCTTGATTTTTGACTTGGCTATTTACCTTTGGAATTATCATAAAGAAGCGAGGAATTTTTTTTGTATCTCATCCACGCTTTGTTTCGTCAATTCCAAATTACTAACTATTAGTTTTCATGGTTACCAGGAGACGTGGCAAGATTTTTGTTTGATTTTATTCTCTTAACGCTCAAATAAAAACTTGTTGTGGAACGTGCAGTATGATAAATAGTATACTTATTAAACAATTCCTTCAGTATTCTGAAAATGGTAAACACATTTCATTAAAACAATCATGTTTGTTACCAATAATTCGGTGTTGGTAACACTCTATTTTAAACAAAAATATTTCAATTCAATTCTTTCGAGTATAATACAGGAGTAGGAAGTAATTAACGACAAAAGTTGCAGGTGATTTCATATTAGTGTAATAATAACCATGAGAGTAGTTTGTATTACATTTTTTACGACCAGAATTTGGGACTTCTATCTTTCGTTTCACCAAGGTATACGCTCAACTAATGAGCGTGAGCCTGAATGAAAAAGTTCTTTCGGCATTTTGCATTTTGCTATATTATTGTGCAATATCGTTTCTGGATCAGGAGACCGTTCTTAAACCTCACTAAATAACGTTTTTTTTATAGACACACCATGTCATTAATTGTACACCCCATGTATATAGATAGACACAGCTGTTATATTGAAAGCAAAGCTGTTCGATATAAACAACAACGTACTATATACCTACTGCACCTTCACTAGTAATCTAATAATAATCATTACTTGAGTTAAATGAATGTTGGAATGTTTATATCTGAATTCAATACTATACTCATTTGATGCTTCTCAGTATATTGAGATGGAACTGCGATATTGCATAGAAATATATGCGAAACTTCAAACACGTATGTTTTGTTTATACAGTGACCGCCAAATAGTATGTATCATATGGGAAAAAGTTTATTATTAGAGTATTGAAAAAAAAATTCTGGGGAAAAATTTGTCACGTAATCTCTGGTATGGCGGCAAATTGAAAAAAATTACTATTAAAGGGCAAAAGTGGGGTAAAATGGCAATATATCAAAAAAGTTACTTGAAAAAGTTGCTTACAATTTAATTTTATACAAATGTACAAAGTTTGAAAAGTTAATGATAGAAAATTGAAAATTTCCATTTTTTTATATTTTCCTAGCTGTATGAATATATCAAATTATTTTCTTATGAATAGCTTGACTATACTGAAACATTTGTATTTCAATAATACTCATTTTCTCCACACCAGAGAACACAAAATTAAAAATTTTGATTTTGTCAGAACCCTGGCTATTCATTGGTGCGTATCTAACAGTTATATCAGAATTCCACGATTATTGCGATAATAGGGAAATTAAAAAAAATCGTATTTCTTTGATTTTGATGAAGTTTTGATGATAATCGTGCACAAACGTATCACTTCGCACATAATCTTGAAAATAGTGCGTTGAATTAAAGAGGCTTAGAGTTTTCAACATTGCATGCGGAGTGAAACGGTCTGGCATTATCATTGAAATACAAATTTTTTAGTGTGTGATTTCCTGATTCTAGCATCAGGCTCTACTTGTAACACTTGACTTGCTACAAATGTACGTATTTGCATAACGTAGTCAAATAAACGCTATCTATGTATCTATAGCCCAGTAACCTAGTAGGCTAGTAGGTACATCCTAACTTGTATTAAATGGTGGTAGTAGGTTTCTTTTTTTTTCTTGTATCAGATGTGACTGAGGTTACAAATCCAAGTTTTCGACCTCAGCAGCTCCCCGGATCACTTTTGAATATCCCAAAAACTGTTGAATGTTTGCACTTTTTTTGGTTTTGTCCCATGGCCATGAAGGGGCATGTTTTTGACAAAGATCCTTCTACACATTTATAAACTAGATCAAATTTTCTTTGATTTGATATCAAAATGGACTTGGTTGACCTAATAGTTTGCTAGATACCACGACGAACGTTGAATTACATCTAATGAATTTCCGTGCAGAGTTCTTACATGGATGTCTCCGCAATTGCTAGTTGCATGAAAATGTTCATTGAAACATTTGGACCACCTATAGATCGATTTCTCGAAGAATCTTAATTCTTTCTTTCACGGTTCGGCGGTTCAATTTTACATAGCACGACTGTTCTTGAAACGTATAATGTCATTCTGAAGCGATGACGTCAGATATTCCTTCAACGTGAGTTGGAACGGAGGCAGAGATACGATCGCAAGTGCTGGACAGGTCCGGTCCCAGTTCGTTACAAAATTAATAATAACGATTTTCTTTAGTGCTAATTTAATGTCTGTTTATGTTAAATAAATTATATAAAAGCTTATGATGATAAATAATTGACGGATCTTTCAAATAACATATCACATAGGTATTTCTATTTGGCATACTTGTCAATCACATTTTCCAGTCTAATGCAGGTGATATACTTAACCATAAAGTATACCTATATTAGGAAATAGACAAAATAAAAAAAAAATCGAATTGTTCCATACTTTAGCCGCACACTGTAGAACCAACCATCGAATAAGCATGGAAATATTAGGCCTGACACCGGTTTAATATCTCAATACCTGAAAAGTTCTGATTTATTATTAGCGTACGATTTTTGGCAATTTTCTCTACTAATGTGTGGGAATTCCTGATCATTTAATTACTGAAGTACTTATGTATATATTTTGTTTATTCATAACAAAGAACAAACGATAGTCAAAGCTTTATTTGATACAGTTTATTCATCTGGTTGATTGTACTTATTAGTCAGAAAAATCAGAACAAAGGATGCTCTCTTTGTAATTCATGGAAGTGACCATCATTATTAACCACATAATTGCTCAATCTACCGGTGCTCCTGAAAACTGAATTCATAAGAATCAGCAAGGAAATTTTAATTTTCCGTATTGTTGTTGGAATTATCAAGCTTCATTCAGAATTGTAGTATAATTATTGCTATGTCCAGCCGCAGAGGTATTAACATATTTGGGAAACCCGTTTACTAACGAAGAGATAATGCGCACGACATATAATTAATGAACAGTGGTGGCGAGGCTTCAGTAAGACATAGACTGTTGAGTAGGATTGTGTTGTAGAATAGTGTATACTGTTATAGTGTTGTCTTCATGTGATGAGCGTTTCTTATATTCCTCTGAAACAAGAGATAGGTAATCGAGAAAAATTAAACAGTATGGATAATAACAGTGAAGTTGTTCCCAATTCAAAACCAGACACTAATGAAAATTTGGATAATCGAGGAACTGTATCGCCTCTTCATACTGAAATGAATGGGACATTTGATTCAAATCATGCCGGTGTTCCAGGAGTTGTAGTGACCAATCCGAAAAATGAAAATGAATCGACAAATTTGATACCTTCCGTAACTCAAGATAGTGAAAAGAAAGGGAATCGTGACAACGAAATTCCAGAAGATGATAATAGACCCTACAGCCCTTACTATCCTGCCAACGAAAGACCACGTTTTCCAACACCTGGATTCGGGTTCGACAATGAAATAGGAAGCACTCTAGGTAGTATCGAGATACCAGACGTTAACATTTATCAACACAAAAAGACTTTGGCCCAAGGCATGATGGATTTAGCGTTGTTTTCAGCCAATGCAAATCAGTTGAGATACGTTTTAGAAAGTTTTGCTAGGCATCCGTTTTATTACCCTAGTGTGATATTCATCTCTTTGAGTTTGTTATTACAGGTAAGATATAATTTTCGTTAAAAGTTATAACTTATCATTTCGAATAATTCTGAAAACAATTTTCTCACAACAACTACTGAATTATAGTGATAGTGGAAAAAGTTCACATTCATCAACAGTTATTTGTTTCACTAGTATAAAAAAATTACTGTTTTTGGGACGAATAAGAAAGTTGCTGAATAACGCGTAGTGGAGTCCGGCAATCTTACGACTCCAAAAACTAATTTTTCCTACGAGCGTGCGGAAAAGTAACTTTTCCGCACGATTTTTCGTTTTGAAAGTTGTACTTTTCCGTACGATTTAAAATCGTTCGGAAAAGTTACTTTTCCGCACGATTTTACTTTTCCGTACGATTTTTACTTTTCCGCACGATTTTTGTATTCTTGAATATGATGAAATTTAGGACTAACTAAATGATCTATGTAACTATTCTGTCTTATTAGTCATTTTGTAGCATTATTATGAAAACTTGTTTATTAAAAACCTTGTTTTTCATAAATAAGATGGACAAAAACACTCGTAGGAAAAATATTGTACCTAACTCTTACGGAAAATGTCTTTTCCGCCCTTAACGGCTTGCCCGAACTCCGCTCCGCGTCGTTCGTGCAACTGCCGTCGCGTGCGGAAAAGTACTACTTTCCGCACTTGTTAGGTAAATAACTATTTTGTACAAATAAAACGTATTATGTTTTTCTTACCGTAAAGAACTTCAGTGCAGAAATAGTTAGATACAGTGTTTTTTCTGTAAATAAGACAACCATATAATTAATAATATCAAATATGAAATATCAAATAAATTTCGCATATTTTTTGATGTCGATATGATTCATCGGGAGGAATTTGAATCATTACTGTTATCTGTTTTTCGCCAATGGATTTTTGTCTCGCCATTAGACTCAATTACATATTAATTATACCTAGCCAAAGAGTTGGTGATTGTTTGATCAACAACGGTTATTTGTTTACGACTTTCTCTTTAAGTTCTTTTTAACTTTTAGTCAATAACGGTATACTGTGCGACCCAGTTTTTCCTAATTACTGTTGGAAAATATTTTGCTGAAAAAAAAAATCATTGAATACGGGCAATCGCTTGATTTTGCTGAATATTGTTGCTCTAACAACAAGCAAAAGTGATCAAACACCACACAAATAAAGTACATTATGTTAATAGAACTGCAATACTGCAACAAAATACGTTATCGAACAACTATAATAACCATTTAGGTAAACAACGTCAAGCTGGAATAAGAAAAAAGGTACACATAATTGGAAATATTAAATTAAGTATTGGCAATCCTCTATTCTTGTAGATTATTGAAAAGATCTGAACATATATTTTTCAGGAATACTACATAGTAATTGATTTCCAATTGGAGAGTTTCTTGATATGTATTTTTGGAATTTAACCATCCCCAGTTTGAAAATAAATAAAAATATATAAATTCAAACTATCACCAGCAACTTTTTAAAAAGCGGGTCCACAATCATCTTCTGTCTATACTACATCTTCCTTCTAATAGTCGCAGTGCGGGCCTACGAGGTCTACCCTTTTTGCGACTATTTTGAGTGTAAAAAAAAAACAAATGTTGAAGGGGTCTAGTGACCTAGAAATAATTCACAGTTCCATTTATATGCATACCTACATAGATTCATTATTTAGCAACGCCGTACATATTGACTATTTACACACGTGATACACTCCGGGTGTAACCCCCACCCCCCAACTAGTATGGTGGTGGTGACTTGAACCAACCTTAAATTCAATTTCATATGACATTTTTCGAGTTCGTAGAAAAAGTACGGTATGTAACGCGTTTATAAACTCCTCTATAAATACTATTTCATTACTCGCTACACTAAGCTGCGCTCGTGCTTGAAATACTTTTTAATAAAAAAATGACGTTTATAAAAATAACACTTGCTAATGGAATCACACAAATTTTATCAACGCCAACTCTGTATTGAAATTTGGTGGTACACTTTTATCATTTAAATTTAGTAAAGTAGCTGTTAGCCAAAAAATCTTACCACCAAAATTACAGTTGATACAGTTTAATTAATGATTACTTTATTTATATATTTGACTTTTTTATCGCTTAAAATGTATGATGTTGCTTCATTAATTCAGTGATTTTCTGTGCTTAATGAGATTTCACAATATTTTTTTCATTAATACACACCGAAAATGAAATAACTGAATGAGATTACGTTTGATAGATAAATCCTCGAGCAAGGTTATATTATCAGTATACAATTCTCATCTACTATGGAACCAATATTGTCAACAAGGATGTGGGAATCAATCCGTTATGATTATGAACACAATTCATACACAGGTTTACGAACTAACGGAAAATTTACGATTTAGTTAACGTGTATGTAGGTGTTGGCAAACATTTTTAAACCCGAATACAACAAGAAATTCAATTTATTATGACTTATTGTGTTCTTTCAGAGCGGTAATATTTCACATAAACATGGTTTGAAGTTAGATCTGTAGAATATCCTCGTTTGTCACCTGACTAACAAGGGTCAACTTGAGACATAATAACGCTAACACGACTTATGACTTACATAAAAGTCATAAAACCATCAATCTGACGATATTTGGACCAACTTAAGCGGCAATAAAATCGATGGTACAAAAATCAGGGCACTAAGACCAGGTCGGAATGAAATGTGCAAGGAGACAATAGAATCTTCGAAAGAAGCTTACAATGCCAAGATACGATCAAAACTCGTTGAGTGTCCTAACGGGCCCCGCGCGTTTTGGTCATCTTCATTCACATTTGCTTCATCATGCAAGGAAGATGGAACTCTAGCGACGAACGCCCAGGAAAAAGACAGTATTTTTGTCAACATTTTTGTTGCAAATTGGGCTCATTTATCTTGTATCACCAAAAATCATAGTTGAGTACCAAAATTTAATTAACAAATTATTTATTTTTGAGCCCCAAAGTATTGACTATTGAAGTTTATTGATATATTTCAGCAACAACTGATTATTGTTGACACCAAAAATCTTACTTGAACACTAAATATTTGAGCACCAAAATAAACTTAGCTTGCGAGTCGAAAATGCGTAAATTAGTTTTTTGCTCTCGTTCGACACACAAACCTAACCCGAGCAAGCTAACCTAGCTTGCGAGTCGAAAATGCGTAAATTAGTTTTTTGCTCTCGTTCGACACACAAACCTAACCCGAGCAAGCTAACCTAGCTTGCGAGTCGAAAATGCGTGAATTAGTTTTTTGCTCGCGCTCGACACACAAATCTAACCTGAGCAAGCTAACCTAGCTTGCATGTTGAAAATGCGTGAGAGATTATTTAATGTTTTTGGTGTTTATGTATTACATTAGGTACGAGATTAATATTATGCCGACTTTTTAATACTTCAGGTGCTCATATGTTCTATTTTGGGTTGATGTTTTTTGGTGCTCGTTTATTACTTTTGGTGGCCAATGATTATTTTGGAGACAGGGTATAAAACTTGGCACGTAATGTTGTAGCACAGTAATCATTTTGGTGCACATTTAAAATATACCCCTATATTTTTTCAGAAAGATATATTATTTTTCCTAGACTTTTGGGGAGTTGCAATAAGCCATTAAGGTCAGCACCAAATTTGGAGAATTGTGCATTTCATCGGCCAATTAAATTGTTGAGTGATCTCTTAAGGTGGATTCATGCAACATCACTAAAACTAAAATTAATTTAAGATTTAGATGAATTTTGAATTAAAAATATGACGGTGTTCAGGGAGTATCACTTTAACGAAATTAGGAAAGTACTAGACATGCGCATATCGTTCCAACTGTCAGTTTTTGACACGTCTTAGGGTATTCTTTGATCAGAAAACAAAAGGTGGTGTTTACAGTACAGCATGAAAACTATCACCAAGAGAAGTGAGTATGGTTTAGTACTGAGTACATTATTGCTTCTGCGGGAGCCTCTGGTGTTGTGAGGAATAAGAGATATAGAAAATATGGCGTCAAACCTATGCTGAAATTGCGAACATGAAATAACCTCTTTGCATGCTGAAATTGCGAACATGACATAACCTCTTTCCTCTTTGAAAGCAATCAGCTGCGAGTAAAGAGACTACGCATGCGCCGTTTCTAATTTATGGAAGAAATTAAGTTATTAGTTGAAAGTTGGCCATCTTTCTTAGTTTTAATGTTAATTTTAATTGCTTAATTTCTTGCACCTCCATTAGATTTAGATTTATGCTTGCATGAATCCACCTTTACTGTTTCTCCAAACAGCGCTTTTCATCCATCAAAAGAGATCTGAAACGTATTTCGCATCAGATTGTGGTTGGCGCAGAAGGTAACAGTGACATTGTCGTTATTCCTCTGATAAGAAAATCTTGCGATTATTTGATGAGTCAGTCGGTCGATCGTGTATGGAAAGCGGAAACCATGAAATTATCGGGTTCTAAGAACATAAGCATCATTGATTCTTTTGTTTCGGTTGAAAGGTATTTATCAAGTTGACTATCTGAAAAAAACGTTGTTCTTAGCATTGTCTATATCGGTAACTCAAATACTGAATCAGGTCTGGTTAACATATATCATAAACCTTGTTTATTTTCCAAAAGAGACAGTCAGTCTACAGGGTGAACTATTACCACTCACCATTATTTTTGACCACATCATTTCAACCCTTTGGCAACTTGCAGCTTTTATGCCTATTGTTTTTCGGTGCTTGAATCTACCCTAACATGGCAGCGACGATACAATCGTCGCAAAACACATGTTTTTTGTGCACTTGCGAAAATTGAATTTCCATATGAATGCCACGCGGAGACCGCTCAAATTTTCCATCATTTTCAAAACACTTTTATATCTTTCAGTCTTTTCAAATGCATAAACGATAAAATCGTCTCCTTATTAAATATCATCTCCTAGTCTATTTGGAGGGCAATGGACACGATAAAATCACTAAGTTCAGTGCTAAAATTTTGGGAAAAAAGTTGACTGTTCTCTGTAGAAATATTCATGTTATGTAAAATATGAATTTTCAAATTTGAACTACAAGTTTCTTTAAATAACATTATGGTGGGTAGCTCTTCGGGTTAGGAAAAATTGCAATTTGTTAATAAATAATAGATTTGACATCGCACACTATTAGGTTTCAAGCAAACTTCCGTTAACAAACTCAAAAATGGTTTTTCTATACCCACTTATCCCAATATCGTATCAATATTCAAACAGAAAACGTAAAACTAATATTTTCTTTTAATTTTTTCCAGGTTGCGATTGGAGTAGGACTGATATGGAATGCAACCTATAACGTGAAGGATGATAAGGAAATATGCATCGCCAATAAAATAAACAATTTCACAGTAATAGCAATATTTTTGGTTACTGTAATTAATGTGTTCATTTCTGCCTTTGGAGTTGCTGATCCAGTATCAGCATAGTGAATCCTTTTCCACTCAGACAAAGAAGACTTACCGAAGAACTATAAAATATAGTGATTTTATTTTTAAAACGATCATAAGGATATTGAAAACCGAGAAGCGTATCTGTCAGAAATTTGTCAAATTCACCTATATACTATCATGTAGGATTATTGAAAAGAAGAGTATTCCGAATTATTGTATTCGAATCTCCCATAATTTGATGTCCAATAATATGCTATAAATTATTAACCGAGTAGAGTACAAATAATAATTATTATATTTTTTGTAACTTTTTTTTTAAGAAATATAAATCAAAAAGTTAACAAACCTGCATTATCATCGTATCATTAACAAACGCGGCATTTTAGTGAATACTGAGTTATTAAGTTTTTTTAAAGATCGAAGACTGGAGCAAATCAATTACCATTTGTTTCTGAACTCTCTTAAAATCTTATTATATGTCGCCTACATACATATGATGCAAGTGAAAAGAATGCTATCATTATTTCGTAATTATTTTTTTTTTTTAAAGAACACAAAGTGGTCTTCCTCCAAAAAAACTTGGTCTTCCACTTTGAGTAAATTCCTGAACGTGTCGATTTTTATTGTCAACCGCACATTTTATCAAATATTCGTTATATTCGTGACGTCATCTCTGTGAGCGTGATGAGATATGTCATTGGAAAGATATTTCCATAAGCTATCTACCTATATCATCTGTATCTGATTGTTGTTGTATCTACACTACCACTACCTATCGTAAGATGAATGGAGTCCTTATTATTCCTGTGCAAAAGCAGCTGAAAATTTGAGAGATATCAAACATGGAAACTGCTCATAGAGGAGTATTAACATTGTTGTTTGGTTTGTAGTCAATAGGAAAAAAATGTTACCTCTCCTTCCTTTCTAAAAATGACTTCGTCTCTGCCACTTTTCATTATTCAAATGTTTTCGACGATTATTTTTGTTTGTTTATTGTAATTTGTGATAGAAGTTAGGTTAGGACAAGGGAAAAAGATCAATAAACTACAGGTACTTTTGGTGCTATTGGTATTGAATTATCACTTATAATTGCACAAGTGGCTTGTATTTTATCGGGTAAATTTGGGTTGTTTCGAATCCTAGCGACTACAGATTTTTATCTGATGGCCCGAGAAAGTGTTAGGAATCGCACGTTGAAAGGTAAGACCTCGTTAATCCTTGGCTCGCACAAATTTCGACTTTTGAGGGCTGCCGTTCGTAAGGGGACGACAGCTGGTTAACGGAAAAAACATTTTAACAACAATATACTGAATGAAAAATGGGATGAATATAATAAATTCACATATGTATATCTTCGGCATCTGTAATAATATTTCCATTGTCAATCATTTGCCTTGGAATATTATTGTTCCGCTTATTCCTAAATGACAAAATTTCTTAATATTATCTTGAACCCCTACATCAATAGATTCATTAATCATTTTAGACAGTTTTTATTTTTTTCAGAAGAGACGCACACTATTGATATATCGAGATAAACCCAAAAAAAAGTCTGTACCGAAATATTCAGTAGATATATCGTACGAAGGCGTAGAACGGACATGCGATATTCTCCCACACAACACACGATATGCTATGGGCGTCCAATAATATATGTCCAATTCATGTCGGAATATCCTTGGATCAATCAATACATCCAAATAGGGATTGTTTTCTTGGATATGCGATATATCCATATCTTATGGACATCCATCACGTACATTATTTGTATAAATAGATTATAGATTTAGTTCTTATTTTGCGTCCCGTGGTGTCAAATGTCGAAAAGTGCGTATTCAACACCGTTTCAACGGTTTGTAGTATTTGAGTTTTAAGTTCTTTTGCTTAGATTTTTCATTTGAATTGAGGTATGATTGTTTTCGGAAAAACTAATCAGTCCATATTCGCTGTGATTTCAAAAAAAGTTATTTAAACTGTACATGTGAAAAAGTTCTAACCTAAAAATAAAAAAATATTCGAGCACATTTTCATGGATTTCTTCAATAATTTCTATCGTTATAGAAAGATAAAATATGCCAAGAAACGTATGTACTCAAGAAAATGTACAAAAACAAAGAAGAGCTGGAGACAATTGTAAGTATATATCGGAAGTAGACCCAATAAATACTCGATGAAGTACGAAAAGTCAAAATAGATGCTAAAAGAATTACTCTACACCACACGTTTATGATCTTTGTGGTTTTTCAAGATGTTTCTATTGACTCCGAAGAAACTTTGGGAGTGCTGCTAGAAGTATATCTGTCTGAAAAAGACCAGTGAGTATTCTTCATTTGAATTTTGACCGGACATAACTTTTCAAGTTACAGAAATTTTAAAAATAGGACGTCCATAGGATATCCAAAATATCCTGAATGGATATCCATCGAACATCTACTGGATGTCCAGGTGTTGTATAGGTTGCTCCTTAATTTCGATTTGTATGAAATAAGCGTAGAACGGACATGCACATTTGTTCCATAAATTAGGGAAAAAATATGGCACGTCCGTTCTACGTTTTCGTAAAATCAACTGGCTAATTTTGTTGATCTGGGGTAGCCGAATTTCTGACTCCAGCTCTGATAACGTTTGCGAAGAATTACCAACTGACTCGCTATCTCTTTTTTATTACAATGATAATGTGCGCTGTTGAAGTTGTTATTTATGGATTCATGTACGAAATAATCACATATTTATAATGCAACCGTGATTATGATAAAGAATATGTTTCATGATGAAATTTGAACTATAATTACAAAATTATCAAAATTGTATTATTTGTGTTATTGTAACTGTGGAAAAAATGACAGCAACACTAAGCGGTTCATTCAGGAGAATTGTTAAGCTACACTATGTTCAAATTAGACGATTCTCCCAACATTATCCCATTGATGAGTGCATTTTCGGATTGAACGAAGAACAGATACAGGCAAGCTAATTTCAATAATACAGCACAGTTCAGCAACTATAACTGAAACCGTGCAAATATGCACGACCGTGATCCGCATGAGTCATACGACCGACTATAGTCCATAATATATTCAGTGATAAGGCACTCAACATGAACGTTCGCGCAAGAAGTGGAGGTTTCATAGTTTTAGCTATGTTTGGCGAACTGTAATAGGTATAATTATGTAATAATAATAATAAATAATAATAAAAGCCGTGTGAACTTGTTTTCAGTAGTATAACAACCCAAGGACATTGATAATTATAGCAGATTACGAAATATTGTTGCTTGGCAACAAGCTTGAGGAACAAGCTTGGGGAAGTTGTTATATTATTTATCAATGTTCGAGGGTTATTCGGATAGAAAATTGTTTGCTAACCGATACTTTTTAACATTGCAATAGTCTATAAATGCTTTCCATACAAATTTGTTATTGTAAACAGTATATTTTGATATATTTGATGGGAAAATTTCATTAATCTTCTCGTCAGTATTAAAACCAAATCATGATATCACTGACATTTTGACGTTATTGAATATTTGAAACTTCAAAATCGAAATATATCAAAATATGTATATCCAGAGCAACGTGCCTGAAACAGATCGTATGGTCTGTTATCAGTATAATGTTGTTCTGATTGGTTGTATTCAATCACATAACCTCAGTTTAACTAATTTTATTGGATTTCCGCTTGAGCAAAAAATTTTCAGTAGTAATACCACAAGTGATTGAATTTTCGCGATGTCTGTCGATTCGTTTCTGAACGAAACTGAATTCTCGAATCAATTCAGTTGAGATCACAAATGAAAGGCAGACTTATCAGAAAAAATCAATCACGAGTGGAATTTTATTAGACTATTTCACAAACGTTTTTGAATGCGTGCACAGCGTAATCACTTATATTTGACGTTTAACTGTCACATGCACTGTAAACCAATCTGAAAACACCGAACTTGATAGGCCAATCAGAGTCAAGAGACAAGTTTGGTATTATCGGTAATCCGAACTTGACTAGAGCTTCTGATTGGTTCATTTCGCAAGCGAGTGAAATAGTCATAATAATGACTACACCAGACTCACAGTAAAGTTGGCAATTCCAACGTAGAACAATTTTTGTCTTCAAGTGAAACGAATATCTTCCAAAAAAAGGAGAAAAAATTCACAGAAATCTAAGGACCTAGAACGCCAATATAAGCGGCAGGAATTACTGAAAGTTTTCATTAATGTGTACTGCATTAACGGAAAAATATATATCACAGCTGGAATTCGGAAGGATATTTTAAGTACACTGGAGATGATATAATTTAAACTAAAATCGATCTGTATCGTTACGTGATTTCATATTATTCTGAAAGAATACATTTTTTCGGTACTTCATTTTCATATGGAACAGGCTAGTTTTTACCCACATGTTTGTGTATTCGAGTATACTCATGACTAGTTTTCATTTTATATAGCTAAGAAATACGGTATTCAACTTTGCTCAACGAGAATTGGCTGCGATTGCGAATGAAATTGACAGAAAAGACAAATTTGATGACCTGAGGAACTTTTGGAGAAAATTAGGAAACTTGGGTGCACATGGTAAGTTTTTCTTTTGGTGTCTGTAACAACCCTGAAAAATCTGTTATCTTAGATTTGCTCTAGCAGCTTGTTGCTCTCTGGCACACTTTTCAAACTTCGTTCAAAAATCATGCATTCAATCTTCCTGGAGTATGTGATACGACGACTGCTTCTTGCTTTGCTCGCGAGCGGCGCTGCGACCTACTCATTGTGAGTCGCGGCTTCATTCGTAGATGAAGTCCATGAAGCTTTGTATATGTTATATCATTCGTTGGGTGAAACAAGATGACTCCAATATTATCTGACCTATCCTAAATCATTGATGGGATACAAGATTCATTACAATTAGCACTTGCAGTTGTGGCCTCTTTAAGGAACACGTTGCACAAATAGAAGTTAGATGTGATTCACTGTCCGCAAGGGGAAGTGGACCTCTTGTATTTGATCCAGCCTGTTGGTTGGACTTGTGCTACCGAGGACCGCAAGAATTCCTTGGCTTCGGTAGGTGCATTCTATGGATCGGAAAAGGAAAGGAGTTGGTGAGGAGGTAGTGGGGCTCGTTAGAACACTTCGTTGCTTGGTTATACCCTGAGGTATTCATTAGTGTGATATCTAGGGTAACATTGGGAGGGGTTCTGTGTGATTCCAAAGAGGTTTGAATGGGTCGAGGGGTACTTTGAAAGTTTTCCCTGGTTGGGATGAGGGCCCTTGATAGGTGTCCTCACTTTGAGGATGGGGAGTATCCACAGTTCACCTTACTGGTTTGAATTTCTTTTTTTATTGTGTTTGAGTATTGGAGAAATGAAGGTCAATCCCTGCAGATCCCCTTGCAGGAGGAAGGCTAGGATAAACTGCGATTCAGCCTGGTATTCCAGGATTTATTTATCGAATTCCCAGTCTAGATCCGCCATGTTCGGATAACACAGGGCTAGCTCGTGTAGGATGCTATTCTTCATCGCGCACGGGCGGTCTCCCTGTCAATCCCCTGGGATTTCTCGGGGTCGTTGGCTGTGTGGCCAACCCCTACTTACTTCCATGAATTTTCTGCCAGGCACATCTAACCCGTTCTCAAGGACTTATGGCTTTAGCTGGCATCTCCCTGGATTACCACAAGGTGGAGGCGATCCTCAAACTACTTGTCTGGATTAGGGCACCACACATTCGATGCTAGGCTTCTCATTTCATTCTTGAGATTTTTGTTTGCGGCCATCAACATTTATTTCATTACTCTAAAAGGAGTACTTTGATTTCAGGAATAACGGTGAAAGGAAAATATGGAGGAACGGATGGCTCTTATCTAGATCATGTCATCATTACCGAAGAATTATCCAGAGCATCCGCTGCAGTGGCCATGAGTTATGGGGTTCATTCAAACCTTTGTATCAATCAGATCCACAAGAACGGCAATGAAAAACAGAAAGAAAAATATTTACCGAAGGTAGATAGTTTCAGTCATTAAAAACAATCAGGATTTGGGAGTACATCAATACCACTATTCCCTTTATAGGAGGTGTTCTTTGCGCTGCAATGATTAAATCACGCTTTGCAATTCTAGTAGTATTGATTTTCGAAATGTTATATTTTGAATTTTTGGTTTTAATTTCGGTTTCATTGAGCTGTTTTGTTCTGGTTTCTTGAATGCCTGAAGTAGGCGTCAAAGAGTTGAAATGAATGAAAACACAGTTTTATACACTGGAAGTTTTACTTTATCTTAAGAAACGTAAGAAATGGTATTGATATCGATTGGATCTTTTTCAGTTATGTTCTGGTGAACACGTGGGTGCTTTAGCAATGTCGGAATCTGGAGCTGGATCAGACGTTATATCGATGAAATTGAGAGCAGAGAAAAAAGGTGACCATTATATTCTGAATGGTCATAAATTTTGGATCACAAATGGTTCTGATGCCGATATCATTGTGGTATGTCTGATGAAAGCTTTGATGCGATATCTTTATTCAAATTGAAAATCAAAGTGGAATTCTTATTTTTTTCTTCTACAAGACGCTCCTAGATCTCAACTTTAAGGAAAATGGCTTTCGGCTAATTTTGCTTAAATTTTGATATATTATGTGGATCCTGACATCCTCATTATGTAGTCCAATTTACCACTTTTCGATCCTATTACCACTTTTCGAGCTACAGGGTATCAAAAAATCGATTTTTGCTATTATGGGTATTATGCATCGATTTGATTTTTGTGCTCTAATTTGAAATTGAACTGTCTAGAAATGAACTTTTGACATCTAGGTTGTAACTCATGAGTCCCTCCATTCGAATAAAAAATATCTCACAACGGGCGTTGTATTAAAGCATGGCAAGACATTGTTCATGGAAATAGATGAAAATCAATAGTATAATCGTTTTGATTTCCACTCAATCCGTTAAAACTAGAAAACAAACAGCTAGAATGCCAATATTCTTAGATAGTATGGGTTTGATCAATTATATGAGGATCTACAATATATCGAAATTTAAGCAAAATTAGCCGACAGCCATTTTACGTGGTAAATGTGCGGGGTCCTTTGTCATTTTGTGACAGCATTCGCGATCTGGCAATGTCGAAATAAATACTCGATATCCACGCTCTCGTTGAAAACAAACCTATTTTTGCATTATGGAAAACAGTGTCAGTTCAAAACATTCTAAGTAACCATAATGGCGCAGATTATCAGACTGATTCAAACAGATGATCCGGGTTCGATCTCAAACCGGCGATCTTTTTTTTTTCTCAGAGATAAGAATCATTGGACACTTCGATAGCTTATATGGAGACTCTTTTGAAAGCGGAACATCTCTCTAAAACCGTTATTTATTATCCGATTTAGATTTTTTAATGGTGCTAACTGAATGCCATACATTCGAAATGAACATGAAAATTTCAAGATCTACTTCGATTTTTTTTCAAGGCCGATAATCCCAAAAATATACTAGCAAATTTTTAAATGAAATTTGACGCAGCCAGTGGATTTGTGATGGGTTCAAATGGGTATGACCAAAAATAAACGAATTCATATCACGTTATCAAAATATTTGGAATGATCGTCATTTAAATTATAATTTTAACTCCATGTGGGACATAGTTATGTCCATTAGAAGGCTGCAGTTTTTTGCCAAAGAATAGAAACGAAAATAAATGAACTAAACAAAAGAATATATTGTCACGACAGTAACTACATATTGAATTTTTAACTGTTCAACCAAATCTTTATTTAAGTCGATACATTTTTCGTATCGTTTTCCAATGTTAAACACAACATTCGGATGATATACATTTAAAAAAAAAACTTTCAAAAGGGCGACCAGACGCCATTTTGAAAGGTAGGTTTTTTTGGTGTCAAAAAGTAGCTTAAGAACCAACATTCCACCTGCGAAAAATTCAAACAAAATTTCCAATCTGTTCAAAAGTTAGCAGGGGGATGAAATTATCTTATATTCTATATTTATTATGCATAAATATGTCTATCAAAAATTTTGTAATTCAACTATATTGCATGTTTATACATCATATGCGCTCATTTAAATTATTGTTATTATTATCGCTTTGTCTATGAGATCTTCTGACAATGAAGTACTTTGATTGATTGATATTGGTTACTTTATGGACACACTGTATGTACAAGTCTGTCTTGACGCAGTTCCTCTTTGGTAGTTGGTCGAATTTTAAGAACTTTTTCTTTAACGAAGCTTTATGAAAAAAGTCCAGTTATATGGGAAATATTCATAAATTCACTATTTCGCCCTATCCACCGACGAGCTTTGTAATTATGACCTAATTCAATTCAAAATTGGTACCTGGGGGTCAGAGATTATGATTCTTCTGTCAAAATTGAAAAATTCAAGATGGCAGCTCCATTATGGCGGACGAGTTTTGCAATTATGATCCGATTCTATTCAAAACTAGTATCAGGGACTTTTCGAGGGCGAAAATTATGATTCTTGTGTCAAAATTCGAAAATTCAAGATGGCGGATCCAATATGGCGGACGAGGTTTGTAATAACTAACTTTTCACATTCAATTGAAGAGTTAGTATGTTACAATGTTTCAACATAGTTCGATGTGGTGAAATGGCATTTGAAATCGATAAAGACGACAAGACAAAAAGTAGAAAATGGAAAATGATAATAATTTTTTTTAAACCACACTTATATTTAAATGCACTAGCGTGGTTTAACAAAATATTAATATTTTTTTTTTCTAATGTCAGAAGAAACTTTGGTTTGAAGGGCCTCGTATTATTAGGTACACTCGTTCCAAACCATTTTCAGTTTTAGTTTATGTTATCAATATTGGTAATTATATTATTTGAAGTAAAGATGTGTATTTCATTTCTTTGGCAAAAAACTTCAATCCTCTTCCAGATATGTAGTTATATTACAAAAAAAAAAAAACAGAACTTGAAAGTATTATTGTGAATAACTGCTGTTTACAAATTCGATTGATAATCGCCTGAAGGAGCATTTCGAAGGATATTATCTACTTCCTTGTTGAAAATGATTACAGATCAAGTATTTGTTCCAAATTTCAGGTATATGCCAAAACAGACGTTCAATCAAAGCCCCAACATGGTATTTCAGCCTTCATAATCGAAAATACATTCGATGGTTTCAAAGTAGGCCAAAAATTGGACAAGCTGGGCATGAAAGGATCCTCTAACTCAGAATTGTTATTCGAACACTGCAAGGTCCCGAAAGAGAATCTACTTGGCATCGAAAATAAGGGTGTGCGAGTTCTTATGAGCGGACTCGACCTGGAGAGAGTCGTTTTGGCAGCAGGTACTGTGGGTATTATGCAAGCTTGCTGTGATATTGCATTTCCTTATGCCCACATGCGAAAACAATTCAATACTCGGATTGGCGAATTTCAGTTGATTCAGGTATGGAAAAAGAATATTTAACATTACATAATAAAATAAAATTATATTTTTACAACATACAGCAGCCTAATATATTTTTTCTACGACCACATGGAAATATGCTCATTTTATGCGCTTTATCGATCAAGAAACTAGGCCGATGTAAAACCCTTTTTCATTTCTACATCGCAAACTGTACTGTAATGATCATTTCAGTACAGGATATTTCATTTTCCACGACTTTCATGAACTACTAGACTGTCATTTTCATGATCATAAATAATATAAGAACAAATCAAGTTTGTTAACGTTCTAATAATCTGACATTTCACATAAGTATTTACAAAATTCGTTAAAAATAATGAGTAATCGGAAAAGAGTAATGCTAGTGAGGATAATTTGACATTGACACCGCTAATTTCAATATAAAGATTGATGACAATCAAATTATTTTTTTTTCGAATTGTTGGCGCGAAGTTTCTATAGCAGTTAATTTCATCATTTTATTATGTAAGCTCGTAGCAGCGAGTGAAGAGTGAGGCAACGTTCAGGTTTTAAAGGTAGAGGTGGTGAGGGTTCTTCAAATCCTGCATAAAACACATTTTTTTTCTTTTTATATTATTTCCTTTCGGAAAAATTGATTGGATTTTTATTTTGGTAGAATTTTAGTTGATAAAAGTCGGTTCGCCATTCTGAAAGATTTTTAAAATGGAATTGAAGGTCGAGTGGTACCTCATTAAAAATGTCTTTCAGTTCTCTATATGAAAAAATATTCATCAAATGGCAGTTTCAAATCGATTTATACAAGGTATGTTTTTTCAGCAGTGTAAAACAATTATTTGCTGTTATCAGTCCAGATTCCAAGAGCTGGTGTTTTTGAATATACGGGGTGACCCAGGGTTAAACCGCCAAACGTTGAATATGGGTTTTTTAGGCAAAAATAATATTTTTCCTTCATACAAGCGTATTTCCAACTTGCTTCGTTTTCAAGATACAGGGTATCCAAGTTTTTAGAAAATACCTTTAAATATATTATTTATTACTGAAAAACCTTCAGGCTGGTTTTGATAAAAATTGGCATGCTTATTTGAGGTAATAAAAGGCTTATTTTAATGAACTTGGATTAAAAAAAATATATAATTTTCAAAATATATGACACCCTGTATCTGGGAAATTTCCACCTGAAAAACCGATACTGAACGTTTGGCGGTTTCAGTCTGGCTCACTTCGTATATTGCTCAATTTCATTTACTTCTAGAATTTTCGACTTCTTTTTTCATTGACATATTTCTCTAAATTTCGACTTCTAGGGTAAAATGGCAGATATGTATACAACTTTGAGTGCCTGCAGAAGTTATTTGTATAACGTGGCAAAAGCGTGTGACAACAAAAAAATAAATAGCAAAGACTGCGCAGGTGTTATTTTGTATTGTGCCGAGAAAGCTACCCAAATGACACTAGACGCTATTCAAATTTTAGGTAAGTATGAAATACCTTTTCATAGCAATATTCCACCCATTTTTTAAATATTTATTGTGACTCTAGATTTTTTGCGGGGTCTCAAAGACCCCGAATTTTAAACTTTCTATACCAACTCATTCAGTGGATATCTTCCACTTTCCAATCCATTATTAAGAAAATGTTTTATCGCCCTTTGATATAGATTTCGAGTATAATTGGCTCAACAGTGAGGCTGATGGCCACACAAATTGTGATTTTTGTTATTTTTGTGATATAGGCTGTATGGGTGGAATAGAATCGATTTCCATCAAAATATCAAGTTGGAATTTTTTCAGGATCACAATGAGTTTCCTCTTCTTTTGTCGTGAGATAGCACAAACTTGAAGACATGGAATTCTCTGAAGTATTTTTATATACATTTAAAGCGAAAACATACATACAAATTTTTTTATCAATTTTTTTTTTCACCAGAGATATAGTCAATATTTCCATTTTCCATTAAATACCATACACATTCCATTATCTCTAGATAAATTTCAATCATCACTATACCTGTTATTATCAGTAACAAAAGGGATATTGTTTTATGACTACCATAAGAAACACTTTTCCGTTTTTTCCTCTTTTAATTCACAATTTTATCAGTTGGTTTGCTCTCATACAATGTAATTGCAAATAATAACTGGCTTTCTTTCGTATGACAATGCTAATATTTCAGGTGGTAATGGCTATATCAACGACTATTCAGCTGGAAGACTGCTTAGAGATGCCAAAGTTTTCGAAATTGGAGCTGGAACTTCAGAAATTAGAAGGCTCATTATAGGAAGAGTAATCAATTCCGAATACAAATAAAAAAAATCACGACAATGAACGTATCGATATGGAGCTGCATATTTACCAATCATTGTTGGAAAAATAAAAAACTTCTCGAATTGACTTATTTTATTTATGAAGTGTAACACAGTAAACTAATGAAATATTGAAGCGTGAATAAACCTAATTGTCGCGGAACTAGTTCAATGTCCACAACTTTCAATTTCAATGGAGAATGTTTCCCTTTTCATCATGAATACTCCCCAAGAGGTTATTTTGAACGATGGAAAATAGCTACTGAAGTTTATCTTTCAGTCGCAGATGATTCCACAACATATTTTGTGACCCCTGTTCATATTTTCAAATAAAAATCAAAATGTCGTACCCTCTAAATATTCGTCCACTTTGCTAGTGGCAAATAGTAACCTAATGCCATCTCCCTCACAGCCAAAAAAAAAAATACTCTGTCCCCGAAAACCATACCAATTTTTGAAACGAATCTGACCATAATCACAAAACTATCTATCATCTTGGGACGCCATTTCGAATTCATGAATTTTGACAAAAATTCATAATCTCTGACCCCGAAAATCCTCACACACTAATTTTGAATCGAATCAGACCGTAATGATAAATATCGTCCGCTATCTTGGAGCCTCCATCTTTAATTTAGAAAAATTCGAAATATGCGTCCTAAAAAACCACCACATACCAATTCTGAATCGAATCTGGCCATAATCACAAATCCCGTCCGCCATCTTGGGGCCGCCATTTGGAATTTATGAATTTTGTTGAAAAATTCATAATCTCTGACCCCGAAAACCCCCACATACCAATTTTGAATCTAATCGGACCATTATCACAAATTTCGCCCTCCATCTTAGAGCCGCCATTTTGTTTTTTTCTATAACAAAAATGTTATACTGCACGTCAGATAAATGTGAGCCAAAAGTGAAGGAGGAATTGTAGCACCATGAAACTTGGCACATCACTTCTTGACATAAAAAAAATTGTGTACCAAAAAATCAGAGGTGGAACCCAAAAAAATTTTTAATTAAAAAAATTATAATTTTTTTTTTGCTGTTTTTTCGGAAAGTATAAGATTTACCGATAAACGATTTCAACAAGGCGAAAGATAGGTAATTCAATTCTCCACAAGAAATATACTGAGTAATTTTCACAAAATGTGCCCGTTTTCTCAAAAAACATAATTGATTGTCGATATCAAATTTCAGACTCGTGTTCACCGCCACTTCAATTTCCGGCAAGGTCGAAAATTATATTTGTCATAACTTTGCTGAAAATTATAGTAGAAGGAAAAGAAAAAGTGCATATCGTTCCTAAAGACTTCTACTTCGTCATGCAAATATAACTTGTAAATATCTGAGTACCTAAAATGTGTTTTGTCCCACTTCACAATTCACATAACCCTTCTACGAGATTTACGGACGATCCGAAAATCATGGATATTTTACTTGATTTGAAATAGCCGCCCCGGAGCCGGAGTGTCGATTGATTTTTATTTTATATTGTTAATTTGTTATTGTTTTGTTCAACATTTCAGTAAGGTCTACCCATTGGCTATATTTTGAATTTTCATGTACCACTTTATATGAAAAAAATCCACTGATATCATCCTTTACGAGTCCAATGATGACAAAATAATCTAGTCCGATCCTGGCAATAGGGTCAGTTTTGAAGTCAAGTTGAATATTTGGGAGTATGGTAGACGTTTATACTGCCTGTGTTTATATTAGTATTGAGTATTGTTGTCGCAATGAAGATAGGAAAAAAGTAATAAATGCTTATCAGCATTGATAATGAGCCCGAATGAATTCAGTACTGTTTGTAGAAGCGTTCGCGATGACTTTTAAATTAAGTGCCAATTTACTCAGGAATTTCAATAGAATAAATGTTTTCCATCCAAGACAATTATCGCAGTATTATCCAATTGATGAACATATATTTGGATTGAATGATGAACAAATTCAGGTGAAGTAGAGCTGATTCTAATAAGTATTTTGGAAAGGGTCAGTCATCAATAGCATGTTATTGCTTATAATATGTCAAATCATTAAAATCAATCACTAAAATTAATTTCCTCTTCATTTTCTGTAACAGAATACTGATCGGTTTTGTTTTAAACACCTTGTATTAAATTGCATGTCAACAGTTCTGTTATGTTGATTTAAAAGCGACGTTGCCGTGATATTCTTTTTTTGCGATAAAAACATGTTTCAAAGTTTTAAGGTTGTAAAAACCACACAGAAAACAATTGGATTCTCACAAACTCTATTTTAAATTAAGACATATTTAGTATTCAATAATGAGAACAATGGTTATGTTGCACTTTTCCGAGTAGCGAACGTTTTTTTACTTTGCCGCTCGCCGAGCGACAAAGTAATCAAAACGCACATTATTTATGAAATCGTCTTCTTCAAAACTGGGCTGTTTTTCACAACAAACTGAATAAAAATATATAAAGATGATAGAGTAGATCATTGATGTATTTGAGCAAATTAAGAATACTCTTAAAAAACGCACTTCCAGTTCAACACACTCAGCCTAAAAAAACGTAAGTAAAAGTAAAATCTGAACTGCGTGAACTTTCAAAATTCTGCCCTTTTTATACACGGCAACGCCCACACGCATTTCCCATTAAGGTCATTTTAGCATTCAGGTAAGATTATTAATTTTGTTATGAATCGACAACATTCAATAAACATGCATATACATTTATTTTCACCCTTCCACTGTCAGGTACGTTTATTTGATTCAGTAGAAAGGGTCTTGAGATTGAATATTGTATATATTACTGAGGAATTTCGGGTAGGGTCCTAGCTACGGCAATTTCATAAATTCCTGATGCAGGACCTATGTAAATCCCCCTGTATGGAAATGAAATTAATTTTTTCAGCTCAGAGACACCGTTTTCAATTTCGCCCAGAAGGAGTTAGCTCCAGTGGCTAACGAAATTGATAAGAACAATACATTCCCGGAATTGAGGAAGTTTTGGAGGAAATTGGGAGAATTAGGAACCTTAGGTAAATATATACTGGTGTTTCGAATTGAAATTTATTCAAGAGATTCACAGAAACAATTAGCAAGATATGGAGAAAGGCTAGGATACGCACACATTATTTGTTGTTCTTCATTTCAAATTTGACGTAATAGGCAAAGTGATGTTATGTCCGTAACTCTTAAATATTTCACAAGTGGAATTGAGCATCCCTGGCGAAAGGTCATCATTTCCTTAAGGTTCCTAGTGCCATATGATGAGTAATAAGGATGTTGATTTGACTCCAGGGTCTCTTATTTCATTGACTTTATCAAGATTCATACCATTGATGTTATAATCATAATTGAGTCGATGTTTTCATATCGAAAAAGTGATAATATGGCATTTCTCTACATTGAATTGTAAATTGTTTGATATGAACCAATAGAATAATAGTTATTTATGGTACTTGTGTGTTATGTTGAAAATAAGTCACGCGAGAAATTTTCAAGTGACTTAGGATAGGAATCATAACACACGAGTGAGAGATACGTTTTTGGAACCAATGTCAGCATTACGTGGCTTCGTCTTTGTAAATTCATAATTTTAAATAAAAAATTTAGTAGGCTATGGGAGTGTTTTCTTGAGAAGTCGAACGAATGTGTCTAATAACTCGCAAACAAAATGTTTAAGCTTCAATAAAGTTTTGTATGGACAATTTCAGGAATAACAGTCAACAATGAATATGGTGGAACAGGTGGAACATATCTGGATCACGTTATAATTATGGAAGAGTTATCAAGAGCTTCTGGTGCGATCGCTTTGAGCTATGGTGCTCATTCGAATCTTTGTGTTAACCAAATTCATAGAAATGGAAATGAATCTCAGAAGAATAAATACTTACCTAAGGTTAGTTCTAAATACCACACCTACTATACTTCATCCATTATCGATTGCAACTAGCCTTATGTATAAATTCAAAGGAAGCGCCTGTCTTGTGGACTTTGATTGACGTGCGTCAAAATGCAAAGTCGTGGCTGTTCAACCCAATCAATTAAAACGGCCAATCGTTAGGTTGAACGCAGTGTATTGGTCAAGGGGCGTACCGAGGCTGAAAAGTTATAAATTAGCTTCTGAATGAGGTATCGGCAGATAAAACAAAATTGTTGGTAAGGAACGAGTTTTATATTTTGGAATTTAATTATGATAAACAGAGAATAGAATGAAGACGATTTCAGATTCAAGCAATTGAAACGTAGTGATTTTTTTAAAAGAAGTAGAAATTTTTCAATCATTAAGACGATGGAAGTCCGAAATGTAAGTAATCAAGGGAATAGTTCATCACACACAAATTCAAATTAATTTTAAAAATGACTGCACTATTGCGTGTACTGGATCGAACTCTGATATAATTTGTTGCCTAATGCTAGCACACTATATTTTGATACGTACTCATTTTTCATCCTCGTCGCCAACGTAGTGTTCACTATTCTTTGTTGTGAATAAGGGTTGTAAAATACGCAATGTAGAGCAATAAATAAACAATCGTCACTTTACTAGGTACCGCTTTATTCAGATGTCTGTACAGAACTGAGTTATTTCCTCTCTAGAGTTAACTAACAATAATATTCATAATTCGGGATGACCTCATTCACCGATACCGTGATTCCTAATGGTATGCAAACACTACACCAAAAATTATGCTTCTTTATTTTTTTGTAATATTTGGGATGTTTTAAATCCCACAAAATCTTTACATACTGGTTTCATGATTCTTGTCATTCAATAGCAATGGATAGTTTTGAACAGTTGTGAAAAAGAAAGAGCCTTGGGGCTAGAATAGATCTCTGCGGAACACCAAAATACCTATTGTACACGTTTATGCGGAATATTGTATTATATAATCATAATTTTTCAGCATTGGACCATAATTTTTATAATATTTGCAAATTTTCTAATGATTATACTATAGGTGAATTTTGTTAATTCCAGCTCAATTCTGGCGAACATATAGGAGCTCTTGCAATGTCTGAGTCTGGATCTGGATCAGATGTAGTTTCCATGAAACTCAAAGCAGAAAAGCATAAAGATTATTATATCTTGAACGGTACCAAGTTTTGGATTACCAATGGTTCAGATGCCGACGTACTAGTAGTGAGTGATAGAAATAGCTAACTGAACCTTTTTGCTTGATTACATAATTTTTTATTTTCATGTTCTAGGTATATGCCAAGACAGATCCTCAAGCCAAACCCCAACACGGTATCTCAGCGTTCATAATAGAGAAGGATTTTGAAGGGTTCAAAACTGGACAAAAACTTGATAAACTAGGTATGAGAGGCTCAAACACTGCGGAACTCATATTTGAAGACTGTAAAATACCAAAAGACTGTTTACTGGGAACCGAAAACAAGGGAGTTTATGTTCTCATGAGTGGGCTGGATTTGGAACGGCTCGTTTTAGCAGCTGGTCCGGTTGGAATAATGCAAGCTTGCTGTGATATTGCGTTTTCATATGCTCACGTCAGGAAACAATTCAATACTAGAATAGGAGAATTTCAGTTGATCCAAGTAAGTCATCTTATAGTTAGAGTGCCATCGGAATTTTTTTTACCGATAGATACTATAATAATAATAATACTCCCTCATAAACACTCGAAGAGTGTACCCAAATGTAGAGGACGGATATTATTATTATTTGCCGTGGCGCTCTGGGTCGACTTACTGATTTTTGGTGGCGTATTCACTTTTCAACTGCAGGAAAACCCGGAAACCCTACAGCACCACCTCGGGTGGCCGGCGTGCACTCCAAGTTAGCACTAGCCGAGATTGGCATCTAGACAACACACAATACACTTTTGCTTTCAACAAGGACTGTGGTCGTCTATCGATTCCGATATTAAGTACTTGAGAAAAAATCCCTCGTACATACATCGGGCTCGAACCGACTACCGCTATACTGAAGTTTCGAACGGCCTGCGCCTTAGACCGCCAAGCTACCAGCCACCCTACTCTCTCCAAACTTTCTCTGTGGCGTTTAAAAATAATCAATTTTTTATGTGTTTCCCTCGTGTTTCCTAACTACATTACGAAACTGCAGGTGGTGATTTGTTAGATACTTGTAAGAAAAAAAGTTCCTATGAACATTTGTCCGGAGTTGCTTCGTTTCTGAGATACAGGGCGTTGAAGTTTTTTTTAACACTCTGTATCTCAGAAACGAAGAAACTTCAGACATATGTTCATAGGAACTTTTTTTCTTGAAACGACCTAACGAATCACCATTTGTCATAAAGTCATAGAGGAAAACGGTGGCAGACTTGGTCCAAAGAATCCATACAGAAAGTTTGGAGCTATCAGTAAAATTTTTGCCGATGCGCACTCTAACTATTAAGTTTCTTCGGAGAGTTGGAAGTTTTATTTCTCATAGAGACCCTCCAAATTTTATTCCAATATCTTCAAAAACAAAACAAAAAAAGTAGGGGTGAGCCACCTTCCGTGGACACCCGGTATATAAAAATTCTAGTTGATGAATGATTCTCATCAGAGAATACACACAAGTAGGTTTGGAACAACGTATATTGAAATATTTTTTTCTTTCACACTGTTGTGCGGTTCAAAATGGGTAGTTAGGTTAGATTCACACGATATCCTACTATCACTCTGGCATGATATTCTGAAAAAAAAACATTTTTTTAACATATCTCGTGATTTATAATTCAAACAAAGTTCGAAAAGTGTGCCGGAGAGTTTCAAACAAATGAAAAGAAAAATTTCGACGAATTCGAAATCCCCTTCTCTCCACACTTTCCCACAAAGTAGAGAATTTTAGTCAAATACCTGTTAGAAAACAACTACTTCCCCTTACGAACTTTGAATTACATTCGACATAAATTTGTGCAATGTTCCTCCGAGAGAACACAGTTGCAAGTGTTAATTGTAATAAAGCATTGTTTATTATCCCCCATTGGCTGGGAATGACCATCTGAAGATATAACATGTTTCATGGTTTGTCTCCCACTCGTTAGTGCAAGACCCAGAGTTATTCTGGCCCACCCAATGAACGATAACACCCAGCACTCGACAGTAAAAATCACTCCTTTGATTCGAACCAAGTTCGAAAAGTGTGAAAAACTGATGGCAAAACAAAAATTTCATAATATTAATATTTTGATAATGATAATAATAAAAATAATGAGAACTTTTAATTAAATTCAATTTTCAACCACTTCCAATCGTCCAATTTTTGTAAAATTTGGCATACATATCAAGGATCGACGACAATTCAAGCATTTCATAATATTAATGGAATATTATTAATGTACTGGTGACAATTTTCAAATTTTGACCCAGAATAAGATATAGTTTAGTATTTATTCATATATTTTGGCTTTAATGATTTGGTTCAAATTTTGTGTTTAGACAAGATTTTGCCCTCTAAAGTCCTTTATGTAAGCGTTTTTCCTGAAAAAAATGCGAAAAATTATTTCGCATCGAAGAATACTGGATTCGAATTTTTGGTGAAAGCGAAGCTCGGTCACCCAGGTACAACCAATTTAAAAAAGCAAATAAAATTAAAAATTTTTGGCAAATTTCTGTACCTACGTTAAAAAACTTAAAATGAGATTAATGAGGACGGCCTTAAAATGCATATGGCCACGCTGTGAATTTTTGTTAGAAAATGCTCTGCATTGGGAATTTAACATAAATTTAAATCGTAATTATTGTTTTCGTCAAGATTCCTAAAATTTTGGCTATTATTCATGTGCATTTTGTTAAATCTCTAGTGATTATTGATAAGTAATGAAAGTTTGGTGTATATGGTGAATATCCTGTTCCCTCTTGTAATTGAGAGTGGTTCAACTTCCGTCACTTTGGCGCTGGCATCTAATTTTGAATACTCAAATGGCCACGTTTATACCGTCTCTTATTGGTGAGCTGACAATGAATTTATTTCAACCAAATAGCTTTGGTCATCTTGGTGTAAACAGTAAACTTGGTCCGGTAGTCAGCTTAGTTTGGTACCGAAATTTTTTGCGTACCAGACCAAAATAGTTAAATGACCAAGATGGTGTCAACACCTACTGCGTGGACTTTACAGCAAGTTGCAAAATTTGGTTTGCATCATTGGTGAACCATTAGTATGTGTTCTCATGTACTAAGAGTGTGTCTAGGTATATCCATTTTTCTAGCACAACAACGACTCTCCTTATTTGGCAGGTAGTCAGTTCTTTATATTGACAGAACCTAGTGATTATATTCTCAGAAGGTACTGGAGATTGATTGGCCATATTCTCAGCGTCAAATAATAATAATAACAGTAGATCTCTAAAGTTCAATCCGTTTCCTAGTGACCACGACTCGAAACTGTGACCCACTGCCTCTAAGAAATAACAGTTACAGTTTTTATTGATCATATGTTTTGCATATATAATAGATGTACTTGATAAGTAATAAAAAAAACATTAAATTAAATAAAGCTGTGTATAGACCTATTATAGCATGAGAATGAACAATTACACACGTTCATTGATTGTTTGCAAATTCACTTAGCAAATAAAAACAATTCACCGTTAAATATTCTTCAAGACATAATTTGAAAGCTTTTTCATTAGTACAAATGACAATCAATGTTTGCCCCAGCATAAAAGGAATACTTTTCAAATTGCTGAATTGCTGAATTGTTTTGTATATATCAATATATGTCGAGAAGACCGGCCTATTTGCGTATAGTTTACTACAGAGGATGGTAAAATTTCAGTACATTAATATTTACTTTTTCCTCGACATTTCGATTTTTTTTTGTAAAAATTTGACTTTTTTTTTAATCTTTGACTTTTTTCGAAATTTTTCGAAATACAGTCTATCAAAGTTATGATTTCCTACTTAATTACTAAAACTCATAACTGATGGTACCTACCATGTTCGAAATCTGTGCAACACACTGTATCAAACTCTTATCTTTTCTTTGTTCGTTGTGCATCATCAAAATTGAAATTTTGTACATCAAATTGAAGAATATCATATTTATAATTCACAAACCACTATATATTTGATGTTTTATAAAAAATACTTTTTGTATTCTCCTCGTAACGAAACATTTTCATGAAAGTGTGCTATGGAAGATGAAACAATAGCATGTAAGTAACAATAATTTGATGTCGAATCAAAGTTTTCATACAATGATTTTTTATGAAGACGTAACTATTTTCCCAATTTTTGTTTTATTTATTTTTCAACATCAATAAACATTTATTTTAAATGCTAACATAGGTTTTTATGTGTGGGTAGAAACTCCTATCCATATTGAAGTACAGAAATATGAAAATAACTGCTTACTTATGTTTCATATTTAATTTTTTATGAAGATAATTTCATAAAAAAAATAGAAAACAAAAATAAGTATGTAGTTCTTTTCATGTTTTGTATTTTAATATAGATAGGAGTTTCTAACCTACACAAAAAACTTATGTTCGCATTCAAAAGAAATGAGAAATAAAAATTGGGAAAATAGTTACGTCTGCATACAAATCATTGTGTGAAAACTTCGACATTGAATTATTGTTACTCACATGCTATTGTTTCATCTTCCATAGCGCGCTTTAATGAAAATGTTCCGTTGCGAGGAGAATTAATACAAATAAGTATTTTTTTATAAAATCTCAACAATATCAGTAGTTTGTGAATTGGAAGTGTGATTGTGATATATCGCTGGAAAGGTAATTATATACCGAATCGTAATTCAAAAAAAATGGTATTTTCCATTCAAACTAAAAAAATTGGATGCGTTTCCGGTCGAACCGGAAGTGTCATAATTGGTCTGATACTTGCTAAATTGTACATTTATGACATCAAATAGATCTACTTAATTTGAAACATCTATACAAATTAACAACGAAGATACAGGGGGTAAATTGGTACTGGGTCACCCGGTATATACAGCCAATTTCACCGGGACCCAAAAACCGGTTCAGGGTCGTTTCGCCTTTTTTCTGAAACTTTTATTTATTTCTGAAAATTCAGAATTATCTTTCTATCTTTTCAGGGGAAACTTGCCGACATGTATACAACTCTGAGTGCCTGTCGCAGCTATTTGTATAATGTAGCCAGAGCTTGTGATAATAAAAAAGTAAACGCCAAGGATTGTGCAGGAGTTATTTTATATTGCGCAGAAAAAGCGACTCAAATGGCGCTGGATGCTATTCAAATACTAGGTAAGCTAGTTAATAATATTTCCATATTCGTACTACGAGTTATTCATTCAAAATTTATTATATAATATATATTTTGGTTATTTCGGAAACTAAGTTTACTGAGAATGATAAATGGTTTGAAAATCCATATAATAGATATGACACAAGTGTACAGGGGGTCCCAAAACTCAACGTCATTCTTTGGAGGGCTGATAGTTCTTATGGCCTACCAGAATATCACAATATGACTCCAGTAAAATATTGATAGTTTTGGAGATATTGGCGATTTTATGAATTTCGGGAAAATCGAAACCTTTGCTCAGTATTTCGAGATCAGTAATCCACGAATACTTTACGTTATTTTTTTCAATTGGTGCACTTTGAAATCATAAATACTGGTTTCATTACTACAAATAATGGAAATAAGAACTTATAATGTAAAATGGTTGAATTCGTGATCAGTATACCTTTCCTTAATGTTTGAATAAAAGTTTTGCATTTGTTTGTATATTTCATTTGACGTTACAAGGTACTGCTGTCAGATCAATAATCATAAAATTGTCATTTAGACTTCACGGTTCTCGAGTTGTTGATGGTAACTTTTTTGAAAGTTTGATTTGCACACGCTGAGGCTGGCTTTAAATAGGTAAAAAGTGGCACCAATTGAAAAATAGTTATTTATGATACAAGTGTTAAAAGTGGCATTTTATTTTGTGAGTTGGGAATATTGCGAAACGAGCGTCAGCGAGTGAAGCAACCTCACGAGCAAAATAAAATCACTTTTTCATACGAGCGTGCGGAAAAGTAACTTTTCTTAGTTATTTACCTAACAAGTGCAGAAAGTAGTACTTTTCCGCACGCGACGGCAGTTGCACGAATGACGCGGAGCGGAGTTCGGCCAAGCCGTTAAGGGCGGAAAAGACATTTTCCGTAAGAGTTAGGTTCAATGTTTTTCCTACTTTCCTACTTTCAAAAATAAAATCGTGCGGAAAAGTAACTTTTCCGCATTCGTGCAACTGCCGTCGCGTGCGGAAAAGTACTACTTTCTGCACTTGTTAGGTAAATAACTATTAACAAATGTATCATACACATTTTTTTGTACAACAGGTTTTTCACTTCACAAGGAATTAGAATTACCAATTGCACAAACGGCTAAATACATGTGTGAACTGATTCCTCTTGACTAGGTGTTCTGATTATAATATCTGATTGAAGTGTTTCTATTAGAGATATATATATATATATATATATATATTACTAAGTATCCATCATCTCATCTGTCATTTCACTTTTAACACTAGCGTTAAAAGTATTTTTAACACTAGTGTTAAAAGTGATTTTGTGAAAACGTCAGTTTTTAGTTCATATGTCAATTAACTAAAAACGTCATTTTTAATGACAGTTGTACAAAAAATATTTTCTAATATACCTACTATGTTTTCAAAAATTACCAAAAATAAGTGAATAATTTCTTCGCGTATGGAAAAAGCTTTTTTTCCAGTTCTTTGATTTGCCTCAATTATTGTCTTTAGCTCGTGCCAACTCCTCTCGTGGAAAAAGTACCTATTACTATGCAAAAATGCATTCCATCACACTTTGTTTCATTTCAGGTGGTAATGGTTACATCAATGACTATCCAACTGGAAGATACCTAAGAGACGCAAAATTATACGAAATAGGAGCTGGGACTTCTGAAATCCGAAGATTGGTTATAGGAAGATCAATAAATGCGGAGTATCCATAAAATAAATATATTTTCATTCGAATATAAACATAGTGGTACGATAAATAATTCAACATTCCTCTTTCAACATTACAATAAAAGTCGTTATAAGCATAACAATTCGAAAACTTTTTAACTTAACCTATATAAATATTACTTATTTTTATTTCATTATTTGACTAGATTACACTCGTTTTTTGAATTCTTCAAAATAAAATTATAATAAATGAACATTTCACAACGAAGACAAAATCAAATATCACTTGCATACACAAATCATAGGATTTTTCATCGACAAAGAGAATCGTGATTCATAAGCTACTTAGATTAGAACAAAAATGATACCTATCAAATTCATCCATGTAAATAAATCGACAGATGGCTTTACGTGTTTGCATATCATTATTACGGTTGATCAATTTGAAAGGTGATCAATACGATTATTATCTTAGAATATTTTTGAAATTTTCATCTCGTTTCGGAATAGAATTTAGAAGTTGCTTCCCGGTAGAACACTCCACATCAACCTTTTGAACGATCCACTTTGTTGAATTTCATCTGGATCTCCTCCAATTGAATTGGTATATTGGGGGTTCTGGTTAACTACCAAAGCAGGTTTCTGGAAAATTTAACAAAATAGGTATGATATGTGACAGATCAACAGCTGCAGACTTGGTTCAAAAGTAGTGTTAAGAAAATGTGAGCACCTTAGCTAATTGACCATATTCACCGTCGGCATATTGTCATGCGACAATACCAACTTACCCAGGATTCTCAACTAAGAATAACCAAATTTACTAATTCCATACGTCAGTGAAAATTTAAAATTATATTTATCTAGGAAAAAAAACAGCAAATCATCAACGTGAGAACCTGTCATGATGTCAAAATAAAGCATCGTCTATAATATAAACACTCGCATCTTCTCAAAAATACATAAAAAACTACAAACAAATACAAGCACAATAAAACAATAAAATGAGATCAAAGTGCAATAACAACGTAGAAATATAAAAAACTATCTCAAAACAATTTTTTCTGACCATAACAGGTTTTATTAATAAGAAAGTATTCCAATATTGTTACACACTTTATATTCGCTTCACTTGTATGTTTGTTTGTTTGTATGTTTGTTTGTATGTTTGTAACTGACTCCTTAGGGCGTGATTTTCACCCATTTCCAGACGTCCGAATGATTTGAAATTTGACAGGTGTTCATAGTTCCGGTGACAATGCAATATAACATTTTTTTTGTTATAAAAAACAAAATGGCGGCTCCAAGATGGCGGACGAGATTTGTGATAATGGTCCGATTCCATTCAAAATTGGTATATAAGGGTTTTCGGAGTCAGAGATTATGATTTTTTTATCAAAATTCATGAATTTAAAATGGCGGCTCCAAGATGGCGGACGAGATTTGTGATTATTGACAGATTCGATTCAAAATTAGTGTGTGAGGTTTTTCGTGGGGTGCTTGATAAAGTTCTGAACGCTCTGTATTGTTAAATTAAACTAAAAAATATGAGAATATAGATCGAAAGCGCCCACGCTTTTATTACATTTGAGAAATCAAATTGTCAATTATTTTTTACTTTATAGTCCATGGGAAGTAAAGCGTGTTCTTTAGTTTTTTAAACTATTATTTTTTTTTACTAAAAAATCGAATTCTCCGAACACGAAAACCACTCGATATTTTAATATTAAGTGATCATACAGTGTCTTTGAACGGTTCGACGTAAAAACATGAAAAAAAAAAGTTTCAAGGGTTTCGCCTATACTACTTTTTGAAATGAAAAATATGGTGATTGCTCTACAGGGGGGCGGAGGAACACATCAACTCAAAAATTATAAATAGCATGGGGGGGTCAAGTGTCACATCGTTGAAGATAATTTCATTCTCTTTACAACCATTTAATTTTTTTTTTAATTTCGTTATCTTTTTTTTTTAATTCAAATTCGAAATATCAAAAATATAAATGCGAAATCGAATACTACTCATGCCGCGATAAATTTGAACAGTTTGATGTGGAACAATGAAACCAAAAATGTTTTGAACGGTATTACCGATACTACTTTTTGAGAGAAGCAACATTGCAATTACTCGATAGGTGGCGCAATACCAATACACGTGTTTAAGTCACCAAGTGACCACGTCTAGATAATGAATAATCAGTTTAATCTTCCTCGAGTAGATTGTCAATTTTTGCTTGAAACACGTGTCAATGTAATAAAAGTAGTGGTCTGGAGTTGAGACAAACATCCAGTGTATTTATTACTTCAACAAAAGTAACAAACAGTGCGGTGCAAAAAAAAATTTGGTCATTAACATGCTACATTCCAATTACGACTATAAACCACATAACATTTCTCGAATAGTTGGAACAGAACAGCTCTTGGATTATTTGGTTTTGCGGTTCAGTATGCTTTATTTAACCGAGTTACTCTCACAAACTATAAATTGTTAACACCACCTTACAAGATGGATTTATAAATAGGAACTCATCACAATCTTTCGACACATATTTCACTACATATTTTTCAAAAGTATATCATGCAACTTATTTATAGCGAAAAAAGCAGAAGCGAGACGTACTTTAGCGAAACCAGCCAACGATGCTAATAATTGTTGTTTACCTTGCTTGGGATAGATTTATTAGGCACATAAATTTTACTTTGAGGTGGGACCCTTACTTCTTGAACATTGTCTCCCAGATATTCTTCCTGGAGGGCCTTATAAGTCTCACTTTCTGCCGGGTTGAATTTGACTTGTCTTCGTACTTGGCTGTAATAAAAAAAAATTGAGGTGAGTTTTTTTAGAAGTTGGTTTGAGACCAATATCAAATTTATTTCAAGAATTATATTGGCTGGATTCAATTAGTGAGATTATTGCTTGGGGGCCTCTTTTTCAATTTCAATTTTTGCCTATGCTTTTCGTCAAAATAACAAAAAATTTAAAACTAATTTTTTTTTGCACTTCTGTCGAAAACATCTAAAATATATTTCAGAAATGCATTAATGGGTGTTTTAAAATGGATTAATAATGAGTTTAATTCTGAAAAATTATTTTGCTCTCAGATTTTAATGGTTTTTGCATTAGAATTACATGCAGAAATGTTTCAGTTGTTAAGAAATTGGAGACTCTTTTCAGTTTCTTAAACCTTTTCGTAAATCTGACACTATTTTCAGCATTGCAACATGATGCATTTGGCAAATAAGTATATAGAATACATACAACTAATAAAATAAATCTAGGCTTTTCTGCACCACCAGCTTATTTAGAATGCAAAATCAATAGTTGCAATAATTGTCCACGACCAATATCCACGGGTAGTGGGTAATGATTATGAAGTAGACGATGAAGAAATTGGGAAAAATCATCAGAATTTATTTTTACATGTATTTTTCAATAAATTACCATTAAAAACAAAATGACGTAGTTATTCTTTGTTCTTTTCAATTTATTTTCCCACCTAGATATTTTTTCAGTATTAAACATATTATTAATTCTTTCTAATGGATGGATGGAGTGCAAATTTTTGAAATATATTTTAGATTTTTTTGACAGAAATATGAAGAAGAACATTGATTTCTTAACATTTTTATTTTTTGTATTTAGACAAATTTTCCCACCAATGGGTCAAATTGTAATCCAAAAGGTTGAAGTAATTTTGAAAAACATTTAAAAAGAAATCATCAGAATCGTAGTACTTTTGACCGGTTCTCTCAAAGACAAATCCAAATGGTTTTTGTTCAGATTATTTTTTCAATTGGTGCCCCTCAACTATTTAAAGCACGCCACAGCGTGTGCAAATCGAACTTTCAAAAACGCGCATTTTTTAAAGTTACCATGGATACATCAACAACTCGAGAACAGTGAAGTCTGAATGACAGTGTTATGATTATTGATCTGACAGGAGTACCTTATAACGTCAAATGAAATATTACAAACAAATGCAAAACTTTTATTCAAACATTAACGAACGGTATACTGATTTCACATCACGAATTCAACCATTTTACATTATAAGTTCTTATTTCCATCACTTGTAATAGTGAAACCAGTATTTATGATTTCAAAGTGCATCAATTGAAAAAAATAACGTAAAGTATTCGTGGATATCCACTTATACTTTAATATACTATTTATTTATACTTATGCTATTGGTCATAATTCTATATTTTAGAGTCCAAGGGATGGCGAAATATATATCCAAAACGTTGGCTTGTAGGAATTTTTTTTTCTCTATGACGACCTTCTAATGAACCCCCCCTCTAGAAGATCGAAACTTCATCACTATTCTTTTGAACTGCTTTGTATATTGTGAATTGAAAGAGCGGAAGTTCAAGATGGCGGCTGGGCGTCATTTCTGAAATTTTTTTCAAATGAAAACCGTACTTACAAAAAGAGTATAACGATCTGGTCAGGTCAATCAGTAAGTATAGCCGTTTAGTGATCAGTTAGTCGGGATAGTTGAAATATTTGAATGATAAGTTACTCATTTTGAAGAACACTGGCCAAGATGTACCAAATTAGTTTGTTCTAACTGAGTTGGACAATGCCAATGTAAAACTCCAGCTGAGTAGACATTTTGAAAATATTACGTAAAAATTCATTACATCTTCAGTAAAATCAATTATTTTAAACATTGTTTATACAAAGATTTTGTCCGTATTTACGTGTTTTTGTTCTCTTCTGGGTATCAATATATTGAAAGTGGCAAGTGACAAGTGTATAATATTGTTCAGAAGGCATTGTAAATAATACAGAATTTTGGATACTTACGGCTTCAGACCAGTTTGTTTTTGGATTGTATCTACAACATTTGGTTCGCTGTACAAGTGGATCGGAGAATTGAACTGCTTGTGCACTAGCTGGACAACAAAACAAAATTAATGCCCTGTCCCAAAATAAAAAAAAAAGTAGAAAATCATGAAAATTCTCTTTTGCTATGCAGGAATAATTTGCTTTCTGTCATGTCAGTGTGACATGTCGAATTCAGCGTTATTGCTGTATTTTTTATTCACATAATGTCAAATTATATTGAATACGCATAAAATTTTATGACTTCATCAGAAAACCATCAACATGGGCAAGTTTTCAAGTTCATCGATGGATAATGCGCATTCGTGCTGTCATTGTCATTTTCCATAGTTGAATAAGGATGCAATGCTCATCGATGGATCCATCGATGAATTTAAAAACTTACCCCATGTTATAACAGATGAAATTAATTATATAGTGTTCTGCCATACCATATACGTATAGACTGAACTGAAAAGTGTCCACCCCGAATAATCCCGAAAATCACCTTGTTATACCGGTTTTGATTTCGAAGAAGACGTTCTTTGGAAATTATGTCATTGTAGTTCATCCCCTTCTTCAGAATCTCATAAAGCATCACACATTACGACCATCATAATATTTTTCAATGAATCTTTGTTCGATAATAACCAATACACTTATCGTATTACCCTCGAAAACGACATAAAATATATTGATACGATTGATACGAAATGGAATAATGGACTACAATGAAAAAGGCCCTTATCAGCATTGATGCTGCTGTCATAAACTGGTTTAAATGTTTGTCATCAAATGTGAGGACATTTTCCAATCATGTTGAGTATCACAATTATTGCTGTAGTCTTGGAAATCGAATTTGTATTAGGTATATGGACTTTGAATTACAGTTAATGCCTCTTATAATATATGCAACATTTTCTTGAACGCAGTCCTTCCTTGGAACTTGGAAGAACTTTTGTTTCTTTCAGTTTTCCTGAAGACTCTTTTTGTTGCATTATCTGTCACTCTTTTATTATACTTGAGCTAGCGAAAGAGTGCTGAATTTTACAATCTTTCTCACCTTCCTAGATATTAAGGTTGGACACTTTTGATAAATACATTGTATAAATTGATATATAATATAAGGGATAAAGAACACAAAATTTTCTGCATACAAGCCAAAAACATATTTGAGTCACAGCTTCATTCAATGAATTATTCTTTTCATGCAGATTAGATTATCAAAAAATGCCAAAATTTTCATTACCCAGATATAATGACAAATAGTGAAAACACAAACACTTCACTGCACCTGGTTTGGTAATTAAAACTCTTGTTGACCTAATTTTGAGATAAAGTTGATCTATTTGTATGAAGTCGAGTCGATAACAAATTTCAAATAAGTTCTTTATGACGGAACCCAGTTTAATGGCGTATCGTCTCTGGAGTTTTTGTGGTCGTGTGAAGTGTGTGGACTTTCGATATTATGAATCAATATACAGGGTGAGCCAGAATAAGACCGACAAACTCCGATTACACATTCCTAACCTTATTCCAAGGTTCATATTTTTTTCATCAAGAGTTTTGGAGAAAAAAAATTAAATCTAAATTTTTTTCGTACTTTTGGCTCCCTGTTTCTCAGAGGGGATGCATTTTAGGACATACCTTGATAGGAACTTCACCTCGAATTGAAGTAAGGAATCTGTATTAGGAATTTGTCGGTCTTATTCTGACTCACTCTGTATAGCCAAGATGGAAGGAGACATCTGTTGAAGAAATTAAATTAGCATGCTTTAAAATTCTGCCTCATTTATTGAAGGTTTTACGATACAAGAACACGTCAAACATGTATATGAAGAATAAAGAATTGTAACCTGTTTATGTGGATCTCTAGTTGAAATTCTGTCTAAGACCGAAGAAGCGACCTGTTTATAAAAATTGATCAGTTCGAAAGATACATATCATACACAAACATGCTTATCATGGTAAAGTGGTAAAATAAGAGATGGAGGTAATCAAAATAACAAGAACGAAGGAATCACTGTTTAACAGTTGCCTGAAATACGAGAATTAACACAGTTATATTTTTCACTGAAATTTTTATAGTTTGTTGACTAGTAGTTGCCTAATAGTTGACTATAGTAGTAGATTTTAAAATTTTAACATCATCTTCATAACATAACTGAACATTCTATATTACTACATGTGATTTTATACTCACAACCTGGTGGCTTCTAATTATTAACTATTAATCTCACTGGTTCCAAGAATCGAATATGCTAACATCTTTTAGGTTCAAGAGTGTGCTATTATAAATCGAGTTGTTCGTACATTAGAATTAGAGATTTTCTTCGAGGTAAAGGGGATTTTCAAATTATCTTTATCTGTGTTTTGAACCTATTGGAGTCTTTGGAAATAAACAAATCAAAGAAAAGAATATCAGATTAGTTGATTGTACACAGAGCTGAGGATAGATCTATAATATCAAGTTTGTTAGATGGTGCGAATTAAATTCATTGAAGGAATACCCTGTTATTTCTATTCGTTTTCAACTTTCATTAATTTCAACATCAAATCCTATTAACACAACATAACGACTTTGTTACTGCAAGTTTTCTTCCGTTTGCATGGAAAAATTGTTTTACTATTGTACTTAACATGACGAATAAATCTGTTAAAGCTGACATCCATATACAAAATTAACATATTTTTATTAAAGAATCACAGAAGCGATTCCATAGCCTGACAGTACCTACATGTCGAGTGAATGACTCTTATCGACTTTTTTTCGGTGCAGTAGATAACAGAATAGTATGTTCTGTAAAGGAGAGCTTAGGAACCACGAACATCGCGAATTTCCATTCTAACAGAGTAAAATGCTGTCACTTCTCCACATTTTTTTTTATTGAAACCTAATAAATAATAAGTTTGATACTTTAATTAACATAAAACAGTGCATATTGCTACAACTGTGTAATAGAACGGTAAGCAAATTCGGTAGTTCTTAACGTTCGTGATCCTTGTAGCGTTTTTTGCACGATCCTAGCATTTTTTTCCTTGATCGAAACACATCAATTTCCAGCTAATAACTGAAAAGTCAAAAGTGACATTTATATAAAAGAGACATAAAGCGTCGGTAAGTGAATACAGTACTGTCAGTGACGTACTGTGACAGTTGCCGAACAATGTTATAGGGGGACAAACAAACCAAACTCAACGAAAACAAACCCAATGAACCCATTTTCCATAAGGCTACGTGAATCTGTATGGTCAATTTTCTGCGAAAAGTGATTTCCTAGGAAAAAGTTCTTTGCATCATTGTGATAATTTATTCATCAAATGTCAAATGCTTTTTTGTGTTTGTCCCCCCATGACCGCCATGTTGTGACGTCAGCTGACAGTGCTCTATTACTTACTGACGTCTTTGGCCTAACAACCAGTATTATGAAGACATCGGCCTGTATTACTTACCGACACCTTCGGCCTAGCAACCAGAAAATAAAACTTACCGTTTCGACAACAGATACCGTAAGTTATCAATAAAACCTTTCCTTCGGTTCTCACGATGTTCTCTGAACATTACAGAATTTTAATATTCGTAAAAAGTGAGAATAATGTCTAACTTTTTGATAGTCATTTACAGTTCTCTACGGAAAGATTTGTTCTGCCTCAGGAATCAACTTAATCACAATCAAGAAGAGTTCGAATAACTTAGAGGACAAAACGTAACATCCCATCCGAAAATAACATTAAGGTCAAGATAATCTATTTTAGAAATTATTCCACTGCTGTCGTACATTTTATCCATGGCATATATTCAATCGTTAACTGCATTCAGGACAGTGGCAATATGTTTCAGTTATTCACAAATTTTCGAAATAGGACGTTATAAAACACATATAAAATTGAAGATGCTTACATTCTTACATACGTGTTTCCACATACAATAGTATATTGTGCAGCAAGTGCAGAAATTGCATTTCTGCTCGTGTTACACACTATACTTTTTCTTCGACACACTTTTTGCTAAAAATAATATTATAGTTACTATAAGACTGAATTAAATGTCAGTGAATCATTCTTAGCTTTATGGTGCCCAAGAGAAGCAAGAGAAGAGGGAGAGGATTTTAAACTTCTCTCATTCGTGTTTTTTCTGAACTAGTGACTGATGTCACTAACTATTAATTCCGTCTTATAGTATAATTAAGTTTATTTCCAAACAAATATTTATTATAATAATTAATTGTATATCTTTAAGTTAATTATTAACTATTAGTTAATGGTCATAACTGAGATACAAAAATCACTCAAAAATGTATTCTTGGTATGATTGAAAAATTTGCTTTCTTCGCGATATATCCGTCAGACTTTCTCTTTAAAAAAGCTTGTAATTTTGCATACGTTGATATGTCAATGCCCTGATTAATATTAATAGTCGATTTTAGCATTGAATATATTGTCACGGAAATATTCAGACCTGGCGCCATCTAGGTGGACAAGAGCGAAATGATAACAGCGGCCTGAGTGATCACGCCACCTATGGACGAAGAACGGTGGCTTGAGCCTGGAAACGCCCGGAAGGATGGCAGAGTTCTCGAAAGATCTGGAACCTACGTTTCTAACTATAAGAGGACGTGCGCGTCGCTGTTGGGAAGTCTGGAAGTCGACTGTTTGTACTTTGAAGATAAATGGAAATAGTCCAGTGAACCGTAGTACATATAAATTAGGTTTTGTAGTGTATTTATTCTGTTTTAAGTGTTGGAATAAATATTTTTAAAGTGAAATCGAGAAAGTTCTTTACAATATTGACGATACAGTAGAGGCTTTTTTTGATTTGGATAGTTCTTCAAAATGTGCCAAAATTATATTTTCAGAAACACTTTTAGTTTTGTATTTTTCTTCCGATCCATAAACTAGTTGCATGTAGTTTCATATTTTTCTCTTGAAGTTGAAGGTAGTAAATTCAATGACAATGAATTAACTTGTTCTCTTATTTCTGGCGGAGTATTTTCAATTTCAGAACTGTCGCTATCCATTTTAGTTCAATCTCATTTAAAAAATTATGGGACAAGAATATTTTACAAATATTTTATGCTTGACATCTGTTGACATTCAAATGATTCGATAGATGTTGAAAAGGGGAACATTCTCCATGAAAATTGAAAAATTAAAAATATTTTTTTTGTAATATCTAACAGAAAACTACTTCTCCGGCTAAAGCCACGTTGGACATTGAACAACAACTGATAGATATTGTGAAAAAACTCTAACTGAAAAGAAAAAATCTGAAAGTTAAAATCCACATTTTCATTCAGATAATTGGTTTTTTCGATTATCTCTAGTTTTCATTGAAAATTTATTAAATAAATTAGATTTTATGAATATCATGATCATATTTTCGAAAAAAAATCAAGATTCGATAAATGTTTGTTGCTCCGATTTTATGAATCATAATCATATTTTCGAAAAAAAAATCAAGATTCGTTAGATGTTGCTCCGTTGCGTTGCCTAGCAATGGATAGTTAGTGTGTATGTATGGGTATTTGAGACAGCAGTAGTGATGTCTATGATTTTTGTTCAGAATATCATGAATTTGTGCGACAATTTCCCTTATATTATATAAACCAGTAGACTTTGTGTATTCATTCTTGAAATTGCCTGATCGAATATCCCTTCGAAATGCATAATTTTCAAAATATACTTTCACCTTGCTGTCACGAAAACTGTATTGCTTAGAAATTAGGTACTGAAAAATTTTGGCACAGAAAAGTCACTTTGTGGCATAGAAATGTCACTTTGCGGCACACTAATGTAAAATTTCAAATGTTGTGAGAAATAATCAAGGTTTTCTTTACGCTCTCATTAAACCACCATACCCCAGAAGAAAACTTTCTGATACTGTTTACGAGTGTTGCAATTGATAATGGATGAACTATAACTCTGTTATTATGTGGCCAGACAGGTACTCTACAATTTTATTTTAATTTAGTTTTATCTCCACTCACTCTTCCTTCTTCATATTTTACGTTAAACTGAAGTTGAACATTTACATGTTCGAAACATGTCTGTAAGCAGGATTTATATCCAGAGCTTTTAGAACTTAAAAGTAAGATCTTCATCCAAAGCTTTAAGTATTAAAGTATTTGTGGAGACGACTTTGTGTTTTTTCCAAAAAACAAAAAAAAACACAAATAATTTCGATCTGCAACTAAGTACAAAACAAAATTGATACTTTGAAAATACTAATAACCAGACAATACCTTCTGTTTGATAAGTAGATCAGAATCTAATACATGTGGAGGTGCTCTAACCGAAGGATTCGGGTGGTGACGAAGGTAATTTTGAATTGGTCCTGCTTCACGTTTCACTTTGGCACCTGGGAGAACTAGTGGGGTCGTGCGATAGGGCTGTAACAAAGGAAAACACAACATCAGGACAGACGGACAAAACATCACAACAAAAAGAGTACATAACGACATATACACAGGGACGCGCCAAGTATTTTCAGCGCCGTCGTGCGGAATAATGATAGGCGCCTTCACCAATATCATAATATTGACCTAAAATTACCACCCTTCTCTCATAGTTCACTGTCGAAATTTTTGAAAAGAAAACTCTATACTTTTTTGTACTGATGACTATATATGTCTATATTTATTTGTGACAAACGAAGAGTACACTAAACATATTAATAGAATATTGTTTTTTTACCTCAGCTTGATGTTTTGTAGCATTGTCATAATTATTTCCGGATAAAATTTCAAAGAGAACATTGTAAATTTCGCCCAACTGAAATCTTAGAGGGGTTATTGCATCAATTCGGGTATCCCATCTAGTGTCTGACAAAGGCTTTAACGTCAGACTTGGAATGTTACTCTCCAAAACAGGCCTGGGATTGGTTAAGGTAGGAAAAAAAAATATAATTCTTGGACAGAGAAAAACATGTCCTGCAATACCAGGACCACGCTTATTGCCATAATTCTATACAATAGGAATAATTGGGTCGAAAATCCATCAGAAAACAACTACTTTCCTAGCTAATACCACGACGAACGTTGAATTACATCCAATGAATTTCCGTGCAGAGTCCTACAAGGATGTCTCCGCAATTGCTAGTTGCATAAAAAATGTTCATTGAAACATTTGGACCACCTACGGATCGATTTCTGAACCCAGAAATCGATCTGTAGGTATAGGGTAGAGACCTACCCTATACTGATGAGGGCAAGAACCCAGAAATCAATAAGCGTGGTCCTGGTATTGCAGGACATCTTGTTTCTCTCTTGACAAGCTTATTGTGAACAATGCAATGCAGATTTCTTCAATTTGTATTAGTGGTTAAATTAATCACGCAAGTTCTGGGTATTGCTTTGGTTGAGGGGCTGTAGTTCAGATGGCGCCCGTGGTTTAGTGAACGGTAGGCTGCGGGAGGTGTCTCAGCTTCTGCCTTTACATGGAGATTTTGTTGAATCGTTTGTTGCAGATATTAGTCATTGTCTGCAGAGACCTACCCTATACTGATGAGGGCAAGAACCCAGAAATCGATCTGTAGGTGGTCCAAATGTTTCAATGAACATTTACATGCAACCAGCAATTGCGGAGACATCCTTGTAGGACTCTGCACGGAAATTAATTAGATGTAATTCAACGTTCGTTGTGGTATTAACCAGGAAAGTAGATGTTTTCTGATGGATTTTCGACCCAATTATTCCTGTTGTATAGGATTACGGCAATAAGCGTGGTCCTGGTATTGCAGGACATCTTGTTTCTCTCCCCTCTCAAGCTTATTGTCAACACTGCAATGCAGATTTCTTCAATTCTTGAACAGTTGAAAAAAATGTATACCAGAAATAGCATTGCGCTCCCACAGGAATAGGAGTAGAAACATTTCACCAAAGGTACTGGTCGCTGATCGGCGGTCGGTATTGGTGAATAATGCAATTGTGTTGAAAATTCAACGACCGTAGGCGTCTTCAAGACCTTGGCGCCGTCGTGCGCCGCACGACCTTGCCCATATGGACGGCGCGTCCCTGCATATACATAACGCATACATATGCACATACATAACTCATAACACATAGGGAGTCCCACCGGGAGGTGATTCGATCAATATATGGAAAACTGTGAGTGCACCAACCGAAAAATGCTTTTTTCGTCGACCTCTACAAAAAATGGCATTTTACGTACTAATTTCCGGACGAAAAATCGACTATTTTTGTAGGCAAATACTTTTCGTCCGCAAACACTTTTCGTCCACAAACGCTTTTCGTCCGCTGTGGTCATTATGCCGTATCAAAGTGACCACAGCGGACGAAAAGCGTTTGCGGACGAAAAGTGTCTGCGGACGAAAAAATGCAATATGCACTTCGGCGAAAAACTGTCTATTATAGTCGAGCCTGCAAATTGATAGCTGAGGCGCAGCCGAGGCTAGCAAGCAGGCGAGACATAAATAAATATCTTCGTCGAACTCTACAAAAAAATTCAGTTTACGTACTAATTTCCAGATGAAAAATCGACTATTTTTGGAAGCAAGTATTTTTCGTCCGCAAACACTTTTCGTCCACAAACGCTTTTCGTCCGCTGCGAACTAAAAGCGTTTGTGGACGAAAAGCGTTTGCGGACGAAAAAACATAGTCGATTATTGATTCGGAAATCGACAATTAGTACGAAATTTGTAGATGTCGAGGAAAAAATGTAATATGTACCTCGGCGAAAAACTGTCTATTGTCTCGCCTGCTTGCTAGCCTCGGCTGCGCCTCAGCTATCAATTTGCAGGCTCGACTATAATAGACAGTTTTTCGTCCTTGGTACATAAATAACTATCTTCGTCGACCTCTACAAAAAAATTCAGTTTACGTACTAATTTCCAGATGAAAAATCGACTATTTTTGGAGGCAAGTATTTTTCGTCCGCAAACACTTTTCGTCCACAAATGCTTTTCGTCCGCTGCGAACTAAAAGCGTTTGTGGACGAAAAGCGTTTGCGGACGAAAAAAAATAGTCGATTATTGATTCGGAAATCGGAAATTAGTACGAAATTTGTAGAAGTCGATGAAAAAATGTAATATGTACCTAGGCGAAAAACTGTCTATTGTCTCGTCTGCTTTCTGGCCTCGGCTACGCCTCCGCTATGAATTTGTAGAATCGACCTCCTTCCTTGGTACATAAATAACTAATCAGTTAATTTAGTCGTAGCATGGCATTGTCGAAAAAACCGAGATATTCCATACCTTCACATTCCATGAAGAGATATTTCCTTATACCCCAGGAAATCCCTGACGCCACCCGTAAGAGTGGTTCAGACCCCGTTCAGGGGCCGGAGTTATTCGCTGGCAGTGTTGTATGGGAGAGCTTTCACAAACCATGAGAAGAAACTTAATTTTTTAAACTCTTAGGGATATTCTGAATATTCCCAACTTGCCTACATACCAACTCATTATTTGGAGAAAGTTTGGTTAAAAAAAATAAATTACAGAGCCTGAAGCAAAAACTGTGAAAACTAGCTCCGGTATCGCCTGTTCAAGATTATTCGTTAATATTACAAAACATTTTTTGTCAACTCAAGTTTCAGACCATCGGTCTTGAATTTTCAAGCGAGACCGTATGTGCTGGTTATACATTGAAACATGTTGAAACGTGTGGTACCTGATTATAAAAATATCTTTGATAAACCCCAACTGAGGTTATCCAGACAAATTAATACACCCTAATTCAGCTAACAAATGTTTGATGTAACCTCATAAGTAACCAAAAAAAATCTCATTGAATGGTTATGATTATTCTTGCCAAATAATATAATATTCGTAATACCAAGCATTAACTGGATTACCCTGTATATCTTTATACCTATCAACTGTTTTTCTTCCACAATAATATCAGTTGCTGATTTCATAATGTACACACAATCATTTAATTCGGTCCTATTTCAACATCAACGAGATTATTTTGGCACCGTCCAAAATTACTACTGACTGACTGACGTAAATAACGTTTGGATAAGTTTCCACGACTTCCGTTGATTTTGCGTTGATTTCTGTTTTTCTGTAAACAAATCCAAACGGTATAAGTGCCAGCAGTCACTTTTAGATATTCACCTTCCTTGAAGAGAATAGTTTTTGTAATTTTTCAGCTTCTTATTTAAAATGTTCGTAGAAATTTTATATTTGCTTCACGGGGAAAAATTATTTCTTCGTTGAGATTATGCGATATAAAATTTATTGCAGAAATTTTGTTAATGCAATCAACTATGTCTTTGATACTAAAATTTACTACCGTAGAGAATGTAGATGTATAGACCTAGTAGCTCTGAACAATTTTTCACAAACCTGACTGCTGAATATCCATAAGGTGAATGCCTATATGCGTTGAGTTCGAGAGAGATATAGCAATTTTGTGAAATAAAATTATTCTTCACCGTGAACTGTGTACTTTTAAGAATGCATTTCTTCAAATTTTTGAGAAATAAAACCACATACTGTTAGACTATATTATATATTCGGTCATAAATCGTCAGTTTTATCCCTTTATTCACGAACTTCATGGAATTAATCGGTAATTCATTTATCAGTAATTTATGTAATTCATCGAATTTTTGGCGAAGGAGCATGTCAAGAAAGAGTGAATTCCACCAATCCACTCAAGAAGAGATGTTGAACAAGAATGATGAAACCTCTGAAGACGTTGGGATATTATATTATATTATATTTTTTTTGGGAACCATTTCTGTAATTGATCACAGTCACTTTGACTGTTCATACATTTAGTTATTCCTTTTTGAAAAATACAGAATTTTGCGTAAAATATTACTAGAAAGTCATCATTTGATAATACAATAATTCATAATATAAAACATTCAAATTAATGATACAATTGCTACAATTTGGCTGCGCCTCATTCAACAAACTTGACGCTCATACAAAAAGTCCTACTTTACCAACTTGTATCATAAATAGCTATTTTTCGGTTTCGCTGCTTTTACTTTGGCTATTACTGCAGTTCATATACGACTACAAAACGGGCCAAGTTCGATCGCTCAGATATTTTGCATTTGTACTCCAAGAGCGGTACTTTTCCAGGGGAATCTTTGGAACTTATTGACTAGAACGGTTTCCCTAAAGGACTGGTTTCCTTGCGACCGAGACGGCTGCGTTCGACGATCGCCGACAAATTCGCTGTTCTTACGTCGGCAACTCCTAGGAAACCATTTGTACATAAACCCGTAAAAACAGTACGCCGAACACCGCCGTCACAGTCGCAAAGAAACCATCTCTTAACATAGGTATACACATAAATTCGAAGAAAGAACAATTCCTGCCAACTTTCATGATACCTACTCTTCATCATTATAGAAATTTCCGTTTCGAGGAAACCAGAAAAAAAAAGATGGGCCGAGATGAATTCATTGCACCTAACAACGCCTCGATCGTAATGAGAATGTTTACGTATCGTTTATTCCAGCGTATGTAACAAGTATGAGTATGAAAGAAGGGACTGATGGCCACCAACTTAACGGGCCAAGTAAACTGAAAAATCAAGGTTACATACTCTCCAAATAGCTGCCCTACTTCATTTCAAAATATCTAATTGCCATACCATGGAAGTTGAATGTGAGTTATTTTTGATTGGGGGCATCTGAAATATTATCTAGATTAATTTGTGTATTTTATAATGTTGAAATATTGCAGCGTGATTTATCGAGAGCTTTATAACTTACAAAATTGCATGTGGAAATTACAAGTACGATATTTTTAAGTGGATTTACTGATGAGAAAATCGTGGTCCTTTGATATAATGAATGCTTGTCTTGCATTAATACCCTACTAATATAAACTGAACTATGAATGAAATTTGTTGGTCTTAACTATTGTTAGCTTGGACTAAATAGTATTTTATTCTTATGGAGTTATTGACTGTTCTGAGCTTTAGTAATGAACTGAGTATTATCCATGAGAAATATATAAAAAACCTAATTTTAAATTGTCAGAATAAACTGAAAATAAACAATACACATTACCTTCTTTGGTATAGAAGGTGGTGTTAAAAATTGACAATGATCAGAGTTGAGTTTCCTTGATTTTCGGATTGTCAATATATAATAATAACGATAATGATAATAATAATATTCGCTCACCCAAGAACGTGGGAAGTGACTATCTGGGTAAATAACACAAGCGCGCTCTCTAGATTTATCTGTGCTCCGGAGACAGGGCCCGACAGGGATAATAATAACGAATAGAAAAAAATAATTATATTAATGCATCTTTATATGAGCTTGCATCCTAACTCGTCCTTTCCACGGTTCTACTTTTTCAGACAACAGGGAGATCCTGGACTTATGAGTTTGGAATCTGAGTATACACAATAGAATGGTACTGGATGGAGCATGTAAATATCCCCTTATCTAGTTCCAGATCCAAATTCAATTGAACTATCAAAATTTAGTTTGTCAAACAAAATTGTTGGCGTTCTTTCCAAAGCACTCTTCGCAAAAACGATTTTTTCCTAATTTTGTACAGCATGTAAGATTCGAGCATATTGTGTGATACATCGTTGTAATCAGGAAAAAAAGACTTTTCAAAAATGCAAAAATTCAATACGGCGCTCATAAGCAACACCAAGGTTGAGTGTTGTAACTCTGGCATCAAGAACGCCTTGGAAAATACGATGACAGATTTAGATTCCTTGTAAAAAAGTGCCTCAAGAACGTCCTAGTTGAAAACGTCTAGTTCTTTATGTTTTCGCTTGAAAAAATGAAAACAAAAATTGAAAATTTCGCACCAAAATATATTAAGTTGGTGCTAATTTCATATGACTTGAAAATTATTCTAAGACAAAACAAGCTATCCCTTCTCCTTCGTAGTCGGGCTCTTTCGCCAAAATATGGAAATAAAGTCCTGCAGTTTTTAGACAACATGCTTTTATGGAAAATTATCGGTAATTTTGATGCACTTGTGTAAGTACTTCCCTAAAATTTTTGAGAACGGGAGATTTTGATGATAGTTTACCTTCCGATTTGGATGATGAAGTTTTGTATTTTGAATCAAATTATTTGAAATTATCTACTTGCATTCTTTCTTATGAAGTTCATTCATGATCCATGGCCCATAATGAACTTTATTATGTCATTGACATAACGATGTCATTATGACATGCCAGCAGATGAATATATACAAAAATATTGAGTGTGGTTTGTACTGCAAGTCCTGCCAAACGATTTACATTAAATCTTTTTCTGCATTGTGGTTACATAAAATATAGAATTTGAGAAACCTATTAATTAAATATGGCCAGAACCAATCTCAAATATAGCAACACTTCTACTTGCGTACCTAATTCTCAGAATAATATGAATAATAATATGCAATTGAAAAGAGTACGATTTTTCATAAGAAAATCGGTACTCGGTAATTCGGGTATTTTTAAGCCATTCGTGATACACCCTGTATCCATACTTTACAAAATATTGAGTGAATTATTTATTTTATTCCACCACCCTCATATACTCCTGGAGTAAAATGTTTCTGTTTCTGAATTTTGAGTCAATTCATATTCAAAACGGCTCAAGTTATGATAATTGTAAAAATAATTCAGCATAACAAAAAGCAACAAACTGGCAAGGTGCAGAGTACTTTCAATCTATTTCAATGCGCAGCAAAAATTATAGTTAATTAGATAATTATGAAGAGCCCTGATATCAAGAGGAAAAAAAACTCCTTTCAAACTTACCCACAAAATCGGAGAATCATCCTGTACATGGTGAAATTGATCTCTGGAGTGATTCCTAGCCAGAATCATATTTTCAACTCCGCTCACAAAACCACTCAACTGATCAAAAAACCAAGTTTGACTGATTTAATTTACGTGAAAATATTTCCACCATAGTGCCAAACACGCAAGTTGATATTTTTGTACATAAAAAATGTTATGTAATATCATCCAGCAACGTGTTAGCGTCGGCTGAACGCTAGAGACATTTATTATCGCGCAAGGGAGGTACTTTTTAGAATGTAGGAAAGTCAAAACGGCAGATTTCTAACAACACATACTATTACTGCAAGTTAAACTGACGTTTGTTTCAAGAATTCAGTTTTAGTCTTTAAGAAAATGTTTCATTCAAAGTTTTTTCTGCGTCAGTTATAAAGGAAACGAATCATCTGTCAGAAAACAACGAATTCCCTCTAAGAACGTTGGATTACATCTGACATCTATTTGTGCAATGTTCCTCCTGGAGGACATAACTGCAAGTGCGGATTGTACTTAAGCTTGAATATTATCGCACATCTGGTTGAGAATGGCCACCTGCAGACATTGTGTCAAGTTTTTTTTTTATTTTATTGTATTATTAAATGATAACAATTTAAAGCAAAATAATATAATTTTTCAGAATATCCAAACTTAAAAAAATACCTTAAGCACAGTTGATCTTTTCAAGCTCTTGTGCTGAACAGTATCACTGTGAACGGTGCACGATTGATCCCAGTAAGAAAGTGATACCTACTTCTTTAGTTACGAGTATCTGTTCCATCATATAACCCTATGTAAGTAAGCTTCCTCAGGAATTATCAAAAGGTCAAAAATAAATCTACCTGAGCCAATTGCAAAGCCTATTCCAGAAGCCATTCGAAACCTCACAGTAATATGGTGCTTATCAAGGGCGACTTCTCACGTCAAGCTCCCAAGTAGTACTTCGAAAAAAATGGAATGCATAGCTTCTTATAAGAACATGCATTTTTATAAAATAATTACAGCGCTTTCAACACGAGAGAAGCGTATAAAAATTATTTTTCGTCGACCTCTACAAAAAATTACATTTTATGTACTAATTTCCGGACGAAAAATCGACTATTTTTGAAGACAGATACTTTTCGTCCGCAAACACTTTTCGTCCTCAAACGCTTTTCGTCCGCTGTGGTCACTATGCCGTATCATAGTGACCACAGTGGACGAAAAATGTTTGCGGACGAAAAGTGTCTGCGGACGAAAAATAATTGCTTGAAAAAATAGTCGATTATTGATTCAAAAATCGGAAATTAGTAGGTAATTTGTAGAGGTCGACGAAAAAATGTAATGTCCACCTCGGCGAAATACTGTCTATTGTCTCGCCTGCTTGCTAGCCTCGGCTACGCCTCAGCTATCAATTTGCAGGCTCGACTATAATAGACAGTTTTTCGTCCTTGGTACATAAATAACTATTTCGTGATCCATACACTACCAAAAATAAGCAGACGTTATATGATCGTTCTTAAATACCTCCTTTTTTTAACATACTCAATTGATAATGTTGGGACTTTCTACACGAGAGAAGAGTATGCAATTTATATTTTGTGGGTTTATCAGTTCAATTTGTCAGAAAAACCACTTGGCATACAATTAATATTAAAATCTGAATGAAAAAATGCTAAGATCATTTGTGGCTTTTGTGACGTACTCATTAATTTTCGACGATCAATGTGACTTTTCCGGATGAATACCAAGAGAATATGAACTGATGTAACACAATGTTGAATTGGCGAAAAAGGCTTTAGAGAAACCCAAGTGTCGATAATATCTGTAAAACAAATAATCGTATTTACATGTTCTCACGGGGTGCAAGAGCTCTCTAGACAGTTCACGAACCCCAATTTCCAGAAATGCAGACTCCTGGAAAAATGCCTAGCTGTGCTAGCTGAAAATGTGGGGCATGTTTTAGGCCGGCTATTCACGAACCTGCATACTTGAACGGTATACATGCACAAATTTATTGTACAAGTATACTGGAGCGTGTGTTGGATGAAACTTGCACAAGTATCGTGATTGTACAAGTGACTTGAGACTTGAAAAAACTCTATACTGTATACTTATGCAACTTAAGGCTTGTGGTGAAATTCTCGTTGAGAATTTTAGATCTGCATAGGATCTTCCTGTGGCAAGGAATGTGGCTGTCAATCGCTGTTGTGGCGTTACAGCCACTCGCATTACTGTATTCTTTCAATCAAAAATGTAAACAAATTTTGTAAAATTTGTTTTTACGAATCTCCCAGGTTGGGGATAAAACTCCTCGGAAGCAGAGTTTGTGCAAGTAAGGGAGATCCGGCTTACGTACAGTTGTGTGCATAAAAAAGTCGTACAAGGCATTGCACTAATTGCACTAGAAAAAGTTTAATAAAGATTGACAAAAGCCTGACTCACAATAGCCTATAACTGCTGAACGACTTTTTTATACACAAAACTGTACAAATGGATTCCGAACCACTTTAGCACCGTGACGGCAGTGGGAATCCTCGACCACTTGGTGACAAGACAAGAATTTTAAGAATGCCTCTTCGTTAATAAGGAGATAATTGTGTCAGTCCTGAGAAGACATCCTCAATTCATTCAATGAATTTCTATGTGAATACAAATTCTTTTGCTGTAGACACTTTTTGTTGGTTCGTTGTCTTTTAAGAACTAAAAAACAAGCGGCTACAGTTAATGTGTCTTCTTCATCTGTTGATTACATTCAGTATTGGAAAGTTTTCACCTTGGGTATGGTGGTTTCATGAGAGCGTGAAAAGAATAGCTGGCTATTAGATGTTGAGAGAGCATTACAATTTCTCCTCTACTCGCTCGAGGAAGGGATATCGACGTGAGCTGTTAATTCGTCGGGTTGGATAACAGGAGAGGCGCACAGCAGTGCTTCTCTCTTATTTATCTGGTATCATCAAATCATTGCGTTCCTTGTTGCTCGCGTAGATTTCTGCCTATACCCCAGATGAAAAGTTTCCGATACTGTATTCTTACAGTATGCACGTCACAACAGAACTTATACACTGCCGCACTTGTACCGTGTAGCGGCGAAACTTTCATACAAGTATACTTGTACAATACATTTGTGCATATATTCCGTTCAAGTATGCAGTTACTTGAATAGCCAGCCTTTAGCCACCAATTGATACCGAAAAGAAGTCTCATCAGTGATTCCTTCCATGTATTTATCTTTGAAAAAGGTCATTTATAATTAATTTATGACTTTGATTCGTCACCAACAAGTTTACATGAATGTTCATCGATAACAAATGTACGTTTTTGGACGACAGCCAAATTTTACACAAGACGATGTTGTGCTAATAGACTTTTGATCTAACTAAGAGGCCAATGTTTATTTTGAATCCGTAATTGAATGAAAACAAAGTTACTAGAACCAAGGACCAGCGATAGATCACGAGAAATTTTCTTATATTGCAGTTTTCGATATCTCAAAAAACGCTCTGTGAGTTTCACATCGTGGATTCAGCGGTTTCAACCTGCAAGGAGTAGCAACGTTCCAATTGCCACCAGGGCCGATCCTAGCATATATTTCACGATCGGCACACAGCACGCAGTTCAATGGTCAAAACAAACTTTATTTTAGCGTTTTTTTGAGGTTTTCATTTTTACCCAGAACTTGGAGAGCGCTACGAGTCATTATTTATTTTATATAATTTGTTCTAACATTTTTAACAGGAATAGAGATGAATAACCCATAATCTCACTTTTCTAAACAAAAAAACATAATAATAATGGTATACTTCTTTAGCAGCGTAGAGGTTTTCGATAAATTTCAAATTTTTCGAAAAATTTTTATTATTTTTATTAGCATTTTTTATAATCAAGTTTTACCTTAATGTCATTTTTATTATTGCTTCACTTTTTACTATTATACAGGTAGATAATAATACTAATAATAAAATGTCTTTATTTTAATTGTCCTATGCGAAGTCCAGTTAAACTGCTCTACTTAAGTACTACTTAACCAGAGTACCACACCCAGAAAAATCTATTTATACAAGTATTTTTTCAAAAAAATCTGCTAATTGAAATATTGTAACCACATTTTCTGGGATGAATGCAAATGTAAACATTTTCAACATGAAACTCAAAACGTTCTTTTTGTCTCTAAATGTTACCTTTTAGTTTTGACAAAGAACACGATTGCAGTTAAAAGATGGTATTGAAAAAACAATATTTAAATACGTTATTAAGTGAGAGACTTTTAACAGTAATACAATTGTTTTGAAAAAAAGACGTTGTTCATACTGAAAAGTGAACTATGTTGGCGCCTATTCAATTCAGAAATCATTTAACGGTTGTACAATTTTGTATTACAGCTAATAGATATTTCTCTCGGTGCAGTTACATATAAAAAAATGCCTACATATACAATTGAACAAGCAGTTGTATGCCTGTGTATTACAAGAAGATTCCTATTTATGATATTCACATCATGAACAAACGACCGATATGTCATTTTTCCGGTAGTTCCTTTTTCTTTAACTTTATGGGCACAACATGCAAGGTGAAAATTCCTTCGGTCCTGCATATTAAGTAATCCTTGTTCCGCTATAAATGGAGTCACGTGGTCTTGCATTCTCAAAAAACAAGTGAAACGAATATATATGAGTTTTGAATTCTAGTCGATGTTCGAATATCGAGGCACGGTCCATAAATCAAATCGCCATAGTTTCAGCGACTCAAAATTAAAATTTCATGTAACTGTTTCATCAAATCTTTGTTTAGAATTATCCTGTTACGGTAAAGATTTCTCAATAAATATTTGTTTGATATGTGTTTTAAACCGTAAATCATCGTCAACGAGTAGTCCCAATTTTTTTATTGTTCTACAGGGCTCACTGTTCACACCACTCATTACCCCTTCTTCTGTGGCATGAACTCTATCAAATATATCATTTGTGATTTTTATTGTAATGACTATATCAGCATTATCTTCATTGAAACGTTTATACACTTGAGTGTTTATACACAATCGACGAGTTTTGATCGTTTTTGTTTTTTATTATCAAGTGTATTGTGTGTTGTTTAGTGCTAGCTTGGAGTGCACGCTGGCCACCTGAGTTGGTGCTGTAGGTTTTCCTGCAGCTGAAAAGTGAATATGCCACCAAAAATTCAGTAAGTCGCCCCGGAGCGCCACCATACTGATAAATTGTACTCGAGTACTGGGTACCGGGTACTTCCAATAAGTAAAGAACGATTACAGAGTACCAAGTACTCTACTCATTACACATGCTCTCGAGATACACTCTGAATAGCCATAGTCAGACAGTCTCTTCCGCGAGTTTTCTTGCTAGTCTATTTGCACACTAATATAGATCAATCAAATATGTCAAAATATATTTTTTTCAATTGGTGCCCCTTTTTACCTATTTAAAGCACGCCACAGCGTGTGCAAATCGAACTTTCAAAAACGCGCGTTTTTAAAAGTTACCATGGATACATCAACAACTCGAGAACAGTGAAGTCTGAATGACAATGTTATGATTATTGATCTGACAGGAGACAGGAGTACCTTGTAACGTCAAATGAAATATTACAAACCAATACAAAACTTTTATTCAAACATTAACGAAAGGTATACTGATGTCACATCATGAATTCTTCCATTTTACATTATAAGTTCTTATTTCCATCACTTGTAATAATGAAACCAGTATTTATGATTTCAAAGTGCACCAATTGAAAAAAATAACGTAAAGTATTCGTGGATAACTGATCTTTCAAACACTTGCTGCGCCGTCGTGCTCGAAAATTCGCGCGTGTTTGAAAGACCTTTTTATCCACTTATTCTTTAATATACTATAAAAAATCTTACTGGCATGGCATCTAGAGGTATTACGTGAAAATTTTCCGGGAGACGAATATGTTTTAACAATATACAATAAAAAATAATAATAATGAATCAACTAACCTGTTTGGTAAGATGAACATCTTCTTGGTCATCTTCCCTTCTAGTTGGATCGTATTCGTATGAGTCGAAATAATTATTGTCGATTGGGGTTAAAGGTGAGGAATAATAAGGAGTTAGAGCTGGCGCTCCTGGACTATATCCTGGAGGAGTATATCCCTTCGGGGAGAGATGGGGTGAAACTGAAAGAGGGCTGTAGTTATGCGAACTAGTTCTAGACGAGCCGGTGCTGGTCGCTTGACGAGGAGCGTGTTCTCTGAAAAAAAAAATAATAATAAATAAATAAACAATCAGCAAATGAGATGATGTTTTCAAGTGGGAATTTTCAGTTTTCTGTATGTTGCGAATTCTTCAGCACTTAATTTTGAGGATATTCCTGAACACTTCTGAGGATTTCTCTCAAGGGTGCAGCCAGACGATGGAAAGAAGAAAAAACTATAGATATATATAAATATAAATATGTCTGGTTATTTGTGTTATAATTTTCGGAAGAATTAGGATTGAGTCCTGGCGATGAAAGTAGTTGAATTCGAATGTAACTGGTCTAAGTGAAGTTATACATGTTGGTTCCACATTAACCTTCAATGATGTTTTCGATGACGACAAAAAACATTGTATTTTGAGATGATTTTTGAAGTATGTACCATTTGATTTTTTCTTGCGCTTTTCATACTCCTTTCAACAATATTTGGTTAGCTAATGTGAGGATATCTTTATTTTACATATATAAAACATTATTCACAAATTAATCACATAATTTCGTGGGATGCAAAGAAAATAAATTGACTTTCTCGTTTAAAATAAGAAAATTTATAGCAACTTCCGTTATAACCGGAAATGGAGATTGAACAAAAATTTTCCGATGAATTCGGAATATTATAAAAAATTCAATAGACCAAATTTATTTCGTAATTCCAAAAATTGACAGGGGGTCGATCAATCAGACTCGTGTTAAATTACCAAGAAAACCAAAGATATGTTCCAGTCACTTATATTCCGGTATCAGTAAAAAAAAACACTTGGTTATTTTGTGCCGGAATACTGTGGTATGAGCAGATGTAATGAATCAATGATGACGCTTCTCTTCATTCAACTTGCTACGACTACTGCTTGTAAAATTTTGACGTGTGAGAGGCCTCCTTCAATCAGAAATACTATTTTAACAATGATTGATTTCAGCTCATTTGACCTGGACCTTGGACGTTCTTGAAGAAGACCATGCATTGCCTATCTTCATGTAGCTGCAGGAATACTTCATTTTCCGCAGCTTTGACGTGATCATTTTGCTGAACGAGTTCCAACTTGCTGACGAAGTTTGAGTCACCTCGTTCAGTGTCAAAAGCGAGACAAAGTTCATTGACAGTACCGACTGCTGCCTCAAAAATAAAGGCCCCGATTCCTGTCTTTTCATAGTCGCAGACCAAGCAGAGATGGGTATCTGGACTCCTGATTACTTCACAGGCTCCATCTAGTACCATTCTCCAGAATACAAACTCAAAAGTTCACGGCATCCCTTGTTGTACGGGGAAGTAAAACCGTGGAAGGGACGATTTAGGATGCAAGGTCCTATAATGATGCATCATTTTGCGAGTTTTTCCGTCGACTTGTCGCAGCTCCTCTAGAGCCCATTTCACCATTTCAAAGGAGTGTAGTGAATCCAACTCAATATTTCCTGAAGCATTACCCAGCTCTACAGAAAGTTCCCCTCCTCAGTCTTAGATATCGGCTGACACTGGCCAATTTTGCCAGTTGGATGGGGCTAACCTCCGCCAATTCCCAAACCAATTCGCGAGCCAGAACAGGGTGAGAGACTTTTAAACCTGACCCGACACAAGGTTAACATTCGCAGCTTGGCGTTTTGTCAATAAATGTCGATAAAGTTGTTTGAAAACACTTTGAATTATGAATCCCCGATTTCAAAACAAAAGTTTTTGAAAGAAACACACCATCTATTGACTTATTTTCATGTAGATGCTTCATCTGTATCTTTCAATCTGATTTTTGTTTTTATAGAGCCTGTTGAGTTTGATTGAAAAATGTCGATATTTTCACTAGCTGTTTCGAGTCCTTAGTTTTCTCAGAAGAAGTGTTCTAGTATCTACTTTTCGATATGTTGATATCACTGACCTAATAAACTATTCTCTTAAACTCATAAACCCGCGGAGTGAGAGGTGGTTAGAGAAGACGTAACGTAAAGAAAAGCATTCAATTAACAAACAGCCATCTGCTATCTTACAGTATAGGTAAAAGTTTACGTAGGCGGATCGGAGATATTTGATATAATTTTCATGCGGAAGTTATGGCTGTTTGCCATTTAATATTTTATTAATCTGAGTAGGCGTTGTGTTATCTGCTTGAAGTTGAAAATCTAATTCAAATGGGCGTTGTGAATTGAAAATTAAATAATTCTTTATTATGTTTTTTGTAGTGTATGCAAAAAATTATTCAGTTTTATGGAAAATACTGAATCATTTTATGGTACGTTATATGATCGATTAATCACAGATTCACAATCTGTGTTTGAAGCAACCCCATTCTTCGAATACTGGTTTGATAATGTACAGTGGTTAAAAACCCCCCGGACAGAGTATGTATTGGTCTGTCAATTGAAACTATCCTGATAACCCGAGATAAATCAATCAAAAATAGAGTTATTCATTATACAAGGGAAAAAAGTATTAGATTTCAGTTAGAGGTAGTGTGTGACAAAAAAACGAGAGCCAAAATCTATTATTTTTTCCGTGTATAAAACACTATTTTTTCTGTGACGGGAAAAACGACGATTTAATAGTGAACAAAATCAAATGTCTACGGCTTAAGACCTTTCGGTTCGCGAGATATTTCACATTTTCTCTTATGAACAACCATTTCATCTATGTTGAAAAGGGGAACATTCTCCATCAAAATTGAAAAATGAAAAGTGTGATTTATTTGTAATATCTAACAGAAAACAACTACTTTCCCGGCATAAGCCACACTGGACGTTGAACTACATCTGATATATATTGTGAAAAGACTCTAACTGAAAAGGAAAGAAAAAATCTGAAAGTGAAAGTTCGCATTTTCATTCAGATAGCTGATTTTTTTAATTCTCTCTAGTTTTCATTGAAAAAATCATTAAATAAATTAGATGAGGAGAATGTTATTAAAAAAAATACCACTCGCCGAAATCGTTCATTTCATTGAAGCAAGGTTCGCTTCTCTCGCATTTAATGCCCAGTACACTTTGGTCGACAAAAATCTATTTCGCTTTGCCAAGCTCTTCAGGAGGATTGATATAGGATTGGAATAAAACAGGCTCTTCAGAAGCATACACATCAGGGATGGATATGAGAGAAACATTTCTTCTACGGTGACACTTTAAAAATTATTTTTTGACATAGGCCTGTCATGAGCATTTTGATTTTAGTTCGAAAATATGAATAGGACATTCATAAAATCTGTTGTGGAATCATCTGCGACTGAAAGACAAACTTTAGTCGCAGATGATTCCACAACAGATTGTATGAATGTCCTATTCATATTTTCGAACTGAAATCATTTCATCTACTTATACAAACACGGTTCATAGCCGCATCGATAGGATTGCGGCTTACTACGCCATAGGTACGTGGTTCAAAGCGACAGTTAGCCATATTTTTTTCATTTTATCACCTTTTTTCGAACTTAGGAATGAAGGCCGGTTAGGTTAGTAGTGTGCAGGTTGAGCGATGAATGTAGGATATTGGGTTAGAGCCCCTAGCTGAACATCGGATACGTGCGAGATCAGCTATTGCAATAGCAGATATCTACCTTCACCTATCAATATCCGGGAAAAAAGTACTCACTTATTCTCCGGGAAAAAAGTACTCACTTTTTCTCCGGGGAAAAAAGTAATTCCATGAAAAGTCATATTTTGGTACATGTCAACAGAGATAAAATATCAATCTTTTTTCCCGTCACAGAAAAAAAATAAATTCTTGTAACCCGTTCAAAAACTCATCTAGACGTAGACACTCGTTTATCAAACACTCTCTCGTCTAAGCTTCGCTCGTGTTTGAAATACTCGTTTTAAAAACTTGTTACACAATATACTATTGTAATTGGGCATGTCGAATAAGCAACAACATATAAAAAAAAGTCATCGCGCTGGACATCAAGGACTTTCTCCACAACCTTACGTTCTGTTCGTTTTGAACTCGCTTCGGCGGTTCATATTTTTTGTTATTGTTATTTGCATCAACCGGCTGCCCCCTTACGAGCAACCCTCAGAAGTCTGCGAGAGACTTGTGTGAGCTAGGGAAGATGCAGCCCCTACCTTTGAACCACCGATTGGTAGCCAAAATGACTGAAAAGCGGTGATTCTAATCACCCGGCAACCTAACCCTATTAGACACACTTATGAACTTACCTCTGAACTACAACTCGTATGTTGCTTCCGGCATTCTTGAATAAGTTTTGAGCATCTTGATGACGGATATCTCTTGAGTCATAATTTCCAACTTTTGTGATGATGTCACCCCTGTGAAGGACACCCTCCACGGGGGACCCAAATCCGACCTGAAAAAATTAAACAGGAATTAGTAACAGTGACTTCAAAGCCTTCATAAAGGGTTAAAAAATACCATTAAATTAGACAATTCATACATTCTTTACCGAGCCAGTTTGATTTCATGAAACTGTCAATTTTGGAAACAAAATTCCTGAATTACCTACCAGCAACCTTGCTTTTGTTAAACATTACACTTGTCTTCTGGAATCAATCTAATTTAGATTCAATCGTTTTACTGTTACTTGAGTGTTTTTTATCCGATGTATCACAAGTATAGGGTGCCTTTTGAAATTTTAGGAATTTGAAGTGGGAGTGTTTGAAATTGAAAGTACCAAAGCAATCGATACAACTGTTCTACTTTCCTCTCAATTCTGCAGAATTTTTTTTTCAAAGTATTATCTTTTTATAAGTATAACCCTAAGGTAAAAAAACGATTAAAATTTCCACAAAATGTATTGTCTTTGCGACATGTTTCGATACACAGTATCTTTTTCAAGCGAATGCAGTACATTAAATTTTTCTTCATTGAAATTACTTAAATACTTTTCTTACCCATTAACATAATTTGGGACTACCTATAATTATCGCTAATACCTAGACTCATACAACTTATAAAATTGACATAACAATGAACCTACCTGGAAATCTCAAAACACAACCACCGCTCAATTGAACAAATTTAACAAAGGGGAACCGTTAAGGTCCAGTTGATCATTTAATAAACAAGATGAATTTTTCAATTTATTAATTTCCAAGAATTCTAAATAATTAAGCCTAATGCCCTTATTTTCCACATGAAGAATTTCGAAGTTTTCATCGAAGTCATGGCCTTCCTCCAAAATATGATTGGCATATGATGAGTGTGTTTTATTGTTTACATAATTCATACGGTGTTCACGTATGCGGCTTTTAAATGGTCTACCTGTCTGGCCGATATATACTTTGGAGCAAGATCCACAATTCAATTTATAAACTCCTGATTTTTCAGATTTCTGCGTTTTATTTTTATTATTCTTGATAAACCTTCCCAGTGTGTTATCTGTTCTATATGCTACTCTTAAGTTGCTTATGCAAAAATGAAGCTATTTTTTCCGTGACGGGTTCTGAATAAGTTAAAGTTCTATAATTATTGTCAAGGTTCCTCAAAGTGGGGTACATTTCCTGGATAGCCTTTCTATGTAGTTTTTTAGCAAGAATATTTTCTATTAATTTAACTTGATGTCCATTGTTAACTGCTATCTGTTTTATAATATTTAATTCTTTGTTGAAATTTTCTTCGGACAGTGTAATATTTACTAATCTCCACTGTCCACTGTCATGTGGAAAATAAGGTCATTAGGCTTAATTATTTAGAATTCTTGGAAATTAATAAATTGAAAAATTCATCTTGTTTATTAAATGATCAACTGGACCTGAACGGTTCCCCTTTGTCAAATTTGTTCAATTGAGCGGTGGTTGTGTTTTGTGATTTCCAGGTAGGTTCATTGTTATGTCAATTTTATAAGTTGTATATGAGTCTAGGTATTAGCGATAATTATAGGTATAGTCCCTAATTATGTTAATGGGTAAGAAAGGCATTTAAGTAATTTCAATGAAGAATAGTTTAATGTACTATATTCGCTTGAAAAAGATACTGTGTATCGAAACATGTCGCAAAGACAATAAATTTAGTGGAAATTTTAATCGTTTTTTAGTGTCATAACTATGGATTTCTATCAAGTAACGGCCACGTCAATCCAAAAAACGTTTAAGTATATGCAGAGGCGCGCACTGTATCTGTACCTGTTATTTTTTATCATCCTCATATTGTATTTGTTAATATTATAGAAAAAAAAGTATTTAGGAAGTTAATTTTTGCAGTGTCAATGTCACATTAGGACTTATTAGTCCAAAAAGTATATTTGATCAAAAAATAGTATGGATAAATAGCACTGTTTTTGTTACTTTATTTATGTAACGGTTCTGAACAAATTATTCAATCGTAAATATAACTGAACAATGAAAACATTGTATCTAAACATCCGAACCGCATTATTATTTGATTTGCTCATTATTACATGGAATTTTTAATTGCAAGCAGTCCGTGTGCCAAACTTTATTTTTGGCACATTCATTAATCGCAACATGAATTTCATTTTGTGGAAACAGTCAGTAGTACAGTCGCTGAAGTAAAATATTCGTTATATCCCAAAATCGGCACAGAAATGTTTCTTCATAAACTGTTAGTAGAGGTGTCATACATCACAAAACTACAAAAATCCGTGATGGGTTCCCCCCAAAAAACCACCACTTCGGTCAAAAAGCATGTTTTCGCCTCCGTTGCCAACCGCCAACCGTTGAAAATACAAAAAAAGTATTCATTATAAAAAAGAGAGCTTTATGAATTTCCTAAAGGAAAGTTTTGTTTGCATAAGCCATAGTTTACGTGAAAATCGATATCGAAATTTTGTCAAGATTCTCAATATGGATTTGCTCGGAAACTACGCAAGCTATGATGGAAAATCGAATTGGGTTTTAAGGGTGATAAACTTACAGTTTTTGCCATTTTTTAAGTTACATATGTATAACTATATAATAAAATATAATAATTATTGTCCACTGATAATTATTCATGTTCATAACTGCATACAGCACTACAAAAACTGGGCTTCAATATAATTTATAAATGTGTTCAATCATAGTTGATAATTTTTGTACGAAAATGAAAGATAAAAATAGCGAGCAAAGTGATTTTCTTATTTATATGAATTTATTTGTATATCTTATGGCTATCCATAAAATATTTTCTGAAGAATATCCATTACAAATCTTTGATGGATTTCTTATGGATGTCCATTTCAAACCGAGATTATTTCGACCAGAACTTGACATGAAACTGATATCCATAGGATATCATGTGTTATACTGATGAGTGCAAAACCCAGAAATCGATCTATAAGGCACTAAATAAAAAACAGTTTTATCAGAAATCCACGATTATTGCGATGATCGGGCAATTCAAAACTATCGTGTTTTTCCGATTATAATCAATTTTAGATGATAATCGTGCACGAGCGTCTCACTTTGCACATAATCTCAAAAACAAATTAAGACTTGGAGTTTTCGAGATTGTAGGTGAAATGCTCTGGCACAATTATCATCAAAACTTTATTATAATCTGGAAAACATCATGCTTTTAGAATGCCACAATGGTTGGGGAATTCTGATGTAACTGTTAGATACGAACCAATGTAAGAGCCAGAGATCTGACAAAATCAAATGTTTTATGCTCTCTGGTGTGGAGAAAATGAGAAAGTTTTGTCATTATCATTAAAATACAAATGTTTCAGTATAGTCAAGCTATGCAGAAGAACAAATTTTGTATTTTTATATTGATAGGAAAATATTCAAAAAACATAGCTATTTCCGATTTTCTTGCATTATCTCTTCAAAAAGCAGTTTTTTCCAATAACTTTTTATCAAACCTTGTCATCTCACCCTACTTTTTACCTCTTTTCATAGCATTTGTTTTCAATTTTCTTCCATAATAATATATATTCTATATTATGAAATGTTCTTTAATTTGATACCACATGATTTTTCCTATTTTCAAGTTTTTTCTGTTTTTTTAAGATATCAGACAAAAAAAGGCATTTTGCGCAATAGTGCGGATGTATATTCTTAGTATGTTGATTAGGACCATATTACCTATCGTTCACAACAAGAATCATTCATGTTGCAATTTTTTCAAGGTGAAGGTGTTTTTCTCTTATTTCTATTCCTCTATTAGTGCTGTCTTATATAAGATATCCTAGGGTACCCTTGCATTAGTCAAGTGATAGTGGTTTGTGAATATACTTAATTGCTGTGAAAAATGATGATTTCAAAACAAATAATGATACAGACAAACTACAGAAAATCCTACTATTTTTGAAGAGCCTGCAAGAAAATTTTTGATATGAGGATGAATAATATCAGACGGTTAAGCGGATTATACCACAAAAAGTCAAGATCGGTATAAAACAATATCATTCAAAAAATATAAGAGAAAAATATGGTGTGAAAGTATTAGTAGATTAGTGTATTGTTCCGAAATTTATCAAGAAGCAGCAGATGACAGGGATCAGATCGTAATTTAGGATTATGTGCTGATGTAGTACTTCGCTTGAGTGAAGATTCGAAAAAAACAAATAATGTTTTGATAATCACATTGTTCGGTTGATATTCTGGAAGAAATGAAGAAGGGACAAGCTTTGGCTACATAAAAAATGTTGTTTTTACGAAGATGGAAAATCAAGAAAGTAATTACAAGTCACCCCTGTGTTAGATGACCTGGGACACCTACTTCAGAGAATATGGAGCTCAGGTTGAGCAACCAAAATTAACCAATTGGTTCTACCAATAGCAAAATTTCCTAGAGCCTTTCAAATTATAGAGATCAAACAGTTGAAGAACATTTTTTACTTTTTGAAAGTCCATTAAGACAGAAACATTTGAGTTTGTTAAACGGTTTCATGGAGATGAAGTTTTTCCATTCCTGATAAGGCTTAATTCTTCATAAGCCAAATTTTCAAGAAACTATAATTTATAATTTCAGCGGTGGATATAAACATGCAATCATTCCTCACTGTGAAATTTGACAAAAAACTTACTCTTGTGACGATTAACGGTGTTTTGACATCCGACCCTCCAACCAAACTGAAACCCCACTGTTCGTTAGGGGAACTTCTTTGTAAGATCAAAACAACTTCATGTGTTTTTCCCATGGGTAGTACGATTTTTCACTAAACTTGATCAACGAACAGCATAAACACTACTATTTTACGATGTCGGCTGTGTTGTGATTAAAATTTAAAAATAACCACCGAAGGAAAATATATTTAGAATGTGAAATGTAGCGACAAACTTCGATTTATTAAGTGGGTTAAATTATACAAACGACTGGGATGGAATTCAACAGGTTTCAAATAACTGACACTTTTAGTATCTAGGCAAAGTCAGGACGGATCTAGGATAGTTAGGAGTTATGAGTTTAACCCACGTTTAACCACTAGTTTGCTCTCTCGCAATGCAATTGTAGCAGAAATAGCTTGGCTATGCTCACTATTACGCTTCAGTTTTCTTACATGACTGTATTTCATGCCATGACGAATAAGTTTGCAACAACTGATGAAAACATTTGATATTTTTGGCAGACTTCATTTTTGAATAAAATTTTGAGAAGCAAATTTAAATTAGCGATCAAGTTTCAAAAGAACAACAGCAGTTTACAATAGACTGAAACTTAGTTTTGGCAGACAGCAAGATCGTTTTCTCTATATTGTACATACTGATGAATGGTAAAATTGTGTTATTCAGGTGCATGATTTCATTTCAAGATCAAGATAATTTCAGTGTTCATTTAAGAGAACACTCGAATCTTCTTTAGAATGTTTGAATAACAAATGCATCTGGTTTAGATTTCGTGGAGTTGGCCAGGATATTTGTGGTGATTTGAAACCTTTAGGAGTAGGAGTAACTACCCTTTACTAATGCAATAAATCATTCAATGAAATTCCAACCTCCTATCAGGACTCCCACACTTTAGAACTGCATAAAAACTTCCAGAATCGTTTTTTTATGTCTACTGTTGACCAGATTATTCTCTCGAAAATTATTTATAAAAGCAGATTATGCTGTTTCACATATTTTGTGAGTAGTTCATAAAAATGTGAAACTCACTAACTTACTAGGTGCTAGTAAAGTATCCATTTCCATTGCGAATCTGATCTTATGAAGATAAGGAATACAAATTATGTAACAATATTTTTTTTTGCAAAACATAATCTCGACTTCACTAAAAAGAACAAATTGAGCATTAAAATGATCCAAATTCCTCAATGACATCTAAGTGACTTCCTTTGAAAATTTGGTACATATTGTGAACCTTCCTACCAATTCGACAGCAAAGTACTTCGCTGGCAACTGGCAGCATAACTAAGCTTTAAGTATGCCAATTGGCAAGATATCTTGGGCCTATGCGCCAGCAGAGAAAGATGTTCGTTATGTCACATAGCGCAGTCATACCTAGCTCCAGAAATCAAGTGAATGGAATACAATTAGGCGATTGAATGACTAAAATAAGGGAGGTGTCACATGAAAGAATTTATTTAGAGTTAGATAGTGACGATAAAGGTGAAAATGGATCTGAACAATTGAATGATAACGAATCAGATAAACTTTCGAGTGAACATGTGGAAATGAATGAAAACAAAAATTATTTAAGATGTCAAGGCTCAGAAGAGTTAAACGAATTTTCAAACGAAAGGAAAACCTCTTCAGGTCGTGTGGTGAAACCGCCATTTAGACTTAATCTATGAATGCGTATGGTTTCATGTCTTTAGAGAGGGGATGTCATATGATGGTATTATTTATTATGTGTATGTTCTGTTTATCATTTGATTACTTTGTATGTCCACTTTCTGTATTCGGACATTATCTGAGCCAATGACCCTTTGCGTTGTAGCACTTGCAATGGGTACTATTTGAACCAGTTCTCTTCATGTTCTGGTCACCATGTTTCTTCTTACCACCTTCGAATTTGCTGTAGAGAACGTCTCTCGATTTTGACGCAGAAGCAACATTGCGCTCATGAAGAATTAGAGCCGACGCGACGATAGATCTTCAACTGACTAAGAGCGAATTGTACAAATCAAGCTCACCAACAGTTGAACTGAACTGAGCTCAGTTGCTAAGGAACTACAAATTTTATTGGCTAATTCCTAGCAACTGAGGCGCGTTTACTTGAACTGTTGGTGAACTTGATTTGTACAACCCACCCTTAGTATCATTAGCTTTCATGAGGAGGTAACTTGACTTGAAATACTCGAAATACTTAGGAAAAATGTGCCGAACCTTTGAAACAAACAGAAGTTCAAGAAGAGCTTCAACTGTTTCAACCTCTCCAGTTTTCAGACCAGCAGCAAAATTACGGTGTGTTGGTTCTTCACTCGCGATAATACAGATGGGTCATCTTCCCTTTCATCCCATTCTATACTGAAGAACAACACACCCATGTTTTTTTAGCTGATAATCGATTCGTTGATGAAGTTCATCGCTCACGCACTGCGAAATGACGATTTTCGCTTGTGCAGCCGATTTGTTGTAAGCCTCAAGTTATTCCTCCTCTATTTTAGTAGGCGAAGATGATAGAAACGGCTTCCCTAGACGATACCAAATGAGTTGAACAGCTCAAGAACGCCCATAACTTGATCCTTCCAGAATGGCCAATCTTCTGTTCCTTTCAGCGGTTCAAATCATGTACGAACTCGAACGCGAATAGAAAGGAAATCGGACGAAATCTACACAATACTGAAGAAAATGCGATCGAAAGGACGAGACACTGATAGATCGCTAAACGCGACAGAGCACAGCTGAACGAGCTGGGACCCATATCCTCTTGAATTGTAATATAGAAGGAAAAATTAAGTTTCTACTCTGTCGAATTTCACTACTTAATCAACAACAAATCAATTACACATCAGACTGACAAGAAATCAAAACTAACGAACGATGTGCTACTGATTATAGTTATATTATTATATCAATTATAATGGATAGTCGATAAGAGATAATACAGCTAGCAACACACTGTGAAAATAATAAACTTCAACATGAGTTAGTTCTCATTAAGATTCCTAGCAATGTAATTTATAGGGAATAAAATGTTTATTTATTTATTTGTGTACTTCCAGCGTTTTTGAAGTACACATTTGCTACCTCTTGAAACAAGTTACAAGACCAAAATACAAGTTACTCGAGATGAATTAATGAAAATAATAGTCTCTATTTGTCATGATCGAGTGATATTCAGGAAGACTTTTTCATGGACAAAATAAAATCATTCATATACTCGTTCATATGCGCTTCAAAAAAGACAATGTATTTCAGTAAGTTAGTTGTAGTTGGATATCAAATCGTTCTCTCATTTTGATTTTTATTGATGACAATGACCACCTATCGATAGTTTGAACAATAGCCTAGCTGCCATACACAATAATTTGATATCGGTCCGTAAAATAGGTTTTTCGCGTTCACAATTAAAAAAAAAAACTAAACAAGGGTCGTATGTATAAACCTGGAAACATACCTATTCAGTTAATGAGAGAGATAAAACTGTAGTATAAGCATCTCATAGCTTTTATGCATACCACCCAATGTAAATTCCAGCTCCTAACAGTATGTGTACATTGAAACAACGGTATAAATAAGTATTGACATAAGTTTGCTGTCGAAAATCAATGGTTGGTAGAATTAGATGCAGATACTCGAAAGTTTGTAAAATACTGCCTTTAAATAATTTTGGAGTGTTTTTTCTGTTGAATTTTATGTCAATCAGCCATATCATGTAAAAACAAAAAAATCTGAAATGTTGTTCTAAACTATAATAACGAATTACAAATGTCGTACAATGGAAAGTATTTTAATGAAAGTGTCCAAAGGGTATGATACCTATGCAATCAAATCTGTATAATAATCATTCTCCAACATTTCATAGATGAAAACTATTTCCAAAGTTTATGCCAAAATCATTATAAACTCTTATGCCATATCAAATAACTTACGCTTTTCACTGAAAGTAATTCTTAGTTCAAGATTTCCCGTTTCCATTCATTTTGAAAGTTGCAACTGTTTAAACATGGCAAACCATCATATCAGTAATTGAAATTGACTATTGCAAAAATAAATATCTAAATCACTATCCTTATTCTTCACCCATTAATTCCAAGTTATCGAAGGTCCACCCACGTTGAGAAAAATCGAATAGGTATATCCTTCGTTGAAAAAAATATCAAGTTATTTATAGAAGAGGTACATATAATAATAGCAAAATAAGCGTTCTGTTCTGCGATTTGAAATCGATCCAAAAAATTATGAGGTACAAAGAATGTAACAAATTTTGACTCACTTTTTTCTTATTACTTTCTGGTCTCCATTGCCAAAATGCCGGTCGCTGATAGGACATTTTTTTATATAAAAGCACTGTAAGTCTGGCAAAATACTGTCGTGATATGTGGAATAATTGCTGAGATTTTTATGGTGGGGGAGGACCCAGGGCCTAGAATTTATATTTAGTCAGTTTTATTGTAGTATGTTCGAACAGCTGGTTGGCATTGGCAATCTTTGTAAATATCTGATCCATCGTTTTGCAAGTTGTTCATTCGATTCAGTATATCCTATTAGGTTTTATCTTGAATTGCGTTTGCGGAAGACATATTTGGAATGTGACATCTTATTTTGATTAATTGTTTTGAATAGAAATAGTTGCCAAGAGAAACATACATTATTTAATTTATATATATATATATATATTATTCAAAATTTTGGAGAACCTGATGTGATGGTAATTTCGACGACCTTCTTTACAATTATAATTAAATAATTCAAGAAAAAATTTGATCTGGCTCGAAGGCTGTCTCGAATATTTGAACATGAATCACAAACCACACAGAATTTGTGTGCCTATTATTAGTTGAAGTGCTATAGCCAAACTACTAATTGATTTGTATATAGATCCCATTTATAAAATATTCCCGACAACAACCTGATTACTACAATCTGCCACCAATAATTCAAAATATATATACCATGTGTCAAAATATACTATAACCCAGAATCTATTAAAAATTTTCAGGAAAAAATAACAACTAAAAATAATGCATTTTGAAAATGATTCAAACCCAACCTCGTTCAAGAAACAACAGAACACGGCTATTGTCCCATACAACCACTGAATTACATCCATCAGATTTTCAACAAAGTTTCTACGAGACAGTTACAAGAACTTCATACGACAACATAACTAGATAATGAAGATCAAGGAATTGAGGGAATACCTGTTTTTATAGTGATCTTCCAAAACGATTGATGAATTTCATCGTTTCTTATAGTATTCTGATACTGATGTAGCATGGTTTTCGTGCTGGAATATCAACTCAAACTGCTATAGGTTCATCCTCTTTTTATAAATAATATCTGAATGATTTTATTGACTCATCAGGTGATTGCCCTAGTGCGATATTGGGATTTTTTATGACATCTACCAGACAACTCTGACTGACCCATTTTATTTCCAAAGTTAACAAACATTGTGGAGGAGACATTACATCTTACCTACAACATTTATTCATATTAGACCTTTTTTCAAGATGTAATTAAGTCTTGAATATTGAAATTGCAGTTGGTACAGTTATTCCTAATGTTGAGGATGGGCTAATCCTCTTGAACATATATATTCATTTAAGACGTTAAAAAAAATAAAAAAAATGTGTTTTTCCGTTAACCTGCTGTCGTCCCCCTACGAACGGCAGCCCTCAGAAGTCGAAGCTTGTGCGAGCTAAGGATCAACGAGGTCTTACCTTTTAACGTGCGATTCCTAGCACGACCCGAGAGAATATATCTCGAAAGGAGTTGGTCCGTAAATCTCCATCCAAACCATAACTTCGCATCACGTTGCTTGGCTTTGATATCGATGACCCACGCTCTCTACCGTTCGAGCTGTCCTCTGACGGTTGGTTCAAATAACTATACGGTATAATTCAGGTACAATCGTTGGCAACTTTTTTAGTGATGAGTAATTTATTTTTTGCACTTCCGGGACTAAAGTGCCAACTTTAGTCCCGTATAACAGGGACTAAAATGTATCTTTTAGTCCCTAGGGAGATAAAGTTGCATTTCAAATCCATGTCATGTTCTTGACGTATCGGTTAATGTCAACATTAATTGAAATGACACTGAATTGAAAAAGTTTATTGACACCGTTGCTATGACGTTACATACCGAGTAATCCAAGTACCACGTTTATATAACTCATCAAAATAATTAGTTGTATTATTATTGAAATTTATAATACTGGGAAGTGCAAAAAATAGGGTATATGCCGCAGGACTAAAGTGATATTTTATCCCTTACGTGATTATTGGCCCTTGGGCTCTACGAGCCCTCAGACAATAAACATCACGTGCAGTATTAAAACATTCACTTTAGTCCCTTGCTATATAATATACTATGAAATAGATTCTTCAATATTACAATTCTCAGCATCGACACAAGAACAATTATATTCATTTTAGAAGTTGGTAGAAGATGGTTGGTTCAAATAACTATCATGATCATTCCGGCACAATCGTTGTCAATTTTTTCAAAGTATTTGAAATATATTCTTCAATATAAAAGTTCTCAGCTACTATAGTTTCACATTCCCTATACATTGGAATTCAAGTAAGTATTTCTGATTCGCGCTAATAAACCGCTAGTGCATAAAATTTTGTATGTATCACGTGAGTAAAATGCGTTTATGGCCTTCGGCGTGTGATGGTCCTCTGCTGACGCCATCGGGCCATCATCCACACCGCAGGCCATAAACACCTACTTTACGCCCTTGATACATAAATAACTATTATGGCCTTCGGCATGTAATTCACTAGACCAGGTTCGAGTGCGAGATATTTTTTCTCGAGCATATCGGATCGGCCAATTTCATTATATATTTTCATTATTTTAATTTGCGCGGTACGCTCATGTTGAGTGCCTTATCACTGGATATATTACGGACTATAATGAGTTGTCGGACAAGTGCGCTGCAAGTAATTCCGCCTAAAGCTAGGTTGGTTTTACTGTATATGCCTTATTGTAAAGCAAGTGTAATGTGTGTCGCCTATAGATGCCAATCCCAACGTCCAGTTATTGCTTTAGAGCACGCACCGACTACTCGGGGTAGTACTGTAGGTTTTCCTACAGCTGAGAAGTGAATACACCAACAAAAATCAATACGTCGCCCCGGAGCTCTACGGCATACAATTATAATAGCCGTCCTCAACCCACATAGAGGCTATGCCTTTGGGTATACTCCACGAGTATTTGTGAGGGAGAATTATTATTGAGGAACACGTTGCACAAATAGAAGTCAGATGAAATTCAATGTCCTCAAGGAGCAGTAGTTGTTTTCTGTAAGATAATTGCCTCATATTTTCCACTTTGTCGAAATTATTCGCTTCATTTATTTGATATTATCCGCACACTTTTCGAACTTCATCGAGTTATTACATATATTTGTTTGACTTATGTTTGACAAATATGTCATTTTTATTTTTATATTTATAATGGTTTTCATTAAAATTTCTTACGGTCCTTACGAGGCTCATGGCATCATCACACATAGGATACAAAAGTTGTATGGCCTCGTCAGTAAGTGAAATGATTTGGATTATTTGTTTCGCTCAAAACTTCAATTCAACAGGATATTTGTCGAATTTGGATTATGAGATTGAAGTAGTGGAGGTGAACCTTTTGAATCGAATAGAAATTGAAATGTTTGAAAGAAAGATATTCATTGGGGACATCAGAAATTTCAAATTCAATGAGGAATATGAAGATGATCCCGTGTGTCAGAAAGCTGTAGCTACGGTAGAAGAAGCCAAGTCGAGAATGACAGACGGAGAAAATGTACCTAAATATATTCCAGTAGCAAAGGGCATGCGTTATGTTGAAAAACTATTCCACGAACAAGACACACAGGAATCGTTTCCAGACACAAATCAGTTATTTGAAATTCCCAGCGACTGGCGAGATAGTTTTTCTGACGATATTTGATAATTGTAATCACATTTTTGGGGCATAGAAAATCATTATAGGTAGTTTGTTTTTATGTTTCGTGCTACTTATTGTAATGAAAATGCACTTTTACTCTTTACAGGAAATGCATTTTCTAACAAACAGAATATCTCAGAGTATACAGGGTGTAATCTAACCTCTTGCACTCCCGTGAAGGACGCGGGGTGTATAATGCCATTTTATAACGAATGGCAGGTATGAAAAATTCAAATAAAAATGGAAATATGAAATTTTGTTGGAAAATTAGGAGAATCTTGGAAACCGCTGTTCGAAACTAAACAGTTTCTTCCATCCGGCAGTTCCATTATTGCGGCTCTGCTCCGTTCGGCGGACAGCGGTTCCCAAAATTTCGATGAATTTTCGAACACAATTTAAACTTTCTACATTTTTTTTTTGAATTTCTCACACCTGTCCTTCGTTATGAAATGGAATTATATACCCGTCCTTCACGGGAGTGCAAGAGGATGGATTACAATTATGCTAATTTATTTTTGACAATTCGCCATTCCATTATATTCGAAGTCATAAAATTTTGATGATATCAGAAAACAATAGAAATATCACACGGTCGCGACGACTGATGACATATCATGCGTTATATAATGTATAATAAAAGCTTTGATGTTTTACGATCCAGGCCCAGATAGCACAAATTTGCCTAAGGTCATTCTAAATATATCGCCGAAAGCCCGAAGAGGACGTTCTATTTTCCACAACCTAAGAACATTATGAGGCTCAGCATCTGCGCCGTATTTATTCCAGATTGGTCCCTTCAGTGACAACCCGAGGATGCTGAGGATTCCGGACCTAAGGTCATCCTAAATGTGTAGCCAAGAGGGCGTTTTCTACAACCTAAAAGAACATTATGAGGCTCCAGTATTTTCACCATAATTGTTCCAGAATAGTCCCTTCAGTGGCAGCCCAAGGATGTTGAAGATTTCGAGCCTATGGATGTATTCAGATGATATATATATTTGTCTCAGATGAATATTCAGCCATACAGCAAAATGTACGACTGACGTGCTCCAACCATAAGTAATGTGGATGAATAGTCTTTTTATAATCAAAAGAATACGACGATCTAAGAAAATATAATATCACGTATTTGTTGCTGTTGTGAGCCGTGACTTCTATATTATTCTATATTATATTTTGTATTTGATGTAAATATTCGTGTCAGAATTTAGAATATATAAATATTTGTTCGAAAATCACTTTCCATCATTATCCTTTTCACTCTTTCGAATTGGTATGTCACTTTCTATTGACTAGAATCATGGGCTACAGGAAACCTTGAAAACTGAAATCCTATAAACATCCATAGGATGTCCAAAGGAAGTCAATGGAAGACCTTACAGGGATATATACTGGACGTAATTTGTAACATCGGATGTCTCCAGGACATCTTAAGGGCGTCTTAAGACTGATAATGAACGTCTTCGGAACGTCCTGAATGTCCTAGATTTATGTCCTGTGGATGTACTGAGGACATCTCTATGTTACCTGGGAATTGCACTGCGAAAACATCCGATCGGCATGACACCAATAACAACACTGACTGACAATGCTGAAAAATGTCAGATATACTTCAAAAAGTTTTGGTGTGTGGTCCATACAATCTATTGAGAAAAATGTAGGTGAAAGTGAAACAGCAGCACATACATTTTTCTTTCAACTCCGGAAATATTCTACCAAATTACACTCGTGCATCAAACTAAACCTGATAATTTTCCATTGTTTTCTTTTTGCTTCTCTCTGGCCTTTATTCATTTTGAATAATTTTGGCAGACAAAAAGAAAGCAACTAATCTTCGAAAATTTCAAATCGTCAAAATCATGGATCTATACACGACAGCCAAGAAGGTAGAATCTGATTCAAATCCTGGTTATTTATTCAAGATGTGGTATGGAGAAATTGATTTCATAAAGGAAGCATTCTTCGAACCACAATGTCAATATAAGTTCGGCATCCGATAATGGATTTGATGCAGAGGACGTAATTCGAAAAGATTTCGATAAACATTTTTATGAAATAACAGTGTATTTTAGTTTACAACAGCCAACTACACCTCTCCAATCTCTAGCGAATGATTCTGGGTCTAATATTTCACTTCCGAAAATTAAACTTTCGATATTCAATGATGAAATCACTTAACCGTCATACATTGAAATGTTTGATGCGTTGCTAGGCAATAATCAAAAATTAACTGACTTCGAAAAGTTCAATTATTTATTGTTCTGAATTAAGGGCCCTGCATTGGCCCTATGACACACTCGTCAAACGTTACAAAAATTCTTGCCTTATGCAGCAGCTCATTGGTCCTCAATTGAAAACATGACGAGATTGAATTCTAACAAGCCTGTCGAAATGAGGAATTTACTTAATGTCTTCGGAAAATTTGACTGCTTTAAAAAGTTTAAAATTTCCCGCTGAACACTGGGATTTCATTTTGGTGCAAATGCTGTTGAATTGGATAGACGTTTCTATAGCAACCCGTTTTGAGCATCAACACAATTTGCCAAATACACCTAGTTATCAAGATTTATTTGACTTCTTGTCCAAGTAGTATTAGCGTTGGATAATTAGAACTTATCCAAGAAATTCAAAACTGAGAAAAAGGGTGAATTTTCTCAAATACAACTCCGAAACTTATCTTGCATTTGCTCAGATATGCCTTGTTGTACCTGATCAAATAGTGAGATTTATCAGATTACTGAAAATCTTCCGTCAAATGGCTTTTGACCACAAAAATAATATCAGTATATAGCTTGCTTATAAATATCATCAATTGTGCTTTAACTTTAATAACTAGTCTGGTCTTTACAGTAATTTTACGTTTCCACTCAATATACATTTTGTTAATTTTATAGAAATAATCTGTTGTGGATTCAAATTATTGATTGCATCTGAATGTACTGTATTTAATTTATTCTATTAAAAAGACGTACACATTCATTTTTCAGAATAATCCTACTAATAAGGATTGTCAAAAGTTTTATTTTGTGTGAAGAAGCTGTGTAGGATTGGTAAAAAATAATGAACACTTAGAGAATAAAATTTTATTCAAGTGATTTTACGTTCATACAATATATAAATAAATGATAATTTTAAGAGTGATTACTGTACGGTCCGATCGCTCACTAATTTAGCGTTCGAGGCCGGTCCGACCGTACAATAATATTATGTTGGGGGCCGGTCCGACCATACAGACAAGAAAAAGGCAAAGTTGAAAATGCGTGAGTTTGTTTTTTCGCCTGCTTGTCATGATACACATTCTAGGTTAGTTTGCTCATATTAAATTTGTTTGTCTTCTTCTGGTCTGTATGGTCGGACCGGCCCCGGGCAAAATGTTATTGTACCGTCGGACCGGTACCGAACGTTAAATTAGTGAACGGTCGGACCGTTTAGGAAACAGTCGCCTGACCGTACAGGAGCCAGTCCCTAATTTCAAATAGTTCTTAAAATAAGATGCACCAAACAGGTCCAGGAAACTTTGCAATAAAATAAGAATGGAATTCAACTTTTTTTTATTTGAGTTTTACTGTCAATATTCAAATCTGACACACACAATACCCTCTCAAAGTTGAAATAAACTTAGATCGCTTTTATTATTACATATTTGCATTTATAATAAAATAACAGTCCATCATTTTGATTAAAATATATCACCCACATCAAGTATGTACCATTATTCTACATAAAAGAGCTATCTATATACAATACATTCTTCAATAATCAATACAACAAAAGCAACCTTCATTTTGAATACCTGATATTAGTCTATGAGAAAAATAATTCATTGAAAGTGCATAAATGCTAATATTTCATACTAGTTTCCTCAATACGCTATATTGTGAATTTATAGACGAGTAGCATCTTCAAATAAGTTTGCCAATTCCTTAAGATGTTGATTCTTGCTTCCTGTTGCTGTACTTGCAGCTACAGGTCTTCCAATATAACTGAAAAAAAAAAATTTACAATACAATCCACAATACTTGATATTCCAATGTCTATCAACTGAGCAAAATACCAAATTCTTCATCTTTGACCCTCCACTCTTTGAATCAAACTCCCTTCAAAACTATTTCGATATGAAAAGTTGTAATGGTTGTTCATTTGTATAAAATTCAAGAATATATTTTCACTATCGGTTCATTTAAACTGACACCTTTTGTTATTATGTAACTACTGAATATACAACTCATTATGAAATTAGTCAATAGCAACAACGAATTTTACATAGTTTCCACATATTGTATAACCATTTTGGTGTTTCGCTGCTTCCAACAATGTGAATGTTGTCGTAGTAACATATTATTGACGATTGTTAATAATTGTTCAAAGAAGAAGAACTCATAAAGTTTCGTCGTATAATAGTACTGAATATGACTCAGGCAAACGAAAATAATCAATTATACTTACCTACTAACTTGACAAATTCTTTAAAACACCACTCAAGCTAACGTTGACATGGTGTTCTGCAAAATTCATCCGTGAAGTATAATCGATTATTATCTGTGCTCTTGTAATATTACTTCTGATATTCTGAATTTGTATTGTGCCTTTTTAGCCAATGCATGTAATGAACTGTTTATGATTATTGTCTATTGAATTTTGATCAACTTTTTACATATTTGTGATTTATTTTAGAAGTAAGTTTGACTTTATACCTGCATTCTTTGTGACCATACTTCTCGTTAACTTAACTATTATAAATGTGTGTCAAGTAACTTTGGCAATCTTAAGATGATACATTTTTATTTTATTTGAATTTCTATCCTCTTTCGCTCCCCACCTTTGGTTTTCACATCAATCGAAATATAAAAAGTGGATGTTGTCAATTTTTGATAATTTTTGAGCAGGCACTGCCGTTATGAAATTATTGACATACTTTCGAAGAGAGGAATGAATAATTCAAAGGATTTGAACAAGAGTAAAATAACTTACCAGACATCTCTTTGTCCTGCCAAGGTAGTTTCAAATCTTGGTTGTACATAAAACCAGGCTCCTTGGTTCTTATGTTCTTCTTGCAACCAACCAATATTAGCATTGGGATACTTGGCACATTCTTGTTTCAGCAAGTCAAATGGAAAAGGCGTTATCTGAAAGAAAAAAATCGAAAATAAGAATATTGAAACAAAGTTAATGCAAATTACTCACTTGCTCTACTCGAGATACAGAAATTTTCGATTCCAAACCTCTTGCTTTGATTTCCTTCATAACTTCATAATAAACTTTTCCAGTACAGAACAGGAGTTTTTCAACCCCTTCGGGATTTTCGCTAGCAGGTCCTTGGTCTGGTATAACTCTTTGGAACTCTGTGCCTTCATTCATGAGATCAAATGAACTTCTTGCGTCAGGATGACGCAACAGACTTTTTGGTGTCATGAGAATTAAGGGTTTTCTGAAAGGTAATGCTATCTGTCTTCTGAGAATGTGAAACAAATTGGCAGGCGTTGTACAATTAGCGACGATCCAGTTGATATCGTGGAGTTGTCGTACTGCAAAGTCATCACTTTCTGGCGGGAAATAATCAGGGTCATCAGAAGACATTTGCAGGAAACGCTCCAAACGGGCACTTGAATGTTCTGGTCCTTGTCCTAGAAAGTAGAAAATATTTGCCATTAAATTTCATGAGTGGAAAATTTGAATATTGTCGATTTTCGAGATTCAGGGAATAACCCGAAAAGTACTTAAGAGCGCCACGAATTTTTTTCAGATTCGTGTTCAGACGATCATACTATGTAAGTACCACCACTTTTTGTTCAATTTCAATTACCTTTTACAAACGAACCACAAGAAATTACGTCACTCCATGACAGTTTGAAAAAATTTTTGACCGTGATTCACGGGCTCAAGAATGTGTATAAGAAAGTGAATGGTAAAGAAAAAACAATATTATTTGTTCTCATTATGAAATGAATATGATATATTTCGAAACCCTATTATAACCTTTGAAATATACACGAAATATAGTAAATTTGTGTTTGCTCACCTTCCATTCCATGAGGCAAATACAACACTAATCCTGTCTGTCTCACCCATTTGGCTTGCCCACTGGAAAGCAGCTGATCTATAATACATTGTGCAGTGTTGGAAAAGTCACCGAATTGGGCCTCCCAAATAACCAAAGCATTCGGGTTGGTCATGGAATAACCAAGTTCAAAACCAAGTACTCCATATTCAGAAAGAGAACTATTGCACACGGTGTATGGAGCTTGATCTGTGTAGAGGTTGCATAGAGGTCTGAAAACAAAACCATGTTTCAAATGGTACTTGAAAAAATTATCTCAGAGAAGTAGATGGAATAGAAGTTTTCAGAAATATTAATGTTGCTGAAATATCTACTAAGTTTTCTAACAACAATCTCCTTTTTGATTACTTATTATTTCTCATTAAAAAATAACTTTCATATTTTATTTTATTCAAATAGTCAATCAGAAACTCATTAGACTCAAATAAAAGTAATTATTCTTCGGTCAAGTCTGAAAGTGAATGTACTGAAATATTATAAACTACTAACCGATATGTTGCCTTATCAACTGTCTGGTGATGCAGAACATGATGCCTGTGAGAGAAAGTACCTCTTTCAACATCTTGCCCTGACAATCTAACATGTATCCCTTCCTTCAGTAAAGAACCAAAAGCCATAGCTTCACCAAGGGCCCAATCAGCTATTCTGTTTTCCACCATATCCATTCTTGATTTCAAAATACGCTCAATACCTGTAAAATAAAATTGTGACTTATGACAAATTATAGTATTATGTTTTCAATTATAATTATATTTTATTTTCTTTATGGGCAGAGTAAAGTCCGTATTATTCAGAGACTAATTATATTTATGTGAGACTGCATTGAATAGAAATAGCTTGGCATTATTCAAAAATTCAGTACATTAAATAAGCTTCAAAATTTAAGATTTTGTCTTAATTGTGAGATAAAATAATTTATCACACATTCTGCTAATCTGGAAATCATTATTTCAGTTATAGATGTTAAAAGAACTACTAAAATACTGTTATTACCTTTGTGAATAATGAACTCCGCAGCATTAGGAGGAGGTGAAGAAAACCTCTTTCCAATATGAACCAAAGTGTCTTCAATAACTCCGGTCGGATTGACTTTCAATGGATCTTTACCTTCGAAGAAGCCTGACCAAGGACTATCAATCCAATCCTTGTATTTGATGTGAGTTTCTTGACGTGATAGTTCAAATGCTTCTGTACAGATTTTATCATATTTTTCTTTGACATCTTTCACTTCCTCTTCAGTAACAATTCCCTCATTTATTAACTGCTCTGAATACTTTTCCAGGCAAGGCTTGGTAGATTTGATTTTTCGGTACATAAGAGGTTGTGTGAACATCGGCTCATCAATTTCGTTGTGTCCGTTTCTTCTGTAGCAAACTAAATCAATAACAACATCCTTATGGAAAGTAGATCTCCATTCGGCGGCCATATTGCATACACGAATAACACTTTCAGGGTCATCAGCATTAACATGGAATATGGGGGCATTCACCACACGTGCAACATCTAAAACAGTTGAAGGAACATAACGATGTATTCACAGAGATATAAGTAGGACAGTTCATACATACCAGTACAGTATGGAGATGATCTGGAGAATCGAGGATCTGTAGTGAAACCGATTTGATTATTTACAACAATATGAATGGTGCCGTGAGTTGTGTATTCTGGCAATTCTGATAAATGCATCGTTTCAAAAACAACACCCTGTCCAGAGAAAGCAGCATCTCCATGTAACAAAATAGACATGACCTAAAATCATTTGATAAATTACTTGACTGTTTCGGTACAAGTACAAATATGTACCTTTTTTCCTTCACCGTCTCCTCTATAGAACTGCTCTGCCCTAGTTTTTCCTTGAACAACTGGATCTACAGCTTCAAGATGAGATGGATGTGCAAGAACAGCCAATCGGATGTTTTTGTTGGTTACTCGATTCAACCTGGAGAGCACTGTGTATATTTTTACTCAAATAATTTTTTTTTTTTAATGGACTTGTTTTGCAATTAATCAAAATCCGAAAAGATGACTTGAGATAGGGATTTCATTTTCCAGAATGGCAAGCTTGAAACATATTTTAAGAGCGTTATTTTAATTATACAGTGTCATGAGACAGGTTATTAAAACACATGGTTTTCAGCAATTCAGACGTTAAAATTGAAAATAAAATAACTGAATGAAAAACGTTTCTAAAAACGAATTTTATAGTTATTTATGCATCAAAAGCCGTAAGGGTTGTTTACTAGTCAAATGCAGTATTTTAGTGGTGCCAGGACCGTAGCTACGCGGTGGCGAGATGTGCCCCCGCGAATAATCCCCATGACCAAAACTTTTTATTTTTTTTATTTTTTGTGAATTCATGCAATAATTATATTGATGTAATGTCGAAGTGACAACTTCGGTAAATTACTTACTTGCCTTTTGATCGGTAAATAACCGATCTCACCGATCGGATATTTGTAAACACAACCTTCAAATACGTTAAATTGACGGATCGTGCAGAAAAGTTATTACAGTTGAATCACATCTGCTAATTTTTTAATCAGTATGTGTAGCAACACTCAAACACTTACCGTTCGATATAAGTTCCCAAATGGTATTTTACGTCACCAGATCCGTCGTCGGCAGCTTGAAGTCCGGCAAATTGAGTAAATAGCTGAAGAAGAGGTTTACGGCAGACATTAGCCAAGATATTCAAACGACCTCTGTGTGGCGAGCCCATAACTATACTTTCCACGCCTAATTCCGTAGATTTATCTATCACAGTCTTCATTGCAGGTATGAGAATTTCGCACCCTTCAAGACCAAATCGTTTTTCTGATGCATATTTACGGGCCAAAAAAGATTCAAATCTAGAAATAAAAGCAGATACTTGATTTGTTCAATTCATCTCTTGATGAAGCAAGGTTAGTCAAGAACTAAAGACTGCTCACAAACATTTATCAATATTTATTGCTTTCATCACAATACAGTGTTCTAAAATATCAAACACAAAAATCTATCTCAATAATAGCGCGAAAAACCGTTTATAATTCCCAATCTATTTTATATTAGAACCTGTAATATGAAATTGCCCTCGTATCATTTTACTCGAATTTTCAAGATCCTGTAAAAAATCGTCACAATTTCATGATTCCTTTGATAAAGTAAAATTTAAAAATATTATTTCTTTGGAGGCCAAGGATGATCGAGTTATTAGTTCTTTATCATTTTCAGATGCCAATTATGAGGTTGCTTAGAAACTTCTGAAAGATACATTTCAGAACAATTATTTCTTCCTACATCAGAGGTATATTCAAACATCCAAACAATATGGATACCTTTTTTTAAAACATTATCGTGCTCTCGAAAAACTTGAACCGGACTTACAAAATGGAGGTGCTTTATTAATATATTATTTATTGATATCAAAATTAGATATTACTTCAGAGAAAGAGTGGGAAAGGTACTCAAAAGATAATGAATCCCACAAAAATAGAGGATTTCACCAAGTTTTTGTCAGAAAGGTGTATTACATATTTCAAAATGCATTCAATAAAAAATCTGATATGAAACAAGGTATTCAAACTTTGACATACGTCACGACAAACAAAATATCATGTATTTTATATCGGGTTTTTCATTACTTATTGTCTTGTAAGAAGGTTTTAGACATGCCGGTATCAACTGGATATTCAGAAATGAAACGTTTTAAATTCTGCACAAACTGCTTAATGTTGGGATACACAAGTGCTTAATGTTGGGACACACAATTTCTGAATGTCGAAATCCAAGCTCATGCAAGACATGTTTAAAATGGCATAACTCACTTCTTTGTTTTTCTTCCTTAAATTCTTCAAGTCGACAGTCAAAGACGGTTGCCTACAAGATAATTCTATATTGCAAGCATTGCAATTATTATTCGAATAATAATAATGAGACAAAACTACAAACAACTGTTACAAATTTTGAACAAAACATCACATCAAAATTGTTCTTATTCAGATTCTTAAATTTTTCTTCCAACTGCTATTGTTAGTGTTTGCGATTCAAATAATAAATTCGTACAATGTCTGGCATCTGGCATCCATTGTGCAATGTTTCTTCAGGAGGACATTATTTTTATTCACCGAACAGTTTTCACAACTGTTACATAAAAATTCGATGTCCTTATGATACCCGACCAGAAAAAAAATGCTCTTGCAATAAATTTCATTTTTACTATCATTAGATGGGACAGATGCAACTGATTGCATGATGCACTACTGGCTACTGGCTCGGTTTTGATGGAAGGTTGTTTTCTATTAAAATTTTCCTCCGACGCCACTTCTGCCATTGCACTTTCAATCACATCAGCAAATTTATAGGTAGACTTTTCTTTGAAAAGACTGAATTGATTCTTTATCAAATCGCAGCTTCATATCTATAACTGCTTCCTCAAATTTACAGTTGAGAGATAAGTTTCTCACTCATTGGTACTTTCATGGTGATTCTTGAAGGCAGCAAAAACTTTGATCTTGCCACAAACAAAGACTCAGACACTTTGAAGTATTGGTCAAACAGTTCTGTGAGCTGTTGGTAACTTTTTTCTTCCGGTAACCTCGGAAGACACGGATTGTACACTAGCTTGTAAGCATCTTGATCCAAAGCATTTAATAAAATCTTTACATCGGCGATCTCGTTTACATGAGAGTAATTATCAAGTCTACGCTTGTAAATCACCCAATCACTATCCTGAACACTAAATTCCAGTACTTGTCCATAATATGATGGATTTGCAACTGCCATTTTTGTTCCGAATTATGTCGCGAAGGAAAAAAAAATTACGTTCCAACTATTACTATATACCAGTAGGTTCTACACTTATTATGCAGTGTTAAAACTTCTCGCCGCCAATTTGTTGCATACTGGGGTAGTTTGAGTAAAAATAACGAGACTTGCAAATAATCTACACTAAATTTTCCGAAATCTCAATAAAAATCGCCGTGAAAATATATTTTTATCGAGCTTCGAGAGATATAAAAAAGTGGTAACATAAAAACCAAGTCGACTGAAATGCAAAACATTGGTAGGTATTTTTATCTGAAATAAAGTACAGAGACTGTGTAACGGTAAGAATCTGACAAGAACTCACCTATGATAACTTAAGAATTAAACACTTAGAAATGTATACTTCATTCATCGACTCATATCAACAACTGTCGCTGAACGAATCAAATTTATTTGACTGTTGCATTCGCTTCGGCTGACACAGGCAAGCCTCTTTCTGAAACCTCAATTTTCCACTTCCTACTAACACAGTTCCAGCCCTAGGACTTGAATTACTTCACTTTACATCTGAAGAGTGATATTCTCGAACGGTTGTTAATATTCAATGTTTCTTCGTGGTAATGACATTTTGGTATTCGGGGAAGAGAGAATGAGGTGATTGGTTCTGGTAGATGTCTTTTCCACGACCATTGTTGAGCCTGCGTACCATTATGCTGTCTCAACGGGCAGTGCCCAAATTTATTTCCATCATTTTCGAACTATAAGTGTCCACCAGAAGTTGAGAACCTGAAACAAAACATTGATAGGTTAGGATGGTGTTTCTGTAATCTCAATATCGAAAATAAAACCTATAAAAGGTGGTTTCTTCCACAAATCTGGATCTCTTAAAACTAATCGTGTTATAATTTACCTGAATTGTCGTTCCTGGTTCATAAGAATTCTTCAATTGTTTACTGTTTATGTTGTCATTTTCACGATCATATGTGTTCTTCATTTTCGTACCTGTCAATTGGCGTTGCACTCTGACCGACGGGGTGTGTCAGAGCGAAAATTGCCTCTCATGTAGGCGTAGATGTCATAGCTCAAGTGCAACAGTGAGTTGAGTATTACATCAACAGGTGGCGACACAGCAATGACTGCGTATTTTGAAAAATGGAATTATTATACGAATCTCAGGCTTGCTTTATTCGGACGATTCTTAATGCGGAGTCGCACGAACCTATTAGTAATGGAATAAAATAATACAATGTCGACGGTATTCCGTCAAATTAAGGTGTTATAATTCTTGCCACCAAAATCAACTCACTCCACCTAGTGGCCAGAGGTACGAGTTTGTTTGGTTAGGTTTTCCTTATGAAAACAGGCACCAACAGGTGGAATGGAAATCACCTGCTGGGGTCAGAGAGCATTTCCAACCCGTACCAGTCAAATTGTTATCTAAATATTTTCTGTGTGTGAAAAATGCTTCATTTTTCATACTCGAAAATAAGTTTAGGAATAACAGGCCTCCATTGTTTACTAGTTAGACTGTGATCTCATTTGACTAATCGTACTGACTGTCGTGTAAGTCGGAAGTACGTGTTGTCTTCTACCGAGTCATGATTGGTTCGTTCAATCCTGCTGCTGACGTAGGATTATGCGTCTGGCCTGCAGGACCTTTTTTTAAAATAGGCAGGAATAGGTAAAACTCCCCCCCCATCTAAATCCCCCCAGCTAACATCCGTTACCCTCCATATTGTCACCTTGGGAGAAGCTAGGCCACACACACATTCCTTGACCAACGTGAAAGTCGAAAATACCTTTCGGAAAAATTTGTGTTAATCACATCTCATTATTGAGGATTATTTTTCGAAAGTTTATATTAACGTGAAATTGGTACCAAAGTAATTCCACTGAGCAGTTTTGGTGTAAGTTGGAAATGGTATTTCACTCTCCTTGGAGGATTAAACGATTTTCACGTGAGTAACCCCCTTTCACTTAGAAACTCCTAAGCCGGTGTTCTCTCCCAAAAGTGAATCTAACATTTTTTTTTTTTTTCTACTATTTTAGTACTTCGGAAGCTGGGTAAAACTAGATTGACCCCTCTGTGAAATTGTAATTCATTTCACCAAAGTAAGAGCCATATTTCGAGGGAAATTTATGGAAATTAGCATTTCCATCACTATCATTCCTGATTATTCCTGATTATTCATGTAGGAAACCCTTCGGAGTCTGAAGGTAGGTGTTGTGGAAGCTGTTGAAGCTAATTATCATTATTTTTTTTATTGGTTTTCTTTTTGCCTGCCTTGATATAATATATATTTTTCTCTTTTGCAATCCAACTGATTTCGGAATGATTTACCTACGGAGATTTTATTTCGATGTTACCATCTTACGTGAAAGAATTTATTCATTTATTGAATGTTTGATCGAACTTCATGTACGGGTAGACTCGAAATACCGGTTTCCGAGATATTTTCGTGAAACAGTTTTTGATCACAAACATATTATTTGATCGACTCAAAAAAAAAAAAAAGGTGCCCCATGTACCTGATTCAAACAAACTATATTTTTGAATACCGGGATGGGCACAATTTAATGTTTTTATAGTGTAAGCTTTGTTGTGGATTGTTGTATTATAAATGTTTCAACTGAATATTATCTTGGGTGATATCATGACACTATTTTGCCTTGTTGCCGGTTCGCTCAAAGGACTTTAAAAATCAAAACGAAAATTTAATAATTATAATGTTGTATAATGTTGGATTTTTTTTTTTTTTTTTTTTTTCCTTTTTTTGAAAGTATGAGACAAGGGATATATTTTTTTTTTTTTAAACCTTGCCATGTTGCCGATGTTGAGAAAAATACTGTGTTTAGGAAAATTATTTCTCGTAATATCAAATTACTGACATTTTCATTCTTTGCTACTGGACCATGGAAATTATGCGTTGATTGATCTATTGGCAATATTTCCGTTTATACTATTGTACTTTATCGAGCATGACAACAAAATAGTGGGTAGTTGTAACTTACTTTCAGTTAATTCAATAGTTTAATCAATCATTTTTTTTTGGTTTTGTGCACAGGGTCGCCAACCGGGGTACCCTAAATTTTGAATTATTTAACGGGATTCCCAATTTACTATATTTGATTTTTTTTTTTTTGTCGATTGTCAGATCATCAAAACATCCGATTCATTGGTATCCGGCTATTGTTGTGTTATACCGGGTGATAATAGAAGAAAAAAAATGCATGAAAATAAAAAGGGTCTCTAGATATTTTTTTGTGACATTCGACAACTGAACAGTGTTGCCATGTCTAATCGGATTCAGACTTTTCTGAAGCATTGATAAAATCAATCGGGTTATTTTTTTTGTTTTGAAATAGAATTTCTTGATATTAATAATCGAGTGATTTATTTTTTTATTCAGCGGTTTTGATTAGGTCTGTTTTTTTTTTAAAGGGTTTTAATTTGGGGTCTTACCTCTGACCGGGAGGGATCCAACGAAAGAGCTGTTGCATTGGACGAGTCTACGATCATACAACTCACCTTCACCAACATTGGGTGTAGGTCCGACGAGTTTCTGCGATCGATCAGCTGTGGACACGCAAGTACTCTGGGGAAGGGAACCACTTGGTTCCGTGCATATGGGAAATATATTTATTATTATTTTTTTTATTGACCATTGATATTATCAATCTGTCAATTGACAACTGTGCGGCGGAAACTAATGTGACCGGGTCTTTCTTTCTTTTCCCTGATTTTCTCTTTTACGGAACGTACATACCGCGTGCCATTCGCTTTGGGCCCCAAGCTAACGGCGTATTTTCTTTTGTGTGATCATGCAACGGTTTTCTTTTATGGTTTTTGTTGATCTAATTAAAATTTATTAATTTCTGCCTTTGGTCAACTCGTTCCTGTTATTTTGATCAATATATATTACGATTTTTTTTTTTGCATCTTTGAATGATGTTATGATTGTTGTTAATACACCGTGTACTGGGTGAGCAATATAGTGCACTATTAATTTTACCCGCTGCTATTTTTCTTTAAAAGTGAAATTATTATTTTGACAAACGTGTGTCTTTTGGGTTCGGTGATTTATTAAATGATGCCTACCGAGTGTTCGCCGAGGTGAAGTCACCTGGCGCCCGTTAAAAAAAAAATTCCATAACCTTCTGTACCCGCTCCTTTCTCCACTTGTGTTAGCCGGAGCCGAATGCTCGGGTTGTCAAAGCGACATCTAGCCTTGTAGCGTGGTTTGAGCGTTACATTTTGGCGCCCAACGTGGGGCCCAGAAGAAAATACATCGGGTAGAGAAAAAAAAAAACGTGTACCGAGAAAAAAAATATATATAATACTTTGAAAATTGTTGGAAAATTTTTCGAAATTATTTCGTTGGGTTATTTTTTTTTTTTTTTTTTTTTGACACTGACTCTAGTGGTAGTGATAAAAGAAAATAGTCTTGTGAGGTGTATCGTGCCCCTTTTGTGTTTGGTGATTTTTTTTGTGTGATTATTTTTGAGCAGTGTTTGAATTTAAAACTGGTGTTTGAAATCCGCGATGGCTCGCAGAATGGTAATCAACCGACTGGACAAGGATGAACTTGTTTATGAGATGCAAATAAGAGGAATTGGAACCGGAACTTGTGAGGAGATGCGACATAGGTTGGTAATGGCGCTTCAGATGGAGAAAAGCGGAGATAGCTTGTCGTACCCTACGTATCCGTTCACTTTTGAGCAAGATGAAACGGCAGTTAAAGGGAAGCTAGATGAAATTACGGCACTGTTGGATCCGTTCAGCGGAACAAGGACTTCAAGTGAGGCTGTGAAGTTGCAGACGAAGTTTGCTCATGTTTTAGGGCGGATCGATAGGATGGATACAGGGGAAGATCAGGACAAACAAAAAAGGAAGTCTGAACTGGTGGCGTTAGCTCTTTCATTGGTGAATGATTTCAATGAGAAAGTGGGTGCTGGAGACTCGAATATAGTCTCTACACTGGTGCACGTTCCAGCGGCCTTAAATCAGGTAGAAACGCGTATTGGCGTACAATCCTTCAATGCGGGAATTGGGAACGCAGCACGATCTTCTATGTCTGTAGCTCCTGACCCAACTGGCAATGTCCCCAACAAAATGATTCCACCCCATAAGTGGAATATACAAAAATTTACCGGTGATAGTAAGGGAACCTCTGTCACTGCATTTTTCGAGGTTGTCGACGAGCTACGTTTAGCGCGAAATGTCCCGAAAGCTGTTCTATTCGATTCTGGAATGGATCTTTTCTCCAACAGAGCTTACCAATTTTATAAAGACTGCCGATCGCGAGTGAATGATTGGGATGAGCTAGTGCACGAGTTCAAAGTGGAATATTTATCGGCAAATCATGCGGATGCACTTTTCGACGAGTTGCAAAAGCGTACACAACATCCTTCGGAAAGTATCGGTGTTTACTTGGCAGTGATGGCCAGTTATTTTAATCGCTTGGGCTGTCCTATCACCGAAGAAGCTAAGATGAGCATAATCACTCGAAACCTCCACCCATTTTATCAAGATAGATTGAGAGAACCATTGCCCAAGGACCTGACGGAATTGAGGATAGTTTGTCGTCAGATGGAGGCAAGAAGAGACATGATAAATGGCTATGTGGAACCATCTTCTCGTAAGTCTAATGTTTTGGAAAAAGATCTTGCTTTTGTGGAACTGCTTGAAGACGTTTCTGCGCTGGATATGAGGACAACCCAGGCTACCAGCTCTTCGAATCAACCAAGGGATATAGTGTGTTACCGCTGTAAGGCTCCAGGTCACAAGGCGATTGGGTGTGCCTTGCCAAAGAGACTGCATTGTTTTGGATGCAACAAGGAGGGCTTCACCAAATACAATTGCCCTGACTGCTCGAAGAAGGGAAACGGCAGAGGTCATCCTTGATTCGTCGAGGCAAGAATGACTACGATGCCAACTCGACCACCACACTCAGACCAATTTTAGATTTCATTCTGGATCATGCGGATCACGACGAACGTCCGTATCTCAAAGTAAATATAATGGGTTATGAAATGTTGGGACTCTTGGATTCAGGTGCTTCAGCTACTATTTTGGGAAGTATTGGGTGGAAGACCATCAAGGAGTTGGGTCTCGAATTGGATACGACAAAGAAAATTAAGTGTACTGTTGCAAACGGACAGGTTTGTGAGGGTATTGGGAATTGTCTGGTGCCTTTTAGTGTTCGTGAAAAAGTGAAACTTGTAGATGTTCTGGTAGTGCCAAGTTTACATCACACACTTATTCTTGGAACAAATTTTTGGAAAGCCATGGGTATAGTTCCAGATCTGAGACACAACGAGTGGCATTTCTCAAAAGAGACTTATCATCTGGATGGTGTAGATCACTTGAGAAGTCAAACGGTTCTGACTGACATGGAGGAAGCGAGACTGAAGGCATTGGTGGATCGCAATATGGCTGATCTGGGAGACAAGTTGGGATGCACGCAAATGGCCGAACACGTAATAACTACAAAGTCGACACCTATCAAGCAGAGATACTACCCTGTATCTCCGGTGGTTCAACAGCAGATAGATAAGGAGCTGGACGCTATGCTCAGGGACGATATTATCGAAAGATCGAATAGCGCCTGGTCGTCACCTATATTGCTGGTAAAGAAGAAAGATGGTAGTTATCGATTTTGTGTTGATTACCGCAAGCTGAATGCCGTCACCGACCGAGACAGCTATCCTTTGCCATACATCTCACATACACTCGATAAGCTTAGAAATGCTCATTATTTGTCTTCCCTCGACATCAAGTCCGCCTACTGGCAGATCCCAGTAGCAGAAGCTTCCAGGCATTATACGGCCTTCACTGTCCCCGGGCGGGGTCTGTACCAGTTTAAAAGGATGCCTTTTGGCCTTCACAATAGTCCCGCCTCGTGGCAACGCTTAATAGATAGGGTATTAGGTCCTGATCTTGAGCCCCACGTATTTGTTTACCTGGACGATATTGTGGTGGTGACGGGAACTTTCGAAAAACATCTTGTAGTCCTGGAGGAGGTATTTCGTAGGCTACGCGAAGCTAACTTGACAGTAAGTTTTGAGAAGTGCCATTTCTGTCGACCCGAGATGAAGTACTTGGGACATGTTGTCGACAGAAACGGACTTCACGTGGATCCTGATAAAGTGAAATCAATGCTTCAACTCCCTACTCCCTCTAATGTGAAAGATGTTCGTAGATTGGTTGGAACGTTCTCGTGGTATCGGAGGTTTATCCCGGAGTTCGCCTCCCTGACATCACCTTTGACCGCATTGATGAAAAAAGGACGTAAATTTGAGTGGACTCCTCTTTGTGAAAATTCTTTTCAGAAAATCAAAGAGTGCCTTATTGCGGCACCTGTACTCAGTTGTCCAGACTATGATTTCCCATTTGCTCTCCATACAGACGCCTCTGGATTTGGTATTGGGGCAGTCCTAACCCAACCACATGAAGAGGGTGATAAAGTCATTTGCTATCTCAGCAGGTCCCTTTCCAAACAGGAACGTAATTTCTCAACGACCGAGAGGGAGTGTTTGGCTGTCTTGTGGGCAATCGAGAAATTGCGGCCCTACCTTGAAGGAGTGCCTTTTACCGTCTATACGGATCATTATTCCCTTGTGTGGTTACAAAACCTGAAGGACCCCTCTGGAAGACTTGCGAGATGGGCAGTGCGTCTGCAACAGTATGACTTCAAGATCATTCACCGCAAGGGGAAAGATCATGTTGTCCCAGATGCACTGTCCCGCGCTGTCCCAGTAGTCGACTCAGTTACTATCATCCCGGAAACCATTTCGGACAAATGGTATTTAAATATGAGGGAAAAGGTGTCCAAGAAGCCAAATCGTTATCCTCAGTGGAGAATATGTCAGGACATGCTGTTTAAATATGTTGAACCCAGTATTCCTGAATTAGGAGATCCATCTGACTCATGGAAATTCGTGGTTCCGAAGGAGAAGAGACATGATATCATGGCGGATGCACATGATGTGCCTACTTCTGGCCATATGGGAACGTTCAAAACGTTTCACCGAGTGGCCGAAAGGTATTATTGGCCTAAACTCAGATATGACATATCTAGATTTGTGAGAAGTTGTAAGACCTGTGCCGCCTACAAGCCAGATCTCAAAGGTCCCAAGGGGTTCATGACTGTTCAACCCAGAGTATCGAGGCCGTGGGAAATGATTTCGACGGACTTGATGGGCCCCCTGCCCCGATCTCTGAAGGGAAATAGATTTATAGTGGTAGTGACAGACTATTTCAGCAAGTACTCTTTAGTATTTCCACTCAAAACGTCAACGGCAAATGTGGTTTCAAGAAAAATAGAGGAGGAAGTATTTTTAGTATATGGTGCTCCTCGTAAATTGTTATGTGATAACGGGCCACAGTACCGTTCTAGACAGCTTCGCAAACTTGCCGAAGAGTATGGGGTGGATATAAGATATAATGCGAATTATCATCCACAAGCCAACCCGACAGAAAGGGTGAATAGGTCATTGAAGGCAATGTTGGCGATGTTTGTTTCGGAAAATCATCGTTCATGGGACGTCTGTCTACCAAAGATAAGTTGTGCGTTGAGAACCGCTAAACACGAATCCACCAACTATTCTCCATATTTTATAAATTTCGGACGCCCAATGGTTCTGTGTGGGAAAGATTTCAAAACCAAAGAAATTTTAGCAGATCAGGAGAATGATGCTGAACTTTCTCGACCAGAAGGATTCAAGAAGTTATTTTTGGAAGTCCGACAGAGACTGGATTCTGTGGCCAAAAGGAGTGCGGCGACTTATAACCTTAGGAGACGCTCTGAGGAGTTCTGGCCAAATCAACTAGTGTGGCGTAAGAATTTTGTTTCGTCAGATGCGGCTAAGTTTTATACCGCCAAGTTAGCACCCAAGTATGTAGGACCTTTTTATGTGAACAAGAGGGTCTCACCATGGACGTACGAACTACGCGACGAACATGGTAATCACAAGGGCGTCTGGAATATAAAAGACCTGAAGTCAGCTAGCGCTGGAGAAAATTTACGCTAGTAAATTTTCTTCAGGCAAGGGGGTGTTTGTAACGGTAAGAATCTGACAAGAACTCACCTATGATAAATTAAGAATTAAACACTTAGAAATGTATACTTCATTCATCGACTCATATCAACAACTGTCGCTGAACGAATCAAATTTATTTGACTGTTGCATTCGCTTCGGCTGACACAGGCAAGCCTCTTTCTGAAACCTCAATTTTCCACTTCCTACTAACACAGTTCCAGCCCTAGGACTTGAATTACTTCACTTTACATCTGAAGAGTGATATTCTCGAACGGTTGTTAATATTCAATGTTTCTTCGTGGTAATGACATTTTGGTATTCGGGGAAGAGAGAATGAGGTGATTGGTTCTGGTAGATGTCTTTTCCACGACCATTGTTGAGCCTGCGTACCATTATGCTGTCTCAACGGGCAGTGCCCAAATTTATTTCCATCATTTTCGAACTATAAGTGTCCACCAGAAGTTGAGAACCTGAAACAAAACATTGATAGGTTAGGATGGTGTTTCTGTAATCTCAATATCGAAAATAAAACCTATAAAAGGTGGTTTCTTCCACAAATCTGGATCTCTTAAAACTAATCGTGTTATAATTTACCTGAATTGTCGTTCCTGGTTCATAAGAATTCTTCAATTGTTTACTGTTTATGTTGTCATTTTCACGATCATATGTGTTCTTCATTTTCGTACCTGTCAATTGGCGTTGCACTCTGACCGACGGGGTGTGTCAGAGCGAAAATTGCCTCTCATGTAGGCGTAGATGTCATAGCTCAAGTGCAACAGTGAGTTGAGTATTACATCAACAGGTGGCGACACAGCAATGACTGCGTATTTTGAAAAATGGAATTATTATACGAATCTCAGGCTTGCTTTATTCGGACGATTCTTAATGCGGAGTCGCACGAACCTATTAGTAATGGAATAAAATAATACAATGTCGACGGTATTCCGTCAAATTAAGGTGTTATAATTCTTGCCACCAAAATCAACTCACTCCACCTAGTGGCCAGAGGTACGAGTTTGTTTGGTTAGGTTTTCCTTATGAAAACAGGCACCAACAGGTGGAATGGAAATCACCTGCTGGGGTCAGAGAGCATTTCCAACCCGTACCAGTCAAATTGTTATCTAAATATTTTCTGTGTGTGAAAAATGCTTCATTTTTCATACTCGAAAATAAGTTTAGGAATAACAGGCCTCCATTGTTTACTAGTTAGACTGTGATCTCATTTGACTAATCGTACTGACTGTCGTGTAAGTCGGAAGTACGTGTTGTCTTCTACCGAGTCATGATTGGTTCGTTCAATCCTGCTGCTGACGTAGGATTATGCGTCTGGCCTGCAGGACCTTTTTTTAAAATAGGCAGGAATAGGTAAAACTCCCCCCCCATCTAAATCCCCCCAGCTAACATCCGTTACCCTCCATATTGTCACCTTGGGAGAAGCTAGGCCACACACACATTCCTTGACCAACGTGAAAGTCGAAAATACCTTTCGGAAAAATTTGTGTTAATCACATCTCATTATTGAGGATTATTTTTCGAAAGTTTATATTAACGTGAAATTGGTACCAAAGTAATTCCACTGAGCAGTTTTGGTGTAAGTTGGAAATGGTATTTCACTCTCCTTGGAGGATTAAACGATTTTCACGTGAGTAACCCCCTTTCACTTAGAAACTCCTAAGCCGGTGTTCTCTCCCAAAAGTGAATCTAACATTTTTTTTTTTTTTCTACTATTTTAGTACTTCGGAAGCTGGGTAAAACTAGATTGACCCCTCTGTGAAATTGTAATTCATTTCACCAAAGTAAGAGCCATATTTCGAGGGAAATTTATGGAAATTAGCATTTCCATCACTATCATTCCTGATTATTCCTGATTATTCATGTAGGAAACCCTTCGGAGTCTGAAGGTAGGTGTTGTGGAAGCTGTTGAAGCTAATTATCATTATTTTTTTTATTGGTTTTCTTTTTGCCTGCCTTGATATAATATATATTTTTCTCTTTTGCAATCCAACTGATTTCGGAATGATTTACCTACGGAGATTTTATTTCGATGTTACCATCTTACGTGAAAGAATTTATTCATTTATTGAATGTTTGATCGAACTTCATGTACGGGTAGACTCGAAATACCGGTTTCCGAGATATTTTCGTGAAACAGTTTTTGATCACAAACATATTATTTGATCGACTCAAAAAAAAAAAAAAGGTGCCCCATGTACCTGATTCAAACAAACTATATTTTTGAATACCGGGATGGGCACAATTTAATGTTTTTATAGTGTAAGCTTTGTTGTGGATTGTTGTATTATAAATGTTTCAACTGAATATTATCTTGGGTGATATCATGACACTATTTTGCCTTGTTGCCGGTTCGCTCAAAGGACTTTAAAAATCAAAACGAAAATTTAATAATTATAATGTTGTATAATGTTGGATTTTTTTTTTTTTTTTTTTTTCCTTTTTTTGAAAGTATGAGACAAGGGATATATTTTTTTTTTTTAAACCTTGCCATGTTGCCGATGTTGAGAAAAATACTGTGTTTAGGAAAATTATTTCTCGTAATATCAAATTACTGACATTTTCATTCTTTGCTACTGGACCATGGAAATTATGCGTTGATTGATCTATTGGCAATATTTCCGTTTATACTATTGTACTTTATCGAGCATGACAACAAAATAGTGGGTAGTTGTAACTTACTTTCAGTTAATTCAATAGTTTAATCAATCATTTTTTTTTGGTTTTGTGCACAGGGTCGCCAACCGGGGTACCCTAAATTTTGAATTATTTAACGGGATTCCCAATTTACTATATTTGATTTTTTTTTTTTTGTCGATTGTCAGATCATCAAAACATCCGATTCATTGGTATCCGGCTATTGTTGTGTTATACCGGGTGATAATAAAAGAAAAAAAATGCATGAAAATAAAAAGGGTCTCTAGATATTTTTTTGTGACATTCGACAACTGAACAGTGTTGCCATGTCTAATCGGATTCAGACTTTTCTGAAGCATTGATAAAATCAATCGGGTTATTTTTTTTGTTTTGAAATAGAATTTCTTGATATTAATAATCGAGTGATTTATTTTTTTATTCAGCGGTTTTGATTAGGTCTGTTTTTTTTTTAAAGGGTTTTAATTTGGGGTCTTACCTCTGACCGGGAGGGATCCAACGAAAGAGCTGTTGCATTGGACGAGTCTACGATCATACAACTCACCTTCACCAACATTGGGTGTAGGTCCGACGAGTTTCTGCGATCGATCAGCTGTGGACACGCAAGTACTCTGGGGAAGGGAACCACTTGGTTCCGTGCATATGGGAAATATATTTATTATTATTTTTTTTATTGACCATTGATATTATCAATCTGTCAATTGACAACTGTGCGGCGGAAACTAATGTGACCGGGTCTTTCTTTCTTTTCCCTGATTTTCTCTTTTACGGAACGTACATACCGCGTGCCATTCGCTTTGGGCCCCAAGCTAACGGCGTATTTTCTTTTGTGTGATCATGCAACGGTTTTCTTTTATGGTTTTTGTTGATCTAATTAAAATTTATTAATTTCTGCCTTTGGTCAACTCGTTCCTGTTATTTTGATCAATATATATTACGATTTTTTTTTTTGCATCTTTGAATGATGTTATGATTGTTGTTAATACACCGTGTACTGGGTGAGCAATATAGTGCACTATTAATTTTACCCGCTGCTATTTTTCTTTAAAAGTGAAATTATTATTTTGACAAACGTGTGTCTTTTGGGTTCGGTGATTTATTAAATGATGCCTACCGAGTGTTCGCCGAGGTGAAGTCACCTGGCGCCCGTTAAAAAAAAAATTCCATAACCTTCTGTACCCGCTCCTTTCTCCACTTGTGTTAGCCGGAGCCGAATGCTCGGGTTGTCAAAGCGACATCTAGCCTTGTAGCGTGGTTTGAGCGTTACAACTGGACAATCGTATTAAAAAATTATATATTGAGTGATTAAATATTAAGATATCAATATATCACAATATATAAATCAGTGTTTTCTAACTAGACTGACGCACTCTATATCGAACAATAAAATAAAGAGAATTTTGAATTTGAATTGAAAAATACTTTCAGCATTTGTTGGGAATTCCTGAGATAAATACTTAAGTGTATTCCCAGTACAAAACCAAATCTATACACGAAGAATGCTACTTGACAGAACATCAATTAATAATGAAAAATTGATATGATCCAATCTTTCGCAAAAAACTCTATTCAATAGGTAATTCATCGGCAAGTATTCAATAGGTAGTATTTGTTTTCTGTTGGATACTTGCCGACGAATTACCTGTTGTATAGTATTTTTTGCGGAAAATTGGTTTATATAATGCATTTTTCATTATTGATGGTCTTCTGTCAAGTAGTGTCATCCATTCTTCGTGTAAAGATTTGGTATTGTATTGAAGTCGAATGGAATGCTTTTCTTGGAACCTGGCTGTTAATTCAATTGCGCAATTCTCGTAGCTGTGACTGAAGAGAATCAGAATCCACTGTGTATGATGCCTCTCGCATCTCCGCGACCCGCTGTGAACTCAAGCCAACGTCTATCTCTCAACGTCTAAAACATTCCAACCTCACAAAGACGATAACGGCGGAAGACGACCAACAATCTGCATTCGGATACGGTCGGCACGAAATATGCCTATAAATGATGCCATCGATGAGCCAGATCTGTCTTGGGAGTGGGTGGCGTCAGGTCACATCTCACTTGTGGTGTTCCCAAGTATGGGATTTTTTTTACTCGAGACATACCTTATAATAATAATATTTGTATTTACTTTACTTTGTGTGTTGTTCCATAACACCCCATGTATGAAAAAGATATTGCAGATAACGTGCCACATATCACAAATACATACTCTCTGTACTTATTACAAAAATAATTGGTGTACTTACCCAGTCGAGCGGGTCAAACGCGCTAAAATGAGTCTCTTCTGATCCGGGGTAATATCTGTTACACCAGGAGTTTCAAGTCGTTTTCGTATCCAATTACATTGTTCCAAACTATTGATGAACATGAATTCCACACCAATATGTCGACAGTATGTGAGTTCCAATCGGCGTAGGATTTCTCGTAGGGGAAGTGACTCTTCTTTTCCTCCAATGAAAGTTGTTGATGGTAGTTTGAACACTCTGTCCATATCCGCCTCTTCTGTTATGAGTAAAATGAAGTTGAAAAATATTTTATGAGAAGAATTATTCGACCAATCAGCCTCTTTACAAAAAGCAATTTGAATTTTACCAAACTGTATATAACAGCTGAGTGGTTCATCTGTAACCAAATCCACATATTGTCTATCCAGAGGAAACAAGAGATCTCATATGAGAAGAATTATTCGACTAATCAGCCTCTTTACAAAAAGCAATTTGAATTTTACAGCTGAGTGGTTCATCTGTAACCAAATCCACATATTGTTTATCCAGAGGAAATAGAGCTCTCCTGAAATGAGTTTAAATGTAATGATTCGGATAACTCTCGTATTTTTGTTCTAGTAACCAGGAATATACCATCTTTCTTCAACCCAATCCCATAGACATAATATTAGATAGTTATTTCAAAATCTGCATTACCACTAGAATTCTTGATACATTTTCCTTGAAAACTTGAATGATTAATGCTAATAAACATCAGTTTGTCATTACTAAGTTGAAATCTTTTCAACTTGTAGAAGTGGAAAAATATTATGATCCTTGAGAACGAAAAACTCTGTACCTTCAAGGAAATAACTGAAATTTTTTAGTACAAGAAAAATAACTAACAGTTTTTTTCCGAAATCTCGTCTCAGTTTTGGACAATTTTTTTGAGATAAATGAAATCGGACACGAGTTATGTATTGCTGTAATACATCACCAACAACATCATCAGAAACATCAACTTGTCACTGCATGAGCATTATGCTGTGGATAAAATAATTGAGTTTATTTTTTGAGCAGGAGAGTAAAATTCTCAAAAGATGAATCTGTAACTTCATCCCAAACCATCTAAAATCTTTTTTTCTTTTTTGTAATCATATTGTGAAATGGTTCTAGTATATACGCAGAGTTAGGTATGAAACGATGATAGAAAGTAACGAGGCCTAAAAATTCTCTAAGTTTACGAACCATATTAGGTCAAAATTTTTTTTTTAATAACATTGAATATCTAACAGAGGTTGTATACCGGTGTAATTAATTTTATGCAATTCTTCAGATCCAAATTCGCATTTATAAACATCCAAAACAATACCATATTTTATTTATGTATTTATTTATATAATTCGATCCCAAGAAACATACAATTTTTATACAGGGTGTTTCCGAAATTGTAGCAATAAATGAAATGGGGAGTAAAAAATTACAAAACAAAACAAAATGAAAGAATAAAATTATTTTTAAAGATATTGAATTTTCAAAAAAAAATTTGGTATTCACTGATCTACAGAGGTCTGCAGCCTGCGCAAACGGCGCTGAAACACTGCCAGCGGACAGACACGCTGCGCGCTGTGGCCTGGATAATCGAACCAGTGTATCCCAAACAAAGGTAACTTGATTGCTTCAAAAACGAAAATTCTTGCTATTTATGGTTATATTATATAACATACGGAGAGATTGGTGAACACGATCTTAGTTTAGAATAAGGTAAACACGATACAATTTCCACAATTTTTTTTCTAAACTAATAAAATTTGTGGAAATTTAATCGCATTTACCTTAGTTACAATCTCAGTTGTGCATCTAAGATTGTGAATCGACTTACACATACACTAGCAAGTCTAGTTGTTCAGTTTAAGACATTTAACCTCCACAACAAAATCATTTGAAAAAGTTCGTACATCAAATTTACTTCACGATGTCCGAGACGATAGCTACGAAATGCACTACTTCAAGCTGTCAGTTTACGATTGTGAAGGTAAAATTATGGTCCGGACAGTGATCAAAATCGCCTGGTAAAATTTTCAATTTTAGACCATACACTTCAATCTTGCCTGCACAATTTCAGTTCTCCGATTGAAATTGACAACTATAAAGGACTGGTTTCCTTGCGACCGTCACGGCGGCGTTCGACGGTCGCCGACAAACTCGCTATACTGTTCTTACGTCAGTGCGCTCCAAGGATACCATTTGTACATAAACCCATAAAAACGGTACAGCGCATTTGTCGGCGACCGTCGAACGCCGCCGTGACGGTCGCAAGGAAACCAGTCCTTTAGATTTTATTATATACTATGGATTTCCATAGGATCGAGTTGTGAAGATTATTTCTGTCAACCAGTTGCACAAACAACCCTCAGAAGTCTTCAGGAGACTTGTGCGAGCTAGGGAAGACGTAGCCCTTACCTTTTAACGTGTGATGCCATGCACGGGACCGATGACTGCGCTGTGATTTGAACCCACGCCTCTACGGACGATTTGGTTGAAAAGCGAACGCTCTACCATCACGACCACCATGGTCCATTCATTGGGATGAAACAATGAGCAATTTCATTTAGAGCTGGGTGCATCTTATAGTAGACTCTATCAACAAATTAGGTTCTTTCTGAATAAGAATGAACTGTTTTGGTTGATTCAATATAGGCAATGAAGCAAGGAAGTATTCAAAAAATATCAATAATATATTTTTTTCTGCTCGCTTAACAAAATGGCATTTAGCGTACAGATATGTACCATGCTTAATGATCGAATAATCACAGATTCGAAAGGGGCGAAACCATGTCCACTTCCAAAAAGGATTATTGTAGTTTTATGGGTCCTTTACCAACAGTTTATGAAGGAACATTTCCATGCCAGTTAATTGTGTAGGAAATTTCTATACGGACTAAATACGGAATACCAATTTGTTAATAAAAGTGGACATTTCTGGGTTGTAGTTGACGATTTTGTTTTGTGAAAAAACATATCAAGGTTTAATAATTATTGTACTTCATTACTAATCTTGAAACAATAAATGGTCTACAAAAATACAGAATATGAAAGAATCAATCAGCTTGAAACATTTCTTGTAGAAAGTAAATACTGCTTGAACTGAAAGAAATAAGAAGTAGTTAGTTTAAGATAAAGCAAAAAGCAAAGTTAGTAAAAAGTACAAGAAATGTCCCAATTCCTTTCAGCTACGTTGAAACTCACTTCTACTGTCTACTGTATACATTAAGGTTCAAATAAATCTTCGGAATTCAGATCAATAAATACTTTGCATTGCATGGAAAAAATTTGGAAACTTTCAGTATGCTACCAACTAATTGTAGAGAACAATAACATTCTATTGAAATATCAGGCAGGCTTTACACAGCATTACTCATGTGAATCTGCATTACAGGTCATGATCACAATCTATTGTCTATAGTTTGTTGTTACAGTATTTCTCGCCTAAAACGAACCTTTGAAATAGCTCATCGCCAGCCAAATATCATTGAAAAAATAAGTTGTTGGTATTGGAGGAATGGTACTGCAATGGCTAACTGTATATTCAACACTAAACTGACTGAAATAAATGAGTGTCAGTCAACTTGACGTGAAACTTTTTGGAGTACCTCAAAGAAGTGTCCTTGGACCAATTTTGTTTTTAATTTATGTTAGCGATATTTATACTGTTAATGGCTGTGATTTCATTGACCTCTTTGCAGATGACACTCTAATATCAATTACATCAGACAATTTGTCATATTATGTATATTCAGATCATGTTTACCAATGTAAGTCTATCTAGTTATAACAATGTATGTAAGTATGTATATGATGTGTCCTATTTGAAACGAATAAAGATTATTGTTTTTGTTGGTTTCCAGGTTTTGCTGTGGTCTTTTTTGGTTAAAATCTCCAAACAAGGTTTAGTCTTTTGGGGCTCATCATCTTACATTTATAAGGCATTTATCATGTAAAAAGACATCCTAAGATATATGGAGAATGTCTATTATTAGTTTTATTTATATGACAAAATTTTAATGTGTATTTAACTAAAAATAAAGGAATTATATATATATATATATATATATATATATATATATATATATTTAAAAATGTCGCAAATCCAGTGGTGTATTCAGATTAGAATTTTGACCTTTAAAATAATATTAGTTGGCCCTGGAAATGAAGATTTATTCATGAAATTTGGTATCCTAGTGGACTTTTGGAATGTCTACCTAACGAAAAAAAAAATTCAATCGGTTGAAAAATTTAAGTTTTATAAGGATGCTGCCATCGTAAATGGGTCATACTGGCGACTTTTTGTAAAAACGTGATTTAACTTATAAGTTTATCTATTTAAACGCATTTGTTTGAAATACACGATTTTACTAATAATAATAATATGAATTTTTGGATATCGAAAATGACTTCAACTTTTTGGATCAAATTTTGTATTTAGATAAGGTATTGCTACTTAAGTTCATCTGTGTTTGCCTTATCTGAAAAAAAAGTGATTTTACAAATTACAATAATAATGATGTGAATTTTTAGATCTCGGAAACGGCTCTAACAATTTGGATCAAATTACATATTCAGATATGGTTTGCTTTCTAAGTTTATCCATATAGGCATATTTCCTAAAAAAACGTGATTTCACTAATAATGATAATGATGATGATGTGAACTTTTAAATTCTATTTTCACCCACTTCGAATCATCTGAATAATCTTAAATTTGACACACATTTCAAGGACTGAACGATAATTTAAGAATTCCATAAATTAATGTGATAATAATAATAAAAAGTATTTTCAATTGCTGCTTTTAAGTTTGCTATTTAAATGATTGCAGTTCATATTAGTTTTGAAAACGGGCAAAGTTCGGTCACCCAGGTGCCTAATAATAATAATAATAATAATAATAATAATAATTAGTGTACTTTATTGGGTCACCCAATAGGCCATCGACCGAGGTCCTTCAGCCTGTTACAATATATTACATGGTGGTTTGCATAATTATTCGATAATAGTATTGTATCAAAAGTATTCCTTAAATATTGAAATTTTGAATGTGCTCCCATATGGTATTGAGTGGGTATTTTCTGTGAGGCCTTCGTTCTTGATTCCTGTTCTTACAGAACCGGCTTAGTATCTCTAGGTTGTGTTCTTTATGTGCAAACTTTTCAGAGAGGTTGTGAATGCATTGCTTTATGGGGGTAATTCCTGTTGTTTCGTACAGTAGGTTGTTGGGTGGGTTGTGTAGAGGATTTGTGGGGTGTCTTATCTTTGTTATGGTTCTCAAAGAAGTGGTTTCTGCAGTTTGGAGTGTCTTGATTGTAGGAGTCTTCGCAGTAAGGTATATTGGGTGACAGTATTCCAGGATAGGTCGGCATATTGAACTATATATATGTGCAGCTGTTTTCTTACTTATCCCTGAATTCTTGAATGTTAAACTCCGAAAGTGTTTGCTCCTACTGTTACATTTCTTCTTTATGTTGTTAGCATGTTGTTTAAAGTTCAATTCGTGGTCTATGTCTACACCCAGATACCTCGCATAGTTTATGCAGTGAATGTCTTTGCCGTCTATATTTATTTTTGGTGAGTTTGGTGAATTATTGTGGTTAAATATTATATATTGTGACTTGTCTGGATCCTAATAATAATATGAGAGTGATCAATGATCAATACAGTTCAATAAAATCGTATGTATTTGAAAAAAGATTAGTGACGAGAGTCTTACCAAAATTGTAATTTCTGTAAACCAGATCGTGGGAAGTTTGGTCATCTAACACTGCTCTGTCGATTCCTAGGGGATCCAATTGTGCAATACGGTGTCCACGTATCTAAAAATTTGCCAAGATCTGTCTACCTTTGTCGATAATGAAGTCCTCTTGAAGCAAAATTAGCTGACTGACAAATCAGAAATTTTCTCATTCCACTATTATAGTATTGATTATTTTTTAATATTTACTTGGTTTAAGATTAATGGGCGCATCTAGTTTCAGGATTGTCTGTTCATGTTTTAAAAATCGAAGAATTCACTTTGAGAGTACGTGTTTTAGGAGTATCTGTTCACATTTTAAAAAAAGAAGAATTCACTTTCAAAGTATGCACAAACTTTATTCAGATAATGTGAATGAGATCTGAAATGAGTTTCGCCCAAATACCAGGAAACTAATTTTCCAAAAGTATAGTTTTATTTGATTATTCTGTTCTTCAAAAGCCACCAACTCAATGTAGGTGTTTTCAGACTTCAAGCCTTTTTTTAATAGTTTAAAAAAATATAAAAATATATGTTTCATTTGTTTATAAAATACGTTTGTGAGATTAATAATAAAACTGTAATTTTTGTGTACTACTGAAACAAATAACTATTCCGATTGGGTCGCAAACGTGCCAAGCACAATACCTCGCTTTATTTTGAACTTGAAGTGATTGATTAAAAAAAGGAGATGTAATAGAATTTCGCGGGTTTTTCCCAAAATAACAAAGTAACTATCCAGAATTTGCTATCCCCATTACGACCATACAGTTTCCAGTTCCATATTCTACGATTTTCTTAAAATTTCGATAAAACAAAACAGATACGAATTTGGTGCACCCTCCAATGTTTTGTTTAATAATGTAAATTTAATCCGATTTTCCTACATCATATTACTTTTTGAAAAAGCCCTCAAATCTCAAGATCATGGTACATTGTGGAAAATTAGTTAAGCAAGTAAACGAAAGTCAGTATTTTTCATTTATAAAGAGTAGTGGTAAATGTATTTATCAACATGTGTCGAATGGCCAGTAACCGAGGCCCTTTGGCCAGAAGTGTTCTTGTATGCTCTTCCTGGTCAATATATAGAATTCTAAATTCAATTGACTACAATAATAAAATGAAATTTTAGATGCTCAACCACTGCACCATGCCGCCACTCTTATTATACCAAAATATATTTTTCAATTCACAAAAGAAAACAATGAGAAACCTTTGATTTGTCATGTGAGCAGAAATAACAGCCTTCCAATCCCATGCAACAACCAAAAGCATTTTTAGAAACAAGCCTCTAGCAAGTAAAATTATGTTACGTAGATATTAGTAAGCACACTAATCCTTATGAAAATTATGCAGATGGTACTTAAAGTAGAATAGATGATGGAAGTATCTAACTCAACGACCCACTTTGTAAAAAGGAATTAAAAATAAGAGGTTGTACCTAATTTATGCTGACGTGTGATAACATCAGGTGGAGAACCTGCGGTTTCCGTAATGGTGCTACTGCGGTCAGAATACATAATACCCAAAGGATCCAGTTTAGCAACTAAGTGGCCACGTGCCTAGGACAAGGAAACAGTACAACAAGAAACTCAATAGTTTTTATTTCTAATGAATGAATCACATAAATGGTGCGGTAAAAAATAAAATATTCATCTGTTGCTTCTACCTGAAACTCATATACATTTTTGAGAAGGTATCTGTACAACTGGGTTTGTTTATTTCATTCATTTATTCATCTAAACATAAATAATATAAGCTCAAAAAGTCAAAGTAAATACAAATATGTTAATTACCTACATTGCAATACTCTAATTACCTAAAAGTTTAAAGGATCAATTTATAAAAATAATTATCATCTATACAACACTTAAGATTCTAGAATCTATGAATGCTGATTGGCCCTTTTGAATGGTTCAACAGAAATCAACCAATAGGCTCCATAGATTCTCACATTTTCAAGTATTAAATCGATGTTAATAATAATTTTTAAAAATTGATCGTTTGCCTCTCAAGTGACTTTTAAATCTAGCAATAATTGATGAGGCAAACAAGTCGAGATCATCCTGTAAGTTGGTCAAACATGATTCTGGGAGGATATAATTAAAGGCATTGTTATACCTGTGGAAACGAACGTAGAATGTCTCATTGCCTCATTGACCATTTTAAGTTAGACAGGTTTGATATTTACTTACTAGCCTCTGTGATTCATTTAGAGAAATAATATTCATTAACAAGGGAAGTAAGTGATCATCCACTCCAAATTACATTTTAAAGAAATTCAATGAAAAAATGCATGTCATAATATTTTTTTTAGCTTTGATTCGAGCTTTGAATATTCAGCATTTTACACATGGAATATCATCAATTTCGTAAATTTCACAATTCTATGTCCGGGATTGTTAAAATTGTTTTTTCCTTTTCGTCCTACATCGATTTACTTGACATTTTGAGAGTAGGTAAGAAATAGCCCAAGGATCTAAATCTATATCATGCCGAGGGGCGCTTTTATCCAGGGGGTGGTTGCCACCCCATCTTGGGGGTTGAAATTTTTCATCACATTTTAACCACAGGAATTGATGGAAACGTTATTCTAAGTGAAAAATGTTCCAAACATTTTTTTGTTGACTCAATATTTTTCGTGTTATTTGCGATTGAAAGTAACAGTTTTTCGACGATAAATTCAACCTTTTTAATCGGTTTTTCGCAAATGCATTTTACATTCTTAAATTAAAACACTGATAAATAATGAAATATTTTTGAGGGTAACTCGTTTTTTTTAACTGAGCTGCAAGCAGTAGGGGTTGATTTATGAGGGTACAAAAGTTGCAAAATGAAACAGAAGTCTCAATTAAATCAATGTGATAAATTCATAATTTTTTTTTACATTAAGCTCTAAGAAGGGTTGATTTTTAAGGGTGGAATTATTTTAATATTGTGTTCTAAGGTATAAAACAATCATTATTCAATTAATCCAAAATAAATCGATTCCTAGCACTTTCTCGGGTCATCAGAATAAAAATCTGTAGTACATAGGATTTGAACCTACAGGACCAGCAGCATCACTGAACGCGGCGGCCTTAACCACTGAGCTACCTGACCCTAATTCTAGGCCTTGGATGTTTTCATAAGAAGTGAGACGAATTTATATTTTTCAGAACTGAATTTTTTTCAGGATCAAAATGAATTAAAACGAATGAAATGCTTGTTCTGATTACGAATCTAAAGATACTTTTGACCAATTTTGCTTCCTACTATAATTTTTTGGAAATACGATGATTCCACCGCTGCTGGCGTGCAGTGTATATTAATTGAATGGCACCAGACCCATGCTGTTAAATGAAAATGACATTGATGACATTGATAAAGATGCTTCAAATATAAATATCCAGTTAACAGCAATAACATGGTGAAAAAATGGTTACAGGTAATTCTTAGAACTCACTAAGTACTTAATTTCAATTTAGGTCAGTGGCCTGCCAGTGAAAATGACCTCCTTTTTCAAATCTAGTGTTGATAATATAATGAATAATGTCGATATTTGATGAAATAAAAATAATTTATTTTGACACTAACTTTGATTCTAAGAAATATTTGTTGGACCATTATATTCATTTGAAAAGAAATATTTTTTGAATCTTGAAATAGAATTATATTCTAGGAAGCCTTGCTGAGTTGCAATGACTCAGCTGAAACCAGGTTCAACTGAACCGAGTTGCTAAGCAGCTGTAGATACTCAGTTAAGCTGAACCACAATTTAACTAGGTTTTGTAGAATCCCAAAGAGTAAACTCTAATCAGTTTTCATTTATAAAAGATTCTCAATGATCCAAACATGTGAATTATCAGATTTGTTCCAATCTTTTTTTTATTTGTTCTGCCTCAAGCTTATTTTATTTTCAGTAGCCGATGAGTTCTAATATTAAAATAATTTGAAATTAATGTACATGCTACTAGTCAAGATACTCATAGGCAGGTAACATCACAAATAAACAAGCAGATATGAAGTGAGCTAACATTAAATGAAACACAAGCTGAAAATATATAAACGAATCAACACCAATCAAAATTAAGGGAAAAATTCTTCAATTTCTGAAAATCCGAACAATAACAGTATTTGAGAAAAGAAGTGATATGCATGTTCACTATAAGAGTGAACCAGTATTGGATTGGCACATTTCACCATTAGAGAAAATAGGATGCACCACTAATGGTTTGACTTTCTTTCTTTAAGCCTCAGTCTGCATTTTATTCGTGAAGAATATTTCATATTGTGCAATCTAATATACCTCAATCATCTCATTGTGAACCACTGCTCATTAATATATTTAGCATGAACTTAGTAAATGTGATAAAACAGGGGTGGTACTCTGTAACTTGTTTTGCATAGCGAAGCGAATCGAAATGTTAAATGAAGCACACGCTATCACTTTGTGATGTACCGGAAAGAGATGCCGATTGTTTCCCTATCGCTATCGCTATGAGAAAAAGTTACAGAGTCCCACTGCAGGTTCATTGTTCTGTCAACAACATAATAATTCATTGAATATATATATAATAGTTCATTGAATTAAGTAATTAGTTCAGGAAAAAATATATATATATCTTAAATTATCTAACTTGTATATTAGGATTCCTATTTTAATATAATAAATTATTACATCTTTTAATCTATTGCCATTACAAATATTTGACTCCTTCAGACCCATTTAAAAAATGTTACTTTTATAAGGACACATCAGCGCTCTACTTGTAACATCAATAAAACACAGGTTGTTAAGAAAACCAAGAAAAGAAATTCAGTTATAATGCAAAACGACTCATTATTTTTTTAAACCTGCTGCTGAACAATATACTTAAGTAGATAAAATCAAAAATAAAGAGTCATATTCTTGACATGAGTAAAATCGACAATATCAAAGTACCCTTCTCTCCAAACATTTCCACAAAGTGGGAAATACGAGGCAAATTAATTCTCTGTTTGGTAGCAAGATGTTTATTGTCAAGAATATGCTCTTGTAAAATTCTCTACTAGATGTGAACCACAAGTATTTGAAGAAATCTTCCCATATATAACAAAAACAGCAATCTGAAGATTAGTAGTATTACATACCTGATAACTTCTGATGATAGCTTGAACAGCTAAGTGATCGTCGATAACTTTCTCACTGATTTGACCACCACCAAGTGAAAATGATCCTGCCATAGGCAGAAGGGAAGTGGCAGATATCTCATTCCTCCCCAAAGGTGCTAATGAAGGGGGTGGTTGAGAACCTGAACCTCCTTGGGCTGAGTATCGGAAAAAAGAATCCCAAGACTGCAAATCAATGAAATTCAATAACTCAAATAGAATTAGGATATTGAAAAAAAAATCAAGATTATTCATGTTACCTCTTCAATTTCCCTCACTTCCCCTTTATTTTTAGGTTTCATTTCACCCAGAGTAATGATGAAGTCTTCTCGAGTAAAAACTTCATCACCAACATGCTCTATCCTGGCTACAAACTCAGTTCTCAGATTCAAGTTGATTGATGTCTGCATTTATTCAGAGAATAACCTTTTATGCCAAAGGGAATAGAGTTTGTAGCCAAAATACTTTGGTGACGTGTATTATACAGAGTGTCCCAAGACTTCCTCTTTTCCTTTGGGGAATAAACTTTTTTCCTAAAATCCTTCGTTACTGAGTGAGGGATTTTCAAAAATTATTTCAACTTACTGGCACAAAAAACTGTGTTGGTTAGAAATACCATGAGGGCTTGCTCGACTGGTTTGAGTGACGGCAGGGTGACGGTATTTTGAACATTCTGCATTTTGGTAGTATGAATTATCTCTTTACTCGAAAAAACATATTGTCTGTTTGAATTGAATGCTGAACACTGGTAATAGTTATAGAAAAAGTATAGTATTTTAGTTGCATGTAATGGCTATTACTTATTCGAATGATTTACGGAGTTCACCTATGGCTCACGTCGTAAACTTCATTCTCATGAGCAATAGCCATCATTACAAGCTGATTAAATAGTTATAATTTATTTGTGCTCTAAGATCTCTTATTTGAATACCTATAGAAAGACACTGAAGCTTGCTTATCAACAATTTGAAAAACTACTATTAAATTTGACTTTCTTATAAGTTGTGACATATAAAAAATAAAATACCTGTTAATTGAAATTCTGTTGCATCAAAGTAAAATTTGCAGAGCCTTATTGTAAAGGAACTGCATATTTTCACTAGAGCAAGACAATATATTATAAAGGCACATTCTATAGTAAAGATGCGAATGGATGAGAGTGTTGTAGTTTCCTAGACCAACTTGAAAGATTTTTTCCAACTCAAAATATGCAATTATTTTTCCTTATTTTTTAGATAAAAAGTTAACATGTTTATCAAATCTGAGTTGTGGATCAAATAAGACTTAAAATATTTTCTTGCATCTACATACTATATTATACAATTGTCAATTTGTTAACATATTGTACTTGTTCGAAATTGGAACCTGCAAAAGATATAAAAATACACTCAACAAAATTCACTCATTTTGTCACAAGACTGTTCACAATTTTTGTACTTTCTACAGGTATAAATTTTATAAATTAGTAGTAGTAGTAGTAATTGCACTCGACATATGTTGAATGGCCATTGACGGTAGAAGTCCTTCAGCCAGACTGTTAATTTGAACCTAACAGTGAATGGTGGACGACTCTCCCTGGTCAGTAATCAGAATTTTTAAATTCAATCTACTACCATAATTAAATGAAAAAATTCTTGCACCGGCCAGGGATCTGTGGATCAAGGTCTGTGGATCCATCCCTGGCCTATGGATCACATTAAATATGAGAAGCAAAGATAGCCGTGACGAATAAAACATACACTCACAGCTGAAAACAATTTATGTGAGTAACTTACCGCATGCACGCTCGATGGATCTGCTAACCAGGCATTGTACATATCTTCGACATACTGACTAGAACTACCATTCAAAAATGGCTCAGCAGCCGCAGGAATATTGTAATTTCTACATTGTGCGACAGTGAGGGTTGGAGTATTCTTCGCCAACAGCCAGGCAGCAAATTTGTGTCCAGAAGGGCTCACTAAAGTGTTTGCAAGTACTCTAGCCTGGTACATTTTCAACTACTGAAACAAAAATGACAATATCAAGAAGAAGAAAAAACAAGATGTTTTGCTGAAATCTTGTTATCAATTCTTCAGAATTATTTGGGAAATGATGGGTGCCATATGAATGAAAAATGCAGAATGTTCCAATGGTTATGTAAGTAATTTATTTGATTTTTTTCATTATCAAATTCGGACATTTCAGTTCAGATTAGAAGTCATGGACAGTGGCGCAGCCAAGATTTCAGTTTTGGAGAGGGGGCTGAACATAGAATTTCTGAGAGGTTTTACACTAGCGGTATGGTGACTTTGGGGCTGCTTTGGTAATGGATCTTTCAGGTACAAAAATCCAATAAGAAAGAAGAAAACTACTTTGTGCCTCTTTTATATATTACAATGTAATGTATAATGGTAAACATTACATTAATGTATCATATTAAATGTCCCTAACAAAACAGAGACATCCCAGGTACGTCCCTTTTCTGACCCAAAGTGTCCCGTTTGGTACAAGGGCATGTTTGGGACTTCCCAGTGATGTCCCGCAGATTTGATTTGTAGTGTACACTGTATACAATACTACAGCTATTCATTTTTGAGTTCAACTTGAATTTACTTGTAGCTACTAGTTATAAAACAGGTCACATCAATTTTTGACTTTCATATATATTTTTTGTTTTTCATATTTGTTATGGTATTTTTTTCTGCTGATTAAGGTGTTATTATAATGTTATACATTTTTTGGAATTTTTTTATTTTATTGTTGTTGAAACTACGACAAACAATTGTTTAACATACAGTTTTAAGAATAATTTCTTCAAATTAGTGATTATGAGAAGTCAAACCACTTTCTTCAACGCATTTCCTGCTTTAGAAAACAAAGAATATAAGTAATTTCATTATCAAAAACAGAATTTAGATCATATGACAACCCTAATTTCAAGTACAAAAATTTAATTGGAAAGACGTCAAACAATCCAAGTAAAATTTCAAATCACCTAAAAACTTGTTACATAAATCTGAAAAAATCAAAACATTTGGGAACAGCTAAAATTAAACTTCAGACATAATTAAAATTGATAGACCGTCATGGATATGGAGCTCTTTGAAAATAGATATGTAGATCAGTAACTCAGTAATGACCCAACCACAGAACTATAACACAGAGGACCCAACTCACCCAACGTTTTGTAAAACAGGAATTATTTTTCTGATATCTCCAATCAGTGTGAATAATCTCAATGATCTTATAATAATTTCATGCAATACGCAATCCTAATTTACCTAGATATCAAGATATCTCACTTTTTAAACTAAAATCAAAATCAACCACTTCAGAAAGTAATCTGACATTGACAAGTGACAACTGAAATAAACTAAGAGACAGTTACACCTACACCTTTTGATCACGAGAGCAGTGTGAAGTTGGCTGCCAGCTGCTAGCAGCCATTACCGAACACACCGATGCCATTACCCCTATATAACCGATGGACCAGTGGAGACAGTGGCGTCCCGAACTGGTCTGTGGGGTCCAATGAAGATGAGACATTTTTAACAAGTTTTTATTAGCTTCACTTGCACCTATGTAACGTAATCTTTGAACGTGATTTTCACCAAATTCCAGAAGTCTCTGAATCTCACTAAACTTAAAAACATAACTTAAACGTAAATGTTACATCACATTTTGACCTTGTGATGTTATTCAGAGGTATGCTTGACATTATAGATACGCTTCGTCCATGGTACTTTGTGCCTCTTTTATATATTACAATGTAATGTATAATGGTAAACATTACATTAATGCATTTGATGTTGCTCAAAATATTTATGTGATGTTACCCCCCTATATTAATATTTTTATGTCAATAAATCAACCCAAAACTTCAATTTCAGAACTTTTATCGAAATTCTGACTGCACCACTAGATTCAGAATATTTCGAAATATATTTTGCTAGAATTTCATCGAAATTCATTTTGAGTTATGTCAAACTTGACATTTCTCCCCTGTTTGTTTACCTAAATATACGATATTTACCTAAATTATCGTGTTTATGTGAATATCCGCTCATATTGCATATCATATGATTCCAATCATGTAATTTCATTGGTGCAGCCATGTGTGAATGAAATAGAATAATCCTATCAATAAGGATTAACATAAGTTTTTATTTTTGAGTGGAGAAGATTTTTGGGTTTGGAAAAAAAAATTAACACTTAGAAGAACAAAATTTCATTCAAGCTTATTTTACGTTCATACAATAAATAAATAAATGACAATTTTAAATAATTCTTAAAATAAGATGCACCAAACTGGTCCAGGAGACTTTGCAATAAACTGAGAATAGAATCAAACTTTTTTTTTATTCGGGAGGGTGAACCCTGTTTTACTGTCAATATTAAGATTGGACAAGCTGGTGCAAACATAATACCCTCTCAAGCAAGGTTGAAGTAAACTTAGATCGCTTTTATTATTACATATGTGCATTAATAATAACATAACAGTCCATCATTTTGATTAAAATATATCACCCACATCAAGTATGTACCATTATTCTAGATAAAAGTGCTATATACAATAATTACATTCTTTAATAATCAGTGCACAATAATAACCATTGTTTTGAATACTTGATATTAGTCTATGAGAAAAATAATTTATTGAAAGTTCTATGAAAATTTCAGTACTCCTATCACAAATAAATTCTAATATTTCTGTATATTAGTTTTCTCAATACTCTATACTGTTAATTGTGAATTTATAGACGAGTAGCCTCTTCAAATAAGTTTGCCAATTCCTTAAGATGTTGATTCTTGCTTCCTGTTGCTGTACTCGCAGCTACAGCTCTTCCAATATAACTGAAAAATAAAATGAAAATACAATCCACAATACATAATATTCCAATTTCTATTAATTGAGAGAAGTATAGGTAATACCAAATTATTCATCTATGACCTTCCACTTTTTGAATCCAACTCTCTTCAAAAAGATATGAATAGGAAAAGTATCAAGGTGTGTTTGAAAGTGGTTGACAATGTTGTCCGAAGAAATTAAAATGACTGCATTTTTATTATTCATGTGAATAATAAACTTGCAGAGAATTGAATTTAATTGTTTCTTTTACACATTAGAAGTCCAGAAGAACCTTACTCAAAATGGTGTGTTTATATAAAATTTATGAAAATATTTTCATCGGTAAACAATAATCCACCTTCACGAGCAACCCTCAGAAGTCTTCAGGATTCTTGTGCGAGCTAGGAATGACGAGGATCTCAACATTTAAGAGCGATCCCAAGAACGGTCGAGAATTCCTACTGAAAATGTCCGTAAAAGCTACTGTTCAGTCACGTTTTTTTAACAAACCTTCTTTCAATTTCTACTTCAGGGTCAATCACAATGATCATCATCCTGATTATAATTTTCAATAATAATATTGTTTATTGAATCAGAATTACACTCAATTCAAAAAGCAATTGAACGTAATGACAAAATTGGTATGTGGGGTTTTTTAGGTCGTATATTTCGAATTTTCTGTCAAAATTCATAAATTAAAGATGGCGGCTCCAAGATGGCGGTGACTCGATTCAAAATTAGTGTGTGGGGGTTTTCGGGGTCAGAGATTGTGAATTTTTTGTCAACATTTATGAATTCAAGACGGTGGACGAGTTTTTTGATTCGATTCAAAATTGGTATGGTTTTCGGGGTAAGGGATTTTTTAGTTATAAAAAAAGAATAGTTTAGAAAAACTAAAAACATGCTTTACTTCCAACATGAATTAAAAAGTAAAAAATAATTGACAATTCAATTAGGTGCTCAATGTATAGCTCTACTTTATTGGAAGTAAAGGGTGTTCTTTAGTTTTTTATAAACTTTTGAAATAAAAAATTTCACTTTGAATGAGAGTTTTTCAATATGCATATTATCATCACTTATGTTTTACCTTGTTGAAATAATGTTTATAAAATTTTGAAGATGTTTAATATTGTTGCAACAAACTTGAAGTTTGTGATTCCCTAAACAATAAAAAGATTGAATTTGAACAAAGTTATGTGCAATTGAATAGAGTGTGATTAATTTGTGAAGCTGTGAGACAAAAACAATTTTTTTTAGGGGAATTATTGATCTTCAAAACATAACTCTTAGGAAGCCATGTTTTTGTATCCAGGCATAACCATCTTGTACAATTTTTCGACTTGTAACCATTCTAAGTCACCTAATATGATATTAGAAAATGCACCAACTTTCTGCAATATTTGTTTATTTGTTTTTTGGTTCTTCAACTAATTTAAAAAAAAATCCCAAACGTTGCACACTTAAAGGGCGACACTGTATAACAATAACCCTACTGCGAAAGCAACTAATAGAATAAATTACTCAGATAGAGAAAGCATAGTAACGAAGATATGGTTTTTCCCTCACCTAATCACTCTTGTATCAGGAACATCAGTTTGCTCCTTTGGTTGAATGTTTGATTTTTTTTCTCCAAACAATTTACTGAACCAATTTCCTGTTTCTCTTTCAGGCATGCTAAAACATCCATTCTGATTAGATGACCGTATTTAATCAGAGAAAAATCATATCTTCGACTTAATAATATTGTCACATATCTACTAAAGAGTAGCAGTCATTAACCCCCTGAGAAAAGAATAGAAAATTGTAGAGATTTCTAGAAAAGACTGGAAGGTCTCTCTGCAGCTATATAATAACGTGGCATTGGCCACCAGGGGAAGTGAAGTATTGGAAGAGCCAAGTGAAAATAAATAATAAGTAATAGTCCGGTGATTGGGATACCTATAGTTAGTGTTGAAATAAATGAACGTATTGTTATTATATAGTGCCAAATATTAACAGTAAATAACTCAGTGATAATTTTTTATTCCACTCTCTTTAATTTCTTTGTAAAACAATATATTATGATGGTGGTTATTGAAAATATTACCCGTTTCTTCCTGATGTAAATCCATTATTTAGAATTAAAATATTGTATAGTAAAAAATGCAATCTCCTTACGATTTGCGGAAATTGTGGATATTGAAATTTCTACATCAATATATGATCCCTAATCACTTTAGGTGAACCCACAGATCAGTGGGACAACATGTTGATTTTATCCTTACATCCAAATATTGTATATTCTTGTAAGTACAGAAATCCGACTAATAAAGATAACTGGTTATCAAAATGAGTTTTTATGAATGTATAAAAGTGAATGGTTAAGGGGAAAACTATTATTCATGAGGGATGAATAATTCAAAGAATTCCCTAGCGACTTACCAAATATCTCTTTGTCCTGCCAAAGTAGTTTCAAATCTTGGTTGTACGTAAAACCAGGCACCTTGGTTCTTATGTTCTTCTTGCAACCAACCAATTTTAGCATTGGGATATTTAGCACATTCCTGTTTCAGCAAGTCAAATGGAAAAGGCGTAATCTGAACAAAAAAAGTCAAAAATGAGAAAATTGAAACGAAATTATTACAAATCACTCACTTGCTCTACTCGAGAAACAGCAATTTTCGATTCCAAACCTTTCGCTTTGATTTCCTTTATAACTTCATAATAAACTTTTCCAGTACAGAACAGGAGTTTTTCAACTCCTTCAGGATTTTGGCTAGCAGGTCCTTGGTCTGGTATTACTCTTAGGAACTCTGTGCCATCATTCATAAGATCAAATGAACTTCTTGCGTCAGGATGACGCAACAGACTTTTTGGTGTCATGAGAATTAAGGGTTTTCTGAAAGGTAATGCTATCTGTCTTCTGAGAATGTGAAACAGATTAGCAGGTGTTGTACAATTAGCGACGATCCAGTTGATATCGTGGAGTTGTCGTACTGCAAAGTCATCACTTTCTGGTGGGAAATAATCAGGGTCATCAGACGACATCTGCAGGAAACGTTCCAAACGGGCACTTGAATGTTCTGGCCCTTGTCCTAGAAAGTAAAAAGTTATTTGCAATTCAATTCCATGAGCGGAAAACATGAAAGACAATTTCAATGAAGGTTTGTGAAACATTCATGAACCTATGGTTACACATACCTATGGTATCACATTATTAGAATAACTAATGTTTCCCCTTCCCCCATACACTTCATTATTCATTCTTGTTAGTACAGAAATCCAAATAATAAAGATAACTGAGTTGCATTTCAATATGTGTGCAATAAAAGGTTTATTCGTTTGCATCAAGTTGTAGTGTAGTGTAATTTTTTATTACATATATAATTCAAATTATTCAACAATAATAATGTTATACATTTGAAAGTGCATAATGCATCTAGGTGAGTTAACACCTGTGTGTGCAATTATATATTTAAAGAGTTAAAATAGAGAAAGAAATAGTAATTTTTGGTAAGAATACTAATAATAATACTAATACTGATAATTGAAATAGAAATTGTAGTACCTAAATTATCAGTAGTATAACTGAAATATGTCAAATTAACTAAGTAAATGATAAATAAATTATAATAATAAATACATTTGTTATACATCTAAAGTATGCTTGCTCGAATAAATTAATTAAACACCATTTTTACAACATTTTACATATGCGATCGCTATTTACATAAATGAAAGATTTACATTTAGTAACAAAGCGTTTATATTTGGTTATCAATTTAATATCATTTGGTAGGATGTTATAAATTTTTGGTGCTACGGTTGTAGCGAACTTTTGGTTACCATCGTATTTTCTGAACGGTACTACCATATTTTTGTTTGTGTACTGTCTAGTTTGGTAACGGTGATTCACAAATTGTTTGTTTGTAGATTTAAAACAGGTAATACAGTTACTAAGAAAGTATAATTTACACATTTTGAATTGAGTGTAGCTGAGTGCAGTTCAAACAAAGGAATGTGTCAAATTAATTTACAAACAAATGCTAAAATCGACTGTAAATTACACCAGGTGTAGGAAAGTGCTACACCTCGATGCAAACGAATAAACTTAAAGTGAATGGTAAAGGAGAAACAATATTATTTATTCCAATTATAAAATATATTAATAAGATATATTTTGAAACTCTATTATGACCTTTGAACTATACATAATATAGTACAGATCTGTGTTTGCTCACCTTCCATTCCATGTGGCAAATACAACACTAATCCTGTCTGTCTCACCCATTTGGCTTGCCCACTCGAGAGTAGCTGATCTATAATACATTGTGCAGTGTTGGCAAAGTCACCGAATTGGGCCTCCCAAATAACCAAAGCATTCGGGTTGGTCATGGAATAACCAAGTTCAAAACCAAGAACTCCATATTCAGAAAGAGAACTATTGCACACGGTGTATGGAGCCTGATCTGGGTAGAGGTTGCATAGAGGTCTGAAAACAAAACCATGTATCAAAATAGTGGTACTAGTACTAGTTATCTCAGAGAATTAGATGGAATAGTAGAAGTTCTCAGAAACATCAATGTTGCTGAAATATCTACTAGGTATTTTAACAATTTACTTTACGATTACTTACTATTTTTCATTGAAAAATAACTTTCATATTGAATTTTCTCAATTCATCAATTCTCAGAAACTCATTAGACTCAAATAGAAGTAAATATTCTTATAAACTACTAACCGATACGTTGCCTTGTCAACTGTCTGGTGATGAAGAACATGATGTCTGTGAGAGAAAGTACCTCTTTCAACATCTTGCCCAGACAATCTAACATGTATACCTTCCTTCAGTAAAGATCCAAATGCCATAGCTTCACCAAGAGCCCAATCGGCTATTCTGTTTTCCACCATTTCCATTCTTGATTTCAAAATACGTTCAATACCTGTAAAATTAAATTGTGATTGACTTATGACAACATATAGTTTTATTTTCTCATTTCAAATCATAATTTTTATAGTCTTTATGGGCAGAACAAAACGAAGTCCCTTGAGGTAGTACTTCTCTCAAAAGTTTCAATTATTTCATCCCAGATCTTTTTCAAAAGTATATAGCTATAAAATGTCATTCTGAACATCTTTTCTGAATGACATTTTTCGATATTTATAACATTTCTGCCCTATCAATTTAGAAGTAGAAGGACAGATGTATTTTTTTTTAGTTTCCTGGTACTAAATTTATATATAGGGTCTCTAGGATTGCAAGCAACAAAGCAGCTCGTTTAGCAGAAAATCATTGCCTTTCATTCATTTCGTTCATGTAAATTTATCTATGAAGCTGTAGGGAAGGTGTTATCTCGAAAAATCGAAAATTGTATAAGTATCCCTTTCACTGCACTAAATAATTTCTCTTATTCAAAGTTATTCATTTTGAGATATTTGATGTTGAATGAACCCAATTTATGACATAAATTCCACCACTTTCCAATCACCTGGTAAAAACTCATACAACCCTATATTTTTGAAAAACGCGTTTCCAAAAGAATTCAATCTAGTGGAAATATATAGATTTTCATTAAACAATTTATAACTTTGATAAGTCACTTTTAGGAGACAGTTATTTTGGATCATAGATTTCAGTGCTTTTTACAACTTTTATTAAAAGCATATTTTTCTATCCCAAATAGATTGACACATTTAATATTTGAACCTCACAATCCTAGTTTTAGTAACGGATGTTATAAAAAGTACAATTACTTTGAAAATATTGTTGTTACCTTTGTGAATAATGAACTCTGCAGCATTAGGAGGAGGTGAAGAAAACCTTTTTCCAATATGAACCAAAGTGTCTTCAATAACTCCGGTCGGATTGACTTTCAATGGATCTTTACCCTCAAAGAAGCCTGACCAAGGACTATCAATCCAATCCTTGTATTTGATGTGAGTTTCTTGACGTGACCGTTCAAATGCTTCTTCACATATTTTATCATATTTTTCTTTGACATCTTTCACTTCCTCTTCAGTAACAATTCCCTCATTTATCAACTGCTCTGAATACTTTTCCAAGCAAGGCTTGGTAGATTTGATTTTTCGGTACATAAGAGGTTGTGTGAACATCGGCTCATCAATTTCATTGTGTCCGTTTCTTCTGTAGCAAACTAAATCAATAACAACATCCTTGTGGAAAGTAGATCTCCATTCAGCAGCCATATTGCATACATGAATAACACTTTCAGGGTCATCAGCGTTAACATGGAATATGGGAGCATTCACCACACGTGCAACATCTGAAATAGTCGATGGAACATGATGATGTATTTATATCGCTATAAGTAAAACAGTGTATACATACCAGTACAATATGGAGATGATCTGGAGAATCGTGGATCTGTAGTAAAACCAATTTGATTATTTGCAACGATATGGATAGTGCCGTGAGTTGTGTAAGCTGGTAATTCTGATAAATGCATTGTTTCAAAAACAACACCCTGTCCAGAGAAAGCAGCATCTCCATGTAACAAAATAGACATGACCTGAAATCATTTAATAAATCGCTTGATTGTTTTGGTACGAGTACAATATGTACCTTTTTTCCTTCACCATCTCCTCTATAGAATTGCTCTGCTCTAGTTTTTCCTTGAACAACTGGATCTACAGTTTCAAGATGAGATGGATTGGCAACAACAGCCAATCGGATATTTTTGTTGGTCACTCGATTCAATCTGAAAACCATTGTTTCTATCTGAATCAATATTTACTGATATAACAAAAATTTTAAAATAGGCTTATTATTTAATTAGGTATTCAAAATCAGATTGGTAAACTTCAATCATGGATATCCATTTTCAGTAAAGCAAGATTGAAACATAATATATGGAAAAAAATAGGAAATTTATATAAATATGGTTTCTGGCAATTCAGAATTAAATTAAGAAATATAAAAACTGAATTGAAAATGTCCTGGATGATCCATATTTCTAATTCATTGAATTGAATTAATTTGACACGACCATTTTTTTTATTGATGTACAAACACCAAAACTGTTTACATTATTAGTGAAGTTCAAAAATACTAAACTAAAATATTTCAATAATATCTACTAATTTTATAATTAGTATGTCTAGCAACACTCAAACACTTAAAACACTTACCGTTCGATGTAAGTTCCCAAATGATATTTTACGTCACCAGATCCGTCGTCGGCAGCTTGAAGTCCCGCAAATTGTGTGAATAGCTGAGGAAGAGGTTTACGGCAAACATTAGCCAAAACGTTCAGCCGCCCTCTGTGTGGCATGCCCATAACTATACTTTCCACGCCTAATTCCGTAGACTTATCTATCACAGTTTTCATTGCAGGTATGAGTATTTCGCACCCTTCAAGACCAAATCTTTTTTCTGATGAATATTTACGGGCCAAGAACGATTCAAATCTAGAAAGAATAGCAAATACTTGAATTTTTGCCGGAGAGTCAAATGAATGAAATAGTAAAATAGACAATGTCGAATTACCCTTCTCTCCAAATATTTCCACCATGTGGAAAATATGAGGCAAACATCTGACTTTCCTGGCTAATACCACGACGGACATTGAATTACATGACAGATATTTGTGCAAAGTTCTTCCAAAAAGACTCAGTTGCAATTGCTTATTGTAATTATACAGCAGATTATCCTATCTTGTATTGTATTGTTTGAATAAAGTTCTTTAAAAAAAATATTGCAGATGACATGCCATATACTTTTTATACTTGTTGCAGAAATAATTAGTGTACTTACCCAGTCGAACGGGTCAAACGTGCTAAAATAAGTCTCTTTTGATCCGGAGAAAGATCTGTTACACCAGGAGTTTCGAGTCGTTGTCGTATCCAATTACATTGTTCCAAGCTATTGATGAACATGAATTCCACACCAATATGTCGACAGTATGTGAGTTCCAATCGCCGTAGGATTTCTCGTAGTGGAAGTGACTTTTCCTTTCCTCCAATAAAAGTTGTTGATGGCAGTTTGAATACTCTGTCCATATCAGTCTCCTCTGTTACAAGTAAAAGGAAATTGTGAAACATGTAATGAGGAGAATTATTCAACCAATAAGACTCTTTATAAAAAGCTATTTGAATTTTACTAAACTGTATATAACAGTTTATCTGTAACCTAATACACATATTGTCAATCCTTTCAAGTTTCCAGAGCAAAAACGGCCAAGTATTAGAAAGTATGTGACGTTTAAATACGTTAAATTGTAGTAATTCAGATAACTCTCAAATTTTCTTGCTCTGGTAACCAGGAATATTCCATCTTTCTGTAAGCTATCCCCATAGACATAATACTAGATACTTATTGTTATTTCAAGATCTGTATGACCACGAGAATTCTTAATATTTTTTTTTTCGTTCATTTGAAGACCAATGATTGATTCTGATGAACAGTTTGCATTACTAAATTAACATATTGCGAAAACGGAAAAAAGCAATGTAATATGGGAATCTATATAGGAAAAATTTCCAACAATGATACAGATTACTATTAGGAAAATATTAAGTTGAATGATTGGAGCATTCAAACTTTCAACTACTGAAACATTCAGAAGTTGTTAGATTAAACAAATACCTTTACGTATTAATATTTAATTGTGTTAATTTACAGAAGAAAAAAAAATTAAAAAATGTATCTAGAATACAGTGATCTAACTTTTCAAGGAAACACCCCTGTAACTCCCGTAATTTTTGACGTAAATATGAGAAATTCTCAGTATCGATCAAAAATGAAGAATATGGCCTAGAAGGGCTCTTTTCAAGTGGTATACACTTCGAACCATAAACGATTAAATCACTGATATTTTTCTAGCAGGAGGCAAAATAGGTCAAAAAACCTTTTCAGCTTCGTAAACACAATAACCATTTTACTACTAATTCATTTTTTTCTGCAAAATTCGAGTTCTGAAAAATCCAAATTTGTTTCAGTTCTCAAGGAAACCCCCATTGCTTTCGTATTTTTTTATGTAGAATCCTACATTTTTGGGGTATATATTCATTTTGCAAATAATAGGCGAGGACACGAAAAAATATTTATGCTCAAAATGTGTTGTAAAATACATAATGCATATATAAATGTAACCAGAAAATATTGTTGGAGTCAAATTTCAATTACAGCTGGTCTAATTTCGTTCTGAAAAATAGCAAATTTTGAGGCTACTAATATTGGCGCTCTTGGTGACGTACGTGCCCGAGCAGCCAATAGGCGTTATCGGGTTGATTCCTCCGAGCAAATATAAACATAGAGATGCCTTTCTATCCTTGTTTTTTAAGCCAACATCACCTTGTTTATATTTACATCTGTCCTCCAACTAACGCATCTAGTTGCATTGTCCTCTGAACTGAATGTTTACATCCCCTCAGTCCCCTTGATCATATTTCATTGTTGAGAGAGATGGACATCATGGTTGTCTACAAATCTGTTATGTTTGAATAGAGAGGGCATCTCTGTGTTTATTGCTCTGAGGTTGATTCTGACTTTAACGGCAACGTTGCCAATCTTCTAAAACTATAAACCAGAGAGCATAAAACCATAGAGTGACTGAAGACATTATTCCCGATGTCAAACGACGATGACGAATTTTAAAGGTGTGAAAACCACCGTGAAAACAAACACAATTTGTTTGAATATAAACAAAGAACTCGATAGTTTTAATATTGTGTATTATTGTGATCCATAAAAATGATGTTCGAGAGAGAAAGCTAGTCATTTATTTTTGTTTCGCCTCAAAGGTATTTCAGAGTTTGAATACTTTTTTCCCGTTTATAGGTACTAGTTGAGGAAATGACTATAAACCACAGAATAAAACACATAGAGATGCCCTGCCTATACTTAAACAAATAGCTGTGAACATGAACTATCCTTTTCTATACAATTTATGGGCGTAGGGCGTGACGGGTGTTGTAATGTTATGGACAGTTTATTTATATTTGGAGTAAGAAAGAGCATAATAGAAACGAAGAATGACAACTTGATCCGAATGAAATGAGTGGTCATACACGAAACTACCCGATAGAATACGGACCTAACATGTATAAGGCCCTCGCTTGTAAACAAACAAAGTTATGTTGCCTTCCAGACAAGGATGGAAAAGGCATCTCTATGGTCTTTTATTACTCTGAGAAAAAGGACCACGCCTTTTGTACGAGACCGATTTGAGCATGCGCATTATTGCAGTACAGTTCTCAAAATTTCTTCGTTTCAGCATTTGTGTTTTGTGGACGTAACATAAGTGTGGCAACGTTGCTAAATTAATTGACGCTGTCAACAGTGGGATTGGTTGCTCGGGGTAGTACGTCACAATGGCGCTGAAAAGAAGTCATTTGAATTTATGAACTTTAATTTTTTTTTCATGTTTCAGACAACTCAACAAAAAAAAACATTGTCACTAGAGTGTTCATAAGCTGTAGAATCCATTAAAAATATTTAGAAAATTTCGTGTCCTCGCCTATTCTGCTAAGAAATTATGAAAGTTAAGGGTGTTTCTATGAGAAGCGACAAATTTTACACAAAAAGTGCGGGGTCCTTTTGATGTATCTATCGATTCTACAGATATCACAATTCTACGTCAAAACTGACGGAAGACAAAGATTTTTCCATTAGAAGTAAAACACACTGTATATTCGTGTTTTTTTTTCTATAAACAAGATAATTCATCCTAAATGAAACAGATTTTTTCGTTTTACTTCTTCATCTGATACCAATCCATAACTAGACATTGTCTCAGTTTACCATTATTGTACAATCATAGATCATTAAAGAGGAAAATAATGCATATTATTATCAATACAAGTGAATCAAAGCCATACATGAACTGTCAAACATATCTTTTTGAATATTACTTGAAAATGTTAATGGTGGAGACATCATCATGCATTGTGGAAAACGTAAATGTTGACAATTTTAGAGTGATTGTATCACAATACAATAATTGTACTAAACAAATGTTTCAGTTCAAAGAAACACATTGTGAAATAGAATTTAAATACAATTTTTTGCTATCAAGGTGGTTTTTGAAGACATAAAGATGCTTTCAAAAGTTCATAGATGCCTTTAATGGTATACTTTATTGTTGTCTCGGTTATGTAGGATGAAACATTAAGCAAACCTATTCAGAGCTGGGACACTGCTATATAATATGGTGTCTTTATAAACAAATTAAGTACTCTCTGAATAAGAATGAAAGTGTTTTAGGTAACTCAATATTGGCAATGAAGTACTGAAGGATTTATAAAAACATTTTGTAACGGATTTGTGAAGGAAAGTAAAGGTATATTAAATATGCCTTGATAATGTCGCCTTGATATGGTTGCACAAAAATCAGAATGACAAAGTCAAAGTCAAAAGACGAAAGGAAAAAGACGGATTGTTCAACAAAAAAGACAATTATTGGACAACTTCTAGTTTGCAGTTGACGACGATTTTGTTTCCTGAGAAAATATATCAAGGATAATAGTATGAAAATAGACTAATTATGCTTCATTGCCAATCTTGAAAACAATAAATGTAGTCATTACAAAAATGCAGAATATGGAAGAATCAATCAGCTTGAAACATTTCCTGGAATAAAAAAAAGAAAGAGTAGGAAGCAAATTCATACAGCTAGAACTAAGGAATTAGTAAGTTTGAGATAAAGCAATGTTAGTAAATAGTGCAAAAAAATATCCCATTACCTTTCAGCTATGTTGAAACTCATTTCTACTGTCTACTATATACATTAATTTACAAATAAATAGAGAAGAAATTAAAAGATCTTACGTTGCATAAACTGCTGGACTTGCCTTTTCAATTCCTCTGAATATGTTCTTGATGGGTTGTCTGGGTTAATAGCAATAAGCAAAAAAACAAAAATGAAAAAAACAAATAAAACTCAACATAACAGGTAAGTAATAAATGAGAACAACAAATTTCAAATGATTGGGTTAATAACTGAACTCAAAGAGGGGATTATCATCATAAAATTTTGTTCCTTAGTTAAAAGGAGTTAATTCAAAATTAAATTGATTTGAGCTTGAATAAAATGTTATTATGTGGCAAGGCCGGAACCTGAAAAAACATTTTTTTTTTTCGGAATGACTAAAATATGCGGTCTTTATATAGTACAGGAGCCGAAGAGAGGTCGACCTTCACTGTTCTGTTTAACGGATGAAACATACTTCTTATGAAGTTTCATAAATAGACGAATACGCCTAAAATGGGTTGCCCATCAAAATGTGGTTCAGACTATATACAGTGAGTTTCAAAAATTTTCACCATATAGAAAACTTTTTTAATATCGATTTGTCAGAAAATTTTATTCTTCATAAAAGTTAGAGCATTGCAGAATACTTACATATGAGTTGTCAAAATTTCAAATTTCCAAACGGTGTGAAGGGGGGAATCAAAAATAAAATGTTAATCAAGATTTTACACTTGATAAAAATTTCAATTTTTTGTTCCACCTGTACACCGTTTGGAAATTCGAAATTTTGACAACTCTTATGCAAGTATTATGTAATGCCCTAATTTTTATGAGGAATAAAATTTTCTGACAAAATTTTTGTAATGTGTAAAATAAAGAAGCTAAGAGGGGGCGACGGACTTATGGTCCTCACTGTATATTTATTGATATATATCCAATTTGAAATAATTCTTGAAGGCACAATTTTTATTTCATTGAATATATTCCTCATGAATCTTTGGCAGTTTATACGGAAGAAATTCCAGTTTAAACTAACAAACAAACAAAAATTAATATTAATCAGTAGAAAAGAATTTAAAATAATTTGAAGTTGGTCATTCAGAAATTAATTCCACTGAAGTAATGATACCTACTGTTCAACTATGACTGATAAACAAATATACCTAGGGAAAACCATTTAAGCCATCTATATGGAAATTACCTATATAAATAAGCTTATTTTTGGTCAAGGATCATTTCACAAGTAGGTTCATAGGATATTTTTGGAATTTGAAATTATCTATAAGACAGGATGCTCTCACTCCTCCAGTCACCAATAAAAAAAAAATGCATGAAAAATTAAACAACTACTTCTACCTAACGAATTTAATTCTTATTTAATTTTGAACAAATTTTTTTACCTACCATATTTCAAGATGTTTTATTCACAAAATCTATGATTTTTACAACTAGATAAATAAACAAGAGTACAAAGTATATTTAAATCAGATTTGTATTTTTTTTTTCACAAATTAATGACGGAAACATTAATGACAATAAAATAAATAAAATAGATCAATTTAAAAGTAAGTACTCGAAATACTTGCATTTCAGATATATTTACTATTCTATTTCATTCCACAAGATATAGGTTTAACCAACAGTTGAACATTTAATTCAACTTTCTGGAGTCTTGTATTCTGTAAAAGGAATTTAGTTCGACAATTTCCTATAGGGCGTCATGCTAAAACTTAATTTCAAACCACCAGCTTCGATCCAACGTTTGATAATTGAAGAGAGAAATGTATATGATTCATTTATCAAAAGATCTGTTAAGTGACTCTATTAATGTACTAATTATCTATATTGATTAGTACGTAAGGTACCTACTTTTCCTTACTGTCTCAATTATATTGCAAACATTGTATTTGAAAAATTTACTTGTATGTTAAAAAAAGACTGAATTTCAATAAATTTGGTAAAAAGAATTTTTTTAAATATGCGATATTGTCTCATTCAAAGAATGCTCTCTACTTCATCTATCTTTTATAACATTGGTGGCTGTAGAAGTAAGCATAACCGGAAGATTACATGTCATGACATGAAATAACTTCATTGAAATTATACAGTGAGCACGTAAAGGTTGGAACAAATTTGTTAAAAGCTTGATATGGCAATTGGGGAAAAAAGCTCAGACTCGTCGATTTTGTTTTTCAGCTGCGCATTTATTGGTCTACTAATATTTTTAATGACGTCATCACTGTTCGAGTTATGGTGTTATTATAAATTTTTTAAATGGCAATACCCCATTTTGCCAATATCTTCAAAAAGAACGCATTTTTCTGTGAATGGATGTCATTTCTTATGTTACATAACGGTATGTTCGAGAAATAAGAGATATTTCATTCATAATAATGTAATTTTAAACATGACATACAGGACCAAATAAACCTACAAAAAAAATATTGAGTACTCAAATTGCAAGCCATGCGCCTCTTAACAATATGTAAGGCGATGTTGAAACTCTTGCAAAACATCAGTAAGGGTATCAGCGTAAATTAAATTAATTTCGGTCCTAATTCTCTTTTTGAGTCCATCAATAGTATTAGTTTTGTTAACGTAAACTTTTGACTCAAGGTATAACCTACAAAAAAGTCTAGTAGGGTTAGATCAGGAGATCTAGCTGGCCATTCTAAAAATCCTCGTCTGCCAATCATTGGGAACATATTATCGACGTATTCACATACATGTCTTGTGTAATGCGGTTGCTCGTACCACAGTGAATTGTCCGGTAGCTGAGGATTTTGATATTGTGGGTACAAAACCGCAAGTGCGGGAATTATGTGATGTTGCAGTAAATCCAAATATTTGTCACCGTTCAATGAACCGTCAATAAAAAAGGTCCTACAATTTTATTACCAACTAGTCCCGTCCAAAAGTTGACTGTGGATACTGTATTTACGGTATTTACTGTACCATTTAAAAAGAAGGTGTCCTCATCAGAGAATATGCCATATGAATTGTAGATCATCATTACATTGATCTATCATTAATTTACAAAATTATTATCAGCGATCGAAATCATCTCCATTATTAAGTTTATTAATTACTTTCACTTTATATGGGTGCCACTCATTTTTATGTAGGCATTTTAAAACAGATTTTTGACGATTGCTCCAATGCTTGACGAGTGGGTTTATGAAGATTTTCTTGCAATGATAATAATACATCCAATTATCCAACAGAGGCGATCCATGACATACAGTGGAGGTGAGATGAAATTGGGTAGTGAAAAAACTTACAATCGAACTTACTTACTTACATCAGGACTTACGACTACATCCTACATCCTGTAATGTGTAATGTGCTAATGTGAGTCCTCCGACTTCACCCACATTCACAATAAAGATTATATTTGGTGGAGTTCGACTGTAAGTTTTTTCAAACCCAGATACATCCAATTGTTGATCTTCCGTAACGCCTGGACGATCTTTCTTATAATCATCACTGACATCACCAAAATTTCTCCTCGACTTTACTCACTGTCGAACGTGTAATAGGAATATCGGGATATTTATTGTTAAATAGGTTACAAACCTCAACTTGGCTACGGTTCTCATCTCCATATCCTAACATCATTAAAATCTCTATGGGTTGCTTTTCGCTTAAACGGGCCATCATATTGATAACTTATTCATTGTACAAAAAAAATTTAATTGAAAAAAGTAATTTTAAAAACGTATTTACAGTCAGAAACATGCGTATTTTAGTATCCCTAAATTAATTTCTGGAAATGCGTTCTTTTTGAAGGTTCGATCTAAATAGGGTTTGGCCATTAAAAAATTATAATGACGTCATAATTCGAATAGTAATAACGTCATCAAAAATATGAGTAGACCAAAAAATCTGCAACTGAAAAAGAAAATCGACGTGTCTGAGCTTTTTTTCCCCAATGGCCATATCAAGCTTTTAACGAATTTGTTACAATCTTTACGTGCTCATTGTATAATATGCATGAAATAGACCACTTATTATCACTAAATCAGAACGTGAACTATAAACACATCAACACTCTCAAGATACAATAGTGAATGCAGTATTAAGTAGCTACTAACAGCTAACATCAAGATATTCAAGCATTAATATAAGAGTGATCAATGAGGGATACAGTTGAAGGAAATTAAATGTTAAAATATTCGGAAAAATATTAGTGACGAGAGTCTTACCAAAATTGTAATTTCTGTAGACCAGTTCTTGGGGAGTTTGGTCATCTAAATCTGCACTGTTGATTCCTAGGGGATCCAATTGTGCGATATGGTGTCCACGTATCTAAAAATTTGCCAACACCTATCTACCCTTGTCGATAATCAAGACATTTTGAACCAAAATTGGCAAACCGACAAATCAGAAATATTCTCTTTTCACATGTACTGTTGAATATTTGCTAATATATATTACTTACAAGGAAAATGGAATAAAAATTAAAGGACGCACCCAATTTCAGAAATGCATGAAAACATTTATTAAAATCAAAGAATTCAGTGTAAAAGTATTTCATGGTAAGTGAGGTTAGTTTGTAACTCGCTCAGAAGATGACACAGTGTGTCGAAACAGCTGTTAGCATTAAATATTGGTATTGTGTAAATTTGTTAAGATTATTTTCACCTGACATATTAAAACGACGAAACTGTAGAGCATAGTGAATAATTTATTAAAGAAACATCAAATACCTGACAGGTAACTTGAGGAAAAACTATAAAATTAATGATAAATTAAAATTATGATGCAGGTATCAGGCCGATACTGCATGAGTATAAATTAAGTCAATTCTGTAACTAGGGTTAGTTTAACCTCTATCCAGAAGATGGTCACTTGGTGACTGAAACACATGTCGAGGAGTTAACATTAGTCGTTTGGTGTTGGGATTGAAAAAAGCAGATAAAAGAGAACTATTCCCAAATTACAGAGTAATCATCCAGAACTTGCTTTCCCTATTTCTATCATATACAGTTTCCAGTTCCATATTCCACAATTTTATAAAGTTTTTGATATCTCAAAACAAACATGCAAATTTGGTGCGTCATTCAATTGTATAAATTTAATCCAATTTTCCTACATTATTCATAATACTTGCAATGTTGAAAGAGCACTCATATTGAAATAATGGATATGCTTTTTCAAATTGTTGGTACATTGACGAAGACCTTTTATATATGATCATCAAAAGTAAAAAATAAAAACAAATATTTTCCGCAATTTATAAAAGAAACCAATGAGAAACCTTTGATTTGTCATGTAAGCAAAAATAGCAGCCTTCCAGTCCTATACAAAAACCAAAAGCATTCGTAGAAACAAGCAAGAAAAACTATGTTATGTAAGTATTAGTAAGCAAGCACCCCACTCATTATGGAAATGATTAATGATTAATGACTTAAAAGTAAATGAATGACGGAACTACAATATAAATGTTTCAAACTGAACGACCCACTTTGTACAAAAAAATTTAAAAGTAGGGGTCGTACCTAATTTATGCTGACGTGTGATAACATCAGGTGGAGAACCTACGGTTTCCGTAATGGTGCTACTGCGGTCAGAATACATAATACCCAAAGGATCCAGTTTAGCAACTAAGTGACCACGTGCCTAGGACAAGGAAACAGTAGAACAAGGGGTCCAATAATTTGTATTTCTAATGAATGAATCACATGAATAGTGTGACAAAAAATGAAAGATTCACCTGCTGGTTTTACCTAAGACTCACATCTCAAACAACTTTTGAGTTTGTGAATATACTCTACACAAAGTCAGTTGAACACTATAAAAACTTAAATTTGAGTTACAATCATCAAATCCATAGTTAAGCATGGATGGCATAAGACATCTGTAAGGTTCTGTATCCATTCAATTGTCTCAATTATTCCTATTCCATTGTGAAGTAAATTAATGAAAAAAATTTAGATCATTGAATGCCTTCATGACTCAACTTACTTCATACAGAATCTACCTAGCTTTATTTTCCGTTCCATACCTTACTTCAATATGAAAACGTGTAATTGCCAATCATTCTAAAACGAGATAGAGAATAAAAGTTTTTGGTACTATAAATCATTCAAACTTCAAAAAATAGTCTTAAGAATTCTATAAATTTTGAGAGGATGATTTAAAACAAATACGTTATTTATAAACCGAGAATTTTTTGGGATGGGACCATTGTTTCATGAAAAATCTATTCTTTTGTTGCCAACATTTCGAATTTCATTAAAATTTTCATCAGGGCTCTGTAATGAATGGGAAAAGTTTACAAGTCAAATTGATAATTTTAAAAAATTTGTTCTTTGGTATTAAAATTTGTTCTTTGGTATTAAAATTACTTCTTTACTTTTTTCTTCACTATTCTCCAAATGGGTCTTAATACATTGTGATGAGTATTAATATGACTTGTGAACTTTACCCCTTTACAGAGCCCCGATGAAGAATTTAATAAAATTCGAAATGAAGGCAACAAAATGAAACATTGATCCTATCCCAACAATCTCACAGTTTATAAATAACGTTATTTCAACAATGATATTGAAAAAATATTGCAAGGCAAATGATACTGAAATGTCCTATTACATATTACTAATGTTAACCACCTGGAAGATTGATTTTCCAAAAAAATTAATACAATAAACTCAGAAGAATGTTCAAGATGACAAAAATCATAGGAATTCTATTACTATTTCAAAATATGGGTATTATGAGTATACACCATGGGAAAGGCAAAAGTTGAATAGTTGCTATATCTCGGTGAAGATGAATCTTTCAACAAATATAAATATCATGACAATTTATTGAATCAATGGCACCAGACCCATGCTGTCAAATGAAGAAATTGATGAAGATGGGACAAATATAGAAGTCCACTTTATAGCAATATGTAACAAGGTGAAAAATGGTTACAGATAATTCTTAGAAACTCACTTCTCAATTTCAAATCAGTGGCCTGGCAGACATAATCACTTGTTCTTACAAAACTAGTGTTCACAAAGTAACTAATCTTCATATTTGAGTCTATGAAATATTTGTTGGGCCATTAGAATGTATTTTGTAAAAAAAATTCTTGAAACTAAACTATATTTTAGGAAGAACGGCTGTTGTAACATCTCAGTTGAAACCAGTTTCAACTGAACCAGGTTCAGTTGCTAAGTAGCTATAAATAGAACTCCAGTTAAGGTGAACTAATCTGAACTAGGATTTGTACAACTCTTTAATCAATTTTCTTTTACTCAAAGATAAAAATAAGTTATTCTGAAGAAATGCCATGTTGCCCATTGAAGAGATGAACATTTGTTTCAATATTTACATGTTCTATCTGTTCTGCCTCGAGCTTATTTTATTTTCAGAAGCCTAAACAACCATGAGTTCTAAGATCAACATGATTTATGATATCCCAAAGAATGTACATGCCACTAGCCAAGATACTCATAGGCAGGTAACATCTCAAATGAACAAGCAGATATGAAGTGTGCTAACGTTGAATGAAACAAAAAAAAAGCTTAAAATATATGAAAGAATTTTTACGAATTAAAATGAAGGGAAAAATTCTTCAAATTCTGAAAATCATGATAATAAATGTAATTGACAAAAAATTGGACAGGGACATTTTTTCAAATAAGAGTAAAACAATTAGAGAAAATAGACTGCACCACTGACTAATCTTCTGTACCTCTAAGTACTATTGTACCGATTCCCAAAATCAACAATAATAATGATCAATGAATTTTAGACCTATAAATACTTTACATTCTTTGGAAAAGATGCTTGAAACTGTAGCTTATAATTAGATTCGTGAATATATAGAAAGTAATAAAATATTAATGGATTATCAGTCAGGGTTTCGTACAAAGCACTCACGTGAAACAGCACTCCAATTAACAATAAATAAATGAAAATTAATAATACATGATAATAAATACATAATAGCGGTATTCCTGGACTTTAAGAGAGCCTTGAAGCCACTGATATTGATTTGTTTTTAGAAAAACTCAAAACTACTAAAAATCTTTTATGTAATACATTTCATGAAGTCCGCACCAAACAATATTTTTAATGTATATTGACACATCTAGTTTTAATTTAATTGCTGTATATATTGTAAATTATTAATATATTTGATGTATTTTAAATTATTTTAAATTATATTGTATTTTTATCGTGATTATTCTTCTCTTATATCATTAATATGTTTATATTAGGATTTCTATTTAATAAAGATTTACTTTACTTTATTTTAAGTTTGTATTTTGTTTATGAAGGATCTTCTTCAGAGCTATTTTGTTTAAAAATTTAGGAATACAAATTTGTCTAATCCTCATACAGAATTATTATGAAGTTGATGTTTTCCAGTATTCTGAAGTTTCTCTTCGACGTCCTTAAAAAAATTGTATCTTTTTTATGACACATATTGGCACCCTAATTGTAACATTAATAAAACAGAGGTTGTCAGAAAAACTACGAAAAGACAAAAAAAGAAAAATGCTGCACACTCCTGAATTAATTCTGAAAATCTGATGCTGAACCATATACATAAATAATCATAAATAATTAGGAATCATATTATTGTTTCAAATCAGTAATAATTAATTTTGAATAAGCTATATTCATTAAACTAATTAATTCTGTTTAGTAGCAAGGTGGTTATTCTAGAATTTGTATACTCTTGTAAAATTTCCAATTAGATATAAACCACAAGTATTTGAAGAATTCTTCCCAAATGTAATCAAAACAACAATCTGTATATTAGTAATTATGAACATACCTGATAACTTCTGATGATAGCTTGAACAGCTAAGTGATCGTCGATAACTTTCTCACTGATTTGACCACCACCAAGTGAAAATGATCCTGCCATAGGCAGAAGGGAAGTGGCGGGTATCTCATTCCTCCCCAAAGGTGCTAATGAAGGGGGTGGTTGATAACCTGGACCTCCTTGGGCTGAGTTTCGGAAAAAAGAATCCCAAGACTGCAAATCAATGAAATAAAATAATTCATAATAATAACATTAGTGGGGCGGGGATTGGCGCAGGGTAACGGTGATCAAAAGGTCGCGAGCTCGATCCCCAGGCAGGACAAGATTTTTTCAGTTTCAGATGTAAATCAGAGTGATTTCATCTTGTTGCTGGCTGGGGATAATCCTCCACGATTCACTGTTTCGTTAATAACTAACAGTCCTAAGGTGGCGTATGGAGTGAGTAACAAGGCCTATCCAGAACACGTGGCTAATGACCATAGCAGTCGATACCAAAACACCAAGAAAAAAACAAAAAAATAACATTAGTATTAGTATAGAGAATATAGTTTTTGATTCTAAACAACTTTTCTCACATGCAAATTTTTCGCAATGCACCAATTTTTATGACAAAGAAAATTTTCTGACAAATAGATAATAATTTTTTTTTCCATATGGTGCAAACTTTTTTAAACTCACTGTACAATACATACTTTATGAAACGTGTTTGGACCAAGTCGATCTTGTTTATTTGATTTAGTGTATATGGGCGACCATATCAAGGACCCATATTTCGGTCGAGATCTTACATATGCGCAAAAGGGAGCTTGTTTTAAGGCAGTTTTAGTTACGAAAATTCTTACAGTTACGATAAATGAGACCAAACAAGTCTATTCTGAAGAAAAGCGTTGTTTATAGGGTGGTCATGTAGAGTAACATTATTTTCCAGGGTATATTGAGAGTATTTACATTTATTAATGTTGAGGGGTGATTATTTTTGGTGAATCAGAGGTCTTTTTGTAAGATTGGACAGTACTCCTTAGAATCATCTGCAAATTATTAGTAAAGAAGCACTCAAAATATTATTTCCTACATCATTCTCTAAACTAGGACACTGTTTGTTTAGCAAAACGACCTATTTTTTCCAAGTTACATGGTTCCTCATCATAATATCATTCAAACAAATATCTGATGATCCGAAAGAAAATCTAACATTGTTTTTTTGTATACTTATTATTGAAATTTAAAGAAACAATAACTGCTCAAATTGAAATGTAGTTATTGGTTAACATTCTGTCTCATCCGTTTCGTTCGATTATCATTGATTGATCTAATAAGTATGACCAGGTGAAATCTGCTCAAGTCTGTGACCATAATACCAAACGCAGAATATTATGATCCAACTTGTCAAATGCCTTCAAAACATCTGTAAAAACCTACTTGTAAGTATTCATCAAATGCACTTACCTATGATTTGAGTCAAGTATTTTAAGTTGCTGACTGTAGATCTTTTAAAAATAATATTAAGAACCCACTTTTAGTTGAACACCAAGCAATTTCTTCATAAAACTTGAGGAACGGAATAGTTATCAGAAACAAGTACAAAGCACAGTTATCATGGACTTTCTTTACTGACTTACCAGCATTTACAAATATTGATAAAATACAGCTGATCACAAAATCTTGGGCAAAATGAATGGCCATGCAGGATACGTGGCTCATTTTGAATGTATTTATTAAGAGAACTAACACTATAAAGCTAAGAGAATTCATGATTTCATATTTCCACAAGAAATTTTGACAATTAAAATCAAATACTACCTAACATGACAAATAAAGCTATCTCAATTATAACTGGTCATGTTGTTTTCGATATTTTACAGGGTGTTTGCTTAACATTCTGGATCTCCCAGAAACTTCTTGAATTAACTTTCAATTGAAGATAGTATAAAACATAAAGTCAAAGCGACCCATCCAAAAATAAGATTTGTAGTTCTCTATAAGTAATGACAAACAGTATTTGGAGAAGCCAGCTCATCATCAGATATCGTAAGAATGTATGGATAAATATGGATTTTGTCCAAATGATAGCACATTTGGTAAATGGAAATTAGTTCTGACAAAACTTATCAACTATCATGAAGCTATTTTTAGAAATTATGCTAATGAACAGTGAATAAATTAGCAGCGGATAACCGTGAAATTTTATAATTTTGAGTCCACTACTATTATTCTGTTCTAAAGTTTTGGACTGTTTGAGCACATATGCTGAAATAACAACTTTAACTGCATCACCCACCCTCATTTTGATTACTGTGCATCTCTACTGTTTTAATTCAATCAAAATAAAGTGATTCAGTTGAAAAAACTTCAAAATCGTGGAATGCATATGATTCTGAGATGAATTCACTACAACAAGATCATCAAGGGCTTTCATCAATATAACACCAGTTATAATGACTTAAATAGAACAAATTCGAACCAATGCATGAATAAATTATTTTTTAAAGGTTGCATTCAATAAACGCCCTCTAATGGTTTAGATGTGCTCAAATCAGAGATATTCATTAGATATACTCAGATCACAATTTAAAAAATAATATATCCAGTGGTGACTCTCATATCCCAAGAATAACTTACCGTATGTACGCTCGATGGATCTGCTAACCAGGCGTTGTACATATCTTCGACATACTGACCAGAACTACCATTCAGAAATGGCTCAGCAGCTGCAGGTACATTGTAATTTCTACATTGTGCGAGAGTGAGGGTTGGAGTATTCTTTGCCAACAGCCAGGTGGCAAATTTGTGTCCAGAAGGACTCACGAAAGTGTTTGCAAGTACTCTAGCCTGATACATTTTCAACTACTGAAACAAAGATGACAATATCAAGAATGTAAAAAAAAGGTTTTTATTATGAGAAGTTTCAAACTTCTGAAAAATTTAGTGGTTTAATATGTGATGTAATATCTGAAAAGTAAATGTGCCAACAAAAATTATCAAGTAGCCCCGGAACTCTATTGCAAATAATAAACAAAATAATATAAACAAAAAAAGAAGTTTTTAGTTACAATTCATTATTATTAGTCGGGAGTGTTTCCATGGATGAGACACTGTATACATTATATCAGTGATTTTTTATCTTTTTTCATTTACTTTCAATATTATCGTATCTGTACAAAAAATCTTAAAATAAAATATTTTTTAAAAAACATTTCATTAGGTAGTTCTCAGATTTCTCCAGTATGTGTCTAGTTTACATTTGTTCGAAATAAATTTTTATATAAAATATTTTTTTATCAATCAAATATGAATGATTTAGTTTTTTAGTTATTATTACTTCTGCAAAATTGTCAGTTTTGTTTTCATGTTCATAAATTATCTGTGATCTCATAACTAGCCACCCAATTAAAAATAATACATAACTTTGCTAAACGATATACTAAATATAGATATTATTTTATCTAAGACACAATTACTTAATACAATGAAACTTATTGGAAAATTAACTCACTGGATAATTCTCCAGGCCATTCAATTTCTCGAAAATAAATGAACTATTTAAAGACAATGATTTCAAAACATCATCAAGGTTTAAAACATCACAACAAAACTGTTGGATACCATCCAATACAGTAGACCATATCAAATCTTTTGTCACATAATAACCAAATGCAGAACTATCTTCAAAAGGATCCAATTGTGAGTTATCCATGCACGAGCGAAGCCTGCCAACCTAATTTCAGCTACTGAGGCCTTTGAGTTTTCTATACAACTTTGGCAAAACTCAGTAGTTTCACTCATCATCAAGTATAAAATAATCTTTAAGGGGTTCACCTTCTCGAAAAAGTCGAAGTAAATCTGAGGTATAAAGGGGGAAGTAAGAAATAAGGATCCCAAGTGATGGAGGCAGAGCCCCATAATACAGAAAATCTAATAGCATCATATTACTCCAACTCATTTTGCTCTAAAATATTTTTTTCTACTCGCTCGTGTTTGAAGAATTTGCAGCAAACATTTTAGCAAAAATATTTGCTTTTTCTTGAGATTTCATCGCTAGTGTTCTATCTTCCTTGGCTAGGAAACTCATTGGGTGTCTCGGGTGTCCTAACAGGCACTCAAAACAACAAACAAGTTTTGATCGTATCTTAGCCTTGTAAGACTCTCTCGAGCAATTGCTTGTCTACTTGCCCGTGTTTCTAGCTTCAAGTATCCCGAAGGCGACATCTCTGGAGCAGTTTCAGCTGAACCAGGATTCATCAAAAAAATCGCATGATAAAAGGTGAGAATCAAGTCTCCTGAAGACTTTTGAAAGTTGCAAGGGTGCAGCAGGGTGACTCAGAGAACAAATTAAGGACAAACAAAACAAACAAATTGGCATACTGGTGGTTAACATCAGGAATGCGTATGGGTACCTGGACCAACTGTCCATATATGATAGCAAAGGCCTTAGCTTGACGATTCGCCTCGTTAATATCTCCCATTATGATGACTTCAGCTGTTGAATGGATTTGCTTGTGAAAGTCCAATTTGTCTAATAAAAACTCGAAGGGGTCTCTATAGGATGGTTCATTAGAAGATACGTAAATGCAGCGGAGGAATTTGGTTCACAAATATTGAAATTAAAAGTGTCACTTTCGGAATACACGAGCAAACCACGCTTTAACAGTAGCCCCACCTTACTCCGTGACACTCATTTTGGGATTATCGAGCCTTTTGTGTCCGACCGCCAACCGCTCGCAAAACGTTTGCTTTTAGTACCGAATTGGGTGATTGATCTGGAACATAATCATGATACTTCAATAAATCATTTCTATCTATTTATTCATTTTCAGAAAGCAAATATTCAAATTAAATTTCGAATGTTAAAATATGGAACGTTAGCTGTAATAAACAATACCTAGGATATAATCGAATGTCTAGCATATTTGTCATGCAATATGAAATATGTAGGAGTTATAGTTTGATAATATAGCGGGTGATCACGAGATTTGTTGTCACGCCATCTGATGGATATTTTTAAAGATAGAAATTTGGGTCAAGGAAGTATTGTTTGAGAGATATTTTTAAATTGAAGTTCATATTCTAATCGGAAATAGGACTTCCGGTTCCACCGGAAGTGACATCAACCTTTCGATTTCAAATGGAATAGCCCTAATTTTTTCTCATCATCAAAATTTGTTATTCCATGACGCAAGAATTTGAAAACAATTATGATCTGATGTTTTTTGAGAAAACCAAATTAGGAATGGGTATTGGTCAAGTAGGCATTGGAAACAAAAAATGTACATATTTTATTTTTACAATTATTGTAGTATTATATTTGTTAAACTTGTGACTGTAATCAAATTGTATTTCATATATATATTTTTAAACTTGACTATCTAAAAATTAGCTTTATGTGCTAAACAAAGATATTAAAAATATAAATGGTTCAGGGCGAAAACTCCCTGCAGGAAAGTAGAAAAACTGATTTGTATCTTAAGGTGCACCTTGAAACTTGTTTATTGAATTGAACATTGAAAAGTACGCCAGATATTTCATAGCATTATTGACTTCAAAATTCAAAATTAGGCATTCAGTTTGTTAGATCATCATGAATAATCAAGTTTTTGTTGTTTTCTCCAGAATAACAATTTTATCATTCAGTCCCTATGAATTAACAAACTGATTACCTAATTTTTAATAACCCATTCTTGAAGTCAATCATGCTATGTAATATCTAGGTATAATGAATGAGTTTTGCTGAATCCACAGAAATAAAGTAAAATCGCTATAGTCTATTTCAAGAATAAAGTAGAGTAAATTATCAGAAAACAAACTAATTTGGTGTGCACTTGCCTATGTATTTCTGAGAATTCATTCTACGTTATTCTTGAAATAGACTAGGTATAGGCGCCTTCTAGATATTGATCAGTTATTTGGTTTTCCTGCAGAGATTATTTCCCCTGAACCATTTGATGGTATTTGTCTCGAAAGTGAAGAACAAAGTTCATTGAACGACTTCTCAGTTGCTGTGAATAGGCTCACCATTTATTATATATACTGAGGACCAAAAGTCCGTCACCCCTACCCCCCCCCCCGTAACTTCTTTATTTTACTTGTTATGTTACAAAAAAATGTTGAATACATAAGTTGTAGGGTTTCAATCGATGTCTTTAATGGTTTGAGTTTCATTTATACAGAGTGGTTCCCACTGTATATATTACATCGGTAGATCATCACCAATTCTACTCAATTCCAACATTTTTCATTTTCAATGTCTACTTGACCAAATTTTTTTTTAAATTAGGCGTTCTCGAACTAAATCAGATTTTCATTAACATTGTGACGTCATGTTGACATTGAATTACGTCATATAGCATATGGTTGAATTCAGAATGGAATCGCACGTTAAAAGGTAAGACCTCGTTAATCCTTAGCTCGCACAAGTTTCGACTTTTGAGGGCGGTCGTTCGTAGGGGGACGACAGCAGGTTAACGGAAAAAACAATTTTAAAACAATTTTTAAATTTTTAATAAAAAATTTTAATATTGAAAAAATTGTGGGTAAGTATTCCATTTGAAATTGTTGATGTCACTTCCGGTGAAACCAAAATTCCTATCTCAGATTCGAATATGGACTATAATCGAAAAACAACTCCCACCATTTGCAAAATTCAAATTTAATCTTGAAAATTATAGAACCAGAAGAATTTTTTTTTTTTATAAAATCATTAGTTTTGACGCACAACCGAAACTACGATTAGGAGCTATCTACCTTATTGGCGGTCCCAGTTACGTAGTTTTGTTACTATAACTCTTGAAAAATATATCCGCACACACCTAAGATGTGCGGCGCAATGATAAAATTGACTCTCGTGATGACGCGCTGGTGGTGCCTCTTAATAAAATATGATAGTGTTGTGGTGAGCATAAGGTGAGCACCAGTCGTATTTATTGAGAATGAGATAATTTCACGGGACTGGCTCCTGCATGGTCCGACCTCTCACTAACGCAGTACGCGCGCGACGCGCACTGAATCCGCTCGACTCGGATCGGCACGATTATCCGCGCACTGATTCGACTAGCAACTAGTTCTCTCGGCCGTAGTCGAGTCGAGTCGAACGGTCTCTGTCGTTCCGATCTGAATGAGTGCGCGGAGGTATATTGGACACAGTATAGCCTTATACTGTGTATTGGAACAATGTAAAACGTTCGACAATGCCGTGCCGGACCGATCCGAGTCGAGCGGATTCAGTGCGCGTACTGCTTAATTTAGCGTTCGGTGCCGGTCCGACCATACAATAACATTTTGTTCGGGGCCACTCCGAATGTACAGACACGAACAAACGAAATCAAGAAAGTTTCATTGTCGTGAATTCTTCAATAGTTGCACCTAATGAATAATAAACATGAAGTCTGTCAACCTGACGTTTATGTCGTATTAGATTACAAGCATTACAAGATATATCGTTGTTTATATTTGCAGTTGCCACTGGACAACGTGGTCTTATCGCGAAGTCCCATTCTGATTGGTCCTAATATCGCAGAAAACGCGACATTCATATCGTGAGTGAAACTATCTTCATAGTGTCGAAAATGTCCCGCTTCATATGGGATTTTTAATATAGGATGAAAATATTCATAGGAAAACACAACGGGAATTTGTACAGCACACAAGTTTCCTGTTACTTGATATGTACTATAGTAAGAATGATAAAGGGTCAATTCAGGAATAATATAGAATAATATTCAACAAGTTTCCTGTTACTTGATATGTACTATAGTAAGAATGATAAAGGGTCAATTCAGGAATAATATAGAATAATATTCAAAGGAAAAAAAACGAAGGGCGGAGTGAAACGAAAAAATTTTTGTTATTTTGACTTTTTTTTTGGTGTGTTAGCCACGTGTTCTGGATAGGCCTTGTAACTAACTCCATACGCCACCTTAGGAGCAGCACTGTTAATTATTAATTCATGCAAATGCGAAATTCACAAAAAAATATGTTTTTTCCATTTCATTTCATGGAATTGAAATAAAAAAGAGATACTATTTTTGCGAATTTCGCATTTGCATGAACTAGTCTTTATCCCCAGCCAGCAACAAGATTCAATCACTCAGATTTACATCTGAAACTTATAGAATTCTATTGTCGACAGTTTTGTCTCTTTCTCTCCCATGAGTTCAACCATAATTCACTTTTTCTATCGACAATAGAATTCTATAAGCACACAGAATCTCACCCCAGAGGCGCTTTAATAATTTCCCGCCAATTCTAACCTTACTTTACGAAGGGGGATAATGATTTTTATTTTGTAAAGCCTTATGGCTCTAATTTAGAGTTTGTGATGACTCAAACAATCAATTGATCAACAATAAATTCTTGTATCAAATGATTGTGGTAGAATTACATGTACATCACAAACATTTCAATGAATTATGCAGTTTCTGGGTTTACCTATCCAAAAACTAATAAATGACAAATTAATGGTCAGCTGTGACGGCTCATTGAAACATATTTCATTTGAAATATCAACAAATAAGTCTCAATTTCTGTAGACCATATATTTTTACCTAACCTAACCTACCTAACATATGACTTATGACTCATTCTCAAATCTCAATATTATGATTCTATTCTATAATCTTGATGAGTTCCGAGGACTTCACAAGGTCTAGAATACCCAAAATATAATATAACTAATTCCATTATTAATTACTGAATTAGGTCATGTGACAACCCTAAATTTAAGTTCAAGAATTTGGCTTGGCAGCTGTCAGAAACTATATAACCAAGGAAAAATTACATTACATACAAGTGCATCTAGTTATATAAAACTTAAAAATTAAAACGAGTAAGAACTTGGCTAAAATTTAATCTATGCAGATATAAGTACAATTAAAACTGGGAGCTAGGTATGGATAGGCAGCTCTTTGAAAATAGATTACCCATGGATCAATAATGACCCAATGTTATATAACAGGAAATAGATTTTTCCGATATATGCAATCAGTGTAAATATTCTCAATGATATTTTGATGATTGAATTTCATGCAATCCTAATTTACCTTGATATCTCACTTTTACTTAAACTAAACTAGAGCAAAGTCGTATATTTGACTTCTCCTAGAAACTCTGACAGATGACTAAAAGAAAGGTTAGATTTTTTGATTTTTGACATTGAAGTTTTTTAATGTAATATAGAGTACGAGCGTTCCATTTGTATAAATTGCCCTATGAAACCGTCACGGTCACCATTTTTCGTTTTCGATTTGGGTGCAAACAAACCTTGACATTTATTTTGTTATTAGCACAGCAATTTATCGAAAGATTTTTTTGTGGTATTTAACTGCCTACCAAATTTACTCAATATTTCTGTAAAAAAAAATACTTTTATTTAAAAAAAATACTGAATGCTCACCAGGGTCCGATCTAAGGGGGGTTCTGATGCTCATCAAAATTAAGAAAACCAAATATTCACATCATGCTAGTCTCTCATATTATTTGTTCCTCAAAATAATTTTTGTTGGTCAAAAATACATCAAATTTTAATGTTTTCTCGCCAATATTCCACAGGCTATCGGTAATCGTTTTTTGCTGTCAAGTTGGTAATGAATTTTGTTTTTAAATGATGGAAATAAACTACCTAAGCCCTAACTTCACAAGTGGGCGGAGCTTATAAAACTTTTCCAAACAAACTTGTAATACGTGTTAAAAGCCCATAAGGAATTATTGATTTGATGATTTTGCATAATTCCGTTGACAATAAGGAAAATTGATATTATTTTCAACAAAGACGCAGTTAGTTGAAACCTTTTGCTGAAAAAAACAATTTCAATGTTTGGAAAGGTTTACCAAGATTCAGCCACTTTGACGTCACACTTTAGATAGTCTATTCTGATTTTATCAATTATAATTATGTCATCTGTCAATGTCAGGGTTGCCAACCCATACGAAAATTTGGCCTTATGTAATAGGTTTATTCGTTTGCATCATGGTGTAGTGTAGTGTAGTAATTCACATTTTGAATCGAGTGTAGCTGAGTGCAGTTAAAACAAAGGAATGTGTAAAATTAATTTGCAAACGATTGCTAACGATTGCTAACATCGAGGGGGGGACTCTGTAACTTATTTCGCATAACAATAGCGAAGCGAAATATATACTATCTCTTTCCGGTACACCAGAAAGTGATAGTGTGTGCTTCGTTTCGCTTCGTTATTCGAAGCGCGTTTCAGAGTGCCACCTCTGGTGTAGGAAAGTGTTACACCTCGATGAACGAATAAACCTAATTCTTACTTAAGTCCTTTCATTTGCTACGAGGTGTTGTGTAGTGTAGTGTAAATTACACCAGATTTTGAATCGAGTGTAGCTGTGTGCAGTTCAAACAAATGAATTCGTAAAATCAATCTGCAAACGAAACACAGAACTCATAATTATATCTTATGACTAGAATGCGTTTCAAATATGGCGGATGAACAAATCATGCAAAACCTGCAACACTGTAATGTCCTCTTCACAGTAGCGGCGCATAAAATAATGTGCGTATCATAGGGATGGAAAATGGGTTGGTTTTCTTAAAAATGAGAAATTGCATATTTTTCTTTGCCTTTCTGCAGGAATTACCACAATCCTTAACAAAACCCTTCATCATATAGAACGGCGAACGGCTAATAACACTATATTATAATCAATAAATAAATATTTACTTATCGTCCAAACACTCGTGTTGAAAAAATAAAGAATCAACATTCAACAGTGACGTGACAACGCCGCTCTGTTTACAAATAAACTGGCAAGCTTAACCGACAGACGTCCTAGATTCTACTCGTTTCCTCTTGGAACTACAAGAAATAACGTATGTGTTTACTTAGTAAAAGTTGTCCTCTTTGCGGATGACCACGATTTGTTCAAGTTTAGGGTAGCCGACGATACATGAAGCGCTTTCTAGTCATAAGATATAATTATGAGTTCTGTGAAACGAAATTGGCGGATAGATATAGGATTGCAATCCTTGAAGTGCGCATGCGCAAACCATTGAAGATGCATACAGGATAGTAGAACGATTGCTGAATTTCGTAGGTTTGTGTATTGTGAGCAAAAAACCAATTCATGCATATTCGATTCGCAAGCTAAGTTAGCTTGCTTAGATTAGGTTTATGTGTCGATTGCGAATACTTCAAGGGTTGCAATCACATATCTGCGTAAATAAGACAGGTAGAAGAAAGTGTCTCACCTTATTGTTGGTTTTTGTACATGAAAAAAGTTGTTGTAGTGGGACTCCGTGTACCGTAGAATTATACTTTTTTATCAAATAAGTGAGAGGACATTATCGTTGAATTCATGGGAGAGGCAGGAGTCATAACTGTCGACAATAGAATTCTATGGTACATGGAGTCCAACTGCTGGGAGTCAATTCTCGAGATCGATCGTTCCCGGAGCTCCACGTTCACGAACATCTGTATCTTTTTGAGAATAATACATTTCCTTTAAATTTTTCGTTCATGAAAGTGTTCGCTTCGGAGAACGATCGACTTCGAGAATTGACCCATTGTCTGGCTCATGACTGAATATCTCGCAGCGTTAAACTAGGGTGTGGTGGTGCTTGATGCGACTCAACCTCGAATAATTGCAAGAGTTCAAAACGACCATACTTCCATGTCTTCCATGCATGCACCAATCCAAAATCAAAACAGTTGTGAGGGAGGAGGGGTTGAAAATGCGTAAATTATCAGCCAAGTGGCTCCAACTTTACTTTAACTGACTAACCATACGAAAACAAAGAAACTATCCAAAATTTAATATTTTCCTAATCAGACAGACATACACCTCAGAGTAATAAAAGTCATAGAGATGCGCTGCCTATTCCTACACAAATACCTGTTTTGAAGTGAACATGAACTACCCTATCACTATTTTGAATCGGGTTTGAAGGCCGTCGTGGTTTGAAATACTTTCCTAACGTTTCGCTAGCGCGAGTGGCTAGCTTCTTCAGAGGTCTGTTCATCTTCGTTCTACTCCGATGAGTCATCTGTCGTCTGTTCATCTTCGTTCTACTCCGATGAGTCATCGGAGTAGATTTATACATAAACATTACCATCCGAGAAGCTAAGTAACATACACAGAATTTGAAATTTTTCGTTTCCTCTTTCCTGATTCGTAATTGAAAATGCAACTTTTTTCATCCCATTCGAAAACGTACTCTTAGCGCCTCTGGCGGATTTATGCATCGTTACTTCACAATATTCCGGAAACAACCACAAGGAGCGCCAGTGTTTGGGGGAAGTCAAGGTCAAATCGTATTTAAATCGAAGAGCAATTTCAAATCTTAAAATTTTGGGGTAAAAAATGGGATTTGAGGAATAATTCTCACTAAATATGATTTTTGAGACCAAAATTGATGCAGAAAACCCAAAAAATAAAGTCATGCGTGTTCCCCATTGGTCCACGCTGATCACCCATTAGGAATTAACTTTGCCGAGTACTTCGATGAGAATGTAGAGGTCACTATACACGTTTTAAACTTAAAATTCAATTCGTAGATCGGTTGGATTCCCCCATTGAATAGGGTAGTTCATTTGTACCAAAATTGCTAAATTATTAATGACAGTTGGCAAGTAATGATTTAGGAACAAATTTTGAATTTTATTGAATTCATTGTTTATTAACATGTCCTCGCAGACGGAAGAGCGTATGTACTTCAACTATAAAAGGTATGTTTTTGATATTCAATTTGAAAGCTGCCAATTATGATAGGTTAATTTTGTATTCAGATTCGATTTTGGTGTACCCTTGGAAGATATTTTCACGCCAATTGATATTCATCCCAGGTTGAAGGTAATATTATTTATTATTAAAGCAAAAGTACGAGAGAAGGTAAAGGTAAGGTTATCGGGCTTCTACGCAAATAAAAAAACAAGTGATGTTACTTAGTACTTTTGTCTCCTGAACACTAATCTGAAAATATTTTGCGGCGCTCTCTACTTCTTCTTTCCGAGATATGGCTCTCCAAACATTGAAAATTGACCGTTTTCAAACACGAATTTTTCAGTAAATAATCACTCAAAATTTTTCCTTCTTTTGATAGGCCATTTTTTTACACACTAATCAACACACATCACAATTGCAAGCACTATGTAAATGTTGATAAAATGTGAGCGACATTTTCAGTTAACAAATTGGTAATCTCTAATGTGCAGCTGGAATTTTTATTATCAAGCAAATAATTCTAAAGATATTGAATATCACCCTGTAAATAAATCTCTATGTATATGGATACATTTTACTTGGAAGTAATTATTGAAATATTGACCAGTCTTTGTTTCTCAAAACAGTTAACTAATGGAATTTTCAGTACCTACTAGAGCAAGCCTATAAGCAATCCAAGAAATATTATTTTAATATCGACCAGTTATTAAGGTAAGTTGACAAAACTTTACGCCAATGCATCGACATGATCAAACAGAAAGAAAACATATATTATACTAGTACAAGTTTTGTAGAAGGACGATACCATCCATAGTTAATTTTCTAAAATAGAAGTAACATAGTTACAATTTCCTTTTCACAGTTAGTCTATGAAAATTAGATTCAAAAGATACCAAATCAATAGGTATAACAAATTATTATTATCTTTGTGTCTTCTTTTTTAATCGTCATTTCAGAGGTGTCCAGGTCCCTTTAAAAGAATGCCTGCAACTGAAAGAAATTATTATATTTCAAGTTCATTATGAGACGTACCATTATGAAGAGCCAGAAACATATTTTTGGTTGATTAGGCATTTTTTGGGCTTACTGCCAATCTCATTGTTGCCAAAATATGCCAGTGGATTTATCTTCGATTGGGAAGGACTGTCGAAACACTGTCAAAAAATAATGAGCTGCAACAGAAGAAATCAAAATCAAACAACTTCATTGGATTGCCGTATTGCTAAGTATGTCTATAATAATACTTATATTGTTATATTCTTTTTTATTATACATGCACAATAATCCTTGCAAATGCACCAAACGTGTGAAATCGTCAAGATCATAGGCCGTGATATAGATTGTTGCTAGGTAACAACGCTAAGTTCTCAGTTTTATCTAAAATGTCTCAAAACCCTGATGTACCGACTGATTAGATTTTGTTTAGATTTTTTTGAAGACAAAATAATTGAAATCGTGGTATCCATCAGTGCTGGAGATGGCATCCTCATAGGTTTAGTTAGTGACAAAAACTAAAGGTGAATTTTCATGTATCTGAATTTGAAGACTCGTATACAGTATGGCCCATTTAAGCACCCTTATAAAACATGCATTTTTCAACAGATTCGAATGATTTTTTTCAACAGGTATTCGCTTGTACTATAAATTTCATATACCTACTCGTAGGAAATGTATGCCATTTCATGCTTATTGTACAATATACTATTCCATCGAATTGGAGAGACAAAGATATATTTATCTACAATGGAATTGTATGGTACAGGGAATCCCACCCCAGCATTTTTTTAAGTCATGATTCAATCAATAAAAAAAGCGTATAATATAGGGGTACAATTACAAGCATTTGCAACATTCCGCTTCTCGTTGCGCATGCTTAATGGCTCACTTGTATCGAATGGTCCTTCAATAAGCATATTTCCTGACAAAAGGCAGGATTCAATTACTGTTCATGATGACTCATGGCTGGGAGTGCTCTTCCATCTAACCACCAAACTTTATTTTGGAAAACCGGAAAAAACTGCGGAAAAAACCCCGCCGAATAAAAAAACCAAAAAAAAAAGACAAAAACGGCTAGGAAGAAGGGGGAAATGATCTCTTTGTTTTCTTTTTCCGTTTCTTTTTCTTATTTGTTTTTTTTTCGGATTTTTTTCCGTGGGTATACCGTTTACTATTTATTCTGTTTGTTCATCTTTGTTTTTTTTTAATGGATTCCGAACCACTTTAGCTCCGTGATGGCGGTGGGGATCGAAGCCGGGACTCCTGGGTGAGAGCAAACACTCTTAACACCTCGACAACTTCGCTACATCATTTAACATTTTTGTGTTCAATATTTTCATAATTATTATTATTGTTTAGTTCATAACCAAAGAAGGTACTGGATAAAATTGAAGTGTCGAAATATTTTCTACTAATATTGATATAATATACTCTATACTTAGTTTATTTGTTCAGAAGGTATTTTATTTTAATTGAATTTTAACTGATATTATTCTTCTATTTTTAGTTCTTTGAATTGTTTACCACCTGAACATTTAGTGATGTTCAACATTCTGATTATTTTTATACGCAAAGTATCACAGAGTGTTGTGAAACCATTCCAAGTTGAGAAAAGAGCTTTGTTAAGCTTGATTAAATATTATTGTGGAGCAATTTTTACCAGACCCTATCGACCTGGATATGAAGACCATAGAGTAAGTTTGAATTTGATTTTGACCCTTAGTTTTTGTTGTGAACCTGATCGGATAGAAATTAATATTATCTGGTTGAAATGTATTAATTGATGGAAGACACCCTCCCTGTGAATGAATTTGGAGAAATATTTTGTTGGATGAAACTTCGAATTCTGAGGTATATCTAACAGACAACGACAGCTTCTCTGGCCGCGATGGTCCATATTTTCTTGTTTATGCCTTTAGAGGACTGAAGGACATAAAAGTGCTGATGAAAATGATGGAAAATTTGAGCGGTTCCCGCGTGGCTTTCATATGGAAATTCAATTTTCGCATTTCCACAAAAAAACATGTGTTTTAGGGCGATTTTATCGTCGCTGCCATGTTCATCAACAGAACGTTAAAATATGAAAGTTTTCACCATGAAATGTTCATAAAAAAAGAATGAAGAAAATGCCGGGATTATGTTTTTTTTTGGCATGTATAAGTGAGACTTGTCTCACTAGTCTTAAATCGTTGCATATGGTCCAAAAAGAGTACTGGTTCCTGCTTCAGTATAATAATTCCATATTAACTAAAATATCCATTATTTTCGAATCCTCCGTAAATATTGTAGAACGATTAAGTGAAGTGGGGCAAAACACATTCTAGGTACTCAGATACTCACATATTATATTTGCATGAGAAGGTAGAAGTCTTCAGAAACGATATATATTTTTTCTTTTCCTTCTATGGTTATTTTTAGCAAAGTTATGACAAATCTAATTGTCGGTCCTGTCGGAAATTTCAGTGGCGGGTGAACGCAAGCCTGACATTTGATATCGGCATTCAATCACGTTTTCTGAGAAAACGGGCGAATTTTGTAAGAAATTACTAGGAATATTTCTTGTGGAGAATTGAATTATATTTCGCCTTGTTGAAATAGTTTTTTGATAAATCTCATACTTTCCGAAACAACAGCAAAAAAATAATAATTTTTTAGATCAAACATTTTATTTTTTCGGTGAACAATTTTTCAAGAAGTTATGTGCCGAGTTTCATAGTGCTACAATTCATCCTTGGCTTGAATTTGTCTGTGGTTACTGGATTAATATGAAAGCCACGCGGGGACCGATCAAATTCTCCACCATTTTCATCCACACTTTTATTTCTTTCAGTCCTCTCAAAACCATAAACGAGAAAATCGTCACCTAAACTCTGTCATCATCTCCCGGTCTAGTAGCACCAACGTCAATGAAAAAGCTCTATTGAGAAAAAGTGCACTGCCGTGTAGAGGGTGACCATCTTATGCAAGTGGCAAAGGGTTGTAACCCCTCCCGTTGCCGGGCGTAAGTAACCCCTATTTTTCATCATCATATTATCGTTCCGATAGTTGAAAATTTGCCGCTATCTTCTTGAATACGCTACTTGATGGAAAACATACGGTTGCCTCAATTTCGATTGTCGGAAATGGTGACAACCGTAGTCCAAAGTCGAGAACACGCGACATTTTTCAAATGGCCCCCTGACCAGGAGCGAGTATGTTTTATACACTAATGGCATTAAAAAAGTAATTATGTTTTATCAAATTTTTAATTAAATTTGATGGGTCACAATAAACACCCTATGCGGTCACCATCAAGGAGTCGGCCTATCGCCCACTCATCTCAAACCTCGAACCTAACCCACTAACACTGAATTACACCTGACAGCTGTATTTGCGCAATGATTTGATTGCAAATGCTTCTTGTAATCGAACAGGAAGGTTTCGTTGAATTTGGACAGGGTACACAGGGTGACCACCTGCATACTAGTTTCGGGGTTCTTGTCCTTCATCAATGCCAGAGTAAGTCATTACAGACATCATCATCTGTGTCCCATCCAATTATACAACGAGCTTACTATTCAAAAAATCAGAGAGTTGGTTATTTGGGTTCAGCCGAAAAGAACAAAGTTGGAACAACATGTTTTGATTTCGTCAACTTTCGACATCTATACTGAACACAAAAAAGTTGATGCTATAAAATGCCTTTGAAAATCATAAGATTGGTTGAATGGAATTCAATGTCCGTAGCGAATTTCGCCAGGGGAATTATTGTAGTTTCCAGGATGATTGGAGGAGATTTCTGAGATTTGAAATATTAATGTTTTCTCATATTCGTCACTCTCTGACATTTTTTTTTTGGTTTTAGGTTGATCCGAATATAGAACCTATGAGAACTAAAATGCCATTTTTAAATACATAAATACAGTATTTTGCGTCGAATTTCAGTCGGAAGTCATCATTCGATAATGCGACAATTCATTTCATAAAACATTAAATTAATGATACAATTGTTAAAATTTGGTAATATATAATAACTGATACACTTTCTTAGGAGCTTTATTGTACTCGCGTGTTTGTTGAGCCCAACTGTGCCGACAAACTTCACGCTCATATAAAAGTCCAACTTCACAAACTAGTATCATAAATAAATATATGATTCAGTTCACTTGTTATTGGGTTTGTGAAAAATATCAACAATCTATGTACTATTTTTTCAGGACAACAAGATGATTAGTTTGCTCCTTTACTTGACAATAAGGTGGCATAAGATACAGAGATATTTGGAACGAAATAAAGATTTCAAATGTATAAGAAGTAGCTGGCAAGAATATGAATTATTCACAGCAAAATCGGCATTAATTCAACAACAACCTCATCCTTGTGCTCAGTGCAAAAAATATTTGAAAGACGTGTATTCTCAAACGGATAAGGATGAATGCAAAACTTCTGAAAGAGCTTTCGAGTTAGAAAGTGTCGAGCAGAATATTTTTGACAATTTAGATGACCAAAATCAAAATATATCAAAGGAAAATATTGATCTCACATCAGAAAATGATTTTTGTGTTACTACAGATCTAAAAGAAGTATCCAAAAATCAGCCGAATGAAATTGCGTCAACTACTCCCCTCAGCTGTGTCGATGATGAAAAAAGTAATGTAGAAGTTGACAGAGACTACATCAGTTTTCCAAGTTCTTTAGATACCAGCAATCAAGTAGGATGGAGAGATGTGATTGAGGAAACTGTTGCAACAGTAAAAAAAGTCGATGAATATATTTATGATGACTACGAAACTTTCAGGAAAGAAGAATATAATCAAATATCAGGAAGTAGAGGTGAGAATGATAGAAAAGTAACTGTTGATTTTTGTCATGTGCCCACAGCTCAGAATAATATACAATGTTCAAACAAAAACAATTTATTGCAGATAATTCAACAAAATTTAATGAAATGTTCAAAACTGTTTGGGTAGAGTCTACTCCAAAAAAGTCTTGTTTCCGTCAGAACGAAGTGAACACAATGGAAGCAGACATAATACCAGAATACAACCAAACGTACTTAAAATATCCTGACGTTTTTACTGAGGAGAATGAGTGGCACGAAGGAATAGTTTGTGTCACAGATGATTTCAAGAATAGAGAAAGAATGTCACCTTCGATTTCCAGAAGTTACAATAATTCCAACGAATTTTTATGCAATAGTAGACTGAAAGAACTTTCCGAATCCAAAAATAAAGGAAACAAAAACAAAACGAATTTCAATTTGAAAAGATTTAAAATGAAACTACATTTTTTAAGGATTTTTTCATCTAACACTACTGCAAATTCTCCTAGTATGTTTCATAAAGCAAGCAATGTGAAATATAAAAAAATAAATGATAATATGAAAGCTTTCACTCTATGATAAATTATGTTAGTTTCCTTTATGTGTGTATTTATTCGTAAATAAATGTTACTTTTACTATATTCTCACTGTTTTTTTCACGATGCAATATTTATTTCACGATGCAATCTTAAGAAAGTCGTACTATTATTCTGTAGACTAAATAATGTATTAATATTCTGTTGTAGTTCTGTGTTCTAGCTGTTTCTTATTAATTTTTTTTGTCGTTTATGGCTGAATGAATTTGTAGTATACATTCGTATTCTATCCGAATGGACTTGAATTTCACTTTTTTAACTAATATACAATTATTTGATATTTTTTGGCTTATTTGTGAAACGTACACCTGTGTTATCTAAACCTAAGTTGTTAGCTTCCGACCTACCAACTCCAAGCGGTAACGCAGATAGCAAGTTTTCTCTTCTTATTTCCTTGCAATTATTGATTGTTTCGAACGGGTTCATTGCCAAAAGTTCCTCCCAAAATCCTGGTTTACTGTTTTGTACCAGAAGCTTATTCACTTCCCGTCAACTGATTATGATTTATAAAACAAAAAGCCCCGACCTATTCTGGAATACTGTTTTTGTATGTGGAGTGCAGCCCCTGAGCATACACTCAAACACCGCAGAAGAGTCAACGATTTGTTTGTTTTATAAATATTTTCATAGACGATGCTCTTCTGAAATATTATTCCATCGATCCCATCGAGATTGACCCGTCGAGCTCAGTGCTCACTTCCATTTGTCGTCATTTTAGAGATATGCCGAACATCTCGTCTTTACAAAGAACTGCAAAGCTTGGAAGCTTTGAGAGGTGTCCCTGATGCATACCAGCTTTCAGAAAAAGATATTTGTGTGGTATTGGATGACTGGTTGATTATTTCACTCTTAGTTATGGTCTTATGTACCGGTCTTCGTCTTCTTACTCTAACTGCAAATAAACTGTCCATCTGTCCATAACATTTCACCACCCGTCACCCCCCTCGCCAACAAATAGGATAGTTCATGTTCACTTCAAAACAGGTATTTGTATAAATATAGGCAGGGCATCTCTACGTCTTTTATTACTCTTGGGTTACAATATAATCCAAAATTCCGAGAGAGCAGCTGTGAAGCAGCCATATTTATTTGTCCATATATTTGGAATTTGGAATCTACTGAGCATGCTCACTAGATTATATAGGCAGGGCATCTCTACGTCTTTTATTACTCTTGGGTTACAATATAATCCAAAATTCCGAGAGAGCAGCTGTGAAGCAGCCATATTTATTTGTCCATATATTTGGAATTTGGAATCTACTGAGCATGCTCACTAGATTCCAATAAAGTTGCATGGGTTGACCTAGTCACTTCTCGAATTTTATGTTTCCGTTCCTGTTGGCAGCACTGCAACTGATCGCCATCTATTTTTAAGGTTATGTTTATGTTGTAGTTGTTTGTTAAGAATTTTTTATTTAATTTATTAATTTATGGAAATGTTCTCATATGAATCCAATATAATTAAAACCAATATAACAGCTATAAAAACAATCAAAAACTTTACGTTATTAGGTAAATTAAATGAATAATCACGTTCTTCATAAGAGTAATGTTGATATTATAGGGATTGGTAATACACTTCAAGTTTATCCTAAAAACACCGCCGTATTACTACACAAAGTAATAATATCAAACACCAGAGGAGAAAATATTACTGGGATACTATATTTTCCAAATAGAATTTTTGTCTACGGAGGGCAATTTTTGACCCTTTTAAGAGTAAACGAAGACTTCACATGTATTGAAGAACTGGCTAATAATATTTTACTTGACTGGATTTTAGATGCAAAATGGATCAACAATGGAGAAAAAATTGTGACTGTTTCTGTACAGAACAGATTATATATTTGGGATTCTGAATTGGAATCAAAAGAAGTCATTGGATGTGAAGAAAAATGTATTTTATATAGTGCTCATATCTGTTATGAACAATATGAAGAATTAACAATCCTTTCTGGTACTGTATTCAGTGAAATTTTAATTTGGAAACCATCCAAGCGCAAAAATGACATTCCTATTGTGCTCAAACGACTACAGAGGCATAATGTTAGTATAGTTTTTATTCATTCAAAAATCCCATCTGGGTGTAGAACTTGTCAAGAATACAATACAATTTGGTAAAAAAGAAGTGGATACTGTTTGAACTGCTTATAGTGTGTATCACTTCTCATGGAAACACCCTTGTAATTTTTGCCGTAGAATTATGAATTTTGTATAATTGAGAGATATAATAAAAATGTACAAAGTGATGTAGGGATAATTTCAAGTGATATATAGTGCACTCCACCAGTGATGAAACAACCATAATTTCCAAAAAATCATAGGAGGCAAAATAGGTCGAAAATTTTCCGAATTCGTAATCTTTACAATCGTCTTACTACAAATTCCTAAAAAAAATAGGTTTTAAATATTAAAATTTGTAAACCTCCCATAATTTTCGACGTAGAAGTGTAAAATTTGCAGAATTGAAGATACCGCAAAAATGTATAGTTCAGCATAAAAAATTACAGAAGTTACAGTAGAATGGTTTTTCTGATTACAAAGCCAAAGCCATTTTTGACCTATTTTGCATCCTTCTATGATTTTTCGGGAATGTCGGTGGTTCCATGACTTCTGGGGTGCAGTGTATATCAATTGAAATGTTTCCGTTGAGTTCATTTTGTATATTTTTGGTGTACCTATCTTCCTATCGATTTTACAAAATTCAGAATTCTATGGCAAAAAGTACAGAAGTTACGGGGATGTTTTGCATGAGAAGTGAATCCCACTGCATGTATTCATCTTAAAATGGTTGGGTACCATCTGTGCAACAATATTTGAAACCGTTCAGAACTTCAACTGAACATTGAAGTAGGTAATCATAACTTGATGAATTTTTCCATTTTTGGAATGAGAAACGTAAAAATCTACTATACGAATTTATCAAGGTACTAACTGGGAATTCCACTGGAGAGACTTAATGGTTATTTTGAATCACTTTTAGTTGTGCAATTCATATTTCCACAGATTTTTCTGAAATCAATTTTCCCCTTCCCCCCCACCCGTATATTCGTTATTATTTTGATTAGATACTTTGAATTTGGCACATCTATATATTTGATGTCATGAATGTACATTTTAGCAAGTATCGCACCAAATATGACACTTCTGGTTTGACCAGAAGTGCATCAATTTTTTTTTACCTTTCCAATGATATATCACAATCATACTTTCAATTCACAAACTACTAACATATTTGAGATTTTATAAAAACATTTTCAACATCAATAAACTCATTTCTTTTAAACGCTATCATAGGATTTTTTTGTGTAGGTTAGAATCTATATTGAAATACAAAACATGAAAAGAACTTATTTTTGTTTCCCATTTATTTCTTATGATTCTTATGAAGATACGTTAAAAGATTCAATACAAATGTAGGAAGGCAGATTATCTTCATAAAAAAACAAATAGGAAAGAACAGAAATATGCAGTTCTTTTCAGTAATTTTCAAAAAAAAAATGTACTTTCCATTTGAACTAAAAAACTTAGATGCACTTCCGGTCTAACCAGAAGTGTCATATTTGGTCTGTTACGTGCGAAATTGTACATTCATGACAGCAAATAGATGTACCAAATTTGAAATACCTATAAAAAATAACATTGAAGATATAGGAGGAAAATTGAAATGGTAAATGAAAGATTGAAATCAAAAATGTTATTTTCCAGGGTGTGATATTTTCTCTACATTATAATGAACATAGTGGTTTCATATGCTCTTCATCTGATGACAGGTCTGCAGTTCTTTGGAAAGTAAACGAGGGAAAATTATCATTAGAACTAGAACAAGAAGTAATTGACATAACACCCAGATGCCAAGTATCTGGTCATTCTTCCAGAATTTTTCGATGTCGAATATTGAAGAATTACTTTGTAACTGCTGGAGAGGATTCGATCTTGAACATATGGTCATTCAATGGGAAACTGGTAAAAAAAATAGAAACTCATCAGGGAGGTCCAGTATGGTCTTTGGACTGTGATGAAGAAGAGAACTTCATTGTAACAGGGGGTAGTGATGGTGGAGTGAGCACTTTTCCCATTAATTTCGATTTTGTTGAAAAAAAGGTGGTACTACCAAATGGGGAAAAACCGAAAATAGTTGCCATACTGAAATCTCTGAATTTAGCAGTTTTTTCTGAAACTGGATTACTTTACCTCCTTGAGAAAAGTCCAAGAAAATGGAGCAAAATCGGGGAACACATAGACCTGAAGAACTATGTGGTAATGCAAGTCTCTAAGTGTAGAAATTTGATCGCCCTAGCAGGTTTGTGGAATACATAAATGTTGGTACAGGCATATTTTGGATTGTTGAAGTTTTTTCCAGTATCAAACGATTTCATTGAATGAAATACTTATTGAAATAGAAAAAATATTGATTTTTACATTAAACAGTATGAGAATTTCCCATATGTTGCACACTTAAATGGCCACACTGTATAATTTTGGGGGAATTACAGGCATTACTCGAAAATTATTGGGTATTACTGGTGTATTACTCGGTATTACTCGGGAATTAGAGGATTCAATTTAGTCTTGAAAGAGTCACTTTTCCGCACTAGTCGTAGATGGTTACGTAGACATATGATCATAGAAACTTTTTCCTGAAAACGACCTAACGAATCACCCTCTGTAGTTTTGTACCGTAGTTAGGAAACACGAGCGAAACACATGTAATTTTTTTTTAAATGTTCCGGAAAAAGGCACACAGAAAAACGGAGGCAGACTAGGTCCAATGAAGTCATACAGAAAGTTTGGAGAGAGTATCTATCAGTAAAATGTTTGCCGATGGGCACCCTAACTACCAGTACAGCCTTCCAAAATGACATCTTCTAGCCAAGTTACTCCCATGGCCACGGTTGCAACAATCCAAAGCAGTGGAAAACCGAAACCCAACCTTCAAGTCCCGAAAAAAAATTTATATTCTGCAATTTATTTACAGAATGCTACAAATTACACGTTTAATATTAATGTTGTATTAATAATTCATTTGTTGATATGTATTTAAAAATAAATGTTTCTTTTATGTTAACTTTTGGGTTTTTTCGCACGCTAGTAGAAAAAATAGGGTACCTAACTCCGCTAACGTTCAACCATCTGCAATCGCGCGCAAAAAGTATCACTTTCCGCGCTTGTTACATAAACTACTATTTAATAGATTCCGCAGCTAGTGAAGACTCAATTAGCAATTTCCCGTTTTTTTTTTGTTAATATTTTTAATTAAATTCAAATGGCTTCTTTCTCGCGCCATTGCAAACCCGATTAGAATACGCCCTTCGGCTGATTGGGCTCGGGAGAGTACGTCACGAAGAGCGAAAATATTGGTAGCTTTGAAATCTGGTTGATTTTTAGAAAAGAATGGGAACGACTATAAATGAAATTTGACTCCAAAAATATTTCCTGGGTTCATTTATATATGCATTGTGTATTTCAAAGAATAATTGGAGCGATAATTTTTTTTGTGTCCTCGTCTCTTATCCAACAAATCAACAATCCAAAAGCTATATAGCCTCTTGAATAATCTGCCTCAAAAATTAGAAATTTGTGATTCTATATTACTCTATATTTTAGGTATCTGTGGGCAAATATATATTTACATTGAGAACCAAGGTTCATATCATCTTGTATCCAGTTGGAAGACTACTAACCCATCAAGAATTGCTTCTCTGCATTGGTTGACATGCAAATCGTTCTTGATTTGCCAAGATCATGGAAAATTGACGCTACTATATTTGAACAAAACATCCTTGGTACCCGTATCAAAATTTATTTTACCTCCATGCTCTGAACGATGGTCAACTACAGCAACAATTTTTGAAGACTTCATTGTTGTGGGAGATCGCAGAGGACATATATATTCATATAAAATTGGAAATCCTAACCCAATTCAATCTTTAAGGAAGGTCCATAGTCACTTGGGGGTTACAAAATTGATTGTTCAAAAATACAACATTATATCTCTTGGAAGAAATGCTACAATGAAACATTTTTCAATGAGCAGTAATGGTTTGGAATTGATTTCATCCGATAAACTTCCATTCACATGGCTGTTGAATATGTTCGGAAATATATTGATTGCATTTTCTAGTAAGAACTTTATTATTTGGGATTACGACTCTAAAAGGGTACTGTTTGAAATTGCATGTGGTGGCGGACATCGATCTTGGGATTTCTGCAAGGGTGTTGATGGTTTAACTGTTATTTATGTTAAGGACAAAATAATTAATGAAATTCGGATAGATATGAGCCGCGGTATGCCTTATAATTTGATTGAAGGGTATCATTCTAAAGAAATTAACAGTATGGAAATTTTGAGAGTATTGAACATGTATATATTGATTTCTGGTGGAGAAGATACCAAGTTGAGAATAAGTTCAGTACAACAAGATGGTGTTTTATTCAAAACCCATGTTACATTGAAATCTCATTTATCTAGTATAAGGTCACTGACTATTCATAAACTTGGAAAATGTACTGAAATGGAAAAAGAAACTTATTTAGTGTTCTCCGCAGGCGGTAGAGCTCAGATTCTATGCTGGAAACTTGAATGTTTTTTTAACGAGAATACTCTAGAAGATTTAATTTGTAGCCAACAATGCTCCTATTATAATACAATTGACAGCGAAGAGTCTGAACTGAGGATTATGAATTTATGTGTGGCAGAAATCACAAAAAACATTATTCTATTCGCAGCCTGTTCGGATGGAAATATTCAGGTGTTTAACGTGGAAGAGAACAAAAATTTTGACTTGAAGTTTTGTAAAAATATATTCTATGAATTGAAATGTATCCTTCTAGTGTCCCACATGAATATTCTCGAAACGAATGTCTTAATATCTATGGCAACAGATGGTAAACTCGTATTTTGGGATGTGAGTAATGTATTTGGAGACATAAATGGACCATTTGAAAGTTTGAAAGCCCACCAATCAGGCATAAATACATTTACAATGAGAGAACTAGGAAGTAATTGTTATCTATTTTTGACAGGAGGTGACGATAATGCAATTATTTTGAACTATGTGAGATTCTACAAAAATAAGACTAATTTAGTTTTGAGAAAAATTGATACATTTATTGACACTAGTTCACATTGGGCACAAATCACTGGTAGTTTTTTGAATGGAAACTATTTTATGACGTCTTCTGTAGATCAAAGATTAGTGATTTTTGAATGGAGTATAAATGATGAAAAAATTGTTAGTGGAAGTGTATCAAAATACAACACATCTATTACAGATTTGAAAGGGCTGATATGTAATGAAAATACTGATTTTGATGTTTTTCTTTATGGAAACGGAATTGAATTTGTTAAAGTTGTTACCCGAGAATAAAATTGTACTTGAATTTTTTTTTTCATTTTAAAGTATTGAACATTTTTTATCCTAAAGGTTTTATTTGTGAAATATGTTTAGTGATGGTCAAACTAAAGTCCTCGGAATTCATGCAGTTTCAACTCCCTTGTTTTGTCATCTGAAAACCCTGCCACACCGCCATTAAAATTTAAATGACCTACTTGTTGAATAACATTTTAATTCGAGTTGTGCGCATGTAGAACTGCGGGATCAAAAGTAGAATTGGTACGGCCACACGCTCGTATTCAATAGAGATTTCTAATGGCTTTGAACACCCTAATAAAAAGAGACAAAAGTTCTTAATTTTTCCGTTCTTGTTGACCAGGGCGCGCTCTGTGATTGGTCACTATAATGGCGGGGAGTTTGAATGACAAGACAGCTACAGTTGAAAATGACATTTATACTTCCTGCCGTCATAGTGACCAATCACAGAGTACATCCCTTGGCAACAAGGATGGAAAAATCAAGAACTTTCGTCTCTTTTTATTAGGGTGTCCAAAGCCATTAGAAATCTCTATACAAAACAAAAGTTGATGCAGCCTTCAAGACAAGGATGCAAAAGGCCTCTCTATGTCTTTGGTGGTATTCCGTGTACCATAGAATTCTATTGTCCAGTTTTGTCTCTTTTTCTCCCATAAATTCAACTATAATTTGATCTCACTTTTTCCATCGGCAATAGAATTATATGGTACACAAATCCCACCCCCAGGGGCCCGATTCTCAAATGTCGATTACTTTATGTCGCATGCGACAAAATATCTCTCTTTTTAATGCTCGGTCCAGAAAAGTGATAGAAATAATTTGTCACATGCGACATAGGGTAGTCGGCATTTGAGAATAGGGTCCCAATTCAACTATAATGTCATCTCACTTTTTCTATCGACAATAGAATTCTATGATACACAGAATACCACCCCTGATGTCTTTTATTACTCTGAGGTTGGCATGTTAGCAACTCTGGAAATTCATTGACAGATGACAGGAGACAAGACCAATGAGAAAGACAAAGAAAAATGCTGAGTCACAGTCACAGAACGGTGATTAACGTGGGATTTTATTGAAGTGGAAGTGATTGTCGTGATTGAAGTGAACGACAAAAGACAGAACATATAGGAGGATAAGTTGTGATTTTATTAAAAATAAATATAGCAACAGTTTCTTTTCAAAAGCAAATATAAATTATAATAATGGTTTTGGAAAGTACTATGATATGGTAATTATTCCCATTTATCAATTTTTAAAACAATGTTTCTAACCTATTTGATTAATGACTTCACAATTTTCACGTATTCTGCCTCACAATTTTTATTTCTTTTAGTGTTGATAACAGCGATTATATGAGAAATGGAGATTTTCTTCCCAGTAGACTGCAAGCACAACAGGATGCAGTTAATTTGGTGTGCCATTCAAAAACAAGATCAAATCCAGAAAATAATGTTGGATTACTGACTTTGGCAAAGTAAACTCTTGCCATTATTTCGTTGAATAATTAATTCATGATAATGTATATATTTTCTAGGGTTGAGGTATTAGCTACGTTGACTAGTGATGTTGGCCGTATCTTGTCAAAGTTACACCAAGTTCAACCGAATGGCGAAATAAATCTGCACACTGGCATTAGAATTGCTCATGTAAACCCTAACTTCCTTTAACAAATTGGTAATATTCTGAAGTGTTTTCTATTTTAGCTAGCACTCAAACATCGTCAAGGGAAGAACCATAAAATGCGCATAGTAGTTTTTGTTGGTAGCCCTGTGGATAATGAAGAAAAAGAGTTGGTCAAGCTTGCTAAAAAACTCAAGAAAGAAAAAGTAAATGTTGATCTCATTAGTTTTGGCGAAGATGTTACTAATTCCGAGGTTCTTACTACTTTTGTGAACACTTTGAACGGAAAGGTAAGTTGTTATATTGATATTTTTACTCCATTAAACTACATCTAAATAAATTATTTTAAGGATGGCACTAGCAGTCATCTGGTAACAGTTCCTCCTGGTCCTCATCTATCAGATGCTTTGATTTCTTCTCCAATTATCCAAGGCGAAGATGGGACAGGTGGTGCAGGCCTTGGGGGATCAGGCTTTGAATTTGGAGTTGATCCTAATGAAGATCCTGAATTGGCATTGGTAAGTTGAAGCTAAGTATTGTTAAAAACCTTTGAAAAATGAATTTTCACCAGAGTATGTATGTGAGGAGTGAATACTCATTAAGGGTTTTCCTTGACTACAAAAGGTGGGAAACAGGTAAGTTTACAAGAAGAGTAATTTGTCTTAAAACTTTGGAATCTTATTCCTAAAAGTTGTAGTCGAAAAAGCCGTGTTCTGAGTTATTAGTTTACTTAATTGCGAAATAGCATCAATATTAGTTAGGCTGCAAGTTATTTTATTTATTTCCATATTATGACAGGTCGCAGACATGGCTTGAGATGCACAAATTTATGTACAGTATCATGGTTCTGAAATTTGTCATAATATTAAAAAAATAATAAAAGACGAATTTTACAGGTGAAACTTTTCAGTTGAAAATAAGGTCGTTTTTTCGGAATTTGTCAAAAAAAAGGAAAAATCTGTATTTATCTACAAAAAAATTTCAGCTTACTTAAAACATAATATGTTATATTTTCACCAAATTTCGAAAAAAAATGATTAGCGCGAGAAATAAATTAAAATCTGAAAAATCGGTTTTTCCGATTTTCTATAAAAATTTGAGGTCATGTGGAGAATTGTTAGATAGAAACGTTTTAGATATTTTTATTATCAACAACTTTGCCAATTAACTTTTTTCGATAGGAGGTCAACTTTAGTTGCAAATCGGGAAAAACCGTGAAATACCACTTTCAACCCCTAAAAGTTCACCCGTTTCACCCTTCTCCATTTTGTCGACTCCAATTAATTTTTCCCATCATTCGAACAATATTTTGCTCCTCTTCCTGTAGGTCTCATGATGTTAATTATTTTTTTTTATCTCAAAAATGCACAGCACTGGTCTAATAGGGAAGTAGACATTTGAGAATCAGATCACTGGGCCCATAACTTTTTGGAACTACTTTATATTTTAAAAATATTGAGAAACACCTGAATAAAACGTGGAAATAATTTTAGTATGAAGTAACTTTTTGAAATTGTTTGACATTGAACCATAACAACCATTTCAATGGAAAAATAAAATAAAATATGGATTATAATACAAAGTATGAAATCAACACTGGTTAACTACATTCAAAAATAACTTTGAATAGGTTATAAGTTTTAGAATTTATCAACTCGAATGTATCGTAATACTCAAGCAATAATTTGGCAACTAAATCTTACAGGCTCTGCGAGTTTCAATGGAAGAGCAACGTCAACGACAAGAGGATGACGCCCGTAGAGCTAAAGATGTTCCTGGAACAGAAACCGGTATCAAAACAGAAGCAATCAAAGAGGAACCTACTGAGGAGGCATTATTAGAAAGGGCTCTAGCAATGTCAATGGAACAAGGCGAAGAACAAACTGCTACCATTAACAGAGCTCCAGTTGATTTTGCCAACATGACTGAAGAGGAACAGATTGCATTTGCCATGCAGATGTCTATGCAAGATGCTCGTAAGTACAATTTTGAATGAGTGACTGTCAGTATTAGTCCATTAAATGAAGCTCAAAAAATTGCAAAACTTCACAATTTTTTCGTCCTTTTCGTACTTCAAATTCTATATTATGCCGATGGGCGCTGTTTATTTTTTGGGAAAGAAAATTGTCAAAACTTATAAAATAACATTTAAAGCTGTGTAAAATTTAGTTTGGATTAGTTGTTTTATGCCTTGGAACACAATTTCAAAATATTTCAACCCTTTAAAATCAACCCTTGTTAGAGCTTAATTTATAAAATAAATTATTTACCCTAAAAAATCATTAATTTATCACAGTGATTTGATTTGAGAATTCTGTTGCTTAAAATATGTACTAATTTCATTTTGCAACTTTTCAACCGTCATTAATCAACCCCTATTGTACTTGACTTAGTTTTTCCATCGATTCCTGTGGTTAAAATGTAATAAAAAATTTCCACCATCGAGATGGGGTGGCAACCACCCCCAGAATAAAAGCGCCCCTCGGCATGATATAGATTTTGATCCTTGGGCTATTCCCCACCTAGTATCAAAATTTCAAGTAAATCGATGTGGGATGAAAAAATTGCGTGCCAAAGTGCTTCATTTCCTGGACTATGTAGATGCCTCTTGTTAACAAACGGCAAATATGTTTTCATTTGTTCATATTCTATTTCTTTCACTCCAGAGGAGTCCTCAACTAGCGCTACTGCAGCTAAAGAAGAACCTATGGAAGTCGAGGCTGATGAAGATTATTCAGAAGTTATGAATGACCCAGCATTCTTACAGAGCGTTCTTGAAAATCTGCCTGGTGTCGATCCCCAATCGGAAGCAATTCGTCAAGCTGTGGGTAGCCTGAAAGATAATAAGAAGAAAGAAGATAAACCTGATGATAAACATAAAAATTAGAATTTGTTTTAATTTTTCCCTATAAAATAATTTCTTTCTATCCGTCGTATCTGTGAAGTTTGAGGCATATAAACATGAAATGATATTTATGTATATTTTGAATTTGGGTTACTTCTTTTCATAAATTTATGGCAGAATTGTGTTTTGTTATAAGAAGAGACAAACTATTATAATCATATCAAAGACGCCAAAAAAACAATGCATACAGAATACCTAACCTAACATTTTCTTCTTCTTCAACTACATCCATATGCATGAATTGGACACAATGGATGTTTACTATTGGACGTCCAGTGGATATTTACTATTGGACGTCCTATGGATGTTTACTATTGGATGTCTAATGGATGTACAATTGGATATCCCTTGAACGTCCATGACATGAACATACAATGGACGTACATCCAATGGGAGTGGGGTTACTTTTTGGACGCACCGTATAACTTTTTTGATTTACAAAGAGGAATATGGCACTATGTCCTCAACCAATTGTATGGCATGTTGTTAAATGGACACCAAGTCCATTTTTACTCAGAGGAATACAGCACTTTGTGGACTTAAACAGCTGTCCTGAAGAATTAGGAAAATGGACATAGTGCCCTTTTTACCTCTAGAGATACAGATATATCAATACAAAAGATAAATGAAATTTACAAAATACTGAAATAAAACCAAATCAATGAAGTATTCTGAACTTTTATTTAAATATCACACTGTTATATTAAATTCACTATATGTTAAAATGAATAATTTGAAGACGAATCCCCTGTTCTTTCAAACTAATAAATTACCTACCTAAAATAATAAAATCCTATAACTACAGGGAATTACAAAATCATAAAATCACAAAAATTCAACATGCCATTCCAATAAGTACTTTTTTTTCGATAGCCATGATGATAAAATAGATAATATAGTGGTAAAATTATATGAGGCTTTGTAGAATTTTGTTGTGTGTTTGTGGCGGTCAATACCAAAATGGGGGGCAATTAATGACAGAAACAATTTTTTATTTCCCGAGAAATTTTTATAAATAATCGAACAAAATTTGAATATTCAACTATTTCCCTCTTTCAGATCCTAAAACTATGGAAAGTTATCTACAGTATAGAGCCAAACAAAAAGAATATTTGGGGGATGTTTAAAATTTCAATATCTAGTCACTAAACGAAAGAAATAGAAATATCATATAAAATAACCGATATGCATCCTCATGATCCAATGATAATTCCTATTCCCATAATATCATTTTGGACCCTAAACAAGTATCTGTACCTACATATCAATGAGTAAAATAATACCTTACACGTTCAACACAGAAATAATTAAGAAGTGTTTACGCACTTGATAGCTAGAGTATTAATTTACTTAGGTACTTTAGATAATGTAACATAGACAAATATTTCTCAACATAAAATCAGAAATAGATGGTATTTGGAATCACGTCCCAATTTTGGAAGTTTCAAGTAACGCACCCACTACCTTGAATGTTCACTTTTTTCTTCAGACCCAGAATATACTAAAATTACGAATACTGCTCAGAAGTCACATGAAGTCCATATTGATCAATCCTAAAAATCTGATCTAGAAGATGCTTTAAAAAAGAAATCGGGCTTCACATAAGTACATTTTCAGACCGTTCCTGAACATTCCGAGGTACAGAAAGGACTTTTTGGGGCTGGTAACCAAGTCATTCTAGAAGTGAGTTTACCTCCACGCTTGGCGGAATTCTCACAACCAGAAAGTCTTACTGTGGGGACCATCCAGGAATCCAAAACAACTATCAGTATATTTTCAAGTGGTCTAAAAGGAGTTGGGTAAGTTTCATTCATTATGGCAGTAATCTCGGATTGAATCTTCCTATGTGCAGAATTAGACCAGTTGGATTGTGCCTTACGAAATAAAGGAAAGGCCTGTCGAATCTCAGTCTTGGTGCATCTGGAACTCTTGCTTGTCTCGGTCTTGCAGGTAAAGGTAGATCCAGAAAACGAGGGGTGTATAGCGGGTCGATGAAGTCCCTTTGACGATTGCTCGAGTCTAATGTCTGTTCACCTTCCAAAAAAGTGTCTTCGTCATCATCCAAAGTCAAGAACCTGAAAGATGAAAAATCGATGTTGAGCAAGAACGAATCTGTAGGATTGGAAATGGTTACGATTGACCTTTGTTTTGAACAGAATCAGTTCAATTTTAATAACGTATCTAGAAGAAAGAGATTTTTTTTTATTATCGTTAGACTGCCTGACTTTTCGTTGCAAGTAAATCCTGGTTGTAACCCAAGAGACTGGAAATTAATTCCAATAATCATATTGTGAAATGAAATTATGTGGCATATTTCAATTATTATGGGTATGAGAATATGACAGAGAACTGGTTCGAGTGAAATGGCAAAGGGATATAAAACAGTTTCCAAAATGTAATTGCCAATTGCTATAAGGGGTTCTTGTTCTATTCCAAACATTATTATCATTATGATTATGAAATTCTTGTAGTGTCATCGGTCTTTGCTATGTGCGCGAAATTTCAGATTATTCGGATGATTAGAATTGGGTGAAAAGTGAATTTAAAAATTCTTATTATCATTATTATTAATATTATGAAATTCTTGTATTGTCGTCGGTGCTTGATATGTGTGCCAAATTCAAGATTAGGTATTCGAAAGATTGGAAGTGGGTTAAAATTGACCAAGTTCTTTTGAGCTCTTGAACGCTCAGGGGTGGGATTCTGTGCACCTTGGAATTCTATTGTCGACAGTTTTGTCTCTTTCTCTCCCATTAATTCAACCATAATGACATCTCACTTTTTCTATCGACAATAGAATTCTATGGTTCACAGAATCTCACCCCAGGATTGTTAAATTAAATTAAAAAAAATATGAGGATATAGGTCGAAAGCACCCACGCTTTTTTACATTTAAGTAATTACACATTGTCAATTATTTTTTACTTTTTAGTCCATGTTGGAAGTAAAGCGTGTTCTTTAGTTTTTTAAACTATAATTTTTTTTATTATTATCAGTATCACATCAATATATAAAATTCTTGAATTGTCATCAGTCTTTGATATGTGTGCCAAATTTCAGATTACTCGGACGACTGGAAGTGGGTAAAATCACGTTCAAAGATACCGTTATGTACATAGATAGATAGATAATAGACAGGTGAAGCTAATAAAAGAGCGTTAATTAATTAAAAAAGCGTAAAACATCGGTCGGCAAATACTATCGTTACTTTATCGACAATATAGGTTCTTCGTACTGCTTTCTCATACAGAGCTGTGATATAAGCTTGTGAAAACACAAATGAATGAAAGGAAAATGTGAATAATATAAACTTGGAGCTTCACAAAATTCCATAAAAGAAATCGCAAAACTTAACGTTATTCAACGTAAACAAAACTCAAGCATCTCTTCTTCGCAGAAAAGTTTCATAGTACCCAGTTTCTTAAAAAAAAAGCGAAAATAAGGACCATTACCATAGTTGCCAATCATGTATCATTCTGAAATGATCATTCACTGGACCTTTAGAATATTTAAAATAGTTCAGCTCGACGGATACATCTCGCAAGTGAACTCGCTATTTTTTACAAGCACAGGTAGAAAATGTGAAAAGTGTATCCCTTCCATGAATATTTTTGTTAATTGTTCGTAATTAAGATCAACCCTTTTGTCGTGGGGGATTGGCCAAATATTTCTTTTTAAGGACACGTTCTTCAACCGAACGGCAAGGATTCAGAACTTAATGGCAAGGTCATAATCTCCGAAAATTCGAAAATGATTGTAATACCTCTGGTTATTGGTTAATGTTATTGAAACTGATATCGACTTGGAAGTTACATCCATATTCATAAGCTTTCTCACCTTCTTTCTCTAGTTGCTACTGCCGGATATATTTCGGAATGATGTTTATCTCCTGCTCCTACGTCTCCACAAGTTGAAAAGCTATTGATTTGCAGCAAATCGGCCAGGTACAATTCATGTGGATTGCCATTCATTCCACTAAGATCAGCCTTTTGTTTATCGAATAATCGGGCCATTCCCATTTTTTTCAGAGCAGATGTTGCATTTATCACAGATCGGTGTCCGATCCTAGGTATTTGAACTTCCAATCCTTCTCTTGGTACAAGCGATCTGAGAAGTCTCGACCAAGCGCCTAAAAAAAAAATAAAAAATACGTCACGAGTGTCGTAACTTCATGCAAGTGTTGGGTATCAGGTACATTTTTAATGTATTGATAAACTATAATTTTTTTATTTCTTCGTTCAATTTTAAGTAAAAAATGTGCACCGTTTGAAATCAAAAAATCAATCGTTCTCAAGATAATTGCGCTTTTATGAATATATACTAATAATGGAAAAATTGTTCTGCTGAAGTGAATTTTACAATCCAAATTACTGCTTCAAATTGGAACTGGAAATTCTACAAAAAAAAAAAAAAAATCAAAAGCAATTTCACATGCACCCTGCAACCCATCGCTACTCGAGGGTCTGGCCGTCTGGCGATTGGTTTTATGATGGAGTATGACACGATCTACCAACGATGTAAAATCCAGTCTATGACGTAGGTATTCAAAAGTGACAGTACCTCCCGGGCGATTTGTAAATATTTTCACTCATTTTGGATTAAAAAAAACACTCACAATAATGAAAATTTATGGAAAATTATCTAGTTGTCATGTTCGTGAGAACTATGTACATATTTCTCCACGATCATCGCAGAATTTGCTAATTACTCATATCAAGTTTGATAACAAAATGCTAAAATTTTCTCTCTTGAGATTGCAGAAATATTCTACACCACCTATGTCTCTTATCAATTTGAATGCATTTAATTCTCTCTTTAAAGATAGAACAATATTCTCACACTGGTGTAGCAATAATAACATAAGCCTATACAATGTCATCGAAGATCGTATATATATAGACGTTTTAGAGTTTTATTTATTCAGAATTGAAATATAAAAATAGACCACTTAAAAGGTAACGATGATTATTTTCAGTTGATTTTTTTATTATAACGAGAAAGAGCTTTCAATATACCACTTATTTAGTACGGTAGAGATAATGATCATCATGAGGCAGATCTACTCGGATTGCCAAAAGAAAGCTATTGTAATATCTGTCCTGAAACCTGGTGAGGATGGCCATAAACTTAAAAGTTACAGGTCCATCTCGCTGTTGAGCGTCTTGTCAAAATAGTGGATACCCGTGGAGAAGGCTGTTAAACCTTGATGACAGGGCCGTAACGAGGGCGGGGAAAGGGAGGCTTTGGCCGCGGACGCTAGCCCGCAGGGGGCGCCACAATGACTTTTGGCTAGCCCGCAAGGGGCTCCACAATGACTTTCGGCTAGCCCGCAGGAGGCGCCAAAATGACTTTTGATCTGAATAATATTAGCATGAGGTTTTACTATTGTTAGGGGGCGCAAACCTACATATTCGCCACGGGCGCCATCCACCTAGTTACGGCTCTGCTTGAGGGGTTGCTTAAAATATGATCCTGATGAGCATTTCGGCATACGAGCAGGTCACAAATACGACCTCCCAGGTGGTCAGAATTGTTCACGGGGTGAAACCTTTCTTCACGGTCATGGTTCTGCTGGATATGAAGAAAAGCTTTGACACCGTCTGCGTCATAAATGGTGTAAGGCTGATACACTCCTACCAAGTTGGGCCGACTTTTGAAAAAATAATACATAAAATACACTCAATAAAGTTTTCATCACTTTAGTTTGAATCATTGACCTTGTGACTATCAGCCCAATACTCTCTTAACTGCGCTACTATCGCTTTCATACTAATGATCGTGACTTGCTGTATTGATGAACGCTTCCAGGCAACCTACACTGCGTTATCACTCGGTGGAATGAAAATCCAAATAAAATCATGGATCATCGCTAGTTTCTAAGTGGTACATTTTCACATTTCATTCCTGAATCACTCGATGAATTATTCAAAATGATTAAGGTACTTTAAAACACTAAAAACTATATCAACGATCTTCTATGACAGTCAAGGATAACGTTATCATTGCCACAACAGTGCGAGAATATGTTTCTATCTCTAGAGAGATAATGAAATAAATTGCACTGGGAAAAGGTGATGAAGACTATTTTTTCAATCTCAAGAAAGAGGATGCCAGTAATTTGTTACCAAATTTGATTTTAGAATTGGTGAATTCTGCGACGATAGTGGAGAAAATACTATACCGAAATTGTTATCAACCAAACAGCACAGTTCCATCCCATGTGAGAAAACTGAAGTTACAGGACGTCAATCCCGAAATTCAAATTAATTTTACCCAATCTCAGTTATCACAATTATTTACTTAGGTACCTTTTCTGAAAGAACTCTCAACCAGACTCTTCTCAAGTCTCGCCAAGCCATCTCCAAGAACTGGCATTCCTTGCTGTCCGGATATAACAAAGATGGTGCTAGTTATCTGATCTTTGGATCCTATAGAGACAGCGGTGGCATCCAAACTAGGCTCGTATCCGGCTAAAAATCCTGACTTGTAGACTACTGCGGGAATTGGAACCAGTCTTCTTTGTCTGATTGAAGGTAACACCACGAAATGTAGCTCACCATCTCGACCTTCTGTTGAAACTTTGGCACAATCGGTCTGTTGAAACGAAATATTCTTCACTAGAGAAATGGTATAATGAATATTATTTCGAAAAGGGGAACATTCTCCATGAAAATTGAAAAATGAAAACTGTGATTTATTTGTAATATCTAACGGAAAACAACTTCTCCCCCGGCTAAAGCCACGCTGGACATTGAACTACATCTGATAGATATTGTGAAAAGACTCTAACTGAAAAGAAAAAATTTAAAAGTGTAAATTCGCATTTTCATTCAGATGATTGATTTTTTCAGTTTTCTCTAGTTTTCTTTGAAAATTCATGAAATAAGATAGAGAGAATGTCATTAAAAAATATCACTCACAGAAATCGTTCATTTCATTGAAGCAAGCAAGGTTCGCTTCTCTTGCATTTAATCGCTAATACATTTTTGTTGACGAAAATCTATTTCGCTTTGCCAAGCTCATCAGGGAGATTGATAGAATTGGAAAGCAGGCTCTTCAGAAGCAATTATACATCAAGGATGCACATCAAGGGTTGAATATGGAGACAAGGAGACTGAGTCAGGCTGCTAACCTCTTTCATAGAATTATTTTTAATAAGAACTGGATATTTCCGAAGATGCTTCAGTTATCAAATATGCCTTGTTTATAATAATATACCCCATGGTCTGAAACTATCAGGTTTTCAGCAAGTTAAATCGAATCTGCATTCTTTACTGCTTGACTCACATCAATAATTCAATTATTTCAGCATTGCTTTCAGGCTTCCTATCCTTGAAAATTTCTTGAAAATGCTTCCTATTTTATCAGAAACATAAACATATTGAATCCTAAAGGTATTTTTTAGGGTTAAGTGGTAGAGCAATTTAGTGGACGGATTCATCCAGAAACTAAACTGAACTTCGCCCTTTACTTTTGGAATATCTTATTGTAATCCAACATTATATAATATTGCTATTCAAAGGTAATAAAGACGTTTATTATTATTAAATGATGGAAATATTTCTTCTGCGGTAATACTTTGAAAGTTATTTTTGACATAGACCTGTCATGGGCATTGCATTTTAATTTTTGCACGAAAATATGAATAAGATATTCATGAAATCTGTTGTGGAATCACCTGCGGCTGAAAGACAAACTTTAGTCGCGATTTTCCATCGTTCAAGATAACCTCTTGGGAGGTATTCATGTTGAAAAGGGGAACATTCTCCATGAAAATTGAAAAATAAAAAATTTGATTTATCTTAAATATCTAACAGAAAACAGCTTCTTCGCCGGCTAAAGCCACGCTGGACATTGAACTACATCTGATGATATTGTGAACGATTTCTGTGAGTTACACGAGATACTAACAATTTTTTTTCTAAAAGCGTAAAAAATAGGTAGTATAAAATTTCGTCACAATTTGAAAAGTGTTGAAAAGCCTTATTTAGTTATTGTTGAACATTCAGAAATGAATCATTTCTCGGATTTTCGCTTGATTGAGGACAGTATATACATTAAGAAATAAATGATTCTTGAATTGTTGATTGAGGACCATATAGGTTAGAATATGAAAATCCCATATAGTTTATATACAGTGTGCGAAATAGGTATTTAGCACGGTGTCATGGTAACGAAGGAAAATGAAAAAAGTGTCACTTCGCATATTGTTGTCAATTCGCGAACCTTGTCATTTTTGACGTTTGTAGCTTTGTAGCTTGGTACCACACTTTCCATGCAACAAGAGAACTCATCCTTTCAGGGTACGTTCAGAGAGGTAAGCGGAACGCAGAGTAACTTTACCGACCATCCATATACTGCTAAGAATTTTTTATCAATTCGGGTATTGACAATTGCTTTCGCCCTGGTCTAATATCATAGACTTACTCTGGAAAGCATATATTTTTTTGCCACCTTTAACACCTCATAACTCACTTATTTGAGCGGATATGTTTATAGGTACTTTCAGCCCTTAAAATGAAGTGAGGATTTTACTATCGAAGTTTCTCCCCTTTATTCTGGGTAGTAAATGTGGTGAAGAAAAAAACGCATTTTCTGTTTTCTATCGTCCAGAAACCCATTTCAGAGACAATTCATTTCATAGCTACATTCTAATGTACTTACCTGAAAAATATTAACACTGATTCCTGCCAATGGCGAATGAGCGATGATGGAAGCGTCTTTGAGGAACTCCCTGATTTTTCCTTTGGTATTCTTCTTCACTTGCAGATTGGTCCTCCTCCGGATGACATCACCTATTTCGTTGAAGTTGATATCCTCGACGAATCCATCATAAAATGCCCTAGCTCGCTCCTTGTAAAATGGTAACAATTTTCCCTTCAACTTATCGCCAAAAAGTTCCCTGATGACGGCCGAAGAAACGACCCCGGAGTCGGGTTCTTCCGGTTTGATAGATTCGCTGACATTTTTGAATATCAAATGAGGATTGAAAGTCACCATATCGTCAAGTTTCAATATCTCGTTCATTTCTCCCGAAGTGGAACCTCTGGCACCCAGGAATATCATGGAAAGTAGTGATATGGCTCCAAATGGCGATACGAAAACACTCCTTGCGGAACTCACTTCACTGGTTACAGTCTTCCAAAATCCAAAGGCGAGTTCGTTGCAGAGCTGCGTGAACTGGTATATCTCCATGTCCAAAGAGGTTGTACTATCTTCCAGTCCGAATCCTTGCATAGGTTTCGCCTTTAGATCTACAGGTGTTGGTGGTGCAATAAAATCTGGGTAATTTTGTTGCGGGGTTTGAACTTTTTGAGAGGGTGGCACACTAGGGTGAGGTGTTATCGTTGAAACGAGGGTCCAATCGCCATCGTCTCCTGAGTTGTCTGTCTCATTACTTTTTTTCTTGGATTCTTCGATGTAGCTACTTTCGTTAGCCGGTGGATAACTACTTTCGTGTGCTGGACGATCTTGAAAGGTTATATTGTCATTAGTTTCATTTTTAGTTTGTACAATAATTGTATTTTGTTCTGATATATTAGGTGTGGTGTCTTTTGATTGCATATTAGCAATCGTTGTTTGGTAACTATTTTCAGGTGAAGAACTTATCCCGTTGATCTCATTCACATGGGAGATACTATTATTTTGAATATTGCTTTCACTATTTACCAAATTTTTCTCTGTGGTGTTAGTATGAATACTCTGTTTTTCAGTGGCCTGAACACTTTCGTGTAAAGAAATGTTTTGCATGGTATCTACCAAACTACTTTTTGTGGTGTTAGTATTAATAGTCTGTTTTTCAGTGACAATATCACTTTCAATTGAAGAAATGTTTTGAACGATCACTTTTTCGTTTCCGTTTGTTTCCACTCCGTTCATATTCACTTTGGATGCATTTTGATTTCCCCCAAACTTACTACTGATGGTGTAGTTTCGCTGAGGCTCATCCAATTTTATAATATTTTTAACAGTTGTGTCATCATGTGTTTTCGTTTTCTCACTCGTGTTATCAGTTTTATTTTCGCTGATCAATATTTCTATAGATGGATGCTTCGTCGTTTCAGTTGATGAGTATGAGCTTGCAGTATGGTCAAGCTCTGTTGTTGTTGTTCCAGATTGCACACTTGTCGATGCCATATACAGGTTTGTAGTATGTATAATTTCTGCTGTTTCAGAATTTACGCTAGTCGATACCATATACGGGATTGTAGTAGGTACAAGCTCTGTTGCTTCGGAATTTACACTGGTTGACATCATATAAGGGCTTGAAGTGTTTTCTATTTGTCCTTTCGAGGAAAATTCTGTGATTTCACTTGTCGGATGAAGTTTTGAAGTATTTTCTTGTAGAGGAAAATTTTCCATGGTAGTATTAACAATTTCAGTTGTTATCATCTCGATGGTATCTGTCACTACTTCAGTTGTAGTTTCAGATCCCTTTTCAGTTTTGGTATTCTTAATGGGAACATTATCACTATGAACTTTTTGAAGTGAATTATTTTTGTTTTCTTCCGAATTCAATATTGTGATGTTCAGTAAAATGGGCCCATTATGAAGTCCTACTTTGCTTTTGGTTATTTCGATAGCTTCCTTTGTTTGGTTTTCTTCAACTTTGTTGCTTTTTTGAAGGTGAGTAGTAGTATCTAAATCCGCTCCCAGAGTGGATTCAGTACTACCGAAAACCATGGGATTTATTTCGGCAGACATTGAAGTGGTACTAATAGCTGAGTGTTTACCACCATCCAAAGAATTATTCATTGAAACTAGGGTGTTTTCAATTTCTGGCATGATCGAGCTTGTCAGTTTGGTCATATTTTCTATATTTTGCATTGTTTGTGTATCATTCATACCAGATACTAGACCCCCGACATCGTAAAGCGTTTGAGAAAGCAGCTCTTGTAAACTTCCTATAAAAGTTGGATCAGTTGTTGAAGGTTCATTAACGGCATTTGATACAGTATTTGTAGTTAACATTTCTGTGGTTGTTCCAGATTTATCAAAAATTTGGCCAACGACCTCAGTTCTTGTTTCGAAAGTCTTTGTAGAGTGATCAAATCGAATGGGTGCCTCAGAGGTGGATGACTCATTGGAATCTAGATTAGTTTGCGAAAGTTGAAGAGGTGTTGTGAACATTTCTTGGTTATATTGCTCTGTTGTTTGCGGTTTATTACTTTCAGTATCAAATTTCATAAATATAGTTGTTGGCAAAAGGATATCTCCGGGTGTGATTGTTTTTGGCTCTTCTGAAGATGGCAATTGAGTTCCGCTCGAACTAGATGCAACCATATGTGGCGTTGTTGAGGCTGAAGGAACCCTTTCTTGATTACTATTGAAAAAATCAGGCCTCCAGGTTGAAAGTTGCATAGGTCGCACTTCTTTATTTTCCGGAGTTGTTGATAAATTAGGAGTCCATGTCGAGAATTGGGTGATTTCTGGTAATTCGGTATTTGATTCAGTTGAAGATGAAGTTTGCCAATCGTTACCATTAGCTTCGGTTTCCGTTTTTTTCGTAGATTCGGTCGTTTGGATAACAAACATGCTCGATGATGCTGCCAAACTCGAGGATTCTTCTCGAATTTCTGTTACTTCTGGATACTCTGTCATTTGCATTGAAATTTGCTTGTACGGGGTGGTTGATAATAAAGTTGGAATATTCACATCGATGCTAACGGTAGGCGACATTTTATTTCCATTCATAATTTCGCTCGAAGACTGTCTCATAACAGAGCTTGTAGTGAGCATATTATTATCTTGCATTTCCTCTTTTGTAAACATTGGAGTGACTGTTGAACCTGATTGTGTCGTTACGTTATCATCAAATTTCAAAGTGGAAGCTATTGGTTTCATAGTGTTGTGAACGATATCTTGTGTGTCTATCGTAATCGTATCGGGAGTAACACGCACAATTGGTTTCTCCGGGGTAATGTCTGCTCCGGAGTTTCCAAAAACAGCTGGCAGTATCATGCTCCATGAGTCTGAAACATCCGGAGTATCGAATATAGGATTAGTACCCAGTTTGTTTTTGTGCAGCTCCATTTCTCCTTTTAAAACATCCTGAACGTTACTGAGTACATCTTTCACCTTTTTTTCTGGGATATAACTATCGGAAATCATCGAATCGAATTCTAGCCCGTCGCTATCTCCGGTTGCTATGATCGTTTTGATTTCTTCCAAAGACATCAGTCGTCTCACTAAATTGCCGTTATCGTCAAAAGTATAGAATTCGTATCGATCAGGATTCAGAAGGTTGATTGGGCTCGCCAATTCCGAATGAGCTGGCGGTTTTCCTACTGGTCTTCCTATTGAATCAGTGTATACGGTTTTGGATCCATTTCCATTGTCCATGATCACCGATACGGAGGTCACAACACTGAAATATGAAAAAAAAGTCAGATCAGAGTGAATAGTGGATTCTGTAATTCACACTTCCGATCGCAACTATAGAATAGGTATATTTGTTGAGTTATATCTGTTAGATTTATTGATGTAACATGTTATTCTCAACCATACGCCACTGTGGAGCATAAAAACAACCGCTGATTGGGAAGTTTTTTTTGGTCATTTTCTCTCAGAAAAAATTATGAAACATTCAAGGATGCCATAAGATTGTACAGGGTGGCCACTCAATGCGATACTGAGGAATTTTAGTCGAGTTCAGCTCTGCGTTTCGTATGAATGCTGGTAGCTGAAAAAGCTGGTTGATATAATCTTTTGTGTGTACGTGAGTATTCTGTAAGATTTTGGTGGAAATGAGTACGTAGATTTCGAATTAGATATTATCATTCAAGTTTAAAGTAACATATTTGCAGTCGGAGTATATGAACGGTAACTTGAAACTATTCAAGACCATTTCGAGTTGTATCAAGTTCAGATCTACATGAGCTAAGGTTAAAAAAAATAGTAATAATCGGCAAAATCCGTGAAAATAGTGAAAACCTTCGGCCCGTCCAATAATTTTCGTACCATGTCCTGCATGTATGTAAATTTTCCATCCAAATTCTATAGCTGAAGAGTTGGTTATGACCGGTTTTGGCTTTTAGTCTGTAATCAAGTAGGTAACTGATATTCTACAAAATAAAGAAAGCATCAATTGAACAAGTTTTTCGAAAATTCTTAATATAAAAGTAAACTTGAAAATCAGTTCAAACTATACGAATCAAATCGCACTGCATGTTGGTGATTCATATGAAACCTTTATGTAGATTATTATTGAATAACCTGACTAGACTTCTTCGCCAATTAGTATAAATCAATAAGAGTGGGCACTGGAACGAAGAGAATGACCCATTGAAATATGAATTATGGTTCGTGGGTATTGTGTTAGTCAGTAACTTTCTTGCAACTATTTATAGAACTGATCAGAAATGAGGTGAAACAACTTGACACAAATTATTAGCTGGTGAATTCGTACATTGACATAACATTTTTGAATTAATAGTATTGTTAGCTTTGCCAACTTGGATGGCACAAAGACACTACAGCCTCAGAAAACACTTTAATAAATATAAGAATACAGTGAAATCAAAAACAGACACTCGGCCACGATCTAAGTGAAATTGAACATTCGTTGTAAAGTCTCTTCCTAAGCAACCAAAACTGTTATATCAGTATTAGTATATTCAATCATGGCAAGGGGATTATTACTCAATAAGTATTGTTTTTTTTTTCAACATTCCAAGGACAATGATATGTTCTTATTATTTCGTAGTATTTCATCCCCAAATTAGGCTATTCAGGTGGTTCTCGGAGTTTCCATAGTAACTGTACATACAGGGTGTTTCATCATTGAATGCTGATTATAAAGGGCGATAATCCTTGGCTGAAATCTACAGATGTACATCAGACCACAACTGTTTTATTTCTGTGATACAGGTTGTTTAAATTTAACAAAAATGATAATGATGAGTACACTACTGTGATATTTTTTGAATTAAATATTATATTTATAATTGTAATCTTATTTTTCAAGATCAAATTTCCAAAAAAATTAATAGAGATTTTTGCAGAAAAAATCTTACTACACCAATGGATTCGTGACATTTTCAAATGGTCCACATGTGAATTACGTTGAAATAGGTAAATCATTAAAAAAGTTAGAGGGGTATGAAATTTGAAAAATATGCCGTTTAAACAACCCACCACTTCAATTTTAAAACTTTTATCAGAACTCTGACTACACCACTGGATTCAGCCCAAGTAACAATTTCAAGACAGTTTTTATTTATTTAGGTTTTAAAAATGCTTTCATTCGAAATTTTATTGTGTAGTTTTAAAGCGATCTTGAATTTCGGAATAAGAGCGTTAATGTTACTTGGGAGGGAGTCTCGAAATATCACTGACCATAATTTCATAGAAAGCTGTTAATAAATAAAAGAATAAAATATTATGAGGTAAAATGATATTTTCTTGAAATTCCATTAACATATTTTTCAAATTTTATTATCTTATGATTTTCTTATTTATGAAGAGATGTCGATGAAATTTTGACCAGTGATATATCGAGACCTCCTGAATAGAGTAGTGTATCCCGAATTTTTGGAAAAGTTATGAAATTGAATTGGTGGGTTAATTAAAAAGCATATTTTTCAAATTTCATTCGCTTATAACTTTTTTATTGGTTGACGCATTTCAACGTTATTTACATTTGATCCATTTGAAAATGTTGCAAATTCAGTGGTGTATTCAGATTTTTTCTAAAAAAATCGCTAGTAATTTTTTTAAATTTTTTACCTTGAAAAATCAAATTAGTTGGCCTTGGAAATGGAGATTTATTCATGAAATTTGGTGTCCTAGGAGACTTTTTGAATGTCTACCTAACGAAAAAAAAAACCATTCCAGTCGGTTGAAAAATGTAAGTTTTATAAGGGTGCTTGCATCTTAGGGAATATGTTTATTGGAAGTTGTATGAGATAAGAGAGTAATTATTGGACTGTATATATATTTCTCAGAAATACTTTCTCAGAGTGTTTTTTCGTTGGCGGCCGCCACTACTCACGTAATTCTGTTGTTTATAGTAGGTACTACACACGCACAAATAATATGCATTGAATAACAAATGTTAAAGTAATGGAGTTTGGAATGATCACTAGCGAGAGAGTGTTCTTTTCTTGGAACGGGGGTTCGATCTCTGTCTTTTTCGATGTTACCTCTCACACCTTTTTTCCTGGTCGCCGAGGCAATTTTTGCAGTAAGGATAGCAGCTTGTTTCTGAGCATATCGCGCAATAGTATCATATATGCGTAGAAAATGAATATGTTTATGCATAAAGAGACGATAATGATTATTTATGAAATAAAGCAGTTGAGTCGTCATCCTTAAACAGAACTTATACCTTAAAATGAAGTGAGGATTCTACTATCGGAGTTTGACCCCTTTATTCTGGAACACCCTGTATATATATATATATATATATATATATATATGGATAGGAAGAAGGGAGGATTCTACTATCGGAGTTTGTTCCCTTTATTCTGGAACACCCTGTATATATATGGATAGGAAGACGGCCGACCGGATACGGATCCAACAAACAACTTTTTTCCCTATAATCCAACTCAATCTTCATACCTTCGTAGATATCGACATTTCTAGTGTCATGGGCCAACAATATAAAATAAATTACATATAGTTAAGTGCATTTTCATAAAAGTATATCAACGACGAGACGAATTGCTGTTCGGAAAGTGGAAGAAGGTTTAAAAAGTATCTTGATTTTTAAGTCCTGCAAAATGCATACATTCCTGAAGGAGAACTTTGTATATTGGCGGTAACAATGTATTAAAAAACCGGCACAAAGCGTGATCAACAATAATAATTCATGAAGTCTTTCCCACGATTATCTTCATTACTCAACGCAGAAACATGAAATTTTCATCAATAGAGCTAATCAAAACTAGCATCTTAGTGCTAGTTTTGATGATGACATCTCGTAATTATCTGAAAGAGGTGCACGTTGAGGGGTTGAGGTTGAATACCGAAGACGTGAAAACCGAGACAGAATACATCACTAGTCGCTGAAGTAGGTGAAGAGGTATTATAAAAGTTGACAATTGCAATGTAATATGTTCCTGGTACTCGTGCACCGATGAATATTGAAATCAGAAGCAAAGGTGTATACAATAATCTGTATCAGAAAGTATATTCTCATTTTATTATAGTTAGTGCGAATAAAGTGGTTTATGTCAGTTACAGAAAAAAAAAATGTAAATACGATCAGAAAGCATTGAATGTCTTGATAAGTTTCATCAATGCCTCTTTCTGATGTATGAACTCCGGCAACCCTATTGTCCTATCTCGCAATACTGCAATCTCAATATGGATCCGAATAATAACTTTTTATTGTGTAAAAATTGAACGTTCCCTGCGCATTCGTTGAAGGTGTTTTCTCAATAAGTGGGGGAGAATGTTGTAACCCTCTAATTGGAATAAGTCGTTGTCTTCGTACTATTTTGTATGGGAAATTACAAGTGCCGTCTCTGAATGAAAAAAGTAAAGTCCTGTTTTTGTCAAAATCAATCTTCAAGTACAAGCACCATGCGAGAACATTCTTATTCATCATCACTTTGTACTTTGTCCTGGATAGTATATTCCCTCATATAATTTCAAAAAGTAAGGTCTTATGAATTTTCGGTATATGCCGAAGTATCAAAGAGATATGTTTCAGCGGACATCTGATATCTATGAGAAAAATTTTGATTTGGGTCGGATTTTTACCCATCTATTTTTTCAAAGAAATTAATTAGCAATTTCAATTGATCACTCACCTTGATCCCAAAATCTTCCTGGATTGATCACCATCTGTGTTTTCACCGAAATCATCTCCTGATGTGGCCAGTGATAATTTAGCCACCAATAGTACTATCATCCACATTGTGGTAATAGAATTCTGTAATACAAAAAAAATATATATATATATACCCATCGTGAAATCTATGGGAAGTTAAAAAATCTAGATTTTTGTATAAACCATTGAACTAACAAGTAAAAAATAATATATAGTCAGTGTCATCTCTTGAAAGCTTGGGCTTATTTCAAGTGTAATGACAATTCACACTTGTTCTTCGGCAAGCGGGTAACATTATAATAATAATAATGATATAATAAAATTTTCTAATAAAAAGGTTTTGAACATGATACTTTCGTATACCGGGTGACCACGAGGTGAGGTACACCCTCTAATTTTTGTATATTTTAAAAAATACAGGTTTCAAACTTGGTATGTGGCTATAGAACTTGAATACGCATATTTTGATACCTCTAATGAAAATTTAGCGCTTTTGGTTTAACCAGAAGTGACCAAACTTTTTTTTCAAATGACACCCAGTACAATTTTTACAACAATCCGGAAGAATTTGTGAAATGGCGTAGACACAGTTGACCCTTCATTCGAACTAAGTTGGCAACGAAAATCAAACTTGAATCATCACAACTGAAAAATGGCGTCAGCAGGTACCAGAGGAAGTTTCGAGAAAAATACAGTTGGAAATCGAGGTTCTCATGTAATTGCAGCACCTATATTTTCCAACAATTATCAAAAATTTCATGAAAACGAAATAGTAACTATAAATTAGGGAATTACACAGTAATAAAAAATGACGTTTTATTTGTAACAAATGATCTTATCTGTATATATAATATATACGATGCATGTAAAATCACACCACGAACACAATTCACTTCAAAACTATTCCAAACTGAGATAGATTTAAACGCCATATTTTCGCGGGCTGACGTCATCAGTATTGTACCCCCTACTCTTTAGTATTATTGTTCCACAAACGTTTGTCCCTGGGTCCTCTGAGAATGTTTTCTATTTCTGCACGAGAGAGTTTGAATCACAGTGTACATACCCGATTAAACTTCTTTCGAAACTATTCAGTTGAATTTAATGAGAAGGTACACTTTGTTTTGATACCAGACTTGCAATATATGGAGAGGCCTATTTTTGGACATTGATTTCCGAAGCTATGATCAATAATCATAAAAAAAGGATCCATCATAAATCTTCTACTTTTTCGAAACCGTATCTAGTACGATATAAATTTGACATCAAACAAAACATTCAAAATCTAACTTAATAGAGATGTAAACAAAGTACCATTATTCATTGTTGAATTTGTTGGATACCATTTCGGCCTTGCGTTTGATACATATCACAATTTGATAAAAATCATAAAGTGAGAGCTGTCATGGAAGAAGCTTTTAGTTTTGAGAAAGTCTACCAGTTGTTGTTGACTCAACAATGGTTTTCGAATATTATAGAACAAATACAGATTTTAGCGGAGCTGAAGTGAAGAATGTGAAGGCAAGCAGGTATGAGTATATAATATTTCTGTGTTGTAGTTGATTTCACGAAAAAGAAGACTTCAAGACTATATGATATAAAAAGTTTGCAAAGTGGTTAGGTTATGTTTCTATTAACAAATTATATCAACATCAACCAATGGCAGGAGACTTTGACGTCATCTATATTCGTCCAATGAAATACCGGTAATAGTTCGCGCGAAAATAGTTTTTCTGGACTCGCAGACTTCCAGGACTCGCTACGCTCGTCCTAGAATCTTGTCCACTCGTCCAAAAAAACAGTGTTTTCCGGACTTGTTACGTAAATTACTATTTCACGCAGTATAAGTACCTATTTGAAAAAAAAAAAAATAAATAAAATATTACTAGTGTAATTCCCTATTGCCATTTCTTAATGGCAATGATTTCTCGTGTGAAAAGTTCTGGAGAATTCTGAAAGGAAGGTACAAGATATTTCATTATGAGTGTTCTAAAAAATTGATGGTTCATGTTGAATCCCCAGAATCCCCAGAAACCTTTAACAATTATGGACGTCAGATTTATTTGTAACCGATACATAATATTTTTCACAATGAATGGTTGTCACCCCGTTCGACGCGGTTGAAACTTCTAAAAATGCCAAATGAACGAAAACGTCAGATTCATTTTCAACAGGATTTGAAATGTCAAAATAATTTTTCTTTGATTTCTATTTGATTATATCTAAAATTTGTGATTGTGGAGAAAGCACAGTCTGTTACTCGTTAGAACGACAATTCGCGATGTTCGTGGTTCCTCACGCTCGCCTCTGGCTCTTCTCGGAAACTTTACCACTCGCATCTAGTTTTCATTCTAACCTTGTTACAGAATATACTATTCTGTGAATAGAGTTTGCCACATCATCTCGTTGCGATTTTCGAACGGTATTGAGTTTCTTACTCAAATGATATATTTTAATGGCTTCTTTAATTGATAACGTATTTCATATCCAAAGATGTATAACTGGTAGGATTGGTATAGACTTCTCAAACTTTCAATTTTTCAAATAAATTTTTCTTTCAGAATAATGTATGTGAACAGGTCAAAATATCACGAATCTTTGATGATATGTCAAACATTCAATTTACATATGCCGTATATTATGGTTGAACATTATTTTCCTGGTCCACTATGGTCCACTACGAATTGGCGCGAGCGCAGATTTAAATCTAATGCTAACTTCAGCCACATAATGTAAAATATGTTAGGTTCCCTACCATGCAAGAGTCGCTTCAAATCATTATTTTTCTGCATTCTCCTCCTCTCATCCATCCATTTTTATTGAATTATTTGAATACCACTTGCCCAGTAAAATTCTATATTGTCTTGATATAAGTGTTATTGAATATCTAGAATACCGCTAATTATACACCACTCAGGTTCTCGAGAACTGTTTCGCATTAATTTTTTTCAGTCCTAATTTATTAGTACAAACTCTACAAAACACTTGATAATGTCATTAAATGTCAGCTTTGTAGAGCATCGAACCAATTTCCATCTTCCTTCACCGGTTAAGACATTACAAGCTAATAAATTTTATGAATCTGGTCGTTTCCGTGACACAGTATTCATAAAAGTTACCGGTGACTCAACATCAACATTTCAAGAAATTCGTGTTATTCTTCTTATTAAGAACAATTTACAGTTCTATAACCTGCCTTTGTTATGAATCCTAATATTCTTGTTCTACTTTGCGATGTTGCTTTGGGATTTATCGGCAGCTTATGTTTTTTATTGTTTCCTGTTTCAAACTCTCTCGTCTTGGTTCAATATAGTATATCAATTAAATATTTAATGAATGAATGGAATGTAGTAATATAATGTTCATGATTCTTGTGAATGAAAGTTAGCCACAACTGTAACAGAATGTTTTTTTCAATGGATATTTTAATGTTTATGAATCTGTTTCAGTTTCATTCACATGTTTCATCAAATGTCTTTTAATATTCTGTGTATGCATATATTTTGAGTTATTTGTGATTGTTTGAAAAATGTAATTGGTATATTAGTTTGATAAGATGAACTGTAATTTTGAATCGTTCTTCAAAACCAGATATTTCCAATAAAATTGATATTATGTTCTTTCATCAAAAGGAAACGCTAAGAGATAAGATAGATTACCTACAAGGTGGAAATCTATATTATCTCTTCAACAAATAAAACTAACCACACAACTACAAAAACAAAAGTTGGCGTGTAATAATTGTTCAGGCAGAAAAACACAGGCAGTCGGGTCAACCTCGGTAGGCAGGTCAACCCAGGTAGAAGGGACAACCCAAGTAGGAAGTGCCAGCCACCCCTATAAATTAAGAAGCAGAGATCCAGTGGATTAGTCTAGTTCTAAACTCCTTGCAGTTAATATCACCTGAAGATGGCAAATGAGACTTTGCTGAAACGTTGTGAAAATATTCCTTCCGAGGACCAAAAACACATAACACGGAGAGAAACCCGGGAAAACAGATCACCATATGTAGCAACAAACACTCAAGAAAAAGTCATTATCTTTGCCAACATGTTTGCTGTAAATTTTACGCTGGATTCAATCGGAAAACATCATTTCCATGGATAGTAATATGCCTGAAATGATCTTCCGCCAACTAACCACCAACAACTCGATTGAGGTTTTATTGTAAATGCATGCCATTCACTCACCTTCGCTTTTCCGGTTTTGGTTCAGGTTCAACTTTAGTATTTGTGTTTAAAAAACCTTATAAATTAGTACATCCAATATGCAATGACTCATTTTGTTGCGTTCCCTAGCAACCTGTCCGGTATGAAACATGTGGTTATCTTCGAATCTAATAGGGTGAATTGAATTGGTGTTTTAACTGTTATGTTCGACTAGTTCTCTCCCTGTAATGCTTCAACGGAAATCGTTAAAAAATAAAGAAGAAGAGTTAGTCACTAAATATCTGTTCATGTGGATGGTTTAATAGCAACAACGGGCTTATTCATATGTTATTATAAAATTCTCACTCAAAACATCTTTCATGTTATTCCTTCTATAATTATATAAAAGGTATTTTACCAAAAAAGCACAATGATAAAAAAATTCAAACAACTTTGAAATTGAAAATATAAATTTACAATATACTTTTCAAACTCAAGCCTTGATGACGTACTATTCAGTTTAACTGTGCGTAATAGATATTTACGATATAAGTGTAGTAAAGACTCATATTACGATATGAGATGAAATATTTGTCGATTGTGGTAATATAAATTTACGATACAAATATTGTGCAATATTTTACCTACTATCAGTAATCCTGAATATCCACTCAAAGATAGTTATCAATCTTCAAAATAGTGATCTTATAGATGGAGAGCCAGCAACGTATTTCAAGTTGCCATTTCAAAAGCCCAAATTTGACATTACGTCAATTTCAATAAATTCATCATAAACTCTGATCATGTTTATGTTCCAGTGTCGTAATGGAGTAACAGTGTCGTAATGAAGCTTCAGTGTCGTAATGAACCTTCATGTTTATGTTCCAGTGCTGTAATGGAGTTCCAGTGTCGTAATGAACCTCATTAAAAAACTCATATCAGTATCGTTATGATTTATATTATATATTGATGGTAGGTAAAGAATAAAAACGCACAACTGAGCGTCATGATGCCTAGTATAACAATCAAGTATGACTTGAACCACTCAAATCGTGACATTTATCTATCATGCGTTTTGAATATTTGATAGTGATTGTCATTTTTTGAGATTTGAAGTTCATACTTCATACTTTATAAATTATAAACCGATCTTTAATTTATTGGTATTCTTTGTATGTCTAAAAATATGAGCAACTCCGATATTGAAATGAGCGCAACGCCACTGGAAATTGTTCTTCAAGCTGCTTCTGCTGTAGAGATTATGATTTTGTCCTCTTTTTCTTAATTCTCAATATTTCCTTTATAAAGAAGGGATAGGTTTCGTTATCAAAAAAATCAACGGTTTTCAAATTTTACTATCAACTCCAATACCACTGATAATAATAATTTATAATTCCTAATTATTTAGTTACATACAAATTTGATTTCTTAAATTCATAATTTGTATCCTATATAGTACAAATTTTTATTTTCTTAGATTTAGTTTGTTGTTGCTGGAAATTAAACCATAAACTACGTTAGTTAACTTCGTTTTGTTATTACTTAAGGCTAAAACAAACGCACCACCCAGTAAATAAGAGTTGTAGAAAAAGTATAGTACATATTGCATGTTGTAAAGCAATTACGCAGTTTTTCCTTCTCATCCACTCATACTTTAATATACTATTTTCGGATATTTTTATTGACATTTGTGAGCATATCAGCAAAGAGGTCGGTATACCCTCATACGAACTGCTGGGGCCCGATTCTCAAACGTCTACTACCCTATGTCGCATGCGACAAAATATCTCTATCTCTTTTTAATGCTTAGTCCAGAAAAGTGATAGAAATATTTTGTCGCATACAACATAGGGTAGTAGACCTTTGAGAATAGGGCCCCTGGAAATACACTAACGACATATATTTTCGCACGATTCCAATACCTACCCCCTAATTTTTACCGCCATATCATTTGCCATGGTTACACTTCTTTTCGATAAGTTTTCTTCAATAGTACGGCCTAATATTAAAATTCTTGGTTTGAACGATTTTATTCAGCAAACCTTATAAGGTAGTGTATGTGATATTGGTAAAGAAAGATACACCGAATTAAATTGTTAATCCTCGATCATTAGTATTCCTTTAACGACCCCAACGGATGGATGAAATTTATTCTGCGTACATAATTAATATACAGGGTGTGCCTGCACTTGGAATTGGAATAATTGCTACGTTGATTGATGTCTTGTACCAAGTACCAGATTATTTATGTACTATTGAAGCCACTTGTAGTTACCACCAATAACTGGAAAATGCAAGAAATATACAGGGCCTTTTACGAGCGTTTGCTAGTAAAAAGAGTGGTTAAACTTTTGTGATGGTGGGTTTTGCTATATAGTTATCTCAACTAGTATATTCTCAAAAACCAGTCACCTTCTTTTAGGTCAGGAGTGGATGCCAACACATTTTTTTTAAATCTCGGATTCTCTGTTGCTAGTCGAAACACATTCCAAATGAAACATGTTATGCCTAAGCAGGAAGCAACATACAATTGAATTTCGACACTTATTGACCTTTACGACAGGGCTGATATAAAGCGATAGGAGAAACAGAAAGAATATACCCACTTCTTTATCTCAACTTTTGCTTCTGGTTCACTCAAGAAAAATGTATGCTATCGAATATGTTTTTATTCTAGAAATTGATACAACCATACTTCATTTCTTTTTTTAGAAATCAGAGAGTTAGCCGCATCATTAGACAAAATTCTATATTTTTGATGAAGGCAACCTTCTACTGTACTTTTACGTGCATCATAACATGTGCGATTTGTTCATAAGCACCTATTTTTCTATTAATCTTTCAAAGGATATAAAGAGCTATGATTCGTTCTCGAAAAAAAAAAAAATGTTTTCAGTTGACAAAATCTTTCTATGATGTCCATGAGTTTTGTGGTATTGTACATCAAGAAAGCAATAAAAAATGTTCCGTACACTTGAATTGGTTGTAAACTTGATTTGTGATATGAAATAATATATTCAATACTAGTTATACTCCCTCACTCGGAGTATAATTTGTGGTTATAAATACTTATTGTAAAAACAGTGGAGGGTTGGTTTTGACGACCAGTTTCCTAAAAGCTTTTTTATTACAGTAACGCCAACGAAAATACCTGAAGAAATAATCTATACCACTTCTTTTTTGTTGTTCACATTACCCTAATAATATATAATAATATTATTGAAAGACTATCTAGAAATCTTCAGGTAAAGTAGTAACTACCAATAACCCCACCAAAAACAAAAAAAAGGTCTGTTAATGAAACAAAAAATAGTACGAACTCATTACTATATTTCCCTCAACATCCTTACAACAACTACATCCTCTTAGGTCATTCTTTTATAATGGTTATACAGCACTAATTCTATATTTGGGAAAAGTAAAAAACGTTTTCTAGAAATACTGGAATAGAGGTTTTTACACCAACTTTCAACTCCAGGGGTTTGCAGCGAGAAAATAGTGAACGTTCTCTATGTGAATGAAGATTCTGTTTCAAAAGTCCCTAAAACAAACTACTGGCAAATTGGAATCCTACTAAGTACAGTTGTTAATAAATTAACCCCTGGAAAATTCTGACTCTGATTCTTTATTTTCATGACAAACAAAATGTTTTAACAAAGTTTCATCAACGGACCAATTTTTTTTGTGAAGGTCCTCTTTGAACTGTAGTTCCTACATGTCTGCAAAAAACTCAGTGAGTCGCCCGAGAGTATCACAACAAATAATAATAATAGCCGTCCCTCAATCGCCAAGCCTAAGTCTTTTGGTACGTTAACATGATGCAGAGTATTATTATTTTTTTCATGAAATCAATAGCATTTTTAATCGAATAATTCGCAAGTCATTTTTATTTACTTTTTTCGAATTGATATCTCGCTTTATTCTCAGTAGGTATTTTAATTTAATAATTATTATATTGAGCGGTTGGTTATTTAATCCAATATAACAAGTTTCACACAAAACTAAGTGATATTTAATTTTTCAAAGAGAGCTAAAAGGGTTATAGGTATATTTTTAAATAAAACTCACCTGTAGGTTCATCGTAGTTTGAAGAAAAAAAGTCACTCGTGATCAATTATTATAAACCTGCAATAATCTTGTAAAGATTATTGTTGAATGCATAAATGCATTATCTTGATTCACTACTACGAGACAAAAATAATTGATGATTTTATTTCATGTAAAAGAACCGCCCGACAAAAAAAATCTCGTCGAAGGATTCTTCGATTGTTATCTTTTCCCTTGTAGCGCAACTAACAGTTAAAAAATCTTCGAGACACAAGGTAATCAACCTCTGCGCGGGACTTTTGTCTTCTGAAGAAACCGTGTGCAACTGGCGAACTGCCGAAGAAGATGCGAGATGAATATGCTAGTTCTTCGCGGAGTCAATGTCACCAATTAGTCCAAGCGCTGTAGCCAAAACGTTACCGAATTCTGACTAAAAATCCAAGAGATCAAGCTTGGAAGAGTACTTAAAAAAATGTTCTGTACGCGAGCACCTGTAGAAGGTGGAAAATATTCCCGAGAAAACTTGGACGGCATTATGAACCATAACGCCCGCTAAATGTTTTTTTCTGTAGTTCAATAAATGAATTCCTCAGAAAAGTCTTATTCATAACTGTACATAAAAAAGGGACTAATTATTTCCTCTCAAATAGAAATTACAATTTTCAAATGTTCCTGAAAAATTAGTACCAAGTTTGAAGTTCTGCGAGTTGACCGATGATGAACTCCCCAATGTGCATTCGGTTTCGTTCGGAACGTTAACATTTTCTTTTTTGGAAACGGAATGTGCTATCATTGTAGCAATTTTGTTCTTCGAGGAGATACTTTCTTCAATATAGCTCTCCGCTACCGTACTACTCTTCCATTTTCCTTGTAATTTTAGTGTTTCAAAGGAAGCACCACCTTGAACAAGAAGCGTTGACGACGTTCGGCGTAGACAATGTCCGGTGTAACCTTTCGGGTTTTTCCAAATTAAGGTATTTCGCTATGATAGAAGGAACACTTCCTATAGTATTTTTACCTACAGGTAACTCAATGCATTTATTATTTCTGTAGGTTAAAAAAACCTACGTTGTTTACATCCTTCTGGTCGTAGTGCAATGTACTTTTTAACTAAGTTCAAGGCTTCTATATCGCTTTCTTCAACAATAGTGAAACTTTTCGAGGTGCAGGTCTTGATTTCTGGTACCTTGATCAGTAAAACGGCTCCCCTGGTGTAGCGACTCATACCTGCAAAACTGTGGAAAAAAACGCAAGACATTCGCCAACTTGATCAATTCGAAAACAAATGAATTAGTGGTGTGCTTTCCAAATGTTCCACAATACTTTCGTGTATCGCCACCGTCGATTTTTCTTCTTAGGATAAGTTTTCATGAATAGAAATTTCAAGTATTGAGTACGACTATGAAATGAAAAACAACATAATAATATACAGAACTACTGTCCCAGGTAGTTTTAATTGTCTTCAAATTTAGGTACATGAAAAGTCACCTTTAGTACTGTCAACGATGAAGACGCCATCTCTGGATCCAATTACAGAAGCACACCACTGATTCATTTGTTTTGTCTTCAAAATAATCTAAATAAAATCGAATCAGTCGATACACCAGGGTTTTTAGATATCTTAGATCTATATAACGAACTTGGTACACATAGCTAAAACGGTATTTTAAACAATTATCATATGTAGCTGGCGGGTGTCGGTAAAAGTGGTTGTATTTGATATTCGAAGGTGAAATGATCTTTAAAAGAAAAATACAGAATGCAATTTTACAATTTTTTTTACGTTTTCCTATTGAATTTGCTAGACAAGCTGAATTTGCTCAATGATTCAGTAGGTCAAATTTGAACAAATCGGATATAACATTCATTCCCAATTTTTACTATTATTATAAATAAATTAAGTTTTTTTTGTACCCACTGTTATTTAGCTCGTGAAATTTTCGGGAAAGTTAGAAAATGATCAATGAAAACTTTGTTATCAGAGGATTTCAGAAACATATTCTGAAAGTACAGGGTCTTGGCCAAAAAATTACCAGTACGCTTTTTTAGAAATATCCACTTTGATATTTTTACTTCGATTGTAAAGACATCGGTCATGAAAAATGAGCGAACTTAAAAAAAACGGGTACAGAAAAACTTGATTTAGTTAGTTCCAAGATAAATTGGGAATGAATGTTATATTTGATTTTCTCAAATTTGACATTGAATTTTTGAGCAAACTCAGCTTGTTGAGCTAATTCGACAGGACAACGTGAAAAATTGGTAAAATTACGTTGTTTATTTACCAAAGATCATTATTTCACCATCGAATATCAAATACAACTTCAACCCGCCAGCTTAAAATACAGTTAAGCATAATAACATAAATTTTCGACGAAAATGGAAGATACAGAGATTTTAGTCGAGCGTCGGGCAGGGCCGATCCTAGCAGGTGTGCAAGGCGTGTCCCGCGCGGGGGCGCGACCAAGCAAGGGGCGGCCGCAGGCTGCATTGAGTTCACGATCGGTACGCGGCTCGCACTTCAATGGTCAAAACAAACTTTATTTTAGCGGTCTCCTTTGTTAAAGGGATGCGGCATCGGCAAATTGTTTCTGTTACTTTACCACTATGAGGGAAAATGAGAAAAACCATTCTCATTACATGTAACAAAATAATGATAAGTGGAAAAAATATCAGGAATTAATGTTGTACAGGGTGTTTCTGAGCGTTTTTTGAAGTTTTCATTTTTACCCAGACTTTGGAGAGCGGTACGAGTCATTATTTATTTAATATAATTTGTTCTAACATTTTAAACAGGAAGTGGAATCAATAACCCATTATCTCACACTTTTTCTAAACAAAAAAAAATGATATACTTCTTTAACAACGCTAGAGGTAACTGTTTTCGATGAATTTCAAATTTTCGCCTTTATTATTATCTATGGTAAATATGGTTATATCAATTTGCGAGTGTTTATATTTCTGCTATTATTTTATGTGGTATCATAGTAATACATGCGTACAAATTTTCCCGTTTTTAAATTGCTAGAAAATTACTCAACATACGAGTCATACTTTAAGGGTATTCGCCTCAGATCTATAAAAAACCGTATTTACGAAGTATACTTCAAGGAATATTACCCTTTCATCTCCCATTATATAAATTTGCTAGGGTTTATTTCTTCGCCATTATATCGTCGGGGTAAATCTTTTGATATCCCGAGTCTGCAATATGAAAATATCAATTATAGCTCATTATCTCTCATAGGAAGCAATTTTAAAGAAAACGGGTAGATGCCTTTTTTATGGATATTTTTACGTTTTACATGTTTGTTCCCATACATAATATAGACATTTTCAACCTCTTCCAAATTATTGATGGAATACCGATTTTTCTCGGAAATTTTCCCCACTTTAGATGGGTGCTAGCGTGCAAAACATTTTTTTTTCTTGTTTTCTTGGAGCACTCTTCGAAATCTGCTAGTGTACCAAAAACCATTTCTATTGGTTTCATTGTGAGGTTTTCGTAACATTTTGGCTACAGCGCTTGGACTAAATGGAGTCCCGGCTAGTCAGGTGCTCGACCTTGACCGATGGACCGTGTGATGCTACTCTAACTGTGCAAGATGTCTTCACCAGTTGAAGACAAAAGATTTATTGTTTGATTAAGATTGTGTCAAATTTTTGGGATTTTCTGAACAGTTATATTAACAGGTTTCGTCGAATGAATGGGCAATTCATCAGTCGAGTATAACCCAGACCCAAAGTTTTTACGCACACTTTTTTCGATTGTAATGTTGCACAGCGGTTGGTTTCGGTATAAAAAAAAAGGGTTGAATGAAAATGAGAAACAATCTGTGACGCATGGGCGTGTCGCGTGTCAAGAAACAAGCAATTGCAAAACACTGTTGAAATGGCCTAAGATGTCTAAAAACCCTGGTGTATCGACTGATTCGATTTTGTTTAGATTATTTTGAAGAAAAAACAAATGAATTAGTGGTGTGCTTCTGTAATTGGATCCAGAGATGGCGTCTTCATCGGATTCAGTCGTTGACAGTACTAAAGGTGACTTTTCTAGTTAGTTGTATTTCAACAAAAATTGAATATAGTTTTTAGTTCTTAAACTTTCTGGGACAGTAGTTCCATATATTCAATTTATAATGTTGTTTTTCATTTCATAGTCGTGCTCAAAAAATATCTATTCATGGAAACTTACCCCAAGAAGAAAATCTACGGTGGCGATACAAGAAAGTATTGCGGAACATTCAGAAAGCACACCACTAATTCATTTGTTTTTGCAATAATCAAGTTGGCGAATGTCTCCCGTCCACAGTTTTGCAGGTATGAGTCGCTACACTAGGGTATTTAGGCATCTTAAAATGGCCCAATAGGTAACTAAGAGCTATACGAAATATTATTGTTTCCACAATTTTCAATTAAATATATTCTATAAAACTATTCCACACTAGCTTCCGTTGGCTCCAAGGTATTAAAAAATTTGCCATTTCACATTTGAGTTAGCTTCATTTTTAAAATGAGTTGAGGATATCGTTTGAAAATCATCCCCTACCCCCTGTCGTCAAGCATTTTATTTGTGAATGGAACATGCCTTGGGTGAATTCTTCCAAAAAAATTATTGGTTTCACGTCACGAAAACTAGCTAGCATTAAACTATTTCCGTATTTTTTTTCTTCTGGTTCCCACAGAAAAAAAAACCTGTTATTTTTTATTGAACTAATCAACAGATACCAGGTCCAGTTACAGAATATAGGAGTAAACAGCATGAATTATTCAACATATTAAATATATTCATAATATTAATTACTAAAAGAACAGAACAGTTCAGATTTTTAATAGAGGAAACACTGCAGCAAAAAATCTCAATGGTTTCATCTTATCATATGTAGAGCACATTTTATAATACACAGGCGCGAATAACTTAAGTGAAACAAAATAGAATGTAGAAAGCAGGATATGAGCTTAGGAATACAAAAGTTCAACATGTATAAAATATATAGGTATATTTCAAAGTGTTGTGACTCAAAAGGAAAATATAACATGTGATCTATTTCGAAGAGATTCAAGTAAGTCAAATGAAAACCTAGCAGCAAGAAGTTACTCATGCATTCTGGTAGTTGCCATCAACTTTGAAACATAGATATTCCACCAAATGTTATGCAGTAATAACTATTTTAATAATTATTTTCTGTTCCGATGCCAACTATTTTTTTCACACACTTACCAACTATACCAATATATCAGATGCATAACTACGAGTGCTTCTGATTTTTTTTACAGCCTTGTTCGCTATCTAGCCATCAAGGGGGGAAATTTTTTGAAATTAATTTATTGTTTGTTTTATCTTTTTTAACATAATTATGAGTAAACCAGGCCCGATGCGTTTGTTTTTGAACTTCCACAGAACGTTTTGTAGACATGTTTGAGGACCATGAAACTGTTCATATAATTTTTTTTGATATCTCGTTTGGTTTTCGAGATTTTGGTATTGTTTTATTTTTCAACAGTAAACACAAGAGCCTTTTTTTATCGGATAAATTTCTTCCATCAACGTAATAATTTCAGTAATTTCACGAGAAAAACTGGCATGAAAAAATTGCGAAACCGTTTCAAATGTCAGTTTTTCGAGGAAAATTACTGATGAGAAAATTTTGAGTTGAAAGAAATTTATCCTATGAAAAAAAGTTCGAGTGTTTTTTGGCAAGTTGAATCAACGACAATATATAAAATAAATACACCCCAATATAATAATCACCTTTATTAAAATAGTTATTTTAAAGAGCACACAATAATTGTTATAGTGTTTTTTGTGATTTATTCCGATGAAACTTTCCAAAAACGATTCATATTATATCAACAATACTGAATAATCATAGCTGTCACGACAGAAATTGAAGGGACGCCCAATCTGGTTTTGAGGAATGAAAGGTGCACCTTTTTTATCGCTGTCAAAGTGACTCAGAGTGATTTGTCATCATAATTTTCAAATTTCTTAAAATTTATCAACTGTTTTCTCGTTTTTTTTTAAGTTATGGAGAAACTTCATATGAACTTTTTGTAGATTTGTTTTAGAGAAATAAAACTGGAAATTTTTCGATATCTTTGTTTGGTTTTCGAATTTTTGACGATGCTCGAAAGAAAGTATGTACAAATTTTATAATATTATTTCGGAAATATGAAAAAATGTTATACATAACTTTTGTAGTACTATTTCAGTGCAATGAAATTGTCCGTACAAACTTTTCGATATCTCGTTTAGTTTTTGAGATTATGGTGCTTATATAAGAAAATTGTCCCTACTTTTTTTAGATATTATTTTTCCCCGCTCTGTTGATGTATTCGGAGAAACCAAATTTGGAGAGTAGGAATAGTTCGTTGGGAGGTATTATTTGCAAAATACAAATTTCTAAGTTTTTTTTTTACTTCGGGAGATATATCGATTTTTCCGTTTTTTTTTCAAATATTTACTGCACTATTGATTTAATCGATTCAATCGAAAAAATGTAATAACATTTTTGGTAGCTTAGCTGTAGTTTAGCCACAATAGGGGCTCAAAGTAGATTTTTCGGTAAATCACCCGGGAAATCGTTATGCATTTTCCGATCTTTCTCAAAATCTTCATACTTCTGTAGGATATTCGGGAGTATTTCTCAAAAAAATATGAACTCGGAAAAATGAAAACCTGGACCTGTATTTTGTAGGATGTAAAAAACGAAAAAATGGATGTAAAAAAATATTCCGAGTTTTCCGATCGTAAACAAAAATAATTTTTGAGATACTATTTTTTTGTTATAAAAATTTCAACTCGATATCTTGAATGGTTCCAGAAATATAAGGTGGTTTCTAATGACGACGGACAGATAGACAGACAGAAAGACAGACAGATGACAGAATTTTTCAAAAAAAATATTTTTCGATGGGGATCATTTTCCCTTTGGTCCATCTCGTCAAATAAAAAAAGGGTCCCCCTGGAGAACCGTAGGAATACTACTTCTCTAAAGATCGTAATATAAAATATGTTTTTCGACAACTGCATATCCAAGTAGCCTTTGGCGCGTTTAAATGTCAACGCAAAGTTAATGTTTTCTGAAGAACGTCACTAATTGACAGCTTTTTCGCTCTAGAGCGACAAAATGAAGAAAACGTTCGCTTATTCGCTTATCATTATTAGGTAATAATGTGTGATCAATAAAGTATCGAGTGTTTTTTTTAGTATCTGAGATCTGCATTTGTAGAAAAAATATTGTGTGTAATTCGAGCACAAAGTGTAATTGCCGCTTCACTTCGTTCTAAATACACAAATAGCTTTTTTAATCCAGTAACGACAGACAAACTCGAGCCGAAAGTGAAGAATGAATTGTAGCACTCTGAAACTCGGCACATGAAATCTCGACATCATGTATTATTAGAAAAAAAAATTGTTTACCAAAAAATCAGGGGTGGAACCTAAAAAAATTTTCAATTAAAAAAAAATTGTTATTTCAGAAAATATAAGATTTATCAAAAAATTATTTCGATGGGTTGAGAGATAATTCAATTCTCCACAAGAATGATTTTCAGCAATATCTTATGAAATACGCTCGTTTTATATATAATAATTCCATATTTACTAAATTATTCATGATTTTCGGATCATCTGCAAACATCTCCGTGAAGTGCGACAAAACACATTTTAGGTACACAAATACTCGCATATTTTACTTGCATGAGAAGGTAAGAGTCTCCAGAAACGAAATGAACTTCTCCTTTTCCTTCTCCGATCATTTTCAGCAGAGTTATGACCAATCAAATATTCGACTCCGCTAGATCTTTCAGCGGCGGGTAAGAGTGAACCTGAAATTTGATGTCAGCGGTCAATCACGTTTTCTGAGAAAACGAGCGCATTTCATAAAAAATTATTAGGAATTTTTTTTGTGGAGAATTGAATTGTCTTGTTTAGTTGTTTTTCTGATGAATCATATACTTTCCAAGATTACAGCAAAAATCTATTTATTTATTTAAAAAAAATATGTTTCACCCCTGGAATTTTGGTTAACGATTTTTTTTCGTGTTTATCATGGTTCCAACTACTAGCATGCCAAGTTTGGTGGTGCTACAATCGATCCTCGTCTCAAAACCAATCGTACTGAATTATTTGATACCGAACAACAATATTTATTCCATTTTTTTATGCTCATCAGTCCACACCTAGCTTAACTGCGATGACCAATATTTTCAGTCAGTCAGGCTGAGAGGAATCTCTCAGTCCCAGTCTTCTGAGCCAGAAACAATACAGGTCTGCAAGCAAATCATCAAAATGCAATAAAATTAATCCTTATATGGATCTTCGTTCACATAAACATAAAAGGTACATCATAAAAGTACCAAGGCCATTTAAAAAAAAATAGCAACGGTTTGTGCGATTTCAAGATAAAGGCGTGGTAAATTTTCTTGGGAACCTGCAATAATTTTAAACCAACACTCCTCATATACACGTTATTCATTTCAATGATTCGTATCGAGTATTAGTATTTTTAACGACTATTAATTGTGGTAGACTAGGGCGTCTATTTTCTCCAAATGATCGTCATTGCACTCACATTCAGTCGCATTTTGTTGCGAACCATTTCGGCATATTAATAAGGTGGGTGCGTATTCTTCGATACATATGCAGGTACATCACGTTCTCATCGCCCTGAATATCTATGCCAGCGCCAAAAATTGATCTAGGGCACTGTCACAGTTCGTCATTGAATTCATTTTTATCACTTTCAGTCCCTCGTTAAGTATAGAACCATGAACACCCTTCATATCACGATTAAAGCAGTCTTCATTATTTTTATCATTTCGTTTTGGGGAGTATTCTGTGAAGAAGCAACGATTTCTGAAGCTACAGGAAGAGATTCGTATTTAGAGGCCTATAAGAAGTTGCGCAGTGAAAGTGATAAGTTAACTGAAGATATTGTGAGAAAAACCGACAGAGAATTTCAAGTGAATCCTTACGATGGACACCCTTATTCTTCGCCACAGGCTCAATATAGACCTCCAATGAATTACGATGTATCTGGCCCCCAGTAAGTTCTCCAACTTCAGTTAAGATAGACATTTGATAATCAATACAGTGTGTCCATAAAGTAACCCCCCCCCCTGTAACCCCCCCCCCCTGTTAACTTTTGAACGGAGTGGAATTTTCTTTTGAATTTTTTTTTTGGTGAAATGGTATAAGCTACTTTTTGACAGTAATAAAAATGTCTACCCTTCAAAATGGCGGCCAAAAAAATAAGAGGTGTCTGTTATTTTCTAAAATAATACTGGCTATTATAAATTGTTCGATATTCACTTTCACCTATGTCATTTGTGTATTTTCCATATTCAAATCAATTTGTTCTATTAACTCCGTTCCGCAGGGTTTGCTCTTGTTATTGTTAACAATACATTACATTCATAGTATACTCACCGTTTGTATTAGTGCAGTATATGGAAGAAACTCACCATTGAGTATCTTGGGGTAAGAAGCCAATATAAATATTTGCATGTAGGCAATTTGAAAGAGTAAAAATCTCTTCCAAAGGCACAAAATTTTCATAACATCCGGCTGACGAAAAAAAAAAAAGCTGTGGTAACTGATAAATTGTATGTTCAGCCCCCCAAACTGAAATTCTGGCTGCGCCACTGTGTTCTGGGGTTGTTTCCCCAGTGAATCCAGCGTATAATAGAGCACTGTGACGTAATATGACAGTTGCGGAACAATGTGGTAGGGGGACAAACAAACCATACTGAACAAAAACAAACCCATTGAACCCATTTTCCATAAGGCTACGTGAATCTTTCTAGTTGATTTTCCGCGAAAAGTGATTTCCTAGGAAAAAGTTCTTTGCATATATCATTGTGATAATTAATTCATCAAATGTCAAATGCTTTGTTTGTCCCCCCATGACCACCATGTTGTGACGTCAGCTGAGAGTGCTCTATTTGCAACAAACATGTTGTCAAAGATATTTGTTTTATCCCGAATATTTACTTCAAAGTTTATTTTATTCTCTTCAGTGCCTTTGAATAAAAGCTTTTCTTCAAAGTATTTACATTTATTTTTTTTAGTTGATATCATTTATTAAAGGACGAGGCGTGCTTGGCTATTGGGAATTCAACATAAGGCATACTCCCTCTGGTGTCGAGTTTTGAAACTATACATAAGTACGTTGTAAATATTGTATTCGTCAAAATTCCTAAGATTTTGACAAATATTTATGTGCATTTCAAGGAATCTGTACTATTTATTGATAAGTGATGGAAATCTGGTACATATACATGTTGAATATTCGTGTTATCTTTTGACATAAAGTACTTGAGAGTATTTCAATTTTCACACCACTTTGGCGCTGGCATCTAATGTTGAATCCCCAATATCTGGTGAACTAAATTCGCGAATTTATGTGAAAAGTGACGGACATGGAGCGAATATGTGAAAATGAATAATAAATAATCACACATCTGGTATGTAACTAACACATATAGCCAAAGAACCGTGTAAGTGTGTAAACGAGACTTAATGCACCAATTTGTACCTGCTCGTAAAATGTATAGATAATTACGTTGTAACTGTTAAACATGATGACAATTGAGAACTATTATTTGTGAAATTTAATGTTGCACGGTGCTTAAAACATCTAGAAGTAAGTGTGAAACTACAGTTCCACCAACATAGCTGAACATGTGAAATTCTCATTTATTGCGCGAACGATTATATTGAGTGTCTTATAACTGGATATACAGGGTGTAATCTAACATCTTGCAATCCCGTGAAGGACAGGTGTATAATGGCATTTTATAACGAATGGCAGTTGTGAAAAATTCGAAAAAAAAATTGTGGAAAGTTTAAATTGTGTTGGAAAATTCGTCGAAATTTTGGAAACCGCTGTCCGCCGAACGTCAGCTGACCGGAACAGAGCCGCAATAATACTGGAACTTCCGGATGGAAGAAACTGTAATTTCAAACGCGGTTTCCAAGATCTTCCGCATTTTTTTTCGAATTTTTCGTTATTCGTTATAAAATGACATTATCCTTCCTTCAAGGGAGTGCAAGAAGTTAAATCAATTTCACAAATGTCACATTTTCCATCAGGAAACTATCACTTTGACCATACTGGCAAAATACTGGAACTTGAACACAACTGAAATTATCGAATTAACAATTAGCCGCCGTAGGTGTCTTAATTATAATTTTTGGTGGGTAAATGTGACACATACAAAAAAAAAAATACTGTTGTACATTGATATTTAAATAATATTTAAAATTTATTTTGTATAAAATATAATTGTAGCACTTACCAACTCTTTTAGATAAAGTATATAAGTATGTTGGTAATTGATGAATAGAGTTTTATAATAATTATTATTGGTATGGTTCGTTTAGCATGAATTTTTTTTTACGATGTTACACAAATATTCAACACTTAAATGATTATCGCCGTTTTTCTATCAACCGGTACCACTGATATCTTTTCTGATTTCAGGTATGAGTCTTATCCTAGTCCGCCAGCGTATGGACCCCCTGCTCCTCCACCTGCCTATGGACCTCCATCTCCCCCACCAGCGTATGGACCCCCATCTCCCCCACCAGCTTATGGTCCTCCATCTCCCCCACCAGCCTATGGACCGCCATATCCCCCACCAGCCCCTGTTCCGGCATATGGACCCCCAGTTTATAACTCGCCATCTAACGTACAAGTGTTTTACGGAGTTCCTCACGCTCTGGGATCTTTTTGGGACAAACTTAAATTGAAACTCAGCATATTTACATTGGGTAAAATATTGCTCAAGCTGATAATTTTCAAAAAAATTGTTAGCTGGATAGCAGTACTATGTTTGCTTTTGTTCATACCATCTTTGAAACAAAAGATAGAATCTTCAAATGGAAGTAACGATGAAGAAATCAGAGCATGGGGAAAGTTCAGTAAGTAACAGATATTTCATGACTTCATTTAATTTCAGTATGATCAGAAGACAACAATTTAAAATATTATGATGAATATGCGACGTGCTGAAAAGTTATGTCCAGATCAATGACAGAAATCTCAGAAGACCTGAAAGCTCCGTCAAGTGGAGGGGTTTTTTTTCGAGTTTTTTTTATGTGGGGGGCATCCATTAATTACGTGAGACAATTTTGGCGATTTTTCGACTTCCCCCTGGTGAGATTTAGTGAGATTTTTCTCGACCCCCTTTCCCTCCCCTGATCTCACGTGAGATTTTTCAAAATACGTATTTGTAATGTAAATGAGTTTATCTGTGCTCGATTGAATTAGATTTTATATTTTTTATTTATGTAAGATAAAATGTTATCCGCATTGATTAATAGTTTTCCTAAGGTACTTAATGAAAGAAATAATATAGTATTAGTTATTTAATGAACAAGTGTATTATAAGAACAATCGAGATAATTTAACGCGTGAGCAGAGCGTGTACGTTAATGTTCGAGATTGTTAATCGCCATTGCAATTCTCGAGTTTGTTACAGAACTTTTCCGTCGACCGTACTTTTCAAAAATAAATATATCTTGCTTTCAATTTAAATTTTTTTCACAATTTCCTATTTATATTAACTCTAGTGAAAGTTAGTTCAATTTTCCTTAGTGGTAGTTTTATTATTGTAAACATTAATATTCGAAATTGTATAATTAATGAAACTAAAGGAAGGAATTGATAAATTGATTAATAGAAAATCATTCATTAATATTGGTTATTAATCAACGATTTTGAGTGCGTTAAAATACGTCATAAATGAACAGTCCACGGAAAAGATATTTATATTCTGTAACACAACCTGCTTGATTTCCATTATACCAAATTCAACAAGTAAATATCGTGCCCGAATCACATCCGAATGTGGTCTTGTGAAAAAACTAACTTCCCTGTTTATTATATTAATCGTACCTCGTATCGTATCTATTTCAATATTATTTATATTTTCTCACTTAATCTATTTTTATTGTAGGTGATGAAACAGTCAATAACATGACTGATTTTATTCTGCGAGCTCTCCACAACACATCATTTGAAGAGAAACATAAAAACTCCAGACAGAATTGATATCGAAGATAGCAAAGAAACTAATTAATGTCGGATGCGGTTTGCATGTCCAAAGATCACTTCCCAGAAATAACGAGTTTGTGAAAATCTAGTCTGAAGTACAATTTATTGGTATTAATTAATTTATTTATTTATACTTTTTCATATTAAAAAAATATAGTTATATTGAGTATTCGATAGTTGAACCAATACACAAACATACATTAGTGAATGTACCTTTCAATTTTTAAATGCAAAAAATGTTAACACTTGGAATTATCAAGATAACGATGTAAAAATCACCTTTCTATGACTTTTACCATCAACGACACTAGTACATGTACAGGATGAACTACGATTAGAAAATTATACTGCGTGCTCTCCCAATCATAAAAAGTGAAAAATTAATTGGAATTTAGAAGTTTGGAAAAAAACCATTACTTGTCTTTCAATTCTCTACTACTCTCGAGTTCCTGGCCAAAACCTCGTGGTCCACCCTGTATATCAATGCCTTTCGAATGATGAATTAACGAAATACGTTGAAATAATGCATCAATTAACATCGGGTGGACTTAAGCACGAATATCATAGAAAATTGAACATCGACCATAATGGATGTTTGGACTTGGAGATCGTTTCAGAAGACGTGGTGTGTTATCAAAACAGATGTGTTTGCTACAGTGGCGCATCTTCGAAGGTTGGCGATGAATACATTTTTGATAGATTGTTCTAACAGGAAGGTAGGTATGCTTTTCTGAGTTCCAAGCTCCCAGTCATATGATTTTGCACTTATAGATCGATAAAAACGAAACATTTTCTCACAATTTTAACCTCCAAGCCATTAAAAATAAAATAAAAGTGATTTGATGTCCTGAACACGAATCTGAAAAATATCAGATGGGGTCTCAAGTACTTTTCGAGTTATGCCCTTCGTATCTATGAAAATAAATCATTTTCAAACACGATCTTTCAATCAAATATCGCACAAAATACCTCCTCGTTTTTGTCTACCTTTTTTTCAGACGCCATTCAACTTAAATAAACATATTTCACAATTACAAGCATGAAAAACCACCGTTTTTCACAAAAATTTGACCTTCCTAAAACCATAAACGTAACCTACAATGTCAGAAATGTTTGTTCTTTTGGTAAGTTGGTCACCTGCAAATAACTTCATTCATTTGCTCAATTATTTCAAATTTGAATGGTCGGCGGCGCATATTATAGGAGACCAACTTACCAAAAGAATAAAAATTCCTAACATTGTAAGTTATGTTCATGGTTTCAAAGAAGTACTTGAGACCACTTCGAAATTTTTTTCAGATTGGGTTTAAAGTGATCAAACTACGTAAATTACACTTTTTTTTTAAGGTGAAGTCCAATAAACTTATGTACCTTTTACCTGTCGATCTATCACATAGTTCTAAATATTGAGTGAGATGTTAATGGCTTTTGCCACAACTTTGAGGTTATGGAACAGATAGCAACACGATAGGTCTGTAGTAGCTGGTTATAGTCCTTTTTTGTTTTTCATGGAATGAAATGCACCCAAATTGTAAGATTGGTTGAAAGCTGGCAAAATTCTGTTAGTGCGAGGGCATATTCTTGAGATCGATCTGCAGAATTACGTCATATCCCACCGGCTTTGTTGGTGCTTATATCCAACAAAATGCGTTTGATAGTGGGTTTGTTTTCCCATTTAACATGTTGGCAAGGCTTTTTCCTGGACGGTAGGTGCTACTAACGCATTTTTAGTTGGTTGGAAATAAAATTTCTTCCTATAGCTTCCAAAAACAAATGAGACCCGTCAGGCTATTGAACTAGTTTCAAAGATTCGAACGTATCCTTGAGTGTTCCTAGCTTCAGTATATTCTGCTCTGGTGGCAGGGCCTGTTTCGAGGCACCCATTAGAAATAAATTTCATCAGAGGATGCTCTTCTTGACGAGTCTTATCAAAGTTTCCAAATAGAGCACATGGCTTCTATGATTCAAATTTGTTCAGCTCTGCTCTCATTTGAATGTGCTATTTTGAAGTTGTTCTGGAGCAATCATTCCAGAGTCCATGTGCAAAAAATTATGTCCAAAAATGTGTGCTCTTCAGGGGTGGATTGCTGATGATTGTTAACCATGGCTGCAACAACCTCCACTTGTTTGTCTTCGCTTAATAATTTTCCAAACAAGATAAAAAGAAAAAATATGTATTTTATTATTTATTGCTTAAAAATTATAACCTGATTCGAAAACTTGAAACTAATATAAGTAATTTTGTTACAAAATTTTTCGCGAAAAATCCATACTTTACTGGTAAATTTTACCAATCAAAAATCACAAATCGGAAGTTTCAACGGATTTTCGAATATATTTATCCAAAAATAAAAAACCCAATGAATAAAATAAAGTGGCTGTCAGAATCTAATAAGAAACAGATACATCTTTATATACACAGGTAATGAAAATGTAAGCACGTGCGGAGGGATATTATACTGACGTGAAGTGCCGAAAGTATATGCCAAAAATCATTTCTCATCTCGATAAGCTTCTATCCCTCTTCATATCTCCAGCACCCAGCTCGTCAAGGCGTTGGTGTTGCGCAATTTTCTCGAAGAACGGATGTTCCAAAGATTCCTTCAAAGTTATCCTCTCCGAGGGTTCGTATTCCAACATTTTGAAGATCAAGTCAAAAAGAGAGTTGTGGTCTGGATCGTCACTCTGCCGATACCTCTGAAATATGAAGAATATGATGTTTTTTCCCAATACCATTTATAGCTTGGTAGAAAATAATCGATCGAATATTTGAAACAAAAAAAAATCAGAATACAAATGATTATTGGTCGATGTTTGATTGATTGGAATTTGGTCGAAACAAATGTCACTTCCTCCAAAATGGAGACGTATAAACGGGATCAATATACCAAAAATTTTCCCCAAAAAACCTGCGTTAGGAAATGAAAAATGTTCTTTTTGTTAATTATCCAGGTGAATATTAGATTTCTGGCGAATTTTAATGACTGCAAAATATTATTGATTCATTTGATCAGAGCGTTATTCACGGCCAATAATTTACATTGTAAAACACACTTTTACATACTTGATTTCAGTCCAGAAAATAATAATTTTCTGAAATCTCTCAAGAATGCGTACTTTCACGGAGAAACTTCAGACCCCAAAATACGCTAATCTAGCATTTTAGTCCGTTGCTAAGCAACGAACTTTCCCGTATCGAAAACGGCCCGGGAATTTTTTTGCCGGCGTCTCAACAATAATGACAGCACGCACCTGGTAACTAAGAGGTACCAGGTTTGGTTTCCCAGCCAGGACGAGGTTTTTAAATTTTTTTGAAATATCGAATCTCGTTGCCGACTGGGAATCATCCTCCACTTCCATTCTTGGAAGTATTATCGGGGTGTGATTTTTCCTAAAAAATTTAATTGAACTCATATTTGACATATTCAGTACCAACACACTCCCCGCTTATGAATAAGAAAAAATAATGAACGTGGTTCACTTGAACTTCAATTATATAATCAAATTCGTTAATGAAATATTTTCAGTGCTGAGTGAAGCATAATGTATTTTTTTGTAAATACAGAATTCCGAGTCGAACAGAAACTTACAATCAATGGTTTGCAGTTATCTCTCACATATCTTCCCGCTGAACTCCTTTCGTCCCATTCAAGTTTCCCCCGGTAGAAATATTTAGTTTTTGTTCTCCTTGCCATCCTGAAATGAATTTGAAATATTTTATGAATGTGCTACCAATAATGACACTGGTACGATACTACCACAGAGTAAACAGGTATTTTTTTCTCAGGAAGAGAAAAAGTATTATTGTCAATTCCATCATTCCAAAATGGAAGGTGTTTTCGGAGGCAGATAGCCTCCAGATATCTTACATTGGTTCTTACAATTGGTTCTCAAAAAAAAAAATTGTCATGAAGTGGAATGATATTTTCGAGGATTTCCAAAAAATTGTTCAGCTAGACATTATTCCCAGATTAAAACACATCAATATTTTTAATTAAATGGTGACTGCATGGTAACTAACAAATCAGCTATAAAGTACCTCAAAATAATTGTATCTCAAGGCGAAAATATCATGCAATGAGGTAAATGGTTGAATGGCGGCATATTATTGCTTCGGTATTATTGGAAATTTTAATATGACATACAATGTGGTGCACTATCATAGGCCAAATGAATATTTTTCAACCGATTGGGATGATTTTTTTTTTCGTTAGGTAGTCATTCGAAAAGTCCACTAGGACGACAAATTTCATGAATAAATCTCCATTTCCAGGGCCTACTAATCTTATTTTTCAAGATAAAAAATCTAAAAAAATCACTAGAGATTTTTTAAGAGAAAAATTCAATTTCAAAACTTTTATCAAGTCAAAATTTCATCGAAATCTGTTTATGAATAAGAAAATCACAAGATGATAAAATTTGAAAAATATGTTAATGGAATTTCAGGAAAATGTCATTTTATGTCATAATTTTAATTTTTTTTATTTATCAACAGATTTCGAGGAAATTTTATGATCATTTTATGATATTTCGAGACTACCTGAATCCAGTGGTGTAGTCAAAGATCTGATAAAAGTTTTGAAATTGAAGTGGCGGGGTGATTAAAAGGTATATTTCTCAAATATCATTCCCCAATAACTTTTTTATTGATTGACGCATTTCAACGTAATTTATATATGAACCACAAAATGTTGCGAATTCAGTGGTTTGGTCAGATTAGGTTGAATGTCTATCTAACGAAAAAAAAAAAAAAAAAATCCAATCGGTTGAAAAATGTAAGTTATAGTCGAGACTTCAAATTGATAGCTGAGGCCCAGCCAAGGCTAGCAAGCAGGCGAGACAATAGACATTGTTTCGCCGAGGTGTTTATTACATTTTTTCGTCGACCTCAACAAAATAAGTACCTACTAATTTCCGATTTTCAAATCAATAATCGACTATTTTTTTAGGCAAGTATTTTTCGTCCACAAACACTTTTCGTCCGGCATAGTGACCACATCGGACGAAAAGTACTTGCCTTCAAAATTGGTACATGAAATGTAATTTTTTATAGAGGTCGACGAAAAAATAATTTATTTACTCTCATGCCTATCTTGGAAATGGTCGCAAACTTAGAGAAAGATGAATGATGATATTTTCTTTGTTTCCACCATTTTGCGACTCTTTTGCATTTTTTCTCTATAAACAAATGACTCCAATGGTTTATAATATTTTTTAACATTGTTGCCAAGCTTGTACGAGGTGGCATATTTGTATAGTTTTATTGTAATTGTAATTTTTTCCCCATATTTGCTGAAATGATTTGCCTATAAAGGCACCCTCCTCTAATAAATTGCAGTATTATCACTTCAACACCTTCCGAAACTAATCCTAGAATGGGAGTTGGACGAATGAATAGTATTGTTCAGTAAGTATGATGAAATATATGAAATTGAGACAAATTGATCGAGAACCATTTTTCCGATATGTTGCCTATATAACGACCATTACTTCAAAAATGTTCCCAGTTTCTAGATAAAACTAATTTCACTCATACGTTCCACTCGATCTACTGTGTTGTGTACAAATTATACTAACCTCACTGGAATTTCACCAAGAATTCTTTGCATCATGGCCAGATGCTCCCTGTTGTCGTGGGTTTGGAATAGTGTTATGCCCAGGTACAGTTCGAACAGTATACAGCCTATTGACCATACATCGCATGGTTGCGACCATCCCAATTCTGCAATAAAACATGAATTTTTTTCGGCAAAATGGAACAAAACATGTTAAGGTAAATATGTTTAATACAATATAAAAAAATATATTCTAGCATTTTGGTTCGCCCAATTTGTTTAATCACCTAAATTAAAAAATTGATCGTCTATAAAAACCATATTCATTGTGAAATATACAGGATGATTCCAGTATACTAAGCCATTTGAAGTTTTTGTAAATCACTCTGTATGGCAGTATGTGCACTGGACATGAGGTAGCTTCCAACAACAACAACTACCACGTGGAGAGATCTGTCTGAGAGAGAGGAAGCTATATAGCAGGGCACACAACTGGGGGGAGGGCAAGCCATAAGATGGAAGCTTGACGGGGAGTCCCTGGTGCCAAACGCTATCAAACGCCTTGGAGATATGTAGTGCCAATGCCATAGTTTCTCGATATTTTTCAATAGAATGCTCCTATATATGGAGATAAGCGAGCAGGTTACCAGTCGATCTCTGATGACGGAGACAGAAACCATATATTGATTACTTTCATTGCGGACTTCCATTTTCTGGAGTATTTTTATTAGCAGACGTTTCAATCGGTAGTTTCTCTGATCGTTTTCAAGTGTTAATATCAACACTTGATAACGATCGGAGATACGACGGAGATACTGATAACGATCGGAGAATGAAAGTAATCAATTCACGTCATTGTCTAAAACTTTTAAAGGAAACCATATTGTTGAGCATTTACAATTTCTGAGCGTTCTAAATATTTCATGAGCTCGATGTAGATGTACCTTTTCATGATCTTCGAGATAACAAATAGCAGTGCGGTAGGTCTATAGTTGCTAGGTACAGTATTTTCAATTATTTGGGAACTGGTTATTGTACTCTTGCAATTTTCCGGTTGAACGGAAATAACCATAAATTATAAAAGAGGTTGGATAACTACCAAAGAATTGGTGTAGGTTCGAGACATGTCTTGGGAACGATCAGCGAATGGACCCGTTAGGATAATTAACAAAGTTTAAGCCTCTTTCGACGATTCGATTGTCTCCTTGCACATTTTTCTAGATTCAACATAATATTATGCGTTTTTAAGAAAATTCTATTTACTTCTATATCGGGCAGTAACCACATTGCAAAAGAACTCGAGCTCAGCAATTCTGACTATCAACAGTAACTTGTTATTAGAGTTCAACTTGGATAACGCCTGAATACTCGTGGAGTTTTATACCAATACCAATAAGAAGTAGGTTTTCATCTCCTTGTTAAAAGCTCTCCAAATTTTGTGTTCAAAAATTAGTAAATATGGGCACCTTATATAGTATGTCCATTGATAAGTTTGTCACGAAAAAATCCACAATTGTTTCCCTGAAAAACTGTTATGAATGAATATTTTTTGGTAGGTTATAGATAAGAAAAATAAATTGAATATGTATTTGGTATTTGACCATTGATTATTATAATATATAATATGATGGAATTAGCCTATAAATAGGGTATAAATCGGCAGTGAAAAGGGGTATGTTGGGCCAATGGACACTTCTGAAAAGGTAATCGAACACCACAATATAGCAAAATTTGAAGAAGTTTAAGCGAAGGCCATTTTATTTTATTCTATTTAATTTTATTCATACACCATTCAACAGCCGAACCCAATTGTGTGAACTATTTAATTGAATTGAAGTACTCATATATTATCGAGACGTCTCAAGCTAAGCTGGTTAGTAAATATCTGTTTATATATATTTTTTTTGATGTATGTGTATGTATATACCGCTAGTCATTTTTAATCTATAAGTATGTAAAGTTCGTCTTATATATATATATATTTCAAAATTTTTTTTTGTGACTTATCCAATAACATTGTAATGTTCTGACTGGATGAATCAATTATCTATCTATCTATCTATCTAATTACAGGATGGGAAAGTCAACAGTACAAAAGTATACATTAAATAAAGTATAAATTAACCTATAGAATAGAAATCAAAACAATTCACACCAACAAATGGAAATATGCATATCAGTACATACACTGAAAAAAAAACTTCTAGTGATCGAAGAAAAAAGTTTATATTGATTGAAAGTTTGATTTTGTGGAGGAAATCCAGTTCTTGACATGATTTTTTGGGCTTATGACCTTCCACAATCTGAAAATGAAAAACATTTTTTAATCCAAAGAAATCTGTACAAGTGTAGAAGGGCAAATTAATTAATTTGCCCGATAAGTTACTGCGTTCACAAGACTGCTGTCTTCAATGAAATTAATTTTTGTCAGTAACGTACCCTACACTGAATTTGCCTATCTGAAAAAATGAGATCGAATTAACAAAGAATACTTCTCTTTTTTTGAAAACAGTTTTCAGTTAATTTTGAAAACTGTTTTCAAAAAAAGAGAAGTATTCTTTGTTAATTCGATCTCATTTTTTCAGTTTTCAGTTCATTTTGAAAACTGTTTTCAAAAAAAGAGAAGTATTCTTTGTTAATTCGATCTCATTTTTTCAGATAGGCAAATTCAGTGTAGGGTACGTTACTGACAAAAATTAATTTCTTTCAAGACAGCAGTCTTGTGAACGCAGTAACTTATCGGGCAAATTAATTAATTTGCCCTTCTACACTTGTACAGATTTCTTTGGATTAATTTTTTTTTTCATTTTCAGATTGTGGAAGGTCATAAACCCAAAAAATTATGTCAAGAAAAAAGTTTATGTTCTGATTTGCCCACTAGCAGTTAGTGTAATAGTAAGCAACTTTACAATGGGAGAATATCAAAGAAATCTTGAAATCTGAACAATGCCATAGTAATAAACCTGAACAAATTCTATACAGGGGTGAAGAGTAAACGAAGTAAGTCAGAGGTGTGTGAAGATAAAAGAAAGACTTGTCTCTCAATGGCAATCGAGGAACATGTATTTCAATGAGTGATAGTAAATGAGAAAAATCAAGTTTGTTATTGAGTAATTTGTATAGAAAAACTACACCACTATAAGTACGGCGAGTAACCAATGAGGAGATTTCAAATCTGCTTGATAGTGTCAATTGAGGTAGTTCTCTATCTAGATAAATACCATCGGTTTTATACCAAAGGTGTTTAATACATTTTCGCTGAATATTTTCAATGGTATTTGCATGAATATCCAGGACTCCAGACAACCGATGCATATTCCAGTTTGGACCTAACAAAAGCATTGAAAATTAGCTTCAGGGACTCATTTTGTTCCATTAATTTGAGTTCCTTATGATGAAACCCAGTGTTTTATAAGCTTTAGCGACCGTTTCAGTTATATGACCAATAAAAGTTATCTTAGCATCGAAGATCACACCCAAGTCCTTGAACTGATAACTTCTATCTAGACACATTATCGATATGGTAGGTATAATCAATCATTTTTTTTCTCGTGAAAGACGTATTTATTTATGTTAAGAGGCAATAAGTTTGAATTACACCAGACATTGAGTCTTGCAAGATCCTCTTGGAGTGAAGTACAATCCTGAATGTGATTAATTGTCGTGTATAGTTTACAATCGTCAGCATATAACAAAACATTTGATTGCAGGGTCGGGCAGATGTCATTTATGAAGATGGTGTATAAAAGAGGTCCCAGAATTGGTCCCTGCGGAACACCAGATGAAGCATAAGAGATGTGCATGGTTCTTTATGAAACTCTGAATGGAAAGAAAACCTACCAAGAATGACCTCCGGTGCTCTGTAATGCCGGGTCGACACTATGGTGCTGTGATGTTCATGGTCGAATGTAGCACTTCCGAAGTCGATCAATCTCACGTCCGTTTTCTTAACCTTTCGGACATCCTTTCTCTGAAAACATCAAAACAGTAAGTGGATTATTCAACTTAGATATGAGCAATTAAGTACCTTTTTACTGTTGTACACTAGTTCGTAATCGGAATCGACGAACAATATATTTTCAGGTTTGAGATCGGTGTGCGTCAGTTTGTGATCGTGCAGGAATCTTACGGAATAGCACAGCTGGTATCCTATGTGCCGAACTTGCTCCAATGGATAAGGCTGATAGTTGTTGTCTTTCTGCAAAGTTACGATTATCATACGAGAAATCAACCAATGTCTTCAATATTTATGTTAATAAACAATCATAAAATACAGAAAGGCAGTAATAGTATTATAAAAGGTTTTCAAAAATCCAGAAACGTTATTATTCACAAACTGATTTTTTAAAACAAAATCTTCAATTGGAACATATGAAAATTCAAATTGTTTAATCAAAATTTTGATATACACGTGCTGTGCAAAAATACGAAGCTTTGAGAGGAGAGACATTCTGCACATCCCCTTTATACAGTATAGGAAAGTTTTCATCGGGGTATGCTGGTTTCATACCAGCGTAAAGAATACCTTGCTAATATGTTGAGAGAGCATTACAATTTCTCCTCGACTCGCTCGAGGAAGGGATATCGACGTGGCTGTTAATTCGTCGGACGAGGTAATAGGGGAGTCATACAGTAGTGCGTCTCTCTTATTCATGTGGTATTATCATATCATTGCGTTCCTTGTTGCTCGCATAGATTTGTCTATACCCCGATGACAACTTTCCGATACTGTAGATGAAAACTTACCAAGAAATCAAAGACGCTCAATCCCAACATCTCGAAAGCTATGCACATGTGTCCGTGGTAGTCAAACCAATCCAACATTTTTACGCACAAACTGAAAAATAATGAGAAAATTAGAATTTCTTCTAGACTATTATAGATTCCTCATTAATAAGCTAGGATTGGGAAAATAATGGCAATACTTATTATCTCCTTATATAAACACCCACATGGGTGTATACAAAGGTATTGTGAAGTAGACATTTTGCTCAGATAATATATTCTTTTTTTCCAAATACTGATTATTTTAGAACTATTTCGAAGTACCTGTGATATAGTTTTCAATTTCAAATGTAGGTATTAGTATATTATATAGCAAGGGACCAAAGTGAATGTTTTAATCCTGCACGTGATGTTTATTGCCAATAATCACGTAAGGGATAAAATATCATTTTAGTCCTGCGGCATATACGCTATTTTTTGCACTTCCCAGTATTATAAATTTCAATAATAATATAACTAATTATTTTGATGAGTTATATAAACATGGTACTTGGATTACTCGGTAGATAACGTCATAGCAACGGTGTCAACAAACTTTTTGAATTCAGTGTCATTTCAGTTAATGTTGGAAAATTCTCAAATATCGGAGATTTCCTTTTTGTGTTGTATTAAAACATTCTTGAAATGTAGAATGACAGCACAGTGTTCTGATTCATATCAGTCTACAATCTCTGACGAGTATCACCTGTTGTTTCGAAAACAAAATAAAAATATCCGCCTACGAAAAAAGTTTCCGAAACTATGGTCGTTTGTTCTTGATGAGCCAACTGTTTGAAGTTAGTGCATGTTTACGACGTGAGATAATCACCATTCGATATTATGCATTCTGTAATGAAAATGAACTAGATTATTTTTTATACGATCATGTCAGCATCGCCAAACATTTTAGACCAATCAAAATTACACTGACAATTTTCCTCATATCATATAAACCAATCGAATGCCATCATTTTCTCATTTCAAACCAATGAGAACAGGACTTTTTGAAAACACTGCCTCTAGCCTGTGGTATTTTCCAATGACATATTACGGCTTAACTGCTTTATTTACAGTGTTCTTAAGCAACACAGTTTTCGTGCCAGCAAGGTGAAAGTATTTTTTGAAAATTCTGCATTTTGTCGGAATATTATTACTGATAATTTGTTAATAGCCAATTACAGCGACTATTTCATTCACACATGGCTGCACCTATGAAATTACGTGCTTGAAGTCACATGACATGCAATATGAGCGGATATTCACCCCTCCCATGATCATGACGTTCATGTCATTATTCTTTCAATCTTCATTCTCATCAAGAATTTTATTGATTCACATTATCACTTCCATGTAGTTTTTATCTTGAAATATATTTCAGTCTTTCATAATACCGCTGATACAAATACGTCAATTATAGTATCTTTCAACCCGAAACTGAGTACAAATCACGTGCCATAAGTATGCTAACTCTAAATATACAACATATTGTTAACTTACTGTATACAATCAGGATCTTTGTCTGCCAGTTTCTCCAATACGTTTATTTCTAGTTTAGCTGCTTCTCGGTATTTCTCTACATTTTTAATTATTTTCAGGGCCATGTGATGGTTCCTAAAAAAATATTCAAAAACCTAAATTCCTGAAATTTGTTGTTAAATTTGGATATTTATAAAGATTTTTTTGTACAACTGTCATTAAAAATTACATTTTTAATTCGTTGACATATGAACTAAAAACTAACGTTTTCACAAAATCACTTTCAACATTAGTGTTAAAAGTAAAATGACAGATGAGATGATGGATGGATGATGGATGGAGTAATATAGATCTCTCTAATAGAAACACTTCAATCAAATATTATAATCAGAACACCTACTCAAAAGGAATCATTAAAAGTTCACACATGTATTTGGCCGTTTGTGCAATTGGTATTACTAATTCGTTTTGAAGTTACAAACGAAGTAGTATTCAGTCCAACTGTAGAAGGTCCTTCATCGCTGACAAATAATGACATTCATAAATAAAGTGCGTTGGGGTTCATTATATTTGGAGCACCTGCCAGTTAGCCTTGTAACCCAAAGATCGTGTGTTCGAATCCTTTTGGATCTTATTTTTTTTTTGTTTTTTCTCACTAGCAAAAAAATTTGTATGATACATTTGTTAAAAGTGATTTTAATTTGCTCGTGGGGTTGTTCCACTCACTAACGCTCGTTTCGCAATATTCCCCACTAAAAAAACAAAATGTCACTTTAACACTTGTATCATAAATAACTATATAATCATTTGACCAAATGAAAAATGTACTCACATCTCCAAATCCTTCACCTTGACAACTTTTCCGAATGTGCCCTCTCCAAGTGTCGAAAGGATTTTATCTGAAATACAAAATTTAACACATTCAACGAGAATGATTCAAATGTAGTGGTGCGCGCATAAAAATATAGTCCTCAACGGTCCTTTATAATTAATTATATAAAACTGAAAAAAATGAATGACTCTATGAAACACAAGTGCGGTGACTATTGTTACTATTAGTTTAATTTAACCAAAATATCAAATATATTTATAGACATGTATCACACTTTTTCCCATTATTGAATAAGTGAACTAGTTGAGAGTAGCGTTGAAATAAACTGAACAAATGAGTAGAAATACAATATACAGTGTACCATTGTTTTTAGTAACCTTTTTCCGAAAAAGTGCACAGACAAATTTTTTCAAATTCCAATTCAAAATTCACTTGTTTGACTGCCTTGAGTAATATAAACTGATGACAATTTTTGATAGGAGGTATAAATGAGTGAAATGCTTCTCGAAGCCTAGAAAATTTGAACTTATTCACGTTGTTTTTATAATAATATTGGTATGGTATGGTAACATACGAATAGAAATCATTAACATTTATTTTAAATAAAGTATTGACGAATTTCAATTGAAATATTTACTGAAAAGTCTCATGAAATTTTTTCCAGTTATTTATTTTCAAAGTGTTACTGAGAAGAAAAAACTTTTTGCATGCCAGCGATAAAATTCCAAAGTGGGAAAGGTATCGACTAATATGAAAAGAACCCAAAATTAATATAAACCAACTTAACCCATTATAAATTTTTAAATGTATGATGTCGATCTCCCTCTTTCTAATCTGCTTGGGAATGACGATTATCAGAACCAAAGCAACAATCCCTATATAGTCTGGTTCACAAGTGCTTTTTTCCAACTTTTTTCAGCAGTCTCGGAAAATGATGAATGAGGTGTCATTCGATTCGGAATAGCGTCTAGATGATTTTTTATGTTATATATATAATTAAGTTCTGCTCGAAAAAATTGTAAAAGCTATAAATAATTTAGTAAAAAACAGATTTGGTTTTTTGCAAATATTTCAATAAATAATTAGGATTTTTGAAATCTGAAAAATGAATCAAAGAAATTTCCTTTAAAAAAGTCAGGATCTCGAAACTGTAGGACCAATATTTATTTTCCCAGAGGGACTTTCACAATAACTTGAATAAATAATGAAAAATATTTTGTTTTCAATTTTTCGAACGAGGACCTATTCTGAATAGCTACATAGAAGGAAAAATCTCAGATTTATAGTCAAACAATTATCACGCTTGCAATATTCACATTCAAGTAGAAAAAAATGATTGATTAACTATTGCATAACTAAGTGAAAAATCGCGATAAATTTTTTTTAAGTAAGTGCCAGAATTTTTTAATTTCTTAATTTTCATATTCAATATGTTTAAATGAATTTTATTGTAAGAGTGCCCGAAGTGGGCATAGCTTGCGCAAGCGAGAGTTGCCGTTTTCGGCCGTATTTTCAACCCTCTGATGGGAAAATTATAAATATTGATCATACAGTCCTGAGAGTCAGGACTTATTTTGAGGAAATTTCTTCTTATCTTTCAATACTTATTCAGATTTAAAAAATCTCGATTAGTTATTGGGATATTTGCAAAAAAAAACAAACCAAAATTTTATTAATTTGTTTTTAATTTCTGCAATTTTTTCGAACAGAACTTAATTTTTTTCAAAAATCATCTAGCTGCTATTCCTTGTCGACACATCTCATTCATATTTTTCCGAGACTGCTGAAAAAAGTTGAAAAAAGCACTTGTGAACCAGAATATATAGGCCTCCCTATCAAAAACATCAAATTCTTCATGACTTGGTGAAAAGGTTGAGATTTTGGTGAATCTATATGTAATACATTCGCAAGATTTCACTTACAATACTATTTTTTTACCTGTTAATGTTTCAGCCAAATGAAAAATATTCGAAATGTTCTAAATGCCAGTGCCGATACAACGGCAAGCTATGATGGAAATAGTTGAGATGAAAATGAGTAATCGCAAACAGTAAAATTTCACTGCTGGGACTGTTCCTCTATTGTTTCAGATGTACGTACATGTTGGACAGTAAACACCCATGTCAGTTAAAAAAATATATAAATTCAGATTGCTTCCAACAAACACATCTTTTCGATAGAGAAACAGTCCTCCAAGTCCATGGGCACTCAATTTCAAGATTCTATCAATATTGATGATAAAAGTTCATGGTTGAATGTTGTTCAGTTCCGCAGTTTGTATTCTATTCTTGTACTATAGAAGGACACCAGCTTAATTGAGAAATGAATGAAATTTGATATTTTACTGTAAAAGTAAATGAGTGAAGAAACTCAGTAGCTTTGTCATGTTTTGTTAGGAGTTTAGGATTTTAGTGGAGTATCTTGTTATTGACATCATTCTTTGCTTTGTACTGAATTTGTTGATGGCAACGAATCCTGAAAAAAGTAATATGAGTTCTTTACAATTATGAAAGGACAAAACTATTCTTCTGATTCAAAAGTTACTGCGTCTAACAGATCCATAAAAAACAGTTAGTCAGTAATTTTCTGTATGTAACAAATTTGGCCTTCAATTACCAACTGAAGAAATGTATTTATGATACACAAAATACTGTTGTTTTCTGTAGTAATAACCCAAGGACATTATGCTTGGTTTATGCACCCTGAAAAGGAAAGAAAAAATCCTTTCAGTTAGAGTCTTTTCACAATACCTATCAGATGTAGTTCAATGTCCAGCGTGGCTTGTGCCGGGGAAGTAGTTGTTTTTTGTTAGATATTACAAATAAATCACATTTTTCATTTTTAAATTTTCATGGAGAATGTTCCCCTTTTCAACATGAATACCTCCCAAGAGGTTATCTTGAACGATGGAAAATAGCGACTAAAGTTTGTCTTTCAGTCGCAGATGATTCCACAACAGATTTTATGAATGTCCTATTCATATTTTCGAACTAAAATCAAGCATGATAATTATAGCAGATTCTGAAAGCTTGTTGCTTGTTGCTCCAAGCTTGATGAAGTTATTATATTTATCAATGTTCGAGGGTTATTCGGATAGAACATTTTTTGCCCACCGATACTTTTTAACGTTGCAATAGTCTATAAATGCTTTCCATACAAAGTTATTGTTAACAGTATATTTTGATGTATTTGATAAGAAAATTTCAATAATTTTCTCGTCAGTAGTACAACCAAATCATGACATTTTGACGTTATTGAATATTTGAAACTTCAGAATCGAAATAAGTCAAAATTTGTATATATATAGCAACGTGACCAAAAAATATAATTTTGTTTATTGCGGTTATAGCAGAATCGATATTACCAAAAATAACTCTTGTTGACTTCACATAATTATTTTTTTATTCTTATCTACTTTTCATTATACTTAAACTACGAAACTCCACATTCAACTTACCTTAAATAGAGGGATAATATCAGAAGCAGGTTTACTGCCAATCTTTATCACAGATTCAATGGGCGAAGTTACATCATTTCAATATTTATAAAACCATACCTTTCTATTGGTGTTCTCAGAAAGATCGTAGAACCACCATAGAAATTTCTTTCACATTTCTGAGAATACTGAACAACATTCAACAAACTGTATAACCAATATCGTCCAAAATCAAGATTGAACAATGACCATATGAGTATAATTAATGTATTCACGAACATCTCTCTTGTATAACGTCTCCCGATCTGTACACCAGATGTCCTTCTTCGTCGTCTTCCACTGAAGGTGTTCGTACACTCTGCTAACGGGTAGGGGGGTTGCCAGTATAAGACGGATGTGATGAATCCGGAGAAACAGCATCGTAGGAATAGTCATTTCGAAAACGAAGTGGAAGCCGATAAGATGATCCAGGTATGTCAAACAGCACAGGAGCCGATAGGATGGTCCACAATTATCAATCAGCACGGAACCCGATAAAATGGCCCAAAAAGCACAGACGAAAGGGCAAAGATAAGATCGGTGCAAATACTATTTTTTAGGAAACTTACTATACATTCGGTGTTTTCCGGTAAAGTTGTGTCTTCTACAATACAGCAATTAGCAGATAATGTGATACCTCACACGACAATGAATATTTATGCACATAAGTGCACACAAGTAATTGAAATATTACAGGCAATATTTATATTTCATTACATTTGTTCATCATTCCTAAGCTTGAAATTCAATGTTTCAAATTAAATAATATTAATGCAGTGGGTTGTTCCATTCCATGGTTCACTCCCAAACAAACTGGCGCCCAACGTGGGGCCTTTTTTTGTGAATGGACTACCAAGTAAAGTTTCAAAAATTAAGTGACCTTTATTCCTTGCTCTCATATTATTTACTACCTCTCAACTTGAACAAGTAATTATTTTTTTCTAAATTATCATCTGACGAATAATAAAGATTATGGAATTAAAGAGAAATTGTATTTTTCATATACAGATGTGTGATATTTCTCATCCATTCACATGGACTAAAATTATAAATGGTGGCTTAAAATGATTTTTCATTTCGGAACTTCTTGATTCAAATTTCCTCGTGTCCTGTTTTTCCATAGAATGCCCCTTATTTATTTGTTGGCTATATGACATAGGATGATGACATGAATAATTTTTTATACATTTTGCCATTGTTAACTTCAGAACGGATAATGAAGTTTATCTGATTTTTTTAAATCAAATGGTAGGTCATACACTGATTTTTGTAATAATAAAAAATAGCTGCCATTTTAAAGGTTTCTTTTGTAATGGTATCGGGGATACCTCATTCGAAACGTCTTACAGTTTTCTATACGACACAAAATTTTAGACAAATATATTCTTGTATTTTTCGAATAGATATTAACAAGATATTAACAAAGCGAAAATAATGCAAGTATCAATTTAACAGGTCAGTGAATGGCAAGTTCGTCTTTAGATTTTTTCTTATGGAGATATCTAGAATCTATCCCAGGAACGATTATTGGCTTGTATTTGCCTGAGGGTGGGGAATGAGTAGTTCCAATATATTCGGCACTTCTCATTCTCCACAACGGACTCAATATCCCCCGGAGCATAAGGCAATACCGGTGTCTAGTCTATACCGTACGAGTGTCGTAGATGGTAGTACAACACTCGTAGAACCGCGTGATGCCTGTGGATATAGGCTAAGACCGCATATGCTGGACATGCTGACAGCAAATGCATAAGAGTCTCAGGCGCCTCACCACACGCTCTGCATCTAGTGTCGGGGACCTCTATACCCATCACGCTGCTACGATAGACCAGGGTGTTGAAGAAACCATCCTTATTATTTTTTTTCCTAAAAGGATGTTCCAGTCAGGCCGTCTCCGAAGCCCCGATACATTCGGAGGGCGCGTTGGATCGTTTACCCAGATAACCACTCCCCTCGTCTGTGGGGTAAGTGATTACTGGGTCCGAGAATCATGTGCCTTGAGCAGACGCAGTGAACCAAGAATGACGTCCTTCTGCATTCGTCCAGCTAAGATTTCTGCCATATTACGGCAAGCCGGTATGATTTTCCAGTTCGAGAGCAGTGTGTCCATCATACCACCAAGCACCCCTATAATAAAAACCACCATTTTAACAAAATGGTTTGGGTAGAGCCTGCGGAGTTCAAAGAGTAAGTCTCGATATTTGGTCCGTTTTTCCTCCTCTTTTCGGACGACGTTCGTTTCGCCAGGAGCCGAAAACTCCATGACGAAAATCGTCTTACTTTGATGGTCAAGGAGGATTACATTGATATTTTAATTTTATATCTGATTTGTTCAAATTTGACCAACTAAATGTTTGAGCAAACTCAGCTTGTCGAGCTAATTCGAGAAGAAAACGTAAAAAATATTTAGTTTTTGAGAAACTTGTAAAAAATCCAACCCCATTTTATTTTTTCAGTCAATTGATTATAACTTTTGCAATTGTTGCGAACGGCATCTCGTTGCACTTGTTGATCAGACTAATAGTCCGATTTCAATTCCTCAAACAGATTTTGCAAGTAGAAGTTATACCGAGTGGCCACTAATTGACAATGCTTGTATGAATGCAACTTTTTCTCCTTTCGACTGACCTTCGAACTCTTATGGTTTAAAAGTTACCAATACAATCACATTAAAAAAGTGGCCACTCTGTAGTATTGCAAAACGTATATTCTCATTTCTGGCTACAATGCCGCGAAGTGATTGAAAAATGCTTGCAAACACGACTGAAAACGGCCGAGCCCACCTAAGCGGTCGAGTAGTAAGTGTGACCGGGAGATCAGGGGAGGCGTATTGTAAAAGGATCATCACGTTCCCTCATCTCCCGGTCACTCCTACTACTCGACCGCTTAGGTGGAAAAAAATGAGAGTAAGTATACGTTTTGTACTACTATATTTCTTTCAAAAAATGTTTGAGGTATTGAAATCAGACTATCACTAGAGCATCCAGGCACGCTGCAAAAAAAATTGAAACTGCCATTGTGCCAAAACTAATGGTCCGACGGCGCCTGTTTTGCGAACAAATGAAGTTCATACAATTTACTATTTGCATTAAAAGCACCAACCATACAAATTAAAACATATCGGAATTTTTTTCGTTTTTTCCCTGTTTCTAATGATCCGATCGTGTCGTACAGATTCTCATTTTATTCGAATTTCAATTATCTACAATTCGTTGGAGCAACCAGGTTGCTGTACCTAGTTTTTATTTTACAACCAAAACACGAATTAAATGTTTCTAATAAATTAATAAATGAAAGTAGTGAGTCCAGAACATTAAAAAATCACTAATTTTATGCTTTATAGGTGTACCTATCACCGAAATGAACGGAGGGTCGGTTAACACATATTATGACAAATGCATATAAAAAACACCATCAAACGAAATCTGAATCAAATCTTTCACGAATGGCCGACATATGGATTCCAAAGCGACTGACTATTTTTGGACGTTTATAATTAGATAATTTGGTAACACAAATTGACTCACGACTTGCCCTGGTCGATGAAAACCTGCAGGTGAAAGTTCGAAAATAAACGTGAAGTTCTAGGTAACGATATTAATTAGAATAAAATAATGAACCTCTGAGTTGAGTTTATACAGAGTGACCCATTTGAAAGCGGGCCACCTCTCTAAAACTGTTATTGATTATCCGATTCAATTTTTTTTTTCAATAGATGGACCATCGATAGTTCTAGTTGAGTGACATAAATTCGAAATGAAAATAAAAATTTCAAGGCCTACTTCGAATTTTCTTTAGATAGACATTCTCAAGTGGTTTATGTGAAAATTTTGTAGAAATGTGTCCATGAATAAAAAAGTTACATGGGATTAAAATTTGGAAATTATGTCAATAAATCAACCCATCTCTTCAATGTCAGAACTTTAATCAAAAATTTGACTACACCACTGAATTCAGAATACTTCGAAATACATTTGGTCGGAATTTCATCAAAATCTGTTCATAAATAAAAAAATTATAAAATACTAAAATTTGAAATAAGTGGAATTTTAGGAAAATTTTATTTAATATTTTATAATTTTTTTATTTATAAACAGATTCCGATGAAATTCTGGCCGAATAAATTGAAGTGGTGGGTTGATTTATTGACAAAATTTTCCCTTATAACTTTTTTATTGGTGGACGCATTCCTACGTAATTTTCACATACACCACTTGAAAATGTCGTGAATACAGTGGCGTCGCCAAATTCTATTTAAAAAAATCGCTAGTATGTTTCTTGGATTTTTGACCTTGAAAAAAATTCGAAGTAGGCCTCGAATTTATGGCACTCAATTAGAACTATTAATGCTCTATCTATTGAAAAAAAAAACTTCCGAATCGGATAATAAATAACAGTCTTAGAGAGGTGGCCCGCTTTCAAATGGGTCACTCTGTATATCGAGGATATTATGGAGAAAAGCTAATTAAACGTTGAAAACGATTCATCTTGGTTGTACTGTCAAATCCGAATTACCACATTTTAACTTTATTCTCTTTTATGAAGTTGCGACCAGGGCAATCTGCATGGAAATACGAATTTTCCAAAAATATTTATTGGTAATTTTCGATTTCTTGTTATATTTTTTCCATGTTATCCATGTTTTCGAGTAATTTATGTACATTTCTGATGATCATTATACTGATAGCTTTTCAATATGTTTCATAATTTATGATGATTATTAAAATGACCAAAACACCATTCGATATAACTCATAAACACCTCTGCTATATTGTAGAAGAAGCAACTTTGGGAGACACCTCTACCATCGACAGCTGAAAGTATTTAAGGGGATGATTTGCTGTTCAAATTGGCTGTTATACAAATAATCTTTCTGATTTGTGATTGTTGATCAAACACTAATAATACCTTTGGTTGTTTATTTTTTCAGTGTTATTGAATTTTTCGTCATTCTGGATGAAGAAATTCAATTATACTTTATTGACCGATTGCCATTTTTGTGAAAATGTGAAGTTTATATAAGCTTTATTCCAAGAGAATTCGTCAAACGCTTTCAGATTGGTTGTCAGTAAAGTTACCTCAATAATTTGTTAACTTACGTGAGTGATGATCTGTTAATTTTGTGGGAATTCATAAAAACTTAGAATAAAACAATGGTCCGTCGTCTAATAACCGAAACTAGAAGATTTTCCGTGGAAATACACAAAATTGTGTTTTCTACGACGTAAAACCTTAGTTTACGCACAGACGAAAATCACAGACGAAAATCCAAAACTTCATAAGATAAAATATTCAAATTGGTTACAATTCTTCAAAATAAGAACTGTCATAGAAAAAATTCTGTATGAAACATTGTGGTAAATATATATTTTTTGTGCAGCTTGGTTAAACTCGACTGCGCTTCATTCATCAAACTTCGCTCATATAAAAAAGTCCTACTTTACGAACTCGTATCAATAACTATCCTTTTATTATTAGTGAACATAAACCTTCCTCACTTAACATGGTTACAACTAATATTTGTTGCGCATCAATTGTACCTGAATATTCAAAAGTTAGGGTAAGAATGAACATATACATTCAAGGAAAGAGGTTGTTATTTTCGTTTTTGAAGCAATCAAAATTTTCATTAAAATTTTATGAAATCGCTTTCAGTTACCTTTGTTTGGGAGGCACTGGTTTGATTCTCCAGGCCACAGAGTGTCTGCTCGCTGGCAGTGTTTCAGTGTGATTTGCACAGGCTGTAGACCTCTGATCAGTGATAACAAAATTTTTTTTGAAATCTTTAAAATTCAATATCTCTCAAAATATTTTTTTTTCGACTAAAACGTATTCTTTCATTTCGTTTTGTTTTGTCATTTTCTACTCCCCATTTCATTTATTGCTCCAATTTCCGAAACACCCTGTAGTATAAACAATATCATTAGATTATATCTGTCAGGTTATAGTAACTTTTATCACTATCGCTTACTTGGCAATGTGCCAAATATCTGACAGAACACAACACTACTTTCCTATTGCAAGTGCTTCGCAAAATCGTACACAAGAATTGTGTTCGGATTGGCGCAGTTGTTAGCGCTCGGGCCTTGTGACCGAGAGAGTCCTGGGTTCGGTTTCCGACAGGGGCAAAGTCGGATTGGATCTTGTTGCCGGCTAGGAACAATCCTCCACGATTCGCTGTTGTGTTAATAATTATTAACAGTGCTGCTCCTAAAGTGGCGTATGGAGTTAGTAACAAGGCCTATCCAGAACACGTGGCTAATGACCATAGCGGTCGATGCCAATACAAAAAAAGAAGAATTATGCTTGATTTGAACGGGCTGGACTTTAAGATCACCACAGACAATATTTAAAGCTATCTGTGCTCCAAGCAAATCCACCAAACTCTGACCATTCGATTTCTCTGTTCCAAGCTAATAAATATGTGTATAATAATAGAATTGTTATTATTAAAAATACTCGCTCATAAACGCTCGTAGAGTGTATCCAAAGAGGATAGCTATTATTATTATTTGCAGTGGCGCACCAGGGCGAATTATTATCGTGGCGTATTCACTGTTCTGCTGTAGGAAAACTCGGAAAACCTACAGTAAAATCAAATCATTTCATTATCCTTTTTTGACGGTTTTTAAAATTGTATAGGACACGTCAATTACATTATACACCCAAAAACTACACAAGCATACTCTCATTCATCATGTCATCATAATGACACCAACATGTTTACTCAGTTACAATACTTATTAATTAGAAGTTATCATTAAAAATTCATTTACGTTATAATATGATCTCTCAATCAAAACAAGTTTCAAATCGTTTTAAAACTTTCTCTCAGTTAAGCAGCTTTTTATCGAAGTAGGTAGAGTTTAGATGTTACAAGGGAGGTGGGCCCTTGGCCTAATCCACTGCGACCTTTTCAGATCTATTGTGGAGGCTCCGATTGCTGATAGCACATCATCTAGCTTCGTCCATTTCATCAGACTGAGCAGATTTGATAATGGCCTTTCGAGATAGCTTTCCGCTCTTGGCTTTTCATCTCCGAGTTGTAAAAACCGCACCCTTGCTAGTCCTTCGCACTGGCACATTACATGTATTGCGGTTTCCTCTTCTTCCTGGCAGAACCTGCAGATTGCTTCTTCCGCCAGACCTATCGAAGTAGGTAGGTAGTTATAAAGTTTAGGACCGAGAAATGACTTACTAGTAATATGATTGGTAATATGCAGTTGTGCATGGGCCACGCTCAAATCTGATTTATGTCTAGTATTCAATTGCAAGATTTTATTACAGACAGACACAGAGACACCGAGACAGGTGAAACTAAATACAAGCCTACAATGCCTACCTACTGGTAGATGGGTGGTTTGATTTTAAGCACCCATATTATGAATAAACTACATTAGGTTAGGTATGGTTTCAATGATCAGAATTATGGCGCATTGAACAGATCGCCAAAGAAATGAAATATTGATAATGCAGAAATACGGTGACAGGAAATGTTATTTGATTGTTGATTTGAATATGAAGGTAGAACTTTTATTTCATGCCATACGAAGAAGAAGAATAGAAAATTTGACGAAACTGATCATATATACGTGACCGTCAATAAATGTTATGTTTGTTCCAGGGGATGCAGACAAACGTATTTTTGTAGTTGAAGACCCTCCATAGACCGGTAAAAATAGTTGCTGGGGAGTACTCAATCAGTCAAACAACTGTCCACATTGCAGACTTCAATTTTGTTGCTATTGGATGAACATAATGATATTCCTCCTTCCAAAGCTAAATTGTTTATTCTGATGATGTAACTTTTTATGTGGATGGTATAGTAAAGAAACAGAATTGCACAGGTATCGGTCGAAGTGAAATTATCTTCATACCTACGATGGAATAGCACAAACAGAATCCAGAAAACATAAATGTGAGTATTGGAATATTCAGTGACCAAGATATTGGTCCATACTTTTTCGAAGTACACCGACAGGGCAGCGATACCTGCTTGATAATATTGGAATTATTTTGTTTGGACTCAGCCAAACGCTTTCCAGATCACATTCTGTTAATTGATCGATTTGTTTCATAAAACACCTCCTCATTACTGCTGTAGTTTCCGTGATATCTTGAAACTGTATTTACAAACCGTTAAAAGAAGACAGACTATCAAGTGTCCTGCACGATCTCCTGGATCTGCTGGTTTTTCTACTGACAAGAATAATTAAAGAGTCTACCTGAACATACCATAGAATCACCTTAACAGGCCGTAGAAACACCTGAACAGGCCATAGAATCATCAGAACAACGTTCAGGTTGAAAGAAATAGAAAGAAAAAATAGCGCTTGATTCGTCAGAGACCATTAGTAAAATCGTGTATGCATTGTCTCACAAAATTGCTTGCAAAGATATGAATATGTCGTATATCTCTGATATTATTTTTTCAGTATCTTGATGAAATATATTATATTATTAACAATATAAATTTAAATTTAAATTTTGATATCTTCTCTAGTTGAAATACCTTTAGCTATTCCAGATATTTCACCATGTGTCCAACTGTATATACAATCTTATTTATAATCCGAAGCCAACCGATTTGAAATACGGATCAAAATAATACAAAATTGGTCACAAATGGTGGTTAGAAATTGTGAATAAAATCATCACATCAATCATATCTAAAAAAGTTCTTGGATTGTACATGGAATAAAGCTTATAACCATAAAAATATTTTGCAAAGAAGAATAGTTCGTGTTGTCGATGGAGATATAGTAAGAAAGCGAAAATGTGGACCTATAACATAATCAAAGCCATAATAATAACGCCAATCAAATATCATTAACAGGAATTTACAATTTTGTGCAAACGTCATAGAGAGGATTTGTCAACTCACTGGAAAGGACGAATTCAATTGAGATAACAATAAAATTTTGTTGTAAAGGAATAAAATATAAAATACGGACGATTTGTGAAAAATAAATTTCTCATCGCGGGTAGTCACACTTGATGATAAAAAAAGAATGGAGGAATCAAGGATGAATGTAAAATCTCGAACATTGTATGTAGATCACGAATAGTCGAATAAAAATTAATATTCAAGTTTACTTCCTTGAACACATCTAGGCAATTTCATTCCACTTCCTTCATTTATAGTTTGCAGAGTTTTTAGTAGAAAATATTACATACAGATTAGAATGAAAAATATATTTCCGAATATTATTATTAGGATTTTAGTTCAAAAATATGAATAGGACATTCATAAAATCTGTTGTGGAATCATCTGCGGCTGAAAGACAAACTTTAGTCGCTATTTTCCATCGTTCAAGATAACCTCTTGGGAGGTATTCATGTTTAAAAGGGGAACATTCTCCATGAAAATTGAAAATTGAAAAATGAAAAATGTGATTTATTTACAAATTACAAATAAATCACATTTTTCATTTTCATTATTATTAGGCTTTCACATTTCACATTTTTAAAAATTGTAGCCCTCTCGCGTTTTCGTATTTCAATTGTATAAACGAGTCTTTGAAGCAAGCGCAATGAGTTTAAAGACACGGCACTACTTTTTATTATAGCGACTTCGAAAACAATGGAATAGTATATTACATTACCACAGCCGACTTAATCTACCGAGCCGTGGTGAGAAAATTGGCAACACCACATGGAAAGCAATTTGACGTCCTACTCATCAATTCTTTAATGTGAATTTCTCAGCTTAAAAACTGGGAAAAAACATAAGATAATGAATTTTTAGAGAAAAGAACGGCGATTAATGTGGGTATTTAATTTTTTTCATCACAGACTGAAATCGCAATATATTCAATTTCTTAGATATGGGAAATCCGTCAAGTTTGGTTATTACATGCCCTCAAATTCACATTTCAGGAGATTTTTTGAAAATATTTCTTCTGATGAGTGCAGAAACCACATAGATGATCTCTGATTTTTTCAGATTTTTCATTTGAAATCTGATTGATGAAAATAATATGTTTTTGGAAGGTACCTATACAGAGTGCGCCAAAATACCTGAGTTTGGTACATTCTGTATAATTTATCTTCCAATAACATATTATTTTCATCAGTCAGATTTCAAATAAAAAATCTGAAAAAATCAGGGATCATCTATGTGACTTCTGCACTTACCAGAAAATAAAGTGAAGAAAAATCTTCCAAAATGTGAATTTTATGGCATGGAAAAAACAAACTTGACAGATTTCCTATATCTAAGAAACTGAATATATTGCCATTCCAGTTTGTGATGAAAAAAAATAAATAACCATACATTCATCGTCGTTCTGTTTTCTAAAAATTCATTCTCTGGTGTTTTTTTCATAGTTGTCCGAATAAGCCGAGAAATTCACATTAAAGAATTAATGAATAGGACGTCAAATTGCTTTCCATGCGGTGTTGCCGATTGTCTCACCATGGCTCGGGAGATTAAGTCGGCTGTTACATTACTAATAGTACGCTACAACAATGCAATTGAACAAAATACAACCGCTGACTTTTTCATAGAAAGTTTCCATAAATATCTCCAATGAAGAGCCGTAGGGTTTTTTCTTCACACCTTGAATGGTTTTTGCAGCGTTGCTATTTAGATATCGATAAACCCGATTTTCGAATCTTACTTTTGAATTATGTGTGATGGTCGTTTGAACCACACATATTTTCATTAGTTATATCAATATCAATCAATATACAAACTATCTATCCTAATAAAGAAAACAAAAATTTTCATTTTTATTGCCCATATTCGAATTCTTCCTTTTAGAGAATACTAGACAATGTAATAATATTAAGTTGGCCAGCGTGGGAAAAGCGGCGAGCGTTTGAGTATTTGGACAGACAGTCAATATTTTACACCGAAATGAGTTGGAGTGAGACGATATGAGATTTCCTTTATTTTGGAATTCTTACTTCCCCCTTTATACCGCAGATTTACTTTGACCCCTTCTCACGATCAGGATACTGTATATTTCAATACATCTAAAGAGGTAGGCTATCTACCCAACACCTGGAAAAGTTTTCGTACAATAACACACTTTGCAACAGTATGTTCTTGTAGAAATGAAGAGGTGATCGGCAGTCGTATGTGGCTGTTGGATTATTTTTTTTTTGTTCAGTGCTTGCCGACAAAACTCAAACTCAAAGGAGGGTATGCTTTTCTGTACCAACTGCGCTCCCGATCATAAGATTTTGCACACTTTTAGGTCTATAAAAAATTTTTCTTAAAATTTGAACTTCCAAACCATTCCGGAACATCTTCAATAAGTTTTTTTAGAGCAGAGTTTGTGAAGGCAAATATGAAAAAATAGACATTTTGGCAACAAAGCGTATGTGTTTATGCTGGGTTTCAATGTACAATAAATGGAAAATGTCAGTTTTGACAATTGGTTATTGAATCAATTCAAGAGCAATGTTGCCACTTTGCATTCTTTGAAAATATTTCATAAGAACATATTTCAATATGGCGACATTTTGCTTACATTTTGAATGTCAAAATTACAGTCATATTTGCACAAGTGTGAATATGAAATTTCATATCGATACAAGTGCGAATATAAAAATCGTTGGTTCAGATTTATTCGGTAATACATTCAAAATTACCTTTCTGCGGCAGCTTTAATATTATTAGGAACATTTTCGGTACCTATCAGAATCACTCCTTGGGTTTTTCTGCAGATTCTGGGAAAATAAATAACCAAAATAGCTATATAAGTTCGTAAAGAAGGACTTTTTTGTATGAGCGTGAGGTTTGTTGAATGGGACGCAGCCGAGTTTAACATGTCTGACGCCTAGTACTGCTCATGTGACAATTTTTTCATCCGTTTCTATTCGAGCGTCAGACGAAAGCGTCAACCATTGGCGTCACAGTCGTGCCTGTACGATGTAGAAAGTTTTATTTTCTGCAGAGCCAATTAAATAAAAATATTTTTTTGTTTTCGCACATTTGTAACTCAGAAAGTGGCACTTTTTTGACAACAGATCACTCGCGTCTCACTTCATAGGAAATGGGTATACAGGCGTCAGACGTTGTGCAGCAGCCGCGTACGTGAGTCGCCCCATAGAAAACGCATCTTAACATACCTAATCGTGCTTTCATAGAGTGTCGTGAATAGATTATAGAGGCGTTTTAGAGAAACTAGAAGTCTAACCTAACAATATCCTGGGGCGTGGATGCTCTTCCACAATAAGAACACCTGAGTTGGTTAACTATTGGCCCAGATTCTGATGTAAGAAATAGCCTTTCCGAAGCTAACTCTGACGTCATATGACCACTCAGAGGACCCCCTTCAGACGCAATCGTGATGCAAGATCAATCTAGTGTTAAGACCATCAAAATAGGGATGCATTTCTGTCCACAGATGATTCCAGATTTGGGTTTGATGCAAATTCTCATCATTCAAAGGTGGAACTGTAAGTTTATGGGGGGGGGGGGATATTCATAGGTGGTAGAAGTAATCCCAGTTGCCTAGATGTTTTTTTTTAACAGCGGAGGAATATATTGATATCAATTTTCAACAAGTTATCCCTCCATTTGCAGATGCTATCGGTCCAGATTTTCAGTTAATGCGTAAGAATACGTCACGACTGGGGAAAACAACGAGAAAATTTACATTTCGTCATGGCCAGCACTATCGACGGACCTCAGTCAGATAGAGCATGAATGGAAAATGCTTCAACAAAGCAATACACAACATTCGGAAGCTGCCGACGAAAGAATGCTTTTACCCAAAGCAGACATTATGTCTATGATTATTAGCTGTAGAACTGTAATAATGAAACAATGAGGTCACATCCGTAAATTTATGTATAGCTTCAATAAATAAATTTCGATTTCATTATTCTGATGTATCAATTAAAATAAAAACGTTTATTATTAAAATTACCCCTAGACTTTTCTGGTGTGTGTATAAATAATAGTGTAAATATTAATTAATTTTGAACACCAAAAGTTAAACATGCTACAAATGGTTACACGTACCTATTCTTACGCTAATGAAATATGCAAATATATATAAATAAGGATTGGCACAAACCCTAGGAAAAATGAACGCGCATAATTTAGTGAACATTTTGAAACTTATAAATTTATTCTGCTAACTTCAGTAGGGAACATTGTTTTTTTTGTAAATCAAGCAGTCCCCGCTTCGCTCCTCGTATTCCAGCCAACAAAGTGCCTAATAAAACTTGTCAACACTATGGGATTCAAGTTTCTAATCACATAACCAGCATAGTGTGGAGACTTGGTGTATCCCCCAGCAGAAGCATTCTCAAGTGGCAGAGCCCTATCAGGAGTCTATAGATTTGCAGATTGTAGGTATATAGGGTATGCGGCCTCACAAACACTTCGACTTATTAGATCTTTGGTGACCCTTAATTTATTCAAGGCGGAGATTTTGATAACCTGTATGAAGGAGTAGAATTCTTCTGGACTTCCATTGTCTAGGAACAAAGAAAATTGACTCAAACACACACAGAGAATTAATTTTCTTTGTTTCTAGACAATGGAAGTCCAGAAGGATTCTATTCACACTAATACATTGTCAACCAGTTTCAAACAATCCGTATGAAGTTTGTGAGTTTCCTGGTAGCAAATTTTCTGATCTCGGAGGGCATTCAGAAGACCCCTTCCAGGAACTCGAGCCTCTTACAGGAACTCGAGCCTCTACCAGGAACTTGAGCCTTAGCGAAGTTCTCGGAGTAGCGGTAATTATCACCCTCTGATTTGCACATTTTTATGAGGTGATATCTTAGAGGACAGTGTCCAGTGTAAAGTCCCTTTACCTATTTCAAGTCTTTCTTGTCCAACTCAAGAAGCTGTTTAGCTTTTTCTGGCGATAGGCTCAATAGCCTATTCGCTTGTCTTTGTCCTGGCAATTTATTCCATCAAGATTTCATTTAATCGCTTTCCCAGCGTCGGAATTCTTCTTTCAAGTAGGCTTCAGAGAGTCCACATACGGGTTCTGGGCCGGGAAATTGTTTGCCCCATACTTTGGCAAGGTTTTCTGCTTCCTCCTTGTGCCAGGAGTCTTATCACCTTCCGAAAAGAGTTCCGGCTCAGTTGGTAGCCGGTCGGTTGGCCTCATCATCTGCCAAGAGGTAGAAAGACTGATAGTTCTTAACCCATTTCTTCGTGTCCTGCTTTATATCCCAAAACGAGATTCCACAGGCTGGTTCCGGTCCTATGAGAGTTGTTGCTCGCCCCGCTCTCATTCCTTGGATGCCCCTATGGTCTGGTAGCCAGATTAGTTTCACCGTTATGTGCTGCTACTGTCGTTGAATATATTTGTTGGCGTAGTTGTAAAAAATTCGTGTGGAAGAGGGTTCGTACATTTTATGAGGAAGTGGAAATACTCTAGTTCATAAAGTTAACTGCATTACTCAAGGACAATATATTTCTGATACTTTTTCGATAACTACGTTGTAATCGAAATAAAGTTGAAGAATAAAACTTGGCAGATTCTATAAAGCGATGAGCAGTTGGCTACCGAATGTATATTTATTACGAATAGTTTTCAGCTATATACCGTGCCAATAAGAAAAAGAAAATATTTCTCAATTGTTTTTCAGTATTTTCATAATATTTACAAATCATTCATTGGAATGTATTCCATTTCTCTTCAAAACCAATTTCAATAGATCCTAGTTGGAAAAATATCTATAGAAAATTCTGCAAATACTGTAGTCTCCCAGAGAACAATTTAAGAAATAAGAATTCAAAGGACAGATGTAGGAAATATGTTCAAAACATTCATCGACAAAGAGATCCAAAGTGTGTTCGTTGGAACAAATAGTTCTAATAACAGGATGTTTGGCAGGTTTCCAGGCTAACAACAATATACTACAAAAACCGAATTCATTTGTTTGATGTCACGATCTCAGTGAAAATATAAATGGTGGACGAGATGTCAGAAGAACATAGACCATAGAATATATATGAGAGATAGAGGGGGGGGGTAGAGGTATTCATCGTATTCTGCAGTGATTTAGAAATAAAAGCAAGTTCGTGAGCAGAATAGAAGGTAGCTACTGGTATGGCTGAGGCTAACCTACTATGTATCAATGAGGTCATGATGATGTCGGACGCTATAAATAGAAAGACAATCTATAACTTGGCAAATTAACAATATTCAAATTTCATCGATTGCCTTTCAGACGACACAAAGTACATACATTATCGAATGCTACACTTGAAAATTATAGAGTTACAAAATAAACAAAAATAAACTTACGGACTCATATCCCAAAGGTTAGTCAGGTTCACTGCAAGTTTGCATAGAAATCAGGTCGGATTTGCAGATGCAAAGTTCTCTGATCTCGATATCATAATTTTATAGGTATGTAGGATAAAAAATACACTCCAACAAAAAATATTTTTATTGTTACTCAGGTTTGGTTTTGGATGAAGAAGGTAATTGGCCCACGAAGACGTCAAAGTTGTCAAAACATGAAATACTTTCGAGAAGGTGAATTAATTGGATTAATACAAAATATTGAAAAAAAGTTTTTAAAGGAAATATTTCATTAAAATAATGCGTTAAAGAGTAAAAAATAGTTTCTTTAGATGTGAGTTACAGATTCCAAAGCTTTCCGCCTGAAGTTCTCGGTTCGAATACAAAAGCGGCAAGCTTTTGAATCTGTAATTCACATCTAAAGAAAATATTTTAAAATTTTTAGAGCATTTGAATGAAAGCTTGTCTTTAAAAAGTTTTTTTAATATTATTCTATTTTGTGCTTATTAGTTAGTACGCTGATCTATGGATTTCAGAGCAAGCATGGTTATTATTATTATTATTAAGGGCCGTTTCCTGTGAGTTTTGAGATATTTAGCTCTGTATTAAGGAGGTCACCTAAATATTCACTTGTCCGCCATCATATGAATTTTAACGAAACATTCATGATCTTCGACCCCAAATACCCCACATAACAATTTTGAAGAGAATCAGACCGTGATTACAAAACTCGTCCGCCATCATGGATTCATGAATTTTGAAAAAAATCCATAATCTCTGACCCCGAATACCCCCTCATCTCAATTTAGAATCGATTCGGACCATAATCACAAAACTCGTCCGCCATCTTGGAACCACCGTATTGAATTCATGAATTTTGACTAGAAACTCCTAATCTACGACCCCAAAAACCCTCACACACCAATTCAGAATCGAATCGAACCATAATCACAAAACCCGTCCGCCATATTGAATTTTTGAATTTTGACAAAAAAATAATAATCTCTGACACTGAAAACCCCCACATACCAATTTAGAATCGTATCGGACCATAATCACAAAACTTATCTGCCATATTGGAGCCGCCATTTTTAATTTTTCTCTAACAAAAATTTCATAAGGCATTGTCACCGGAATTATGAACACCTGCCAAATTTCAAGATAATCGGACAACTAGAAGTGAGTCAAAATTCAGTTGCAAGAAACAATAAAATACTAACAGGGCAAGTTAAATAAAAGCTTGTAAATACATATGAATAGAGATAGCAACAGAGAAATATCGAGTACTCCTCTAAACATATACAGGTTTGTTTAATTAATCTGGTCTTTAAAAGTCACTGACTCGACGAAAGTATATTCAGACTATAGAATCTGTTTATTTTATAACTTGTGCCTGGTTGGAAATAGTACTTATTGGAGTTATTACATTACGTGGACATATATATTATGTTTGATGACCAAGGGGCGATATCCATGATTTCTGTATAATTCCCCAGTAATGTACTGTATATTGTATACAATAGTGTGAAGCCGTGAAAAATGTTTTCTTCCATAGAGGAAAGCCAAAACATTACAAGTGGCGACGAGTAAAGTACAACGAACCAATCCATTGACTCAATTAGTGAAAATTTTCAACGGTAATTTTCACATGACTACTGAATATATCGGACATCGGAATCGGAATCGACCCCGCAAATTCGGAGTGGTCAATCTTCGAAAAACGTATAGATAGTTACTTTATAGCCCATAAAATCACTGACGAAAAACGCAAAGGTGCAATTATTTTAAACATATTGAATGAAGAAACTTATAAAGTTGTGTATAATCTGTGTATTCCCGATGGACCGGAATCAAAAACTTATTCGGAATTGAACTCGTTACTGAATGACTATTTCAAACCGAGTGAGAGTGTATTTGGTGCCAGGTACAAATTTTACACGGCGAAAAAATCAAAAAACGAGACGCCCAAACAATGGGCTTCACGTTTAAAAAATCTTTCCTCACCGTGTCATTTCGAAAATGAACTAAAAATGCTCTTGAGGGATATTTTTCTGTTTCTTGAAATAAAGGACCTGTTCAAGATCGTTTGATGGAAGGAAAGTGCAACATTTCAAGGAGCAATGCAGTTAGCAGTTTTAAAATCATCGGTTCATCCAACATTTTCAAATTTATATCTAGAAAATTTCGTCGAAAAAGAACACGAATCGCATTACACTTCTTCCACAAATATGTCAAAGTCAGGCTTCAGGGGGCGTGTTCATAGTGTGATTAGTGTCTCACCAGGAAACGGAGCATCAACGTCACACTACGTCAGAGCAGCGACGGCACAGCCTTCATGTTCCACCACCAAGACAGACAAATGCAGGGTTTGCCACAAATCAGATAAGTGTGCTTATCGTAATTGTTTTTGCCATGTTTATTTGATAAACATGGTGAGGATGTGAGGATAACATTTCCGCAATAAAAAATGCACCAGTACCAATACATTTTACGCAACTGATATCAACTTTAGGGTTGATAAATTATTACGGAAAATTTGTCCCCAATTTATCAACGGTATTATATCCTTTATACCATTATTCGAAAGATAAAGTTGAATGGATGTGGTCATCTGAAGCTCAGAAAGCATTCGAGAAGGTGAAATATTTGTTCATGTCAGCAGAAGTTCTAGTCCATTATGACCCGAAGTTGCCAATGAGGCTCATTACCTCGCGTAAGCCTCCCGAACCTTGTAAGCAACAGAACAAAAATATTCTTAAATTGAGAAGGAGGGGTTATCAATTGCATTTGGGTTATGCAAATTCAACCAATACATCTAAGGACGAAAGTTCACCCTTGTTACTGATCACAAGCCACTTCTTTCCATATTTCATCCTGGAAAAGGAATTCACCCGTTTTCGGCTAATAGACTACGCCGCTGGGCAGTCATTTTGTCAGACTATGATCATGACATGGAGTTTGTACCAATATAAAAAAACAATGCGGATAGCTTATCCCGGTTACCAGAATGATCTCAATATGGGAAAACGTTGATGTGGACTTGTTTTCCGATTAATTTTTCGAACGTACAGGAAGAAAATTCCAAAGACCCTTAGAAAATTATTAAAGTTGTTCGCACTAGATGGCCACATTAGGTACGAGAAGATCTCAGACCATTTTTCAGAATTAAAAATGACCTGTCTATTGAACAGGAATGTTTGATGTGGAATAACCGATTGGATATACCCACTACTTTAAACTGGATAAAAATATCTAAAAAATATGCAACACTTGTGAAAATTGCACACTACATAAAAAAATCCCGATAAAGCAGTATTGAATCATTTAGATTTTATGGGTCCATTTATGAACAGAAACTTTTTGATTCTTTTTGACTACCACTCTAAAGGGATAGAGATATATCCAATGAACCCAATTACATCTAAATGGTCAATTGAGGTTCTTGGTTCTACGTTTGTTCGTTTTGGGTTACCACGACAAATAGTTACAGATAATGTAACGACATTTACTTCCAATAAGTTTCAATTTTTTTTTAAACAAAATAATATCAAGCACTTTATCTCTCGTCTATATCTACAATCTTTAAACGGGACAGCGGAAAACGCCGTGAAAACTGTTAAAAATTCATTACAAAAAAGCTTTAGGAAAAAATAACCGAGTACCGGAAAAGGAAAGCTTGAAAGATCGTGTCCTCAACAAACAGAAAGTACAAAAAAAGTACCACAGGGGCAAACGTTTCTTGCAATTTGATATAGATGCCGTAGTAACTGTAAAAGATTATAGGAATGTTGGTAAACTTAGTTAGATAAGAGCGGTAATTCACAAACGAATAGGCAACTCTATATATCTTATTAGAATTACAGATTTAGATAATGTTCTCTGGAAACGTCACCTCAATCAAATGAGAAGTTTTTTATTGATTCAAAGTTTGATTTTGTTTTTTATTGTTAGAACCACATCTGAAACATTCTTCTAAAAATGAGTTAATAGGTGACGCTCGAGAGATGACATTACAATAAGCTTGTGTAAATAATAGTCCTAGAAAAAGTAATTATGTAAATTTCAGTACAGTTTAGAATAATGATTGTGAAGTACCTATTAGTGATAATGACACTATTTCAATTCGCCTGAGGAAAATAACAAAACCGGTGCAACGGTTAAACTATGAATGATTTTTCATTTCTTTTTCTGAAAATATGAAAGTTGATGTTCTAGATATATATATACAGTAAATTCAAGTTAAACTCAAGCCAGTAAACAATAGTGGTAAAGGCGTGATCAACGCGTGCTTTGCTCGTGATCGAGGAAAGGCGGGCCGCTATTGGTCTATGTTTCTCAGGCAGGTTTGAGTGGAAAACACGCCCTGCCTATTTCACCAATTCGACATCGATGATCACAAAGTAACAGCGTGCATTTGTTTTGATGCGGCTTGACCTGGAGTTGTATAGACTATACGCACAAAAGCATACTGTTTTCTATTCAACATTGAATTTTAAGGGGAAGTTATTGTAGTGTATCATAATATTATTAACAATAGGTGCAAAAGTAAACATTCGTTAAAAATATATGTTTCAACAAGAAATTTACTGATTTAAGAACTATGAACAGAAAAATATTCACGGATGGTATATGCACTTCCATTCTGAAATAATATTCTCAAATCAAACGGAGCTGCAGCAGAAAGAAAACGATGAAAATATAGACCGTAGAAATACTGAATGCAACAATCTCCAAGAACATCTAGAAATAGTGACCAACTGTTCCTTCACCATGAATATTAATAATAGCAGTCGAGTGAGTTGAGTATAAATGTATTTTGTTCTCGGAACTTTTTTCCTCACGATTGTAGCAAGTAGGTATCTTTCCAGCAGTTGTGTGCGAGAAAATGATACTTTCCGCTCTTCAGCTGATGGCAACCCGTAAAGAAGGATCATCTACACCTTCGCAAACTATGAATAGAGGAAGTGGAAATAAACCTTGATTTGGCACGGAGAATAATTCAATTGTTTAATGGCGTTAAAACGTTCTTTTGTATATCACACACTAATAACTATTATTCAGTTTGATTCAACGCTACACTCGAAAATTAAAAAGGATTGATAAATGAAAAGAAATACAAAAAATATAACGGTCTACTACCCAAAGTTTGGCCAATCCCCCTCTATGAGGTTTGCATTGAAAATCATAAGGCAGATTCGGGTTACAACTTGCTGAAGCATTTGGTAATAAATATATGTAAAATTATCTTATGGTTAAAAATAAACACCCTTGGTATGTATTATCAATAACATAATGCTAGTTCAAAAATGCTCGATTCCAAGTATAATTTTTTTATCTTCTACTATAGTAGTGGAGATTCCACGTCTTTCTCGTCAACTGAAAAATTACCAAACAATATTTTTTCAGAACTGCTATAAAAAGTGAACTTCTTTGTTAATAATTGCCTATTGAGGTTTTCCCTCAAGCTTGCAATTTCAAAAATTCAAAAACTATCTTCATTTCTTTAGTTCATTGACCATCACACGTTTTTCCTTTCAGTGTGAATCCGAAGATTTACATATAAGTACTCCATCTCCCTCATCTTAATAACAAAAATATTGAATACTATAGAAATAGTGGGCCCCAAGATATGATTGATTGAGATCCCTCATCTTGACAAAACAAAAATAATCACAGGAAATATCTTCACACCGGAGAAAATATAGGTTGTGACAACTATCTCGGTGGGGTTGAGAATTAACTCATAAAAAACCACAGTAGTACCATTCACCAGAAGAACAAAGTTTCAGCACCTAAAATCTATTCGTCTCGACGGAGCTGACTTAGAATGGAAGCAAGAGGTGAAGTATCTAGGACTCAAAACTACTCTGGAATAGACACGTAGAAAAGATCGCTAATAAGGCAAAATCACCACTGATGGTGTGCAGGAACATTGCAGGAAAAACATGGGGCTGTAACCCATCAATACTGCGATGGATGTACACCATGGTAGTGAGACCTATGATCACCTACGGGGCAGTAGTGTGGCACAGCGGAACCGAGCTCGCCACAACAAAGAAAATCTTGGAGAAAGTGCAAAGACTAGCATGTCTTTGTATAACAGGAGCAATGAGGTCGAGAGATCATTCTGGACCTCACTCCTTTCCATATCATGTGAAGAGAACTGCTAGGGAAACCAACCTCAGTTTGGCTAAAGTCAGACACAAAGGGACAGCACACGGTGTAAAGGGCTCAACCCCCACCGACTGTGCACACCTTGCCGATCTCCCAACTGACGAAATTACCAGGAAATTTTTTCGAACGAAACTAAACACCAAGCGAGAATGGAACATAGAATCCATTCGAGCACTGGGGAAGAATACCATAACATGGTACACGGACGGGTCCAAAACTCCCGAGGGAACAGGAGCAGGAGTCTTTGGACCTCGCACCAAATACTCCGAACCCATGCGCCAGTTCCCCAGCATTTTTCAAGTGGAAATTCACGATATAGAAAGGTGCATTCAGTTCAACATCAACAGAAAATACCGGAACAAGGAAATTGTGATCCTCTCCGATAGCCAAGTAGCCATCAAAGCGTTGAGCTCTTCTAACATCAACTCGAAGATGGTTTGGGAATGCCTAGACAAACTTAATGATCTAGGCAGGAGCAACAAGGTGACCCTCCTCTGGGTGCCGGGGCACGTCGGAGTAGAGGGAAATGAACAAGCAGACACCCTGGCACGAAAAGGAGCAGCAACGCCACTGATCGGGCCAGAACCATTCTGCGGACTTGGAAAATCTTACTTCCGAGAAGAACTCAATAAAGCTGAAGAAGTAATGAGAGTAACATACTGGCTAAGACTTCCAGGGCTGAGGCAGGCCAAAGATCTCATCGGCTATTTCAACCGAGCAATATCGAAGACACTGATTAACCTCAGCAAATCTAGTCTAAAGACAATCACGGGATTTTTAATAGGGCATTGCAGACTCAAAGAACACCTGAGGAAGCTAGGCTTAGAGGACAGCACCTGCAGATTTTGTGGGGAACATCCAGAAACACCCCACCATATATTGATGGAGTGTTACGCTGTACATTGTAAAAGATTGAATATACTATACTATCACACCAGCTGACTGTGGGATAAATACCATAAGTAGAACCCCTCAAAATTCTAAAATTCCTGAAGGAATTGAGGCTTGAAGGGCTGCTGTAAACAACAACACCTTGTGATAGCAGAAGAAGATGGGACACAATATATCTAATCAGGTCGCAGCGCGTCAGTCGCCATCCATATTTACCAATACCAATACTTTCTGCCACGGCTTGAATAGTACAGTCTATAACAAATGAATAAAATGAATATTCGATGCGAGTGGGAAGGATATTTTTCCCATCTCTCATATAGGTGAATTTGAAGTGAAAGATATGTCCATTGGTTCACTCTCCATTCAAAAATTATACTTGCCGCTTATTAAGTAGATTTTTCAATAGGTTTTCGATTATGAAAGTATTCTTTTGAGTTATTGCGTTCAAGATATTGCATGTCATTATCGTCACCGAATCCGAATCAAAAAGTATATTATTCTCAGGAATATGTAAGAAAACATTTACTTTCATTTATCTGAAACTCAAAAAATTGACAAGTTAACTCTTATTTCCTAAAACAAGGAACCATATTTGCCTGGAAACTAAAAGTTTTGATAGTACCTTTCTATCCGCGTATTTTTTGTTTCTGTATTATCACAAAATGAAGATAATTCTCATTATCATTCCAAAGCTTCCATAATATCAACTTAATAAGAATGTATGTAACAGTTGACCTAAAAGTATATATAAATAACCCGAATCTGTCTTAGAAAAATAAACAATAATTAGGAAAAAGATTGGGACTTACACAACTTGTTAAAGGTTGCGACGCACATTCTTTGGTTAGAAGGGTATCTCATGAAAGCGTCACGTTTTTGTTAGTCATGGACGGATCGAGCACAGGTTCAAAATCACACAATAACGGCTTCTACTTACAGCCACCACCGAATTGGGATAATATTTCTGGGTAATTGATGCAACAACATTAGACCCGGAAATGCTATCCAAGCTACCGATATTTTTTTTATCACGCCTGTCGATACCATGTAGTTTATTATACGCTTCGTCTAGGGCAGAGTACTTCACGATCAGATTTTGGATTTCTTTCCTTTTCGCTTCTCGTTGGGCACCGTTATCCGGCAAGGAGGGTGTAGGGGTGGCGTCATCGTCTGCAACTTCCCTAATCGGATTTGGACTGAGAGTTTTGGCGATCGTGCCAGAGAAAGATTTGACATGCACCGGTTCCGGGTCTTCGTGCAGGTTGATTTCTACTGGTTGTAATTTCAAGTTGGTTGTCGTTCTTTTATCACTGATTTCACTTTTTCCCGTTCTCTGGGGCTTGGCAGATCTTCTCGGTCGGAGGTCGGAATGATTTGATTTGTGCCGAACACGGTAGGCCGAATCTTTATCGAGGTACGTATACTGGGGTTCCGGCAACTGCCTTTTATGCAACGATTTTCTGCTCTCGCTCCTATATGGCGTTTTCTCCCGGTGAACGACATTATTGTTGGTAATATAAGGATAGGACTTTTCGGACAGAAGAACGTTCGCGGTCGTCGAACTCTTAGCCAGTCCTCGTACTGGCGGATCTACAGATTTTTCGGGTGCCTTCCTGCGATATATTCTATCCAGCACCGATGAATATTTGTCTTCTATTCTAGTTATGGTATGTCCAAAGTTCGGTACGACCGTGGAACTCTTGCTGGTTGTTAGAGGAACAAATCCAGAAGCACTAGAAGGGCACGAAAAAGTATTCGTTCCTAGCTGCCTTTCGACAGTTGACGATGGGCCTCGGACTCGGGTGGTCAATTTCTGGAGGAGACTGGAGCAAGAATCGCTTAAAATTTGTGCGACACTAGAAGTTGTGGAAGATCGAGTATACCTCGGTCTATTAACGGGCGCATTCGTGTGATTGTTGGCCATAGAATAGTCGCTGAACGGATGCCTGTTATTGTTATATGTTTTCGTTGGCATCCCTGATCCTACGAAAATTGTCGTCGCCGAAGGTCGAACCGTATAGGAGGACGAAGCATGACTCCACGATGAGTCCTCTGGACTCCTGATAGCGCGTCGCTCCGAGTCCTTAGAAGGACGATAACGATTATAGGACAAACCCGGTGCGTACATTGGTAAATGACATAGTCTGTCACACGCCAGAGCGAAACTCCACGAACATAACAAATAAAAATATGGCCCACTTCACAATTAGGAACTCTACCCGAAAATTCTGATATATAACTGACGTTCACGCGTTGGCAGTAGTCTGTCTCTGCGGTCCCACTCTACTGAAAAGTGCGAATCTAAAATTAGCTCGGGTACGCCAGCGAAGTATATGTTTCTATCCTTGGGTCCCAGCTTAATTTCAGGTGCCCACCTACATTTTTGTTTTGATATTCGGGAGATATTGAGATGGCGGTCAAATTAAACTTTTTATAGATATTTGATAAATAACACTTAATCTACAGCAGATAGTGAAGAATGCTTGTATATTTGAACGTTTAGAGAAAATATTTTTATTGAAACGTAAAAAATCATGAGCCAGAAAAATTTTGTGGATTTCGAAGGTATAAGGATACGATTTTTTGCAACTGCATATTTTTACACTATTCACGTCCTAAACAAATCAACATTAGTGTTGTTGTTTTTATGAGGTGCTACAAGCATATTATATTTGTCATTTGCGTATGGTCGAATAAATATTCTCAATACTCTACTTATATGACTATTTGTTCATTTTGAGATCGGTGTCATGTGTGGATATAACTGATACACCTTGTATTCATTGCGTCATGAAAATATTTATGGTTTACCCACTCTATTTTTGTTTCTCTGAAATACATTTCAATGAATTAACGATATGCCACAACTTCTAAAAAAATGAGAGCACGCAATTTTGTATCCAGGAAAATATAATGAAAGAACTCGCATATATTTTATGTACGAATGTGAAGACAAGCTAAATGATCCGAAAAATCTTATTTTTGACACTAACACTGAAATGGAACAAAATTATCAATAATCAAAGTAATTAGCATCGGTATTTTTCTGCTAAAAGGTTATTCCTTGCCAATTTCGATTCTTCTATATCGGATGTCTCAGAGAATATTCATCTATTTCTTCGATAATCATTATTTTGATAATCAATAGTTTTTATACCTTGTTTTATGAGATTTGAATTACTTACAACAAAACATTGATATTTGTTGTAAACAAAGAGCAGTTCTCGAAGAAAAAAAATTGTTCTGCACGCGAACACCTATGGAAAATGGGGAAAATTCTCGGGAAAGCTCGGAAAATCAATAACTTGGAAGCGGTTGGAAATTTCGATATAATGTATAGGAACAAACTTGTAGAACGTGAAAATCTCGATAAAGAAGGTAATCTCTGCTCCACACAAACACTGTACAGAGAAGTGATTAAAATCGTCGAATGAGATTCAAAGTTATAAATAATAAGGATAGGAGGGGGCGTGGATTATCGCAGTGGATTCGGTTCTAGGTTCAGTTCCCAGACGGGTCGAGCTTTTTTCATTTTTCTGAATGATTGAATCGCGTTGCCGACAGGGAAAAATCCTCCACGGTTGCGTTAAAAATTACCAGTGCTGCTCATAAAGTGGCGTGAGGAGTTAGTAACACAGCTTACCCAGAAAACGTTAATGACCATAGCAGTCGACAAAAAAACATACAAAAAATGGAAACTGCGGGTAACTATGCGCAAATACGTAATATGTGTAATTGGAATTAGTTAGTTTTTTCATCTACGCACTCAATGAAAAACCAACCCAAGGATATTCGGTGGTTTGATCAACAATCACTTTCTACCTAGAATATATCGATGCAAGGAGGAAAATGCACAGGGTTGAATTTCAACAAATACTGTAAATGGCTAGAATCCAACTTACTGTATAAGTTAATTAAATAGGATGCATGCCAAAAAGGTCATTAATAATAACTGGCCGTCATACTGAACCTACTACCATCGTAGTATAGAATATTTCTGAGAAACGTTGTCAAAGGGTAGATCACCAACAAATTTTCACTAATAGTTATTTATGCAACAGGTGCAAAAAGTAGGTGTTGTCCAACTCGTCCTGATGGCCTCGTCGGACAATTTCACGTCGAGTGCAATAAACTCTTTTTGTTTCATACAATATTTTTTCTACGTTCTTGCAAAAACCAGAAAATCTTTCATTTAGGTGGCCCTAAACTGTAAGGAAGACATTGTTTGTTTAAATCTATCTGCTAAAAGTAATTCAAAAACATTTTGAGTAATTTCATAGTCCATTATATAATGAATATGATGAAATTGGGCTAAATTTGGCGTCGATTTGAAAGTTTATGCCTGTCATGATGACAGAACGCTATAGTTGAACGTCAGACAATTTATAATATATAAATATATAAAGTGTTTGAAGTAATAAACTGAAGGTCAACCATTTGTGCATTTTCCCCATATTATTTCAATGGAAATAGAACCCCAAAGAGGATAAACTTTGTTGTGTGCTGATTAACGGTGGAAATCACTCTTGAAATCCCAAGAAATAATTCAGGAATTTTCTAGAGTACACTAACCAGAAATATGTGAAAAACGACAGATATTTTCTTTTGAATAATAAAAAACTCAAAACCTCATTTTGAACCAAACTATAAATATGTATGATGAAGAAGTGTTTTATTGAAATAATGATTTCATCCACCAATTACTACTATGTGTAATAACTGGTGGAAACAATAACACTATAATTGCTGAATATTTTGACTGTCACAGCCGACTTAATCTCCCGAGCCGTGGTGAGAAAATCGGCAACACCGCATGGAAAGCAATTTGACGTCCTACCCATTAATTCTTTAATGTGAATTTCTCGGCTTATTCGGAAAACTAAGAAAAAAACATAGAAGATTGAATTTTTAGAGAAAAGACGATTAATGTGGTTATTTAATTTTTTCAACCAACTTGTTCAATTTCTTATCTATGGGAAATCTGTCAAGTTTGGTTTTTCCATGCCCTAAAATTCACATTTCGGGAGATTTTTTTAAAATATTTTTTCTGATAAGTGCAGAAACCACATATAGATGATCTCTGATTTTTTTTCAGATTTTTCATTTGAAATCTGACTGATGAAAATAATATGTAATTGAAAGGTTGTGCCAAACTACCTGTGTTTGGTACATTTTGTATACTGTACCTTCCAATAACATATTATTTTCATCAGTAAGATTTCAAATGAAAAATCTGAAAAAAATCAGGGATCATTTATGTGGTTTCTGCACTTATCAGAAAAAAAAGTTAATGAAAATCTCCCAAAATATGGATTTTAGGGTATGAAAAAATCAAACTTGACAGATTTCTCATATCTAAGAAATTGAATATATTTCTATTCTAGTTTGTGATGAAAAAAATTAAATAACCACAATAATCGTCGTTCTTTTCTCTAAAAATTCATTCTACTAGGTTTTTTTCCTAGTTTTTCGAATAAGCCGAGAAATTCCCATTAAATAATTAATGAGTAGGACGTCAAATTGCTTTCCATGCGGTGCTGCCGATTTTCTCACCACGGCTCGGGAGATTAAGTCGGCTGTGACTGTATTGTTCAGTGAAAGTATTTTCCCAAATTGAAATCTGAATAACTTTCACAAATGTTTGTTGGTGGCTTTTGATAACTATTCACGTTTTCCTAGAAATTTGCCAAACTATATTTCTTTGGATTCCATGACAAAGACCAACACGTTAAATGTTAACCTCTTTCTGGGTCTATCCGAGGACACAGCGTATATAAGCCATGTGATGAAAATCGTATAATTATCGCCAAATTAAATGAAATTCTTACCTTATTGCAGAACTGAATTCAAGACTCGCGTCGAATAAAAATGCTCACCTTATTCCTCGAGGAAGACTTTCGGCCCTTCTTCGTCGATGTGGTTTTATCACGCTGCTGACGATGTCTCTTCCTAGATGTCGGCGACCTGCGAAGACTGCGTTGATACCTACGTTCATCACTAGACCCTCGTCGGTGCGAACTTAGCTTTCTAGTCCTCTGACTACTGCAAGTAAGGGTTGCAATTTACATAATGAAAGAGTCTATGTCGGACTCTTAGCCGAGATCATAAAAACCCGAAAAACACCAACGAAAACACAAATAACCGAGACCCCTCCGAAAAAACAGTGATGTTTAGAATGGGAACCAATTACCAGACCACGGGTTCAAATGAAATTTAAGTTATTTCCCATCTTTGGCGGTTGTCATGGAAAAGTCATTCAAATCAGTTTCGCATCAGAATAATTCCGATTTCCAGCGTTAAGCGTTACTTGTTTAAGATATATTCAAGGGATAGTGATCCCCCGCACCAGTTCGAGATGGAAATTGAGTCGGAATTGCAACGGAGAAAAATTGAAAATATCTATAATTAAAACTGTGAAAATTTCAACTCAGCCAATCATTGTGTAACATCAAGAATTATGTGATGTAACAATGTTGCACCAATGCGAAGTTCAGGCTTTGCCTATCTATATTCGACGTATATTTGATATTACAGTCACAATGACACATCACAAAGAGGGAAAATGTGATGTGGCTGCAATATTCATCGGACTGCACACCTATTTGACATCAACAAATCCACCAAGTCGTGATATAATATTTGGACATGGTATGAGAAGAATGATATGGATACCATTCTTGTGGCGTGTGGACTCGGTCGGACAACCGTCGTGTGACATCAAAAATTATGTAATGTTGCAATATTTTGCACCAATGCGAAGTTCAGGCTGTCCCTATATTTGACGAATATTCAATATTACAGTCAAAATAACACATCACAAACAGGAAAAAAGTGATGTGGCTCGACGTATATTTGATAATACATTCACAAAGAGGAGAAAATGTGATGTGGCAGCCACATTCATCAGACCACACCTAATTGACGTCAACAAATCTACCAAGTCATGATATCAAATTTAGATATGTATGAGAAGAATATTATGGGATATATACAACCGTGGCGTGTAAACTCGCTGCTGAGTTAGCAGTCTTTTGTTTGTCATCTCCTTGTTTGATCAGCAAACGTAACCTAGAAATCGCCGTTCAAAACTTGTGTTTATTGAACGATGATCTTTGGTGTTGAACTTTTCGCATTTGGATTTCTAGGAAGAATAATACTGTGTTTCATGAATTGCTGTTAATTGTATTTGGTTTATTGCTCGTACATTTTTAGATTTCAAATTTCCAAATATTTATGATTTAACTGTCAACTCTGAGGTTCCCAAACTGGGGACAACAGGTGTTGTACACAAACGTCTTCAAGGAAACTAGAGTTATTTTTCTGCATTGAAATTTTTATAGTATTCGTAAAATTATGGAAGAACCTGAAGTTTGTTTGAATGAATAAGTAGATGAAAACTATTTTCCAGGTTCGAACAAAGTTGATGTATTGAGTAATAGGTTCTATAATCTATACACCCCAGAGGTCGTCAACACCCTGGCTTCCTTATTCTATCAGTGAGACGAGAAAGATCCAAATCTAGAAAACTATGAGAAACTACAGAAAAACAGTTGATATTACAGTGTGTTCTATTCGTTTTATGAAATGTGGACTTGTGTAACACATCACTATGATTTTCCTTGAGGCAGACATTTTCACATTGCCTAAGACAAATGGCCGCAAATGGAAATTGTGTTCGAATATTATGAAATTTTTAGAATTGGGATTTTTGTTTGCAATGTTACCGTCTTTCTAAGTCAGCTGATATACTATAGTCCACTTTACAGTTGCTTATTTGTTCTTTACAAAAAATTTAAAAAAAATCCACCGTTGCATACGGCCGTGAGTATAAATTATATTCGAATGTTTCGAAATTACTGCATTTTTTCCGTTATGTTAATGCATTTCTAACCCGGCTGCTATACCATGTACCCTTGTTTGATATTTTATTGTTCTTCAGAACAATTTTAATCAAAAGACTCTGTTGCCTTAGGCTGTGAATGAAAATGATGTTAGAAGGTTTCAAATTATCTGGTTGTCAGTCTGGTCCTGAAGTCGCGGCTGCTAGCTCCAGCTGCCAGCTTCAGGTTCATCTGATCCATACAGCATAGGAGTTTGTACCTATAGGCTATAGGTTAGTCTATTTATATTAGCCCCAAAATAGCCGACTAGAAAAAATAAATTATAAAGTTTTGCCATTTGGGGATTATACACAATAAAGGAAGAGCTTTCCGAGAGGATAGCTCGAACGGTAGACCGCGTGGGTCATCGATATATCGAGCCAAGCAACGCTATGCGAAGTTATCGTTTGGATGGAGATTTAGGGACGAACTCCTTTCGAGATCTATTCTCCTCGGATCGTGTTAGGAATCGCACGTTAAAAGGTATGACCTCGTTAATCCTTAACTCGCACAAGTTTCAACTTTTGTGGGCTGTCGTTCGTATGGAGACGACTACAGGTTAACGGAAAAAACAATTTCTAACAAAAAACCAATTTCAAAACAGTTCTTGAGTTAGTAGGGTGAGCTTCACTCCCAAAAACCACCCCTGCGGTGGTAATCTCTGTGAACTTGGAAATAAAAAAAAATCTTGTTCATCTGTAAACAAACCATCTAAGTCAGCTGCGAATGAATTCTGGAATTTTGTACACCACAACTTTTACAGCACCAGAGAATGTTCCGTTTCGTTTTCTAAATTCTCAACATTTTTGTACAACAACTTAATTGAGTTGAATCTTTCAATATTTTTATTGTCTGAGAGTTGGTCTTTCCATTAGTCAAAAAAGATCATTATAATATTCCTGAAATATATGAGTGTGTTTCCACATTCCAAAAAGAATAGGAAGTCTAGGTTCTAGTCGGAGTGCTTTCTGCGGTTTCCTATAGGTGGCTCTGTCACACTTTCCAAGTGTTACTAAAGATATTGTAGAAAAATTTGACAACCAGCAAATGGTATTCAATTGTAGAGTGTCGAAGAAGAGCAGTGTCTCTCCGTTCTGACCGGGTCTGCACTGATGATCGGTAGAACCGTGAAACTAGTGTGAAGTGTGGTTTTGCAGTCGTATGGGGCTGTTGAATCGTTTCCTGTTCCGATGCTTGTCGACAAAACTCCTATATAGTATAGGAAATGTTCGAAAGGCTGGGTTATTTATAAATCCATTCTTATGTCATGAAATTATTACCATTCGTCAAGTACGCCCAATTTTTTATTTCCTATTTTACATGATGTAATAAGAACAAAATATAACAAACAAATTCGAACATCCACAAGTAAAACAGATCGTTGTACCCAAAATTACATCTGTTCATTCTACATCAGTGGAAAGTTTCATTACAAAAAACACTTCACCAAATACGATTATTATGAGCTAATAACTATACCGAGACGTAGTTCTGCTTACTGGATATGCCAGATTAATATAATAATAAAAATAGTTTATTCGGTAAGTCAAGGTATAAAATTATAAAAAAAAGTAAAAAGAAATTATAGAGAGTAGAATAGTTTATTTGACCATGTAATGTACATAAATAATACATTTATGGCAAGTCACAAAAATAATGCTATTGACAAATGATGGTATGAATTTCAAGATCAATATCAACAAATGATTATATGTATAAATAAGGAAATATATAAGTCAAAATATCAAAATATTTGAGAACAACAAAATTACAATCAAGTCATTATGTAAATTGACAAAATATCTAAAAAACGATTTTGTTGGCATATATGCAAGTTCACATCTGTAAAAAGTAAACGGTAGAAAACAAAAGACATCAAAGTTTAAAAAAATATACATGATGAACTCGCTGAGACAGCTTTAGCTATTAATATCATAAAAACAATGACTAAGCAGACATGTTTTTAGCATACTTTTGATTTATTTTTATTCCAATACTTACTTTGGCAGAGTTATCAAAGATATTATAGAAGTTGAGGTTTTTTTTTTCAGGAATCATATCTATGATAAGAACTAGTCATCAGTAAGTAGATCGGTCGATCTTGTGGTACATATAGCAATGCAAGTTAGAATATCTGTAAAATTTACTCACATTTTGGTGATTGCTAAGAAACTATACATATGTATAATACTAGTCACAGGCATGATACCAAGTACAATAAAATATTGCTAACTGATCTCTACAACGCAAATTTGCCAATATTCTAAATTATTTTGTCTGCCATTAAAAACTGCTATGGATTTCCCCAAAGTAAAACACCATAAGAGAGCACAGAATGAAATAAAGACTATAGTATGCCATTGTCAAAATACAGGGATTTGTGAGAGGTTTCAATTGTCTTAGTAAAAACAGAATACTAGATAATTTTTGAACCATGTGATCTGCATGATTGGACCAATTCAATCGAAGATAATGACACCAAGAAACATTATGTTTTCCTTCTTGAAGAAATTACTATATTCTGAGTATTCCTATCATTCAATTTGAATTTACTTTCAGCAAACCATTTTTTTTTTTCGAAGTATTTCTCTCAGATGTGTATTTGGGTAGGGTAGAGCACACAAGGGTTGTATTGTCAGCGAATAAAACACATTTTGAAGGTGCCATGTACTGATTCAGGAAAACAGCGAATAGAATTGGTCCAAGTACTGAACCCTATGGTACCACATGTTAAATTTTTTTGAAATCTGCTTAAACATTGTTCAACTCTACACAGAGGTAAGCACCAATTAGATCTCACAAGATGCCTCTTATTTCATAGTAACTCAGTTTTTCGATTAGGATGTTGCGATATACAATCAAAGGCCTTTTGAAAGGCCCTCAACTATGTCAGTCACAATTTTCTGTACTATATTTTATTTTTATGGTATAACTTTGGATATTTCGAGTGTTTCTGTGAAGACGCCGTTCATAAGTCTATTAGAGGGTGACCAATCACTTCGGCGACCGACTTTATTAGACTAAAATTTTTTTTAATGTTTTTCATGTGATGTGATTCATTTCTCTCTGAATTATACAACGATCTGGTCTACATTCACCGACTACTGTTAACTCAGACTTTTTGTAGTAGTTAATTTATAAATGAGTCACACAGCATTCGTTGGAAAACTTGCTTGATCAATAGATATTTCTAAATTAAAGGGTAACGCCTGCTAGGTATTTATAAATATATAACTTTAAGATAAATGTGTAATATGTGAGAGATATGTTTGTTTGTTTCTTCGCCCTAAAAGAGAGTAATTATAATTAATATAGAAAGCTTATACAAAACTCTCTTATTTTTTTTATATCTCTACTCTGAGTTGATTTTTGGGTTGTATTAGCTCGGATTCACTATACTTTCGAGAAACAAAGAAAAATGAATCTGTACCATATTAAATGGGAACTATAGTAATGGGTACAATAGACCTCAGTTTCGTAATATTATAACAAATATATTTTGTTTCTATTACAGATACCATGTAAAAAAAATTTTTGTTTTGTTTCATTATTAGGTTATATATAAAAAAAGAGAAAATGTCATTAAACAATCTGCACTATGTAATACCAGGCAACATGCCTATCAATCATGAGTTTTCTAATGTCCAAAAAAATTAGATTACTGAAAAATCATGAAAGCAGCAGATATATACCATAACTGGTCTCCTTAGGATACACTTCGAGAACTGCTGAGAACCGGGATATTTCAATATGTGAAAATGTTTTGAATGAAGAAATGAGGTCATCTTTTCTTGCAACTTCAAATAAAAGCTGATGAATGTTTCATAACAATTAACACAAGCTGAGAGTAAAGACAAAAAGGTTTATTATTTTTCCAATGTCTGGGATGTGAGTTGTTGTCACATGTAGAATGTACGTGAGAGACATTTTCTTGTTTGCCACAAATTTGATTCAGACAGAGTTTGTGAAATTATATATTTATTTCGATTTGTGTGAAGCATCCAATTCGAAAATTTTTGGTTTTGTTTTTGCTAAATAGTTTTTCTTTGCTGAGGTGGAGTTCTTAAATAGCGAGTATATTGAAAAAGAGAACTTACTACTTTGAAATTGAAAAATGACATAAAAGGGATTGCTGTTTGGGAAAAACTTCATTTTCTACTGTCCAAACACCAAAAAAACGACATAATTTTGATTTCAAAACTAAAAAAATACTAAACCAACAAAAAATACCTATAAAACCAGATCATCACTTGGTATATTATATCAAAAATAATACTGTATTAACTACAAACCAGATTAGAGTTGATTATTCAATATATACTATTTTTTTACATTGTTTTCGAACACACCCTGTGATATACGAGAAAATTATTTTAAAAAATATTTGCTTTTATCCATCTAGTAAAATTGTTCATTTGACACAGTTAGTTTTAGATACTCCACACTGTTCAATATCTTGTTTTATTATACAAGCTGCAATTTTTATATTTTCTCTTATTTCTGAGTTCTGTATAATGACCCTCTTTATTTTATATCATCTAGTAGTAGGTATTATAATACTCCTGATAAAGTCATCAAATAAACTACGAAATATTGAGCCCTTGAGAACATAACAGTCCCAACTGAATGGGTTTTGGCCTACGCTAAAAAAGAGGGTTGTCCAAGAACGTATATCATTTCAACTCTATTTGGACTCTCATTTTGAGTGTTTTTTGTTTTTCTCGTTAGTCGAGCAGTGACTAACGTAATCGTGGTGGTAACTTCTGTAATAAATTCGAGTTGAATACCAGACCTTTTGTCAAAACTGAAAATGACACAGTTAGCTATAATGTCAGACCTACCCTGGAAGTTAGAATGAAGAGTATTCCAAAAATAGTCAGGTTTGTCAAAACTGAAAATGACACAGTTAGCTATAATGTCAGACCTACCCTGGAAGTGAGAATGAAAAGTATTCCAAAAATAGTCAGGAGGTTATATAATACCATTGCATAAAACTCAAAGGATATGTAATGTAACTTTCAGTCTATAATAACATGTCAATTTTGGACTTCCCAAGTACTTTTGTTTGCATTCTGATAACAAAGCTTCTATAATGCAATTTGTGATGGTCCGTTTCTCTGCAGATTTTTGTAACGTTTACAATAACACAAAGTACTTCTACAAGTAATAATTTTTATCACTTAGTTCAATTGCGAAAATATGTATAGTATTATCCCTATAAAAAGTTTAATTGTCCCACTTTTAATAAACACCCGGTATAATTTTAGATATTGTCGAAAAACCAAGTGAACAGCAATAAACCGTGAAAATTTAATTTGATTTTTTTTTTATAATTCTAATGATGAGCGTATGAGTAATGCGCACTAGTTCCTTATCCAGTTGTCAAACCCTAATTTCTGTGTATGTTCTAGCACTAGATTATTTTGTTTTTTCTATTTTATAAAATAGTTGCTGAAACCCCAAGTAAGTTAGGTAGATTTACATAATATAAACAAATTGTCCTTTGAGTTCCTAACTTTTATTTAAAATTATTTTTTAAAATGTAAAATAAACTATGGTGTTACTAACTTAACAAATTAAAACATCAGGATATTTTTTGAATAATTACTGTCTTTAGTGAAATTACTCTGAAGTCACACCACAAATTAAACAAGCTTGAAAATGATATCTTATAGTGTCTCTTTTGAAATTGCCAGTGTTGACTGCCAGTGTTGATGAAGCAATATTTTTAACAAATTGCAAAATCAACCTCAGAAAACCTCAGGAAACATTCTGGCTTCAGTTTGAATGAGTAAATTTTGATGAAAATCAAACTCTCCAATATAAAGTTACAAGTGTTACTGGTCTAGGCCAGGTCTGCGTCATATTTCAATTTGATATCTTTGTGAACAAACCAACCAAATTTGTTTTTCATAGGACCATTTTCGTCACCCTTCCTCCACTTTGCAAATTGCTTTAATTTCTTTATTAAAGTTGACTTGGATATATCCACTGTAATTCCAGTTTTTTCCATGTGGCTCAAGAACTGTTCAACTAATACGATTTTTTTGTTAGTATTTCCATTAACGATTTTGAGGAAAACTGGAATATGTTCAGGGTTCAGTTCTTTTGACATTTTCACTTTTCCATATTTAGCAGCTGCAGAAATCTCACTCCTCTTTTTGATTACAATTGGTCCTCTGGAAATTATAGCCAAAGGCTGTAAATATTTATTCAAAGCTTCTTCTACATTATTTCCATCTTTGTTGTACCAAATACAACCTATTGATCTTGGTTTCAACTTATTAGTTTTAGATTGCATGTCCTGATCGAATTCTTCCTTGAGCAGCTTCAGCTTTTGCTTCAGAGATTCAGGTGATAGCCTTGACTTTTCCTCGTCATCTATCTCATCTTCACTTAAGTGTCCATGGGGCACAAAGAAATCATTATCTACCTCATAATCATCCCTTTCATCTTCGTTTTCTTTTTCTGCTTCATCCTCTGAGCCATTGAGGGATTCACCTTGTTCCTCTTCTTCCCAGTCATCATCAGAATCTTCTTCATAGTTCAAATACTTCTTATCTTCAGTGAACGGTCTCCTGGGATTAATAACTTTACTTTTTTTCCTCCAAGTGCCAAAATAGGCAGGCCTTCGATTTTCACGAAATTTGAAAAACTTTGCCCTTACTTTGAGAAGTGTAGATTTATCTTCACATATGGTTTCTCCCATATCAACAATGGTAACATCATCTTCCACTGATTCTTCATAAGGCCATGTTTTAAGACTCCTTCCAATTGTTTTTCCGCTTTTCAAGTCTTTCAAATAAGATGCTTCAGGATTTTGATTTTCTAGATGACACTCTAGATTGCCCTTTTCTTCATCTGTTAATGTATTCCTTCTAGGCAATGGTAATTTCATATCAGATTTAATTTCAAATGCCATGAAAGCTGCCGACTGAGATGTTTTCTCTTCTGGTGTATAATCACTCTTTTTAGGAACAAAAAAATTTACAAATGCTGCTGCTGCTTTCTGTTTTTTCTCTTCTTCTTTTATTTTCTCTTTATTTTTTTCCTCAATTTCTTGTTGTTTTTTTATTTTCTCTTGCTCACGTTCTTTTCGTTTTTGTTCTTCTTTCTCTTCTTTCTCTTTTCGCTTTTGTTCTTTTTCCTCTTTCTCCTTTTTCCTCTGTTCTTCTTTTTCTTCCCTTTCCTTCTTTTTCTTCTCTTCTTTCATTTCCTTTTCCTTTTGTTTCTGTTCATATTCTCGTTTCCTTTCTTCCTTTTTCTTATTTTTTTCTTGCAATAATCTTTCTTTTTCTTCATTCTTTTTCCTTTCTCTTTCTTCTTTTTCTTTTTGTTTATCAAGGCGTTTCATTCCAGATCCATGTTTCTTGTTCAGACCAGATCCTTTCGTTGGAGTTTTTTCAGGTTGTTTTGATGTTGAAGCATTCAAGGCAGTTGATTCTTCTGTTTCATCCAAAATCACGACTTCCTCGTCAGTATTACTCTCCAAAGTTTCATTATTTTTTTCTTTGAATTTTATTTCTTCATCCAAATTCTCATCCATGCATTCATCACCTATCAAGTTATTTTCAACTTCTGCTACTGAACTACTGTTGCTGCTTTTTTCGGGGACGGATTCCACATCTCTCTCGTCTTCCATACATTCGTCTGCATCCGGACCTATATCCAGTTTTATATTTGTGTCATCTTTGCTGTATTCCACATCTCTCTTGTCTTCCATACATTCGTCTGCATCCGCATCTTTATACAGTTTCATATTTGTGTCATCTTTTCTGCATTCATTGTTTTCTTCTCCAATGACATGCTTCAAATCCTCAACAGAACCCTTTTCATCACCAGTCTCTTCAATACAGTCAAGATCGCAACTGAAAAAAAAAAAGAAAAATTCAATGATTCAGGTCTTTTCAAAGATGAAAATTAACACGAAATATAAAAATAGTTTAAGCAAATAAAAAAAAACATAAAAAAATGTTTACGTACATGGATCAAATTAGTTTTTTTTTCCAATCAATTTGGGGAAAGGGTCTTTCTTTAGAAGTTGGTACTGATTATGTAAGTAAATGAAGAGTTTGAGTGTTTTTTATTCTTCTTATAAAATGAGCTTTGAGACATCTGAGCCCTTTAGAAATCGAAAAATGGCTGAGGCACACCACTTAGGCAGAATGTGATTTGTTTGAAATCTTATGCTATATTATCTACTACAGAAATTACACATTTGAAAGGATCTATATCATAATGTGTTCGAAGTAAATAATCAGTAGTTTATATAATCGCAGAAACTATCATTCTTAGATGAAGAACGAAAAATTATTTTGATATTTCAATTCACATCTTGTCACTATGATGCCAGTCATAGCTAACGTTATTACTGCTATAACAGAATTAGAATATTCATTCCTTAGCAAGTGATGGAATGAAATACACGCGTGCATAAGACAGCATTGTAGAATATTTGTTCAATATCAAGAGCGAGAATGTTACCATTCTGTTTCGGTTGTTGAGAAAAAAGTTTTTCTCGCCAGAGATGGCATGTGAGCAATTGACATACAGTGCACATAACAAAGCATGCGACAGGCGCGACAGTTATGCCTGACCACCACCACTAATATCCTGGGTTATTTCATAATATAAATTGATTAGTCCTTCAAAACTGCCCAGAAAACATTTTCCAACTTCAATAGTACGTATCATGTTAACTAATAATGGCACTTTTTAGGGCCAGGGCAACTAATTTTCAATAGAACCCCAAGATTTAAACACAAAACTTTCTAAGGAGTGTGCCTGATTTTGTTATAATTTTATACACTACTAATATGTCTTAATGTTTTTCAGGAAAACAATCTGAAACTACCCAGCTCAATATTAATATTCAAAAACATTGGTACAAACTCGTTTTTTTCTACTCAAAACAGATCTGTCCATTCAGTACTTACCAGAGTTCATTCTATAAACAAAAAATTACTACAATTTGATAAATGAGTCAAAAGTCCTAATTAGACTTAGGTATGTATACAGAGAGGTATGCTAAGCCCATGGGCTTTAACTGACATAAGATGTGGGAAAAAAAGTTTTGAATTTTTATTTTGATATTTTAGCACATGTTGAATATGTACCTTCACTTGGGATGCTTTCATTGTCAATAAATCTAAGCATCCCAAGTGAATTTACAAATTCAACATGTACTAAAACATCAAAATAAAAATTCAAAACTCTTTTACTCACAATAATATTGAATGTCAGTTACCGCCAATGGGCTTAGCACGGCAGAATAAACGTAATGTCTTAAAACCTTTTCCCTATTGATAGTTATATTATATTCTTATTTCATTGAACACACAAGTAAGTTATTTTTATCATCTTGATTTGAAAAGGAAATTCCCAAAGAAACCAAATTTTATTAATAAAGTTTTGTAAATCTCAGACACTCAAAAAATCAGCAGGAAGAACAAACTGGCAAATGTCGCAACCACATAACCATTCAACAATAATCGGAGAAATATAGTTGTTGTTCTTGCTGCTATGGGTCATGGCGGTCTAAACAGAGAATGTGATATCAAAATTGTAAAGTATATTTCCAGCTCAGAATGTGATGAAAATTTCAATAAAAACAAAAAAAATACTTGAAGTTGAAACCGATTTAAATTCATTTGATAATGAGTAGTCTTATATTTCACTTATGTGTATATTGGAACCTTTGTGTGAATATTATTAAAAAACAGAGAAAACTACCCTTACAAAACTAAGTGAATTTTACTCAATGCAAGTTTTACCAAGATGGTTAGCATCTTCAGAAGCTGCTGATTATGCTGCTGATGATGCTAGCTTTGTTAGTGTATGGACAGTGTTCTAAGTTTTAGAAATCTGTATATTTGTCTTGCCTTCTTTCAAATCTCGCACCATGAATAAAGAAGGGATATTACCAATTGTTGAAATAAATCATAATGTTCTTTTAAACCCTAGTGTGAAGCTATATTTCATACCCATGATAATGATGAAGTTGGTCAAGTTATCCTCAATCTGTAAGTTGCCTTATTCACTAGGTATTTGATGACCTTTAATCCTCATATTTTCCTTGGTACAGGTAACTATCCAGGAGAGACTGGTATAACAGGACCAGCTCATGACATCTTACCTTGACAGTTAGAATCCTTCCTTCTCAATTTGTAGCAACTCCTTGGTTCTTCTGGGTATCCAACTTTTTGCATAGCGTCAACTTCAAAATCACACTTATTCACTTCAATCAACTTCTTTCTTTCAGATTACTGCGAGTAAACTGAATAAATTCTAGAATAGACTTTGATGCATGTTGCTTAGTGGAAATGAAACATAATATTTTCGTTTCAATCACTCATGCAATTGAAACCTGAAGTAAGTTTCCAAAACACGATGAAATGTCTTCAGTTAGTGGATGCTCAGTTGAATTTACAGTATTTTAGCTGAATATTGTTTGGGACTTGATGGATGCCATTGTTTTGCGTTTTCTTAAAGCTACAATTCGAATAAAAATCCTCGGATATGAATAAATATTAATAGGGCAGTTCCATGAGTATTTGGTTGGGACATATGGACAAAGATGGATTGGACCTCCAAAATCTCCAGACCAATCCGCAGTCCATTTTCATTTATAGGGCCATATTACCATTAAAAGTTAAGTATATACTCAACAACAAGGGTGGAGGACTTGAAAGAGAGAAAATTCAGGGAGCTATATATTCAATGTGGATAAAGTTAGAGCCATCATAATGTGTATAATATAAAGGATAAATTTGCGAAGTGTGAATCTATGAAACAACAATTGAAATAAATTCTATGTTCCTACTCAGAATATGGTGAAAACGTTTAAGTAAAAGTGTTTTTCAATTCATTAATGCCACCAACTGAAATAGTAGTTAATTCTATAGATTTCTAAATTCTAGGAAAGAAAAGTGAAAAACTTGTTAAGGTTATAATAATAGAATATATAATAGACTCATGAAATACTTGTAGATTTTGAATGTATACAATTTGGTGGCACATTAGGATTAAGTAATTAATGTAAATGTAATATGGCTGAATCAATTCATTAACAAATGGAACTTTTTGAGAAAAATTAATTATTATGTGCTCATTCTGAGTAGTACCGGCCAAACCGGATGGATTTACAAAGTGAAAAAAATTCAATTATCTAAATTATTTTACGAAAATGACAGCGCATATTATAGTTTGGCTTGTTACGACACAAGCTAATTAAAACGAAAATAATACACAAATTTTAAATTTGTTCAATTTTAAAGTCAATACTTGAAATAGAAGCAATATAGAACTTTTCAATATTCCATTTCATTCAACAAACTAAGAAGAGAATTAAACAAATTCTAGAACGTAAAGCTAATGAGTACAGTCTTTTGTGATTCATATCAGCTTACCTTAACTTACAAATAACAAATTGTAATACTGGAATAATGTTAATATGATGTCTTTCAATTGTATTCTAATTCAAATTCATTTAATTAAGCTATTTGTAAACAAGTAATTTAATACATTTTAAAAGTTTTTAAAACATGACACTAAATGGCCAATATTGAAGATAATATTCATTAGAAACTTAAAACTTAATATTTTAGTGCAATTTCTTTAATCTTGATATATTTTGTAGAGATGATTAAATTAGCATCAACACGTTGAGCCTTGACACTTTCATTTTGATCTAGTGCAATGGAATCTCCCTTTAAACTTCTCAATTTCACTCAACTTTGTTAATTTTACGATAATCACAATACAAAAATGTATTTTGGACACACCAAAAATACCTATAATGTTTGAAGTATACTGGCCCAGAATGTTTCTTTCCCTTTAAACTTCTCATTTTCACTAAACTTTTTGTATTATTGATAATTGCGAAGGAAATGTGGTTTTTGCCACCAAATTATTGCACCAAATGGGAATACTCAACAATATTTTTTATTATGTGGTTTTCATTATAAAGCAACACTAGATTATAGTGACTTGATACGAAACTCAACCAGTAACATGGCATCATGTAGATTCCTTGAAGTTCCAATGATCTAAGTTAGTGAGGTATGATATTGATGATACACAAGGCTCAATGTATTAGGTACATTAACTTTTGCAAAAACCCTCTCTTAGGAAAACAAAGTGTTAACCCCCGAGATGGAATAATGTCTACTCAACAAGCTAAATAATCAAAAATAATGCAGATTGCAACAAAACAATACTTTTTTTAAATATCAGGACAATCAGAACGACAACCGTTTCCTTAAATACATATTTCTTAACTGTGGTAATACAGGGATTCAGAGTCGATATTTACTTACCTAGTTCAACTCCTTATTTTCATGAGATTAATACTGACTCACCTTAAAGACCTTTTTCGTATTTCATTCTTTTCTCTGCTTACATCATCATACTTCTTTCGTTTGTAATCACAACCAGTGCGATCACGGGAATGTGATCTAGACCTAGACCTGGAACGCGAGTGATGTCTCTTTCTTGAGTTGGGCATCTACAAGAAGAGCTAATGTACCCACATGACGAATATACATTATCAGCATAGATTTTCAACTATCACTAGTATACACACATTTTTATAGCACAAATATTTATTATGGTGAAGAAAATCTGCTTGTTTATAATAATTTAGTATAGGCATTTTTAGATCTTAAATTGAATGTGGAGACTCTTGAAAGTTATGATGATTGTGACACATGAAATTTTCAATTGTTATAGTATAGTCACTGTCTACTAGGACTCAAAGAACAATTCAATGTAAACAAAAGATTTCTTACCTCGCAAAAATAAAAATTGAATGCAATAACTTTATATTGAAATATATAGGTGGAATGCACTTCCAAAATATTAAAATTTGGAATTATCTGAACTAATTATACTTTGTAACCGCCTTAAACAATAACCCATTAATCTCAGACTCTGACAGCTGACAGCTTTACTCCTCTGCTTCTTTTTGTTGCCCTTCTGCTTCAAACTAGATGGCGCTCAGAATTTAGGCGCGAAACAGTTTAGTGGTGATCAGCTTTTGAAGTTGTCAAGAGTTGAAATACGTTTAACAAACATTTTCATCCACACATGTGGAAAACATTCGAGGTGAAAAGTTTCAATCAAGGTACATTCTAAAACAGCTAGGGTGTCAAGAGTACGAAAAAAAAAAAAGATTTAATTTTTTTTTCAAAGCACCTGAATGTGATAAACTGAAGTTATGATTTTGAATTTTCATAAACCAGTGGCACAGTTACGATAGTATGTGGTCTTATTTTCATCATATTTTCTTTGGACAAGTGACAATAAGGCTAATCGATACTCGGGGGTAATATAACACAAGACCTCGTTTATCAGTGAATACATTTTTCAAAATAAGTAACACGGAATGTATCGACTGTTAACATCATCGGCAAGCCACAAGTCTCGGCTTTGCCTCGGCGCGTACTCGCTCACCTCGAATGTTAACACGTATTTACATTCCTTGTTACTTTAAATAACTATCATTAAATTATTGAACATAATTATTTACATAACTTGTGAAATGTGTTGAATAAATTCAGGCAATAGCTGTCAAGAAGGACCATGCAGGTTATTCGCAAAAGGAACGAAGCGGCTTTATCACATATATCTAGATATATGGTCTAAATGTCTTCATGACGTTAAGAATATAATGTTTTCAGGAATAAGTTTATGTAACATCGAATTAATGTAAACAAAAGTATTGATTAGATGGCATTTCAAATGTTTATGGCATGTTGCCCAGATAAGTCTCAGACAGAGCAATTATGTTATTTGCTACATGTTTTTGATTAACCACCTCAAAACATTAATTTTCTTTCTTGCTGTAAGTAGTTTAGGTGGAAATAAGAAGAAGAATTTCTATTCTTTACACGTCTCTCTGCTACTATTTGTCATTTGTCAATTGTCATCTTTCAACTTCAATCTTATCGAATTTTTAATTTAGGATAATTTTTTATTTTTATTTCTGTTCTGTTATTTTTTAGGAAAAACACATTATTGTCCTAAATAATTTCTGAAATTGCTTCAATGGCAGCTTGGGTTGGAAAATTAGAAAGTCAAAACCGCCAGAATGATAATTTTGAGAACTTAGTGGTAACTCATGATCTACAAGACTGCCTAGACGAGAGTTTTGATTTCAATTTCAATAATATTTACCCCCCAGATGATAAAATACTTATCGATATTGATTCATCAAACTTGAGCCAAGCTATAAAAATTGAAAATGTCGAGAAAGCGGGGTAAGAAGTAAGAATATATTATAATTGAATTGGCAAGTGAAGGACTTGTCCAGTGTTTTTAGAATTGTAAATTTTATTAATTTATTTCCATAGTTAGTCTGCATGATATAACTGGTATACGTAGCTGTTCACAACATTTAATTTTGAGGATGACTTTATTCTATTTATATAGTATTTATTTATGTAACAGGATAGGCCAGTAATTTTTTATACAAATGATCGATATTTATCCACTTAAACTTATAGGTATATTTGTCAGCAAGTCTTCAACATAAAATAACAAGTACTGCCTAGTAGGAGTGATGAATTATATCTGTTAGATTCTTCGCAAAGTTTTCACATTATTACCTAGATGCTTATACAGAGTGATCCATGTGGAAGCAAGCCACTTCTCTAAAACTGGTATTGATTATTCGATACAGAAGTTTTTTTTAGCAGATAGAACATCAATAGTTCAAGTTGAGTGCCATAAATTTGAAATAAAAATAATTAAGGCCTACTTTGAATTTTTTTCAATGCCAAAAATACAAAAAACGCACTAGCGATTTTTTTTAAATAGAATTTTAAATAAAATTATTACAATATAACGACTATTAATCCAAAATTCAGAGAGAGCAGCTGTGGAGCAGCCATATTTGTCCATATTTGGAATCTACACTGAGCATGCTCAGTAGATTCCAATAAAGTTGCATTGGTTTACCTAGCGGCTTCTCAGAATCTATGTTATTACATAGGATTTCTTTGAAGTGATGACGATCAACAGATGTTTTAGAGAAAGTGATACAGTTTATTTTATTCACAGCGACAATTTATGAATTTCTAACCAGTTTTTGATTTATGTGTTTGATAGTATCATTTTCACATACGTGTTTTAAAAACATTGTTTTATTTTATTTATTGGGAAATTACGTCACAGCTAGGGATTCTTTTAAACATTTTGATGCAGTGATATAAAAATAGCTATTGCATTTTGGTCATTCACTATCTGTATTTCAATAATATTCCCATGGACTTCATCTGTTGTTTCAGAAATTACTTCCTAGATATTTTTCAGATCATTTTTGTTTTTACATATTTCGTTTTTGTAGTAATAATTTTTTGTTTTCGATATTAATTTATTTAAATTTTTCCTGTACATTTTATTCTAATTTTCTTTCTCAATTCGGTAATGTTTTCGTTGTTTTTTAATGCCATGTGTTATCTAGGGGTATTTTAGATTTATTATTGTCAATAAATTCACAGACTTCAATGATTATAAGATATTTTCATAGAACATTTTAGTTGCTACCTCTGGTTTATTGTCATCACAGACACTCTCCCAAGTTTCCTCTTTAATTTTATAAATTGTCATCAGTTTCATTTAATAGGGGCTATCAGAAGATATTGGTTTTTAATTTGGATTTAAGACATTTATCATAGAATTGAAGAATCGTGATCATTATCAGTTATATTGTAATTGATTACAAATGATTTGGATTGGACACTTTATTATGCAGCTATGTTTGCCAAACTGTATTTGATTTGTTGGAGACTTGCCAACAAATATAACTATTGCACAAGTTAAATCAGAAGATTGAATTACTTAAACCAATTTTTCATTATTAAATGGCCTTCCATCAAGTAGTATCCATTTTGGTTTGAGAGCTTAGGCTCTTGTTTATATTAGACACTGCAAGTAAATTTTTCAGCTTTGTTCAACATACAGTCTCTCTGGATGAAATTTACATGCATATTAGTCCCGGATCTTCGAACAGAATGCCAAACAAACCATCACATGCTACCTTGACAATAACTTCAACTAATCCACATACCAAAGAAACGACTGTAAATAGATTCAACTGTGAATATGATGGCTGTTCAAGGACTTACAGTACTGTAGGAAATTTGAGAACACACATGAAGACACATAAAGGTTTGTTGGTTTTGTTACTGTTGAAGCTTTGGGATTTTCAAAAATTGTTTTATCTGGAATATTACTGAAAGGATATTTACTCTTTGTCAACTGGTATCTTATGTCGAAAACATTCACCGACTTACTATAAAATGAAAATAAGAATAAAAATCTCTAGTCACAAAATTATAGTGAAACTCCTGCAGGTTGTTGAAGCAATAATGTTGACAGTCAAAGTACTTCTTTTGAAATACCAAACGACCCCAAAGATTTCATATTGGAGTTGCTTCTATTTAATTTTATTATCATTTGCATGAGTTTACTCGTTATCATGAGCCTATATTTTTTGAAACTTTCTAAAAGTGAATATATCGTAATGTTGAAGTTAAATTCTATTTAACCCTAGATTGGTCGCACCTTGTTCTTTTTGACCGGCAGTTTCTTATATTGGTCGCTATTATCTAGTGGCGCATGCGCGAATTTTCATCTTCCATCTATCTTCCTAAATATAGTGTCGCTTAGCTAACATGAACTAGTCTAGTTGAAAATCACATGAGGCAAATTGTCGTTTTAATTTACAGTATCGTGACTTCTTGGATAAGTTTATTTTGTTACACAGTTGTATTGTTTCATATAAGTTTTTGTATATCTGTGGGGAATTATCCCACTTATATATTTCCATTTAGTATGCAGTATTGCCATTTCTAGTTTTCTAGTTGGTAACAGTGTTTTTAATGTGGTGAAATGTCTTGTAAACCCTATTATAAACTCCGGACGTAATCTAACGAATGATAATTGGTTTACATCTCTCCTTTGGCTAAATATAACTACTCTTGAAACAGTACAAAAAATCAAACCATATCTTCCAAAAAAATTTACTGTTTTATTTAGGGACCAATACATCAGTCTGTTTGGATACAAAAAAGTATAATAATTGTCTCCTATGTACCAAGAAAGGAATAAAGTGTGATTTTGCTCTCAACCCTTCCCCATACACATGAAATAAATGATACTTCAGGCGAAAAGATGAATCCTGAAGTATTATAATAAAACCAAAGTTGGCATTGATGAAATAGACGAAATGAAGGGAACTCACACTGTATCAAGAAAAAGTGCCAGGTGGCTGCTGACAATTTTTATCAACCGCAAGATGGCAAACAAAACACTGCGCGACTATCTGAAACGTCTTAAGGAATAGCGTCTACCAAGAGAACTGAGTTCAACAATTGCTTGTCGCCTGGTGGATGTTACAGAAGAAGCATTTCGAGGACCAGTCAGACACACACCAGGAAGATATGAATTTAGTTCAAGTAAGAAGAATAGAAGAACATCAAGCTCTTGCCACATTTGTCAAAACTCCGTCTATCTAGAGCATACAGTGAAATCTGCTTCCGTCCGAGGATTTGCTCAAAATTCGATGAAATTATAAAAAAAAACTCAATTTGTTTTGTTTTCACATTTTATGAATAAAAATCAGTCTTTTCCTGTTATTATTACCCCTGCATAATATGGAAACTCTTTTTGAATATATGTTGAATAAAAGCACCATACCTTGTGGTACATCAAATTCTTACTTCAGTTTATCACTCTCTTCTTCTTAAATGTTGGTGTTTTGTTTTCTCTCTGAGTAGGATTTTATAAAATCGATTTTTTTTAAAATCTTCCATGATGCTATCCTTGGGTTCAAAAATACCAATAATTTTTTTGTCCTGATCTAAACTTTTTCATCCTGATCTAAACTTTTTCGGATAGTTTCCGTTCCTCTGCAGAGCATTTTCAGTACTGCAATTCTCTCTAAAGGCATTTTGGTTTTTATTCAATAGATATTTTTTTTCTTAGAAATTTTACAAGCTGTTACCTTTTAAAATAATTAGAAAAAAAAAAAAAATTAGATATTGCTATTCTTAAATGAATATCTAATAACCCATGGAAGTTTTTGCAGCATGTAATCCTTGTTCAGTGTATACTACTCTGAGAGCTTAGCACCCTATTGCTAGTTTGCTAGTGATTCCAAAATGTTTGAACGATTTAATACAAGTTTCTGATGACGTTAGTTTCTATGCTCATTCTTTGAGTTTCATACCCTTGTGCGGTTTTTTTCCACAGTTTCAATGTTCATAACTCCATCTCTTTTTTTTATTCAGTATATTGAAGTAACTAGAGATTTTTATCAAGTTTTGGTACAATTGACGTGTTTTATCTTGAGAATTGAACAAGAATTTTGGATATGAAAAAAGTGACATACAGTGTTGGGTGTTGGTTGAGTGAGAAGTTATTATCGATCAAAATTTTATTACTGATTCAAAAGTTATAGTGGTGTCTTTTAACACCGAATAAACATCACATCACCTCAATGACGGCGCAAAATTAAAAAATATAATAACCACTACCTTTTACTACATACTCAGAGGGCAGATCTGAAACGTTTTTGAGTATTACCTGAAACGCTAAACGTGGATGGGTCTCTTAAAGAATATATTGATAAACTCGTTTATAACATAAGTCCTGAAATTGTTCTTGACACAAACATCTGTTTGTGCCTACAAAATAACGTCGGAAAAGTTCAAAATGCCCATCAAACATATATTAATTCTGGTTTGTTTTTTATTATAGGTGAATTTAGATTCAAATGTTCTGAACCAGGTTGCGGTAAAGCCTTCCTCACCTCTTACAGTCTTAAAATACATATCAGAGTTCATACAAAAGTCAAACCTTTCGAATGCAATGAAGGTGGTTGTGACAAAGCGTTTAACACTCTGTACAGGTTAAGGGCACATGAAAGGTTGCACAGTGGTCAAACTTTTAATTGCCAGTCAGAAGGATGCTTCAAATTTTTCACCACACTTAGCGACCTTAAAAAACACATTAGAACTCACACGAGAGAAAAACCTTATAAGTAAGTGTTTTTCCATTGCATACGGCTTATCTAATACGTTTTTGAATTACTAATATGACGGCTTGTATGTCAATGTTCAGTAGCGGTTGATTGGACATTTTGCTTCATGCTTCATTGTGATTTGCTAATTTAACCATATGTGGCTGCTTCCGAAGGGGCAATTTAATATGTCATCCATAGTTTACACCTTTCTAGAAATAATTTGAATTTTTAATCTTAATCGTATACTGAATAAAAAATAAGTTATAATTTATTTATTTGAAACCTCTAATCTACCAACTTCTCACTATTACATAGAACAACTCAGGTTGTATTTGATATCATTAGGGTGACAAAAATAAACGTTTTTCGAACTATGTGTAATGGTTTAAAATGTTGAAGGAAAAGTAGTTTTCATCATCTGTGGTGTTTCTTTTGAATAATTAATCACCCATGATCATGGTACTCCCAACATCGGTGGTATCTTTCTAACCAGACTTAGTTTTTGTATATATAATAGATGAGGTAAACAAAACAAAGATGACCAATATTCAATTTAATTTTGAACCACAAACCTGGTTCTAGTCTGTTTTGAATAGTTGATAACCTTTAAATTTATTTTGTTTGAAAACTAAGTATTAGATTTTTTCTTGTTTTTATTGGCACTAGAAAAAAAAATAATGATAAAAAATCACCGATTAAAAAAAAATATTTTTTTATTTGCTTGATTTTAATGAAAAAATTGCCGTTTAAAAAATATAGTCAATACAATTTACAGCTTAATTATTTGTAGGCCGGTTGTTCAATGCGAGATAATCTCGAGATGATCTCCAACCAATAGTTAACTACACTAGCTCCGTTGTTCAATGCGAGATTTTCGTATAACTATGGAATAAAACAGTGGTTTGAGTTGACCGTGGCCTAAGGCACAAGTCGTTTGAAACTTCGGCAAGCGATGGACGGTTCGATTTAGAGTGCAACAGAATTTTTCTTAATTCTATCGGAATCAATGGGCAACAACATGTCTTGCTGAATGGCAAGTTGAGTTGCGTAGTTGAAACCTGTCTAGTGCTAGCTTTGAGTATACACCGGCCACCTGGGGTGGTGCAATAGGTTTTTTGGGTTTTCCTACAGTTGAAAAGTGAACGCCACGGTAAATAATGATAACCGTCCTCTACACTCACAGGCTATACCTTTGGTTACACTCTACAGGTGTTTATGAGGGGGCATTATTATTATTATCATATAACAGAATGCGCTTCTTGCAAGAAAATTTACAAAAACAAAATAATTTTAATATCAATATCAGGAAGCAATATACAGGGTGTACCACGACGATTAAGACAGGGAATATCTCGGCTCTCGATAGTGGTAGAGAATTGTAATTTTGGGGTTGTGAACTAAAGCAATTGGTGTAGTTTTTTTATATTATGTTACCCAATGAGCTTTTTGTTTTCGGTCACGTGAAATCAGATTCAAAATTATTAATGACACAACCTGTTTTTTTGGCATTTCCATGTTCCACCCGATGAAACGATTCGAACCTATCACACTAGTGGTATCAAACGATTAATTTAAGAACTACAGACACTATACAAAAACTTTCAAGTCATCTTTAATATTAATTTTATTATCTCATGCTGTTGATTATTCTCTTGGATGGAACGTCTGCAATGAACAGGTCTTTACTAGCTACGAAAACTATTTCGAAATCATATTATGAGTATATCAAATAATTTGAAAATACGTTTCTCTTCAATAATTCTACATGGTTAGATATGAGGAAACTAGCCAACAAAACATAATCTTTCCGGGATAATACTGCAACGGACATTTAATAATACCTGACAACTACTTGTTTAATATTTCTTGAGGAAGCCCCTATTGCAAGTACTTCTTGTAATCTTACAGCTTTGCTTCGTTTTGGGATTTTTTCCCTTGTCAATGCCAAGGTAGGTCATCACAGATGGCATTGAAACTATCTGTGTTTTGTTATTAACAGATTTCTTAAATCTTTCACAAAAAAAGGATTACCTTTATCAAAACACTGTTTCTGTGAAATTTTTCAAAGCATATGCATATATCCGATTATTTAGCAAAAATCAAGCGCTATCCTTAGATGTATCTATGAGTTTATTTATGATATGGAATCGCAACGTTGTTCATTAAATTTATGTTTTCTTCAACTTGAAATTATTTTATATCTATCGGTAATTTTTGTTCGAAAGTAAATTACCAGCACAAATGATTATTCCAAAAAATCTTTGTTGGTATACTTTCAGACTTTTAAAAACGCCCCGGTCTGACGAAATACAATGCTAGGTCTTGCTAGATAAATGTGGTTCGTTAAACAACAAATTTCTGGGCTATAGCACTTTGCCGGATATCAGTTACATCCGAAATTCCTCTGAGCTCAAAGCAACTGAGTGTGAAGACCTTTCCTGTTCAGATGAAATGAGGATTAACTATTCAGAAAGAAACCGGTATCGAGGTGGTTGCCAGATCGAATATCGGTAGGATATATTTCTGTCTAATAACACTCACATTATATACAGTCGGATAGTATTGTTTAATGGCTTAGTTTATACAGAAGTCGGAGTTTTCTAGGTTATTAAAAACTAAACCGTTAGTTTCATTTTTTATGTGTCAGCTTTTTAATTTCTGATAAGTTTTTCAATTGATTTTTTACGTTCATTTATTTAATACCATACAAAAATATACACTTTTGTGACTTCCCTGGGTAATCAAAGTTCCTTGAATGTTGTTCTCATCAAAAAAATGTATCGATTAAAGTTTTGTGGTATTCTCCAAACGACATATACCATAATTATTGGTCATTGGGTTCAAATAACTATCATTGAACATCAAATATTTCACTTTGAGATGTGGATCACCTTTCATAAGCTCATCAAATAATTCAAATGTTGAAATGTTTCAGATGCAAGGAAACCAGCTGTGGTAAAGCATTCACCGCTAGTCATCACCTCAAGACGCACCAAAGAATACACACTGGTGAAAAACCGTATTCTTGTAATGAAACCATTGAATGTCATAGAGCTTTCTCTACACCTCACAGTTTAAAATCACATATCAAAACTCATCAGAAACAAGAGAAAACACGGGATGCCGATCTACAGAATGTTGAATGTGAACCTTCAAATGAGTTATTGAGCTCGGAAGATTTGGATGAAAAATTGATTTTAGCGGATGATTCAAAGAAAGGAAATACGGGGTAAAGAAAATATTCCTACATTTTCATAACAAAAAATGTTACTGTAATAATTCAATTTATTTATACGTGTTATTCATTCGTCAGTCATGACGTTAAATATTTATAGGGCCATATTGAAAAGTGTGGTGGCTTAAATTAGTAGGATGAAGAATGAGTTGTATTCATGAACCATGCCTTGATGAAACATAGATCTACGTGGTTGTCATTTCACACTGTTCTAATGAAATGATGGTCTTCTTTCCCCATAGAACTTGAAATGAAACAGATTTGTAATTGAAGTGGATATAAAGCTCTGAAAACTATAATATTTTGTGTCGTTTTTCTACAACTGCCAACGTAATTTTTTTTTGTGTGGTTTGTGTGTTTAAAGTTTTACAATATTTCACTATCAACACATGATTTCATTATTAAAGGGAAAGGAGTGAAAAAAGTTAACCTTTTTTTCACGGTTGCTGCTAGGTGACAGAAGATTTTGTGAGACAAGAATGACACCACACATCCGAAGAACAACGAAATCCTGTCAGATTTCTCACTCTCTGTGGCAACTATTGGCCTAAAATATCAAACATGAAAATGTTATACTGATTATTCCACTTATGCTCAAATATGCATATTTTTACTTGTTGAAATTGTGTTGATAATCGAAAACACTTTTTTTCCGGGGGTAATTAATTTTTTTCCGTTTTTTTCCGTTTTTTCTTTTTTTTTTTCTTTTTTTCTTTTTTTTCTTTTTTTTCTTTTTTTTTCTTTTTTCTTTTTTTTTCTTTTTTTTTCCTTTTTTTTTCTTTTTTTTCCTTTTTTTTAGATTCTTTACTTTACTTTACTAAAATTCATAGGATGTTTTAAGTTGCCTTAGGATAAAATGAATGAAATAAAAGCTTTTCATTCAGTAGATAGGGTAGAATTACTTGTACAGGAGACAGGAGGGTAATATTATTATTGAACAATAATTGATGAATGTTGAATTTGTATCCTGGCTAGTGGCTGATAATGACAGTGCTAAACAATAATATAAACTTCATCTACAATTTGGAATTATTGCTAGTATCTCCACTACACTGAATCATTGATCATTGCTCCTAATAATTGTTGGCGAAACTTTGGTTGAGTAAATAAAAATGGTTTTCAAATTAATAATATATACGTAGTTGGTTATACTGACTTAATGTATATGGATAAAGAATAAAGTATAAATTGACAATTCCATCAGTTTGAAACACTAAAAAGGTATCATTCATATATTTCTGTAGATTGAAAGACATCTGAATGCAGAACCGTCCAAAAATAGGTCCCTAATAAATCATTAAATTATGATAATCATGATAATTATGAATGCAAATATATTTCGTAGTGAACAAATTTCGCAAAATTCAAGCTAAATAATTTTGATAATTTTTTTTGTGTAGTGGTTCTGATGATATCCTGAGAGCAGATAAGAATGGGGGTGTTGAAGGAAATCATATTGACATGTTGGAAACCCGTGGAATAGAAACTATTCAAATGCGAGAGTTAGAGACAACAGAAACTGGTAATTTAGCTTTCATTTTTGAGGAGACTAATGAAATGAAGTTTCATGAAAAACATACTTTAGATTGGAAAGAATTTAAAAACTCTGACCTTCAAGAACAAATTTATCAGGGTAAAAATATTGAATAGCAGCTCCTAAACAACTAAATTGTGTGTGTTTTCAGTAGGCACTTAAAACCTTAATGCTTATACGTGATTTTATCAAAACATGTACAGAGGGTGCCCCTCTTTTCATATCTAATGACGTGCCTATGCTTGCTTAGCCATTTTTTTTTAAACAATTTTGGTATATTTCATTATCATTAGAGAAAATTTCATATAATTTTTGGTATTCAGACTAAGGTAAAAATTTATATAGTTTGTATACAGGGTGTCACAGAATAAAGGGGACAACCTCTGTTGTTTGAATACTCAGTTCATTTTAATGCTAAAAATTCTAATCAACATGTCATCTGAAATGAATATTAACTGACTTACAGGGTGTTGAAATCGGTAATAAAAATATATTTTCGAGAGTAACGGCTCAAAATATCTCAAGTAATTCAATGATTTCAATGATAATGACCTGTTCGTAACTTTAAACAGGGTCGTACGGCTGATGGGTACCCCTTATCTCCCCTACCCAACTTTCACGCTACTAGATTGAAGTAGATTTTGTCATATTTTTCCTAATTCTCAATATTCTCTACATAAAGGGGATAGGTTTCGTGGCCTTAAAAAGTGCGTGTGTAAGTGATATGAGAATCACTGTTGATTATTTTACTACAGTTGTTGTTATTTCTTTTGAATATCGGGGAATTTTTGTGAAAAAAAAATAAACTGCCATATATTGTCACTTTTATAGTTGGTTTACCCGACTTTAAACTTTTTTCTTTCTTCTGACTCTCTGTAAGACTACACTGTACAATAACATCAGTAAATATAAATATTATTATTATTATTAACAAATTAATCACTTACGCACGCACTTCAAATATCTTAAAAACCGTTGACAGTTTCAATAATGGAACCCATTAATTTTTTGTCCAAAAATATTGAGAATTAAGGAAAAGAAGACACAATCTATGTTGATTCAGCAGCGTGAATGTTGAGGAGTCGCGATTTAGGATTACCAATCTGCCGTCTGCTCCTGTTTGAAGTTGCAAACATTTTCTTTGCACTAAAGTATTAAACTTGATGCTGTCAAAAAATGATCTACCAAACTTCATTGAGAACAGTTGATTTTTTTGCCATCTTCAGTACCCTGAAACTCAGTTAATTCTTATTTTAGAAAAATGTTTAAAGGAACTTAGCCTTAAAATTAAGTGAAGATTGTACCATCGGAGTTTGTTTCCTTTATTCTGCGACAACCTGCATATATTTTTATGCTTTTCTATTACAATTGCACAAAACCACAAGATAGTGTACCTATGTCGATTTCAATTTTATTATTGAAATTCATTATGATGATTTGAATGCGCTTCTAAATGGTTTCATTTTTCTTCATACGATTCATATTCAGGAGTATTGGTCATTTATATTCATGTTCTATTATTAATAATTTTCAGAATTTTCAACTGACGAAAATCAAGTTCTTGCTAAGGATTCTGTTGCCGATTCTCCACTGAACTTTGACAATATATACTATAATCTTACATCAGCTGCAGATGATAACATACTCATCAATGATTATGGTATCAGTCAGAATTCATCAGAGAAATTCGCCGCCGTTGTGGAAGAAGAATACGAAACGGCAAATAGATTGAAGGACTATGCCACAGTAACCACAGAAAACATACCACTTCAATTGTTATTCAACATCGGGACAGAAAATATCGAAAACGGTAAAGAAGACGAAACTTTAATCAATGATGTTCAAGTCGAACTGGAAGAGAATTCAGTCATATCACAATTCCAGAACTTGAATAACATTAATCCTGTTAACAATCAGCTGAACTCAGATGACCCTAATTCTGTCTACATACCCAACGAGAATGCCACAGTGAACACTGCACAAGTCGGAGTTATCAGTGTTGAAAATATTTTATTGCAGGTAAATAACCAAATGAACCAAACTGCCAGTGATGCAGACAATGGAATGTACTTACCAAACAATTTGGGATTAGCCATGTCTTCTGAAGGTGAAATGTCATCTCATTGGGTAGATGTGGATCATGCTAACGAAATTAACTATGTTGATACCTTTCAAGAAAACAGTAAAGGAAGCGATACACCTTCTTCACTCATTGCTCTTCAGACCTATCCGAATAGCTGTGCTCAAACTGCAACTGCACTGGATATTACAGAGAGTGAGGTTATTGGCGATCTAAGGGAAATTCTAGGGGTCAATAATGACATTGATGTCAGTAGCAATGGTAATCTTACATTTGAAGTTGGCGAGTCCAACTGCAAAGATTGTGGAAATGTCCAAGCCTGTAAGTCTAACTACGGTGAGAGGGAAAATAGTTTGAATACACCACCCATCGACCCAACTAACAACTTACTTGGATGCCAACAAAATGAGGGAGATAAGAACTCCAATATTCACCCAACTAGTTGTGGGGGTGTAAATGACTCATGTTGTAGCAGCAACGCATCCAAATCCAAGTGTTCTGCTTCAGAGTCGCCCTCTCAATCATCAACAAACCATATTACATCACAGAAACCAGTATGCGAGGGTACTACCAATGCTGTTAAAATGATTATGCAAAACAACCCGAGTTGTAGGGAAAAGGCTGATAATTGTTGTGTTGTAGTTTGTTTGAGAACAATGGATCAGTTGAAGCAAATGTTGAGTCTAGCAACAGGCTGCAAAGGCTTCAGTAACTTAACGCTGGGTTGTTTGAAGAGCGATTTGTGTGCTGTGCCTAAGTAGTGTAGACATATATTTTTGTACAGAAAGTTCTGCATATCTTCTGCCTTTATTTTGAAAATGACCTGCAGTTAATTTTGTTGAAATATCAGAGTTGTAGGTCTTGCAGTCTTCAAGAGCCTAACATTGTGGATGAGTAATGCGTTTGGTGTATTATAATGAGGCAAATTGCTTCACTACGATAGCCTAGTCAAAGTTCAGTAGACGACAGCCGAAATGTAAGTTTGTAGCAGATATCGTTCAAGGTCATAACCGTTCAGAAAATCCACAAGCTCTACTAACATAGAGTACAAAACTCGTGCACTCAACATTACGTGAACTACCCCTCTTTCTCTGTTATTTCAAGAAATTGCCAACATCAAACGTGCATCTTTTCTCATTTCAATTAATCCATAAAGATCAGATTTTAATTATTTTTTTTTAGATTGCTTTGATGGTTGAACACAACACATTTGTATTTGAGTGGGTTTAATAAGTTGCTCCAGGGTATTGAGTACCACCTTTTCGAGAATTTTGTCAAGCCTTTTGAGCACTTTGTCAAGCATTTTACCATCAAGTAAATGAAGCTTTGACTATTGGGGATTCAACATTAGATGCCAGCGCCAAAGTGACAAAAATTGAACCACTTTCAGTATATTTAGCATTTATATGTACCAGAAATTCATCACTTATCAATAATGATTACAGGTTCAACAAAATGAATAAAAAATAGCCAAAATCTTGGGAATTTTGACGAAAACAATAATTTCAATGTACTTATCAATAGTGTCAAAACTTAACACCAGAGGGAGTATCCCTTATGTTGAATTCCCAATAGGTTTTATAACTTCTGGCAATAAATTGTTTTGTTGTTTTGTTTTGGACTTGTAAGGTACATAGTCAAAATTTTCATGGATGTGTTCCTGGGTGTGGTAAGTTTTTTTAGGTTGTTTCTGTTTTTGTAATTGACTAGTGCAACATATGAAATTTCTACACTACTCATCCCTTGTAGTTCAAACTGTTGAACCATATGTTAGGTGCTTGAAGACATTGTTTGGCTGTCAATGCTTGTAACAACAAAATTTCAGCCAAATCAATCGAGGGATATTTTATAAGAGATATGTGCAGAGTTCTTTCTTTTTGAACTATAAGAAGCTGTTATAATAATATATAAACTTAAAGTATATTTTCATGAAAAGAACTGCGTACTGACTGAAATATAATGGTATTTTAATGGAATTCAAGATTACAAAAGCCACAAATTATGTTCTTTAGTATTTTTTGTTCTTAAAAATAAAATACGTACGTTTACTTTTATAGAGTAGTTGATTTCAGTAACTAACTTTCTATAGACCAGTCATTGTAGACAAGTGTACTTATAAGTTTGAAGTTGATGTTGGGAATTTTTAAGTGAATACCTACCAGCAGTTGTCGAGAATAATATGCTACATCAATTTGATGAAACATGAGTTTGAATAAGCACATATTGTGTTCAAGAATGATTTCAGCTGCCTGTATGCCAGTTACAGCAAAGAAAATGGTTTTACAGAGAGACTAACTCAAGTATAACCACTTTCAAATAGGCGAGCTTGCTGTATTGAATGATCAGTTTTGAAGACTTTGCTTTGTGCTCTTGATGTATTTGAATCTTTGGTGGGACATTATAGCCCGGAAAGTAGCTGTTTTCCGATCGGACGTCTGTTCTTCAACAACTTTCATTCTTGTTCTTGAATCTTATAACAGCCGTTATGGAAATGCAAATGTCTCAATGACTAGCTGTTAGTGTTTTCGTTAGAATGAATTGCTGGATTAATACAATTATGTCTCCTAATTTTTCAAAATGTGTTTGTTTTGTAGGAGCCTTTGTTACCACAGGCTGTGTCATATTAAAACGTTTTCAGGAAACTCATTTGTTACCATATATTACTACTTGTATCTGTGATGAGTGACAGTCCCGTGCCTAGTACCTTTGGCGCTCGTTTGCAATTTGAAATTTGCGCCCTAAATTTTTATAACAGTCATATGAGGGTGAAGTTAACGATTAAGTAAAATATCTTTTGAAAATAATTGTAAAAATATTTTTCAGTTATATTTGGCAAACTGTAATACATGCTTGAACATAAAACCATTATCACATAAAATAAAACTCAAACTTATTGACTGATAAAAACAATATATTCAATTCAACAAAGTTAAATATATCTTTTTACAAATGAAAGTCAGGTGTTAATTATTTCACCTAATTGAATTGAGGCTTTTTGCTGTGGTTTTTGCAAATTGTATAATTTTTAAATTCGAAAAATAACGTTCTGCGGTAAATAACAATAACTATTTAAATATTGAATATAAATTTCTCCTCTTCTAATTGATGTCGAAAATCTCCCCTGGTCAGGATTTTCACTCCTGCTCGTAAAAAAGAACATATACGTACGTCTTTGTTTACAAGTGATTCTGGTGTAATTGGTGTTACACGAGTCATTAAACTTGTGCCTAAGAGTGTCTACAGTATGCCGAATAGTGCCCAATATCGGTAGTTCCACTGTGTATACAGGTTGTAGCGGCAAAGGGCTAAACTGTCCACTGCGTAGTTAGTCATATCCAGTCTTTCTGAAAGAAAATTAATGACCACATTCAATTTTTATTCAAATCTCTCTCCCGGAGAAAATCGTTTCAAATAAATCAAAAGAATTCTAACAAGTTTATGAGACTAAGAATTTACAGCAATCCCTTTTTTCCTGTACTTTGAAGAAGTAGGTATTTCATCATCCAAAGTTTGCTTTCTTAGTAAAAGGATCCAAACAATTTGACAGTTTTATTTGACCAGTTCATTTCGGAATCGGCAAAGAAAGCTTACAGAAAAGATCAAACGTGATTGAACGATGACCACAATATGTACATTTCAATGAAAATTTCAGTTGGACAACAAAGTCATCTTGGAGTTGTCCTCCATCAGGAATCTCGACCACAACTCCAGCGCTTTTTTACCGCTTAATTTCTCGTCGATCTCAGTCAAGATTGGTTGAGGCTTCTCTTTGATTTTATTTGAGTCTTCATGTAGACCCTCGAGACTCCAGCAACAAACAACAACTCCTGAGAATCTTGCTTGTAGTAACCTTTAAATCGATGTCCGAACCTTTGAATTTGACTCTGGATTTGAATCGTGTTAACAACTAGCTCTGACGAGTCATTGACCATAGTGCTTGATCACCTCTGCAAAAGATTGGATAAGAGATCCTTTCATACTTGAGATATTTGTGTTTATACAGTATCGGAAAGTTTTCATAATGGGTGTGGTGGTTTCATGAGGGCGTAAAGAATAGCTTGCTATATGTTGAGAGAGCATTACAATTTCTCCTCTACTCGCTCGAGGAAGGGATATCAACGTGAAGTGTTAATTCTTTGGATGGGGTAACAGGACAGGCGCACAGTAGTGTGTCTCTCTTATTTATCATACCATTGCGCTCCTTGTTGCTCCTTGTTGCTCGCGTAGATTTCTGTCTATACCCCAGATGAAAAGTTTCCGATAGTGTATTGCTCGTGTAGACATCAAATTTCAAATATTCCAACAAAAGATAATGTTTCGACCATTCTATATATTATAGGACAGATGTTGATACGTTCATCTTTTCTATTTCCTTCTGAGTAGTCTCTGAAATGGTGACTGCCTCTGTCAATGGAGTGGAGAAATAACGAACTCGATATGAGACTGCTGGATACTGGATAGGAAGAAAAATTGCAATATTCATACCGAAACTCTGGTTCATGATTGTGTTGTAACTACTTATTAGAAATGCGCTTTCTGAAATTCTGATACGATGATTTTCAATACCATTGGGTCGGTGATAGGGAGTTGAATCTCTTAGATAAAGAGTTGGTAGGATACATGGAAAATCAACATTTTTTGACAAATTCAATGTCAAAAACCTCTTAGGGACTTATCTTTCCTTTCCACAGATTAAAGCGACCTTTGAGGATTAAAACACAATTTATTCAGTTGTCGAGAACATTTCCCAATACAGAAACGGCATTACCCCTCTGAATCACGATTCTAATTTTTTTGATTGAAAATTGAGTTGCTCTTCTATCACTGGTCATTCTGTTATTCGTCTGCCTATGTCTTTAATGAATTCCAAAGCATTGGGGCCGAACACTCCAAATGTTTCAACAGCAACATGAAGTTATTTATTACATTCTTTTTCTAGATATTTGAGAACATTTTTGTAAATTTTGCAGTTTTTACAGTTCTACAGCAATTATGCCTCTTTCAAAGCAAATAATGTCGTTTTCAATTCTTACATAATTCTACAACATCTAAGTTCGGTTCAATCATTTTAGTAACTAGGTTAACTTCACCTTAAGTATAGCACATAATAAAAATGCAAGATTTCATTTTAAATATTGTGGCCACGACGCATCTAAACTATTTTTGAAATTCCCGTTTCTTATTTTAAACAACGCATTTTGGTTTGTTGCAATATAAATTTCCTTTTTTTTTGTCTTCGATTTTCGAAATTTCAATGACCCAGACGCCTCGGCGTCTTGGTTCACCGCTCTACTTTGCGGCGCGGGCCTAATATCAAGTGATTAATAAAATTGTAATCTGTGGTTGTTTTTCTGTTGAATAAAATAAGTAATCACAAATTACTAGCATTTGATTTTCCTAGATTTAAGATCACCGATCTTTACAAATATATGCTGGATTTTTCGACCCTTTTTTATTTTTATTTGGTTAATTGAAAACAAATGAACATTGTCATCTCAAAATTCCCAGAATGCGAATGCATATTCTCGTTTAGCATTGGGCACCAATAGTTGAACTGTCGAAAATTTCGCGGCGCTGTAAAAGCATATCGGAGAAGCAGAACACTTTCACAGCCATCGATGGGCGAATCTCTAACCATTCGCGGTGTTTTAGAAGCTTATTTTGGTATATATTTACTTGGTTGAACTGAGCAAGTGACGACAATCGGTCGGTATACGATCAGTGATGTCAGGTCAAGTGAGCCAGTCTGTGGTTTGTATCACTCAGTGTTGGTCTGAATTTTACTAGTCCTGTAACAAAACTTTTTTGTACTGAGTGCTTTGTATCAAATTGAGAACCTATGAAGAGTTAATTAGTATATTGAAGTATGAGTGGATGAAAAGATCTTTCAAACACTCGTGATTTTTCGAAATAGAGCAAGTGTTTGAACAATTGGTGCTCTTTGAAATCATAAATAATGAAAATAAGAACTTATAATGTAAAATATGGTTGAATTCGTGATGTTCCATCAGTATACCATTCGTTAATGTTTGAATAAAGGTTTTATTGTCAAAAGTGGGAATGTTGAATTTGCGAAATTTTCATGAAAACTCGAAGGGTAAACAAAAACAAGATTAGGTTCACACGCCCAAAGTCCAACTAGCCCAGAAAAATTTGGATGATCAGGAGAATAAGATATGTGGAGATATGCTCGAATGCGAAGATCGAAGACGCAAAGAAGACGAGAAAGATAGGATAGGCTGCAGGAAATTTAAAAATAACTAGCATTATTGCCACATGCTCTGTCGAACTTCATTCTCGATTGAGACTCAAGGGTGATATCTGCCTTCAACTTTGAAAATTGCAGAATAAGTATTGCCAATTCCCTAAAAAAGATAAAATATTCTCCTTAGCAACTATAGAAATACTTGGAAAACTTAGGTAGGGTGAAATCTATCAACATCTAGAACATAAAATACTTGGCATTCTTAATAATTGGGAATGTCCCTACTAGGTGACTGATGGTTAGAATGTCAGTTTATTCCTTCATTTCAGCGAATGCTACATTCATTCTAACCACGCGTCAAATTTAGCTGACGGTCAAACCACGGGAAGGGCAGTCGCCACACGTGGGGCCCCCACATGCGCGAAAGGCTAAATAAAACTGGATGCCTCTGGTTTCCAGAGTGTTGTCACTAGTGATTTAGTACCCCTCAACCATTCAACCCTTCGGCGCGCACAATACCTTGAGATTAGGGGGGATTTTAGAGTGCCCCAACACGCAGTTGAGCCAGGACTTCCGTGCCCCATGTGACACGTACTGTCGGATACTAGGTGTCCCACCATTATGCTATTCGGGCTCTGCAATGCTCCAGACACATTTGAGATATTGATGGAAAATGCATCTAATATATCTCGATGACATTATTGTAGTTGGCAGATCACGTGAAAAACATGGAGAAGATATATCAGCAACTGAGAAATTCTGTGAAACTCAGTCCCAACAAATGCCATCTGTTCCAAAAGGAAAAACGATATCTCCACGTTGTGACTGAGAAAGAAGTAGCAGTGGGTGAATAGAATATCATAGTAGTAAAGGGCTGGCCCTTTTCCACAATATATGACATCAGCCACGGAGTTTCTTTGGTTTGTGCACCTACTAGGGTCGATAAGGGTTCGCTAACATTGATGTCTCATACCAGACTTACGAAAGGGCAAATAAGTTGTCTGAGAAATTTCAAGACTCGTTCAGGAAGCTGATAGAAGCTTGGGTAAAAATTTCTCAGATACAAGAAGATTCAGCAAGTGACTCAGCAAACTTGAGCATAATTATTGTGTCTCAGGCGGATTACACTGTTGGATGGTTGTAAAAGGATTAGATCACTTCTACAAATATGTATGTGTGAAAAAACTCCTGTTGAGAACTGACTATGCATAAGCCTTCAATGGCTTTTATATTTCAACAAGCAATATACTGATTGTGTATTATCGGAAAGTTTCCAACTTGGGTATGGTGGTTTCATGAGAGCGTAAAGAATAGCTTGCTATATGTTGAGAGAGCATTACAATTTCTCCTCTAGTCGCTCGAGGAAGGGAAATCGATGTGCGCTGTTATTGGTGTGTTGCATGGCCACGTGGTGCGTTAATGCGTCGGGTGGGGTAACATGAGAGGCGCACAGTGGTGTATCTCTCTTGTTTATGTGGTGGTATTATCATATTATTGCGTTTCTCGTTGCTCGCGTAGATTTCTGTCTATACCCCAGATGAAAAGTTTTCGATACTGTATATCAAATAAATAAATTAGTAGATAAATGAATGAGAATGCAGAGTTCCTGTCGCGGACATTATGCCTAGATTATTGCCGATGAACGAAAGGGAAAGAAAGGGAAAGAAAAATTGTAGAACCAGATATATCAGGAGAAAGATCCAGATATTGGTGTGGAAAAAGAGGAATCGAAGACCATTGCGACAAGAAAGAAGTCCGACGTTATTCGCCAGTGGTTAAATCTTTCCTCACTCTGGAAAATGGGATCCAGAAGTTTAAAATGAAATTTGTTAAAAGGAGGGTATGCTTATCTGGGCCCACTGCTCCCGGCCATGAGATTTTGCACACTTTTAGGTCTATAAAGAAAAAATATTTCCCCAAAATGTCAACTTCCAAACCATTCCGGAACATCTTCAAAAAAGTTCTTTTAGAGCAGAGTTTTTGAAGATAAGAAATTATAAAATAGATATTTTTGCAGCAAAGCGTATGTGTTTATCCTGGGTTTCAATGTACAATAGAAGATAACTTATTCTAGATTGAAAAAACCAAAATGTTCTAATATATTACTCATTATTTTCTAAGCATTTGGTATTTTTTTTGAATATATATATCTTATAAAGTCGGAGTAATATTTCGACTTCAATCATGTATCATGTCTGATAATTTGTTTAAAATTAACACCATATTATCGTTTACCTGATAAAATTGTGTCAATTCCATGTTATCACGTTGTATAAAGGTACCATGAAACCTGTTTCATTGTGAATTTCTGGTGTTTTTCTTAATTAATATTTCACAAATTCCATGAAATGCCTGATAAGATTGATGAGTCCATGATATTTTTGCGTTGTTTTCCATTGTGGAACCCAGTGATTAAAATCACATTCAATAATTTTTGACTGTATAAGTATTCCTTTCATTTGTTATTTGTTTGATACCTACTCTACAGAACACTTTATAGAACTATGATCACCAAAGATATAGGTACTCGGCAAAGTACTACAAAAGCATGCGTCCGCACTTCCCAGCTATTTTAAAGTGCAGTCCAAATACTTCAACTTCATATCCTCGTTATATGAAATTACTGTTATTCCATTCTACGTCTGATTTTTATAACAGATATGAAAACGCGTGCATATATTATGTAAAATCCCAAACGAGGAGAGTTATCTCAACAATTCAGAAAGGCAACATGTCTTTTCCCGCGCCATTCTGTTGAACAAGGAATAAAGAACTTTTCCGTAAATACCCCTAGTGTCTATATAATGAAAACCAGCCCAGATACCAAAGTCAATAAGAGTGGTGAAATTGCGCGCTTGGTGCCCACCTCTTGCATAAAGTCATGAGGTTCATCTCGTTTGATTGAAATCCTCTCTTATTTCTTGTGTTCTTATTGAAAAACCCCACACTCCATGACTTCATTGTTACAGCGAGCTCATGCATACTTTCATGTGCCTTTAAAATGGAAGATTTCCACCAATGCCTTTTACATCTAATGGAATGAAGTGAGTAATTGAAGATATATATGGAATGTTTTTCATGATTGATGAAATAGATAATGGGGTCATTTGTTTTTTGTTTCTGTGGTTATGTTTGTGACATGAAAACTCTGAAAACTAATTGTCACACATAAAACTAGTCTAGAATGAAAAATTATTTCACTCATTGAAGGATTAATTGTGATGAAGAATTAGAGGAACAAAAATGGTTCAATACCAACCATTCTTACCGATAGATTTTACAAAACCACCTGTGTTACTCAAAAACATTGCCTTCTTCGAAAAAAAAAAAAAGAACACTGATACTCATTTGGCAATAAGGATCAAGCATTAGACGCATGCGCGTCGATGTACCTATCGGTTTTTCTGGAGGGGTACTCAGAAGTAGAATCAGTATTATAAATTGAGGGTTGCTCGTAGAACAACGTTCTTCATAAGAAAATGAAGTCCTGGGGGAGGGGGTATTATCCCCCAGTACCCTCCATTTCTAGATATATAAGTCACCAAAGAAGGTATTCAACTAGGCCAAAAGGCGTACAGGAAGAAAACACACACGAACGAATAAAATATCGGAATATCTGAGATCAGCAAAAGGCAGCAGCGGGAGTTTTCAGGTTTCCGTGTAATTGTAGTAAGATTTATATCGGACAAACGAAGAGGAGCATTGGTACTCGCCTAGTCGAGCACTAGCAAAGTTGTCGACTGGAACAAACCGAGAAGTCCGCCGAACATGAATTGTCGAATAATTATTCAATGAGAATGTATTTACAAGTCATAGAAATATACAATCACCAAGAGATGAAGATCTGGCACACAGCACTGAAAGGCGCCAAAATGAAGCCATGTCTCCCATCGAGCGGAAAATACGCGTACCCATCCATCACTATAAATGACCTACCAGAAACGAGAGCTTCAGTTTCAGTTGATATACGTCAAGAACAGTACTTTGACCACATCACTGAAGATGACTGCCACAGTTGCAGTTGAAACATCGGAGATTGTATCCAAAGAAGACCACGGCAAAACCAGGAAACCAACCAGAACATTAGTCTATACTACTTACTCTCCCGACACGCTTGCTTACCGGCCACCATATATTCTATAAAAAAAACACCTCGTTTCATTCAAAACATTTATTTTCATGGATTGACTCCTAGAATTCTCGAATTCTGCCAAAAAATTGTATAATCCGTTTCTGAAACGCAGAAACAAGCGAAAATTATTACCACATACTAACATTCATTATTTTTATTGAGAAATTCAAGTTTGTCTGGGTAGGTAAACACCAATCAATAGAGCTTGAATGAGTGATTTTTCAACAAAAATAATAGGAGGAAACCAACTGTGCCATCAATTGGAAAACAGTCCGTAGTTATATTCTGTTATGTCTCGGACTAGCAACTGTCAATCATTTATTTGATATACTTAAACATTCAAATAAAAAAAAAAAAACGTGATAATCCCTTCACAATACGCATCCCCTCATCTCCCGGTCTCTTCTACTACTCGACCACTTAAGCAGGCTCTGCCGTTTTCAGTCATATTTGCAAGCATTTTTCATCCATTTCGCGGCTCTAGCTGAGAAACCAAGCACGCTATAAAAAAAAAATTCAATTGTGCCAAAACTAATAAACTGACAACGCCTGTTTTGCGCACAATGAATTACACATAATTCACTACTTTCATGGAAAGGGCCAACCCCACAAATTGAAAACTGGCGCAGTTGTGAATTTTTTAAAAAATCTCAAAATTTTCCGGTTTTTCCAGTTTTTCTCCTTTACTATGTATGCAGCTCAGGTTTTGCTTAATAAGTTAAGTTAGGCGTCTTTTTCGAAATAACGCTATTTTTCACAAACAAAATGATGTCATATGGCGCCATCTTGTGAATTTTTTGAGAAATGCACTGCCTAAATAAATATCATCTTAAATTTTGACGTATGGAATTAGTAAATTAGGTTATTTTTAGTTGAGAACCCTGGGTAAGTTGGTATTGTCGCATGACAATATGGCGACGTTGAATATGGTCAAATAATAAATGAGTGTTGGGAGTCCAAAACATAATAACAGAATAAAACCTCTATTGATTGGCTAAGTATCCAACTTGATCAATTATTTATTCTATAAAGATATTATTTCGTTGAGGTAAGTAATAAGCAAAGAAAAAAATGAAACGTACTGCCTCTGTCAAAAGCACGCCATGAAATATATGGTGGATCGAAGGAGAGGATTAATAAAGTAATGTTGCCACAAACAGCCGCTCTCCTTACATAAATCAAAGGTTCATTAAGTCAAGTGGTTAACGTAGGAAGTCTGTCGTTGCTAACTATAGAGCGCGTTCTTCCTATAAAAAATTGAGGCCCTCGACATAGATTCAGATCCACTATAACAGGAGTTCTCGCTAGAAATTGGGTTTGGGTAGATTTTCTTTCAAATAATCGGGAAACGTTAAATGGTTGTATGGTATGTCGAATGCTATTTCACTAATTTTAGAATGATAACTTGTTTTTGGATCGTTACAGAATAAATTAATGGGTCGAATTTCTTGAGTGAGTATACCGGGAGACAACGAAATCATTGGCCATAGCGCTATTCAGTTGTTTTTTAAGTTAGACTTTTGAAATTTTAAACGAAGATATAGTTCTCTAGAACCCATATTTTTCATGAGAAAACAATTGAATGTCATTTCCGGAATTCTTTTTTTTCAATGAAATATCACAAGTAGGCATTAGTTTTCAAAACTGTGGCGCAGGAGAAATTTTTACTGAAATCAATATGGCAGCAATGTGACGTCATCGATCGAATGTCAGGGCTGGTATGAATTTGGTACTGGAAGTATACGATTTTGATCAATAAATGGACTCATATTTGAATCAATAATACTTTTGAGGGATGATAAAATCAATTAGCGGCCATAGCAACACAGTGAAGTAGTTCGAAGTCCAATATTCAATATCCAGAGTCCGGAGTATCCATGCATACCAGTAAAATCCACAATCTCAATGCTCGGTATTACCATTGGCAGGACCCTTTCATGTAAAAACCATGTTGAGTCCATCACCAAAAGTGCCTTTCAAAAAATATTTTTTCTGTTCCGTGCCTAAAGCTATTTATTTTACTTCCCGTCATCTGATTAAGATATATAAGGCAAATCCGACCTGTCCTGGAATAGTGTTTCAATATACAGAGTGAAAGCGGGCCACCTCTCTAAAACTCTTATTTATTATCAAATTCTGAAGTTTTTTTCATAGATAGAGCATCAATAGTTCTAGTTGAGTGACATGAATTCGAAATGAAAATAAAATAAAAATTTCAAGGCCTACTTCGAATTGTTTTCAAGGTCAAAAATCCAAAAACATACTAGCGAATTTTTTATACAGAATTAGATGGCGCCACTGGATTCACGACAAGTGATTTATGTGAACATTACGTAGGAATGGGTCCATGAATAAAAAAGTTATATGCGGGAATGAAATTTGAAAATTTGAAAAAGTTTATTATTTGAGTTCCTTTTTAATATTTTCCAATATCTATAAAAATATTAATTTTTTTTCTTACGAATTGCTTGACTATTCTGAAACCTTGTATTTAACTTTCTCATTTTCTTCACGATTTGTCCTAGTTATTGATGGTCTAGCTTTTAGTTTGATATTTTACTTTATGTCCCTATAGATTTAAAATGCAACTTTATCTCCGTAGGAACTGAAAGATACATTTTAGTCCCTATTATACGGGACTACAGTTGGCACTTTACTCCCGGAAGTGCAAAAAATAAAGTGAAAAGATAAGGTATGATTCAAAAGCCATTAATATGTATTTGTTTGTTGATTGAGTATTTATTTATCTTTCATAATAACGTCTTCGACTCCTTGCCATTTCTGGTGATCAAACCGAATTATTGAATCAGATCAGGGACTCCACCGAAAACACAGTTCAGTAACTTTGGCGAATCCACCAGAAAATACAGTTCAGTAATTCTGAATATGGGGAAAATGCATCTTACCGTTGTTTGATAATTCAATTATCAAACTACGCTCTTACGATATAGATATTTTCAGCTTTTGAGAGCAATGGGAGAAACAGTAGAGCCGAACAACTTAGTGGTACTGAGAGTTGGATCCGCAACAACCTGTCCTAAAACGGCTACCTCTACTGCTTCGTTTCTTACTGGGTTTTAAATTTGTCATTTTTTATTTGCCACAAATCGCGTTTGTAGAACATTTGAAATTAGTTCCAGTGCCGGATTAGGGAGGGGCCATGGAACTATCAGCCCCCGGCGGTGAATTTTAAGAGGCGGTAAAGCAAGCAGTAATATACTCGTTGCCTGCGAGGCGACAAGTATGTTATATTGCTTCTTGCTTTTTATAAGCCGCCTCTTAACTCGTCGCCTTTTGAAGCAAACGCGTAATTAGCGACCGCTGGCACCGCATCAAAAAGACTAGGTTGGGATACTGTTTTTGTGAAAATCATAACATTCATTCAAGCGTCAGCGGTGCCTTGGACGCTACAATACAAAATAATGCTCCTGTCTCTGAAGATTAGTAATGTCAGTGGTGAAAGGTCAATCTCAACTTTAAAAAGAGTAAAACTACCTTAGGAATTCCATGGTAACATAACAGTGACATGTTATGAAAAAAAAGCATTGAACGGGTACTTTGAACCTGACAATTGAAATTTATTATTTGGCGGCGGCGCGCGGCGGCCTCGTAATAGTTAGCCCCCAACGTAAGTCAGTATGAATCCGGCACTGATTAGTTCCAAAACGTATCATCAACGATTAACGATTTTGTCTGAGTGTTGCTCATTGAAAATTTTACTGGCTGTGTTGGCACACATTATTTTTTCAAATAATATTGTATTATTTATACCATAAGCTGAATACAATGAACCATTTTTATGTTTTACTCGTTAGTAGACCTCAGGTACTACTGATAATAAACTGACATAAACTAGCACTGAAACAAATTTTTGTCAAAATTGTTATTTCCACCAACCCCCTTACGACCAACCCGTAGAAGTCTCGAGAGACTTGTGCAAGCTAGGGAGAATGCTTTTTATTTTACCAAAACATAGGCATAGTGAGTCCGCTATTATTCCAAAACTACGATTGTCGTCAAATAACTTCAAACATGCCCGAAAACGTCAAACAACGTTTCGAGTCTAACTTACCGTTATATCTATGAAAGGATTACCAATTTTTAAGTAAATTTTTGCCATTTTGTAATTTTTAATGAAATTATCAAATTAGCTTTCAAATGAAGTATCATAATTTGGAATACGGAAGAGTTGTTTTCCTCACAAGAGGGCGCCAAAATAAAAGTTACGTATCGAACGCTTACATGGCCGAATTCTTTAAAAATTATATATTATATATAGGTTATTTTGATGGTCGATGATAATTCAGGACCGTATTGATTATGAATATATCCATTGAAGAGAGACACAACTTCACGATGTTTCAGAGAAGTTTCCATATAATTATGCGCCTTTCACATTTTAGGTTGCTGAGGAGATTTGTAGTGGCTCTTGCGAAACAGAAATTTTTTTAAACAGCATACCAAAAAAAACATAAGTCATTGACTGAATAAAATGAATTCTAAAATGTGAAATTTGTTATTGGAATAATGTTTAGATGATGGCCATAGTGTGCGGTTCAGATGTGATCAGTGTTTAAATTCATTCATTAAATTTTTTAAGAATCCAAGATGAACATCGTGAATACAGTTAGATACCGAGCAATGCTTCAATCCCTATGGAAAAGGAATTTTAATCTAAAAGAGTGAGTGTGGCCATAAACAAATCCGAGAGTTAAAAGGGGCTAGACGAAATAAATAACAGACGATGTTAATGTGGATAAATGCTACGCGAATTGTAACAAATTTCTCGGTAGAAAGAAGAACTTATCTTTTCGTAAAATTTCGACCACTATCTGTAGGGAGTTCATCCGGTGAGATTGAAGCGGTTTTTGTAAAATCCTGCGAAGCCGCTAAGCTTCGATAATGAACAGAACTGGAAAAGGCAATAAATAAAAAGACGGTTTTTCACGAGGCCAGAAGGCGTGCATTTTTATTGCTCGAAAACTGCCCGTTTAAATTAAATGTGAAGATAGTGTTGCAAGAAGGATGTAAAAGGGAATCCGCAATGAAAATTATTCCACATAAACACTGGTTACCGCACAGTTGACAATTTATTCCAGAAAACAAAGAAACGTTTTTCGACAAATTGGGCACTTGTTTCAATTGAATACGGATTGACTGATACCTTCATTTGTACTTTCTGATACTGAATTAGAGTTGGAATTTGAATTTGGGATGTATGACGTTAATATCGTTTGAAAACATGGATTTCAGAAAATTGAATCAAATCAAAATTATTAAATTGTTTGAAAAATTATGAGTCTTATTAACAAAGAACAGAAAAAAATTAACATCATTAGTAATTGAATATATGCACATTAACTATACATACAACGCTACATAATCAACATATATTAAAACATTTACATAGAATTTTTAAAATAACATTAGTAGTGAAAGTTATAACTCGTCAATTTATACATACACTAGCAGAGCCGGCAAACGTTGTCCTGTCCCATCTTCATGTTTATTGATGTGTATATTTTTTATTCCTCGACAAATCCTTCCAATATATTTTTGTTAAATTATCATTAAAGGACTACGCACACATCTTACGGAAAAATGGCTGGATTTTTGATATGTGGTAGCTGGAGTGATCCTGAGTTAAAAGTCTATTGGCCCAACTTGATCGTATGACTAGATTCGGTGCCAGAGGGCGCCAAATGATGAATTTTGTGATTTTTGGAGAAATTCAGCTGAATAAAAAAATATTAATATCACATTTATATTCGATACTGTGTGCGACTGGGCAATCCTGAAGTTCGTGAGAAATATTTTTCCATAATACAGAAACAAAAACGCCTGTGTCGAAATCCCTTTCTCTTCATACTATCCCGCAAAATGGAAAATTTGAAGCGAATATTAAAATAACATATTCATCGAGGTCAATATTATTATTATTAATGTTGACTTGTCTTTCGAATAACTAGTCCATCGAAGTAACTTTTCATTTTCTTAGATTTGTATTCAAAATAAATAAACAATCCTCGTGAAGCAACGAATAACTTTTTCTTTCTTTGAACTATGTCAGAGAAATCTCATATTTGCACTATCCACGATTTTCTCCGTTCAATCTTCATCACTTTTCATTTCTACTTGAATTCAATTTATAGTTATCAAGAATTCGTTATCTGGATAAATGCCCAATTTCACAAATTTCATTAATTATTGTTGTCAACTAGTTTCTCATGGCCAAACAGCCATAGCTACCTTGGATTACCTTATAGTGTAGATTAGGTCCAATAGTTCCTTAGAGGTATATGCTATTATTTTGAATATTTTTGCCGCGATAGTTTGGAATTTTGATAATACTTATTTAATAGTAAGAATGCTAAGAATATCATTGGTGAAACATTTGTATATCAGATATTTATAGGTTATTAGTTGCCAAAGAAAATGAGAACTGGCTTTATGACAGGATTTCGTTATTATTCGTACTGTCACTGTTGTTGCATCAAATCTGTCGGTTGCCTAGCAACAGCCGTTAAAAAAGTGCACTTTTTTACGCTTTTCCGTTTAAAAATGAAATCGTATGTTAATAGTGAAATATTGTAATACTTTACGCACACAAACCACACAAAAAAAGTGGACTTTTTTTGACAGTTGTAGAAAAATACTTTTTATTCTCATCAAAGCAGAACATAAAAGGAGATTATTCTTTTCGTGTGAATTCGAAAGTAAAAAACATTGAAGGTGATTTGCGTGTAATTGTTCACCAGCTAAACTTCCAGACACATCGTATATTAAGTTATTTCGGGTTTTCCTTAAAGAATTGTTTTCTATTGTGGAGCCTCTGGGCCCTCTCGGTGTGTAAATATTTTGGTAGAAACTTGGCTGGAGGGAAATGCGTATACGGCGGTATAAAATGAAGGGTGAGAAATCAGGTGCATCAAGGCAGATAATTTGGACTCGCTTGAGTGAATTTTGAGTTCCTGATGTTTACATACAACGCCATTCAACCTCAAACAAACATGGAAACATCAACAAACATTTATGGACGGCCTAAATCGCTCAGGCATAATTATGAAAATACTTAGAGAATTGTTAAGTGACCGTTAAAATAAATAGACTGCTGGGTTTTTGCAATAGTAATGATAGCGGAGAATATAGAAGTGATACAGCAGCATATATCGTGGTAGAAAAGCGAAGTTTCGGGAGTCGAATTAGACACAGGCAAGAAATTAAATAACTATTTATACTGATAAAACAGTGTTTTCATATTGAAAGTCATATAAATGCAATACGTTTTTTTTTTCAGTGGTTGGCAATTAAAGCATTTGAAGCACCAAATTCAAACTTGAATAGGTACATTGATATCCCAGAAGAAATTTTGTTTGATCAATGAAACACATTATCCTGTATTTCAAGTACTTAATTCAGATTTTGAGGAATCAAAGAGAATATTTTTGAAATGTATCATTAGCATGGTACATATTCCAAAGCACGGTATACAGTAAGTAATTCATAGTAATAATAATAATACATCAATAATAATGACTCTTTTAAAATAGTGATTCTGATTATAAGGGGTTCTCGCTAGAATGATGCACTCGGTATTCTCGAACCTAAAAATTACACCTGCAGAATCCATAGCAGTAGATTTTTGGTTTACCTTCGTCTGTGGCAAGGCACATGATTTTTAGGGCCAATAACCACTCACCCTATAGATTTGGGGTAATGATCCAATAGGTTGCATCTTTTGCAACATGGCCAATCTTGAATATTTCTGACAAATTAATTTGGGAAGTAATTTTCGAGTAATGTTATCTTCATACTCTCCGAATTGGTCCGAAATGGGGGAAAAGTGCATGACTGGAGTATTCCTAAGAGGAAAACATAATATACAGGGTGTCCCAGATCTTTTCATACAGCCAATATATCATCTATGCTGCTTAGAAAAAAATTGAAAAAAACACACGTATACTAAACCCGTATGAATTTGAAGCTATTTTGTCAAAGTCAATTTCTGTCAAAGTACCCCTGAGAAACCACCCCAAACCTTAACTTTTCAAGTAGCACCCTATACATTTTCTTTTTGAATTGTGAACTGCAGTATCACAATTGTTATTTTGACAGATGTCCAACTGACAGAGTTTGAACAATAATGTAAAAATTTCATAACAAGTCGATTTTTCTAATTTTATATACGATTTCCTTCAAATACCCCCACAGAAAAAAATCTAACGATTGTCAGATCTGGCGAACGTGCAGGCCATCTAATAGGACCTCATATTCATTTATAAAAATATTAAAATTTATTATTTGGTGAGTTTGACACTAGTCAAAATTTCAATCGTGATACAGTAATGAAGTTTGAATTGATATTAATAACACTTCACAAGTCGAAAAAATGTATTGGGTGCCACTTGAATCATATAGGTTGGGTTCTCAGGGGTAGTTTGACACAGCCGCTTTCGGCACAAAAACTCCAAAGTCATATATGGGTTGGGCATAAGTATACTTTTCCAAATTTTTTCTTAAGCAGCATAACTGAGATATTGACTGTATGATCTTTTCTTACATTAGTTATGCTACCTAGAAAAAAATTAAAAAAGTATTTATGTTAAACTCATATGACTTTGGAGCTGTTGTGTCCTATGCGTTCGCCAGATCTAACACCTTTAGAGGTTTTCCTTTGGGGGTATTTGAAGAAAATCGTGTATAAAACTAGACCAATCGACTTGAACGCCTTATAAGAGAAGATTGTACACGCCTGCACCACAGTAACGGAAGAAATTAAAGAAATGATTGTACGAGAAAACTGATAAGATAATTTGAAGCATGTACGATTAATGCGGAATAATAGGGTGCCACTTGAAAAGTTGAGGTTGGGGGTGGTTTCTTAGGGGTGGTTTGACAGAAGTTGACATTGACACAATAGCTTCAAAGTCATGGGTTTAATATAAGTGTCTTTTTTCTTAATTTTTTTCTAAGCAGCATAACTGAGATATTGGCTGTATGAAAAGATCTGTGGTACCGGTTATAATACATTTATTTTGAACAGGTTTTTGAACTAAATGTCAGTAGTATAGTGTTGAAAGGCTGATTTTTGTGCTCATATACCATGTTCCGAGTAGGTACTTATCGATGGTAAAAAAATTGTAAACGTCATTTTGCATTATTTTCAAAGCAAAAATCTTCATAAACTCAAAATTTGCAGTTACTGAATAATAAAAAATATCCCATATATGATATTGTGGATTTTAATAGTGACACTGTTATGCGTACTGTGTACTCATATAAGTGTGATATTTTTAAGTGAATAACGGTATGATATAAAAGTTAAATCCGTTGGCAATGTCTTTTGAATTTCCAGTCAGTTGAACGCATTCGCCTGGAGTTTTTTCTTTCTGCCAAATTATCCCTCTGCTGATACGCCAGTGAATACAAGAACATAATACATAATTATCAGCCGCACTCCATTATCTCCTAGCAATAGCAGTTTATTGGTTCTCTGTCACAAAAACCTCATAGTGTCATCATTTCCAGCACTGCTATAGCAAATCAAAGACATTCAATATTTTTATGTCTGTGCTTGTGAGCTTGTCTGGCTCCACTCGACGAGCGACTAGGTACGGCAGGGCCAAAATAATTTCCTTTTACTTATATATCAAGCGAACGAAGCGAAGGGCTCTAAAATACATAATGCATGAGGGGTATGGGGTGCAAAAAGAGCGGGTCTGTAATAACTGAGATGTCCACGTCGTTTGGTCATGGCATAAAGTATAATTTTTAGCTCGAATCTACTAGGGTGGAAGAGAGGAAATATGTAACTATCTTCGGACGACAGCCTCAACAATCTATGCCGGAAAAGAGACGTATTCTATAGTGGAAAATTTATGTAAATTAGGAAGTCGAACACTTGCTATTTATGATGGTTCGCTATACCCACAATGTTAGTTCGTCGTCGAAAATAATTTATTTGTCTTAATTGAAAGATTTAATCAAAAATTTCGCAAAGAAAATGTCTTGACATAATGTATCTCTTTCAAAACCTCGTAAAACATTAATTCTGTCACTCGATTTCTACTCAAGATTTATACAGAGTCATCAAGAAAAACAAGAATACATAACACACAATATTGTTGGACTGCTTAAAATACATCATATATATATATATATATATATATATATATATATATATATATATTACTGACCTACTGACCTACTGACTGACCTACTGATTACTGATATATATGACCAATTAACATATATAAGTGATGAATTGTAACCTTTCTTGATAGACAATTATCATTCTCGTGGTTTCTCACAGTCTCTGCCACCAACAAAAACGTACTTCATTAACTGAAAAACATAAAAAACTGTATTTAGAGCTAGGTCACTATTGTTGAAAACTATCAATACTCACAATGTTTCTGAAGTTTTCGCCATTTTTTAGGTTAGGTTGTTTACAATGAATAAAGTTCACAAGTCCTTTATCAATTTATCAGTTTTTTCTCCATTTAACCATTGTAATTCGAAATGATTTCGACAAATATAGTTGGTAGTTCAACATTAAAACATTAAGGTCGTAAATTCTTATTTTTTGCACAGATCATATTATTCAATCAATGCATCGAAAGAGTTAGTTACATCGATTTACCGTTTTCATATTATTTACCTTGCTTTCCATAGAAGGCAGCCTCCGTTAATTTGCCAGCTTCAGATTTATGGCTTTTGACAAACGCAATTTATCTAAATTATAAACCTATGTTTAATATTCATAAACCAAACAACCGTCCCATTAAGGCAATAGACCAGGTCTCAGGCAGCATTTTGTTGAACATTTTTCGAAAGGTATTACAAGTAAAAATTAAATAATCCAATTATCTTGATGCGCTAGACATAAGACGACCTAAGTAAGGATTTATGGAGTCACAGCGAACACAGTAGGTCTCCGTCAAACGGCTCTAATGATCGCCTCATTTGTTCGGAACTCCTGGGTTACTGACGACCCATTACAACGGGACAACAAGCCCGACAAGATATATAAACGAATTAATCAAAGACTGGCGGTATTTATGAAGTCACTTCGGGTCGGTTTTATTGTCGCTGCTGGACGTGTACGTGGTATGCGCCTGCTGAGATTTTATCGTTATTTCAAATGCTGAAATGCTGGCGTTCCGATATATTTAATGCAGTTCGGCGATATTTAACGTTATTATCATTTTTCCCGGTCTCTGAAACTGAGTGTCAAGACTCTTAATCCGACTGGATCACATTCCTGTACGACGTGTAGTACCATGCGCCGGCGCTATTGCAGACTAGCGTTGCCAACAGGTGCATTTGAAATTACTGGCATGATTTGATTTTATTACTTGCAATTACTGGCAAAGTATTTTGTTAATGCTGGCAAAATTCTGGCATTTGTGTGAAGAATAAAATTTTCTGACGAATCGATAATAAAAAGTGTATCTGTAGTAAGTTGGTGGTCCTGATCACGAATCTGAAAGAATTTCGACCCTATTTTGCACCCTAGTATGTTTTACCGTCAAAATGGGTTGTTCCATCGCGAGTGGTGGGCAGTGTATATCACTCAGGCCAACCCAGCTGAGGTGGTAGGTGCACTTCGACCATTTCCATCTGTCCTGAGAGTTTCATCTTTCTACCTCAATTATTACGGAAGATACGGGGGTGTTTCCATGAGAATTGAGACAAATTCGGATTTTTCAGGACAGAAATTTTTTCAGGGAAAAAGTGTATCTGTAGTAAGTTGGTGGTCCCGATCACTAAACTGAAATAATTTCGACCCTATTTTGCCCCTAGTATGTTTTATCATTCTACCTAAATTATTACGGAAGATACGGGGGTGTTTCCATGAGAAGTGACACACTGTATATATATATATATATATATATATATATATATACAAAACCAGTTAGATCAAAGATACTCTCAACCAAAGTAGGGAATATCCTTTGGGAATACCGTCATAAATAAAAGGCCTGGTGGAAGAACAACTCTTGGTTAAATTGTCAAGCTTTCGAAAAACTTTATTTTCATTATCAAGACATCTGCAATATTAAAAAGTGTGTTAACATCACTCTTAAAATATTATGAAAAATCATTACTAACGTGAGGATATCCAAAAGAAAATAGCCATTGCTTTTTTCTTAGTCATCAAGCATACACAGTTTTTTTAATAATACCATTGGAAAAATTAACATATTAAAACTGTATAAGTGGCATCTTATCTCAAACAGAGACAATTATTTAAAATACTTGAAGAGTAAGGAGGATTAATTATGATTAGTTTTTTAAAAAACAAAAAAAAATAAGTTTGTTTCACTGAATAAACCATAAGCAATTGCTTTTACTTATATTTCTTGAAACAGATTTATCTATTTTGTTAATTAATGAGAGAGACAAACCTATAGTAAAAGCTTTTGCTAGGTTTTATTCATACCACCCAATATGATGCAATATTACAAAATAAATTTATCACTATCATTGAAATTTGAATATTGGCCGAATATTCAGTAAACAATATTGAAATGAATCATGATTAAACTTGGGTAAGAAACCGCTAGGTGGCCCCACATATGGAACAACAGCTGAATCATAGTACCATATATTAAATAAGGCTTCTCACAATACGTTTACAAGACAATCTACTCAGTGGTTAATTGAAGTAGACATGAAACATGTAAAACGTTGATCCATGTACGTGCTGTGATGTATTTTTTCATCTACCCAAAAAATTGATTCAAAGTAATTGAATTTTTGGGAAATTTTTGAGACCTCACTGTATAAATATCCCGTGTCGCGATATTCGTCCATGCTAATCTCCGAACCACTCAACCTATTTTAATAAAAGTTTGTGAATATTTATTGCTTGGTCCAACTTGAGATAAATGATTAGTTTTTATCGTGATTAGTGACCCTCAATATTTTTTATTACTAATTCAATGAGTTTTTATAGGACAAGTAACTTCTGTAAGCGACTTCTCCATATAATAAGTCCAACAATAACATTAAGAAGAATTTATTGGAAGGATTAGTTGGCAAATCAAAAATAAGCACCTCAATAGATACGATATTGGGGCAAGACAACGTCTTGGTGGAACACCAAAAATTGTTTTGAGACATTTTTTCAACCCTGCCAATTACAGGAATTTGTGAACATTCTATAAAATAAGTAGTTGAAATGTTGTTACACATATACCTATTAATGAAAGCATACATGATTTTCTTATTATTATTAGGGCCAGGTAGCCAGTGGCTGGAAGCTCCATCTTTCAATCATTCTGCAGCCAGCTGTGCGAGTTCACAGCCTAGCGACTGCAGAATTTTTTTCTGATGGTCCGAGAAAGTGCTAGGAATCGCACGTAAAAAAATAAGAATTCGTTAATCCTTGCCGTTTGTAGGGGGACGACATATATGTCATTTTCAGGGAAATAATTGCTTGCTCTTACTTTCCTGTCTATGCTGGCAAAATAACGCTTCAAGAGCACATCGTTTTGATTCGTAAATCTAGTTAGGTCTGACCGACGAAAACTTTTATGATAGTTCTCACACTCACTCACACACCTTTAAATATTCTACTGAAACCTTCGATTCGAAAGAAAATGAAAAATAGAGTGAACGATATTAGCGTCGGTCAGCCAGCCGTAGAAGTTGTGTTGAAAAATTGCTCCTCCGAGAGTATAAAATTGAATATGAATTCGAGAAATACGTCCATAGAGGCCGGATACTCATTTCATTCTCTTATGTTTTATATGGATCCGCAACGGCGCGCGATAGGCTTCCAAACAGTGAAAATAAGTTAATAAAAGAAAAATTATTCAGGAAGAACGCTCAAGGTATAATATCAGCTCGGAGCGGTCAGTGTTATGTTAGTAATAAAACTGAATTTTTATGAAGCGTTTTGCATTTGATAGCACCGTCCTGGCAATTTCCTAAGAAGTTGTGCCCGGACAAGGTATTTCGATCGCGTTCTTGAATCTATTATTTTATTTCAATTCAAACAGTGACGAGACGATAATAATGAAGTATTTTGTAGCAATTGTCTTGGCTCGGTATCCTGACAGAAATATGAAAAACAATATTTTATTTATAAACTATTGAACTAAAAAGTTCAAAAGATATTAAGTACAAAGAAGAAGATCATGATGATGGCGAAAAGGGCCCATGGCGGTCCACTGAAAGAGAAGCAACAGTATCATCTTGTCAAAATCTGTTTATGCTCAAATGAACATTCTCAAATTCTGAATCATCCATACATGTTGTAAAACAATCCGGCAAGTAGAATATTTTAATCAGGCAGTGAAGAATAAGCAGTAGTATTGTTTTGAAGGCTTAAAAAAATATCGGAAGGAGATGTTGCTGCCACATCATCTCCTGCCAATAAAGCAATGTAGATATCAAGCCTTCTACAAAATTGAGATATATTTTGCTGTGAAAATTGTCTTGCTATGGTAACAATCTTGTTGATAAGAGACAGAATTGACCCGATTGTCTGGTATCTGATTGATTTCAATAAATTTTCATTCGGACAAACTGAAAAAATACGCATATTTTTCAATAACTTTTTGAGTGATATAAATTTTTTGAATAATTGTTTATCTCTTCTGGGACGAATGCATTAAACTAAAATATCACAAACGTGTGTGATATTGTTCTCGAAACACGTATGTGATATCAAATCTTCAATATCCCCTCAAGTGAGTTAATAATCTGATTGGAAGTAGAAAACCTTATTTATTTTTTATCTCCGTTATATACACCGTTGAGTGATCTTTGGCTCCTCATAAATAATACTTGCACATCATCTCGTGGTAGCAAAGGGGCGAAACAAGTCTTACTTCTGATGGCTTCATTCGATAGATCAAAGGTCGAGATAATCGAAAAGTTGTTGGTTTTTCTTCCGGAACGTGAACCGAGAAAATATATTGATTGACATTGAAATTCATAAGAAAATGAAAAACATTTTATCTGAATATTTATGCGAAACTCTCAGAAGCTCGGGAAATGAGTTATATTTCAAGCGCCAAGTTGCGTTTTCTTTATGAAGTTGTGTTATATCTTTGATATTCGTCTCAGTTGTCTGGAATCAAATCAGAACTTCATAAGGAAATGATTTTTCACATTTATTCTAAGATGATCAGTAGGCGGCAAGCACGGGGACTGAGTCACCTGACTGACATATTTCATATATTTTCACGAAGAAAAATTTTATCAGGATGATATTGAATATGTTTATCTGAATGTAGGAAATAGGGTGGCATGAGAGACGACACTTTGAACACTGAAAAAAATGTGGTACGTTATATCAATAAATGCCGTTTTTTACCTCTCCGTTCATTGGCAAAATACATTTTTCATCGTGGCAATGAATAAATATTCACTGACTTTTGTAGGTATTTATTGATACAACGAATTCAAGTTTATTGAGATCAAAGATGATCGTTTCTTACATTTATGAACAGTTTTCGTTGCTCCTGCGGAAAAGTTTATTGAGGTGAGGAAAGGGGTACACTGAGATCAATGATGATCTAATTTCAGACCTATGAACATATTTCGTTACGGCTTTAAAAAAGATTATTGAAATGAAGAAAAAAGTACATTGGAACAATGTATATTATTTCATGAAAAAAATCTGGTACATAATATCAATGAATACCGTTTATTACCTTTCCGTTCATTGGCACAATTAACTTTTCATCGTAATAATGATTAAACATTCACTGATGTACGAAGGTATTTATTGATACAATGAATCAAGTTCATTGAGATCAAAGTTGATGGTTTTTTATATTTATAAACAGGTTTCGTTGCTGCTATGGAAAGGTTCATTGAGGTGAGGAATGTGGTACACTGAAACAATTTGAAATTGTTCATCACAACAATGAACATAAATCATGGTCCCAGAGCACTGATGTATATATTTTAAAAAAATATGGTACATTTTATTGATGAATATCTCTTCGTTTATTGGCACAATACATTTTTCGTCGAGTCAATGAATGACCATTCACTGAAATATGTATGTTTTTATTGTTACAATGAATTCAAGTTTATCGAGATCAATGATCTATTTTCAGACCTATGAACATGTTTCATTGCGGCTATGGAAAAGATCATTGAAATGAAGAAAGAAGTACATTGAAACAATGTATTCTATTTCATAAAAAAAAGTTCATTGAGATCAAAGATGATCTTCTCCCCGTCACTTGATTTCTTAACTATCTCTTTCATAATGGGTTTTGGCTTCTTCGTTACTCTATTAACGTCTTCATGTAAACCCTCTAAAAGGTATTTTAAGAACTCATGAGCATCTTCCTGGGCATAACCGATGAAACGACGAGCTAATCTTTGGATACGAATTTTCAAGGAAACAACTCGATCTGACGAATCTTCTGACCAAAGTTCCTTGATCACCTCAGCAAGTGTTACCAATATTACTCAACCCTTTGAGACCGAGAGTTTCGAAAGTACTATGCACTACGGGCCTGATGGTGTTTGAGCTACCCTCATCGTCCATTCGAGTTTCGTTGTTGACGTGAAATTGAGCAGATTTTTGGGGTCCAATGAAAATATCATCTAAATGTTGGAAAACAGAAGGACTCTGAGTTTATCAAAGAAAATTGACTGTTGCCTGGATGGGTGCGAGAAAATTTCATTCAATTTTTGAGAGGTAGAAAGTGTACCCATGACTGATGCAGCATTTCCTCTTTGGATTGCTATGCTGATTCGCTGAATGAGGAAGCTGTATGATCTAGAATCACCAGTATAGACTTCATCATTCTTCTTCCAATTTCTTCTAAGAGTTCTAGTGCATGTGGTCCACAAACACCGTATGATTCGATTGCAACTAGATAAAAGGACTATCTGTTTTCAATATTAGAGTATTTACTACTGCCTGAATAGCTGCTGAACCTCTTGAGCAAGAGGTTGCTTTGAGGTGGGAGACTACAACTGTATCAACACATGCAAAATCCCAAACCAACAACAATTTAATTTTTTATCAATCCAATTTTTATTATTTAAAATTAGATTGAGTGACGAGAGGTCCACAATGGCATGTGTTGGAGTAATGTAACTCACACCAGCCTCCAAATTCTCCCCCGTCGAGTAGAAGTGAGAGCAAATATTTTTGAATTAGTATCTTGAACTTCTGGGTAGGTTATTCCTTAATATGCACTGGCAATTCATTATATAACTCCACGTCTAAAGGTATTGCGTTCAGAAGTCATTAAACGATGTCTAGTTGGTCTTATGAAATTACAATTTCTTGTGGTATAAATATAAAATTTATTATTCCTTTGAAGTTTTTCTTTATATCTTTGAATATCCAGCAAACAATTGAGAATGTAAATACACAGTAAGATGAGTATTTCAAAGTTTTTAAATATGTGGCGGCAGCTGTCTCTATAATTGGCTTTAGATATTATTCGTAGAGCCACAGCCGACTTAATCTCCCGAGCCGTGGTGAGAAACTCGGCAACACCGCATGAAAAGCAATTTGACGTCCTATTCATCAATTCTTTAATGTGAATTTCTCGGCTTATTCGAAAAACTAGGAAAATGAACTTTTAGAGAATGGAACGACGATTAATGTAATTATTTAATTTTTCTCATCACAAACTGGAATAGCATTATATTCAATTTCTTAGATATGGGAAATCTGTCAAGTTTGGTTTTTCCATGCCCTAAAATTCACATTTAAGGAGCTTTTTTTAATTTTTTTTTCTGATAAGTGCAGAACCACATAGATAAGTCAGATTTCAAATGAAAAATCTAAAAAAAATCAGAAATCATCTATACGGTTTCTGCGCTAATAAAAAAAATTACTTTAAAAAAAATCTCCAGAAATGTGAATTTTAGGGCATGGAAAATCCAAACTTGACATATTTCCTATATATAAAAAATTGAATATATTGCGATTACAATTTGTGATGAAAAAAATGAAATAAATACATTAATCCTCGAATAAGCCGAGAAATTCACATTAAAGAATTAATGAGTAGGACGTCAAATTAAAAATACAGCTCGTTGTTATTTATGGATATTGAGCATTTTGTTAGAATTTCACATGACGATTCTATCAGATCCTCAGAACTGTTTTCTGGATCTCCAGTCAGAACAAAGCCATTCAAATATTTGTCTGTTCTCAAAGTTATCATCTGCTTGCTGGTAGAAATTCGAGCAGCGAAATCCAAACAACAATTGCAATTTGTTAACGAACAAATTGACTAGTCCATTAACAGAAATGGGGTTTGCCATTTAAAAAACAGAACTTGATTGTGTATTTTATTTCATCCTGTATATAAATAACAATATTTTCAAAATGTATATATGCTTTGCAAAAATCAAGACTATTGCTTGGATAGAAAAAAGTTATGGATCATGCACGCACCTCTGGCTCAACCTGTATGAAGTCAAAATATTTGCTAATAGTTTTCAGGATTTTACAAATATTTACTTTAAATATTCAATCAAGGTTGAATTATTTATGATTGCCTCTTTGTGATTGAGAAAACACATATCTCATCCTCGCCCGGAATGGAAACGGCCTCTGTTTCTAATGAGCGGTAGTGAATTTTGGATGCTGTAAATCACGAAACACCAGCGAGTGTTTATCTCTTGGGCGCACAAAACAACTCTCCTTCGCGAAGAAAGCAGGGCAACACCATATTTTTACATCGCCAGATGTCCCCAACCACGTGATTTAGTGACAATGACATGCCCTTGCTGAATAATACGATCTATTTGTATCATTTATCTTAATAAAGCGAATCTTTGCGGTCCCCTCCTTCAAACAAACTCGAGAAACCCCAATTATTTACTGCCATAAAAGCTTGTTTCTTCATTTGTTACCACTGATTCTGTCCGTTTCAGTTAATTTGATAAGTCAACAAACTTAGTATTAGGTGGAGTATTGGGAATTCAACATGAGGCATACTCCCTCTGGTGTCGAGTTTTGAAACTATACATAAGTATATTGTAAATATTGTATTCGTCAAAATTCCTAAGATTTTGATAAATATTTATGTGCATTTCAATGAATCTGTACTATTTATTGATAAGTAATGGAAATCTGGTACATATACATTTTGAATATTCGGGTCATCTTTTGACATAATGTACTTGAGAGTAGTTCAATTTTCTCCACTTTGGCGCTGGCATCTAATGTTGAATCCTTAATAGAACCTAACAATATTATTATGCTACGAATACACAGAAAAATAAATGATTTTGGAAGGATTTAAACATACAAAATTCAAATTCATTATGAAATGATTGCCAGGGGTCAGACGAGATGTTGGTCAAAGTCAAAGCGGTGTCAAATGGGTGTGAACTGGACAGACTCTCGATGGTGACTGGTGACAGTGACAGAAGAGCATTGGCAATGAAATGGTAATTTTTGTATCTGGTGCGCGGAATGCTACTTTGGTAATCGAGAACTGATTGTTTTCTAAAGAGGCGCAGTACAGTTAAAAAAAAATGTACCAAACCAAAAAATAATACAAAACAAATAGTCACCAGAGTATTTCGTACACGAGATTCTAACCAAATTATTTCTACAAACGTCAGAAAATATTGTTCTAAAATAATTAATATGCTTGGCTCAATATAAAAAAAAAATTAGGTAGTGTAACATTATGTTACAATTTAAAAAGTGTTAAAAAGCCTTAATTTTTTTTTTATTACATTTTTTTCTTGGTGTGTAGGCATCGACTGCTATGGTCATTAGCCACGTGTTCTGGATAGGCCTTGTTACTAACTCCATACGCCACCTTAGGAGTACCACAGTTAATTTTCAACGCAACAGTGAATCGTTGAACTCCAGTTTTGTTTATATTGCATCCATATATTTTTATTGTTATTGCGTTTTGGCAGTTAATCAGATTAATACAAAAAGGTACTAGTTTTTCAAGAAAAATCAAGTATGTAGCTTGATTTTCAAGTACTTGATGTGTAACTACTTGACCCGACTTGAATTTCAAAAATGAATACTTGACTTGAGCTTGTCTTGATTTCAAGTCAAGTCAAGTCAAGTAGTGAATCTCTGTTGGTAACATTTTTCCACAAATTTCCCCAACACTAAATCGTAAACATTTAATACCTAAATCTCAAAACGTATATTTAGGGTATGGTCCGTATATGTCTTTGGTTACTCTGTTTAGTAATTTGGCGGTCCGTATATACCAAATTCCTGAAAATTCGGTGACTATTTCCTGAAACTTCGGTAATTTATCTGTCACCAGAGCAACCGTACTTTTTTCTCGGTAACTCGGGAACCGCTTGTCATTTGTCAACTGGAATCATTTTATTGAGTGGTAGATTTGAAACTTTGCATCAAAAATCTAATATTCATTATATTAAATTATACTTTTAACAGATTTTTATTTCAAATTGTTGACTAAAGACAAGTGACAAGGACAACAAGTTATATGAAGTGATCACGATATAGTGACTCCCTCCATATATTTCTGAGAGAAATAGAGGAAGTTATTTAATGTAATTATCGTTTTATTATCGAGATATATATTTATCGGTAATATCGGTTGTCGGTTTGTGATCTGGCAGGAACTAGGGGGCCCCATCGATCGCGGGGCCCTGGGCACTTGCCCAGAGCGGCTAATGGAAAATTTTGTCCTGTGAGCTACGAAGAAAGACAAGACCTAACGGAGGAATAAATTAACCATAATGAGAGACAACTGATTGTGACACCCATACAATTCTGCAAGAAACTGAGGAAGTTCTGGAACACTCTGTATATTTAATGTGAGTATTTATCGTTTTATTATCGAAAAATCAATATATTTATCGGTCAATGGAAAATTTTGACAAGATCTAACAAAAAAAAAAAACTAAAAATTAAACCAGTAATTCAGGAAAGACAACTTTTCTGATATTTTTAAAATGTTCCTCGACTCGCTGAATTTATTTCTTACAATCTTACATCAAAACATGTTTCACGAAAGACTTTTACGAAGCACTCCAAAAATCTCTTTGAACTAACTACTTTTACTGAACAACTTCGTTTTCTCCACGAAAATCTTTCTTGTCATTACAGTTATGTATTTTCAAAGGACGTTTTCCTAAAAATGCAAATTAAATCTTTAAACACACCTCATAAAGTATTCCAGGGAAAAGTTCACTTCATAAAAGTTTACGTCTCTTCTGCAAACTTAAAAGAACAACACAACTTTTCCGTAGCAGATTCGCCGATTCTTGTACCCTTAATGCACTGTTTTACTATTCTAATGAATGCATATCGGCTTATGGCAAGTCCGGGTCTCACAAAACCGGGGGAAAAATTTCAGCGATTCTCAAAATTTAAATGTTTTCTCCAAGTGCCAATTCTGAAGAAATATACAGAATTCTTTTTAGCTCTAATTTTCAACACTTGAAGGATCACAATTCATTTTCTGACTTCGGGATTGAAATGACTTATATGATAAATACAGAATTCTTTTTAGCTCTAATTTTCAACACTTGAAGGATCACAATTCATTTTCTGACTTCGGGATTGAAATGACTTATATGATAAAGTATGTCAATAGAGTAAGGCATAAATAAACTCCACATATTCAGTGTAATTTGCTTATTAGAGTAATTCTCGAGTATATCATTTTCTCATTTATATTATTTGTGAATTACCAACCTGATTCATATTCGAACAATATTTTTTGGAGATGCAACATAATTCTTTATTGAAAGACGATGGATTCATCATTTATCCTTGAAAAAGTGTTTGTGAAACATGTAAATTATAGTTTTAAAAAATAAACTTGAAAACACTTTTCCGAGAAATGCTTTTATTCAAATGCACTGAAAAGAAGAAAATAAACTTAGAAGTAAAACGAACCCATCAGTTTGTCACATTACAAAATTCCATGTGATATAAAAGCTTGTAGCGAGAAGTATTCATTTCTCATAAATCAAATTTGAAATCATCTGTATCAATATTTATTCTCGCGCCAAGCTTTTATAGGTATCATATGAAATTTTATAATTTAACAAAATGATCAGTTCGATTTACATCATAATTTATTTTCTTTTCAGCGCATTTATATAAAATCTTTTTTCTAAAAAGTTTTCTTAAGTTTTTCATTTAGTACTTTCTAGGATCAGACCTAAAGGTTTAATTATTATGGATAATAATGTGCTTCTTTCGTCTTAATTTTCATCGTCCGAAACAATCAGAATTTTTTTTTACGCATTAGGCAGGAGAGGTGAAATTTTTCAAAAATATATCAATCGATGGTTAGATATTTTTCACTATTTTTACGAATTTTGCAGATTTTGATTTGGCAAGTTTGCGTAACTTTTTTTGAAAAGAAGGGTGGCGGCGAGCCCACCGACAGATACAATTTTATTGATATTTTTCCATGTATGAAACCGCTGAAAACTTTTTCGAATTTCTACATCTTCTCTATCTAGCTTTCGAGGGGTGAAATTATTTTTAATCAGTATTTTCTGACGGTCAGATAATTTTCACTATTTTCACGGATATTTCCGATTTCAATTTGGCGAGTTTTCCCAATTCTTTATCCTGACAGGGCAGGGGGACGAGCCCGCCGATAGATTTTTTTTCGTCATTATTTTCCATGTTCAAAACTGTTGAGAAAAATGTTCCGAACTTCTTTGCGTTCTCTATATATTCAACTATTGTGGGGAAAGGGGGTAGGAGGGTGAATTTTTATGAACCATATTTTTCGACGGTCAGATAATTTTCACGATTTTTACGGATTTTTTCCAATTTCAAATTCGCGAGTTTTCCCAATTTTCTTTGTGACATGGATTTACAAGATTCAAGAGGACATAACTCGAAAAGAGGGGGGGCGAGATTAGCTTAATGGTTAGCGCTCGCGGGTTCGGTTCCCAGCCGGTGCGAACTTTTTTCATTTTTGTGAATGATTGAATCTCGTTTGCCGGCTGAGAATAATCCTCCACGATTCAGTGTTGCGTTAATAATCATCAGTGCTGTTCCTAAGGTGGCGTATGGAGTTAGTAACAAAGCCTACCCTGAACACGTGGCTAATGACAAGTCGAAAAAAAAAATCGAAAAGTGCTTGAGAGCCCCATGAAATTCTTCCGTATTCGTGTTCAGGAGATCAACCACTTTTTTCTTTATTTCAAGGTGGAGCCCCATAAACTTTGACCTTAATCCCGAAACAAATTATTGAAACCAATAATTTTTCTGTTGTATTAGGGTACGGTTTATCAATTACATGCCATAGTATCGTACATTTATTTTGATGCATTTTTGTTGACTTATCGTTCAAGAGGCATTAAGTGCTTGGATCGAATGTGATTTTTGATCAAAAGATCATTGTGTTCGCGTATACAGAAAGTTTGTTCAATACCGATATTATCCACTTACATTTTTTTCATGTGATGTGTTGTGTTGTGTTCTTCAAAATTTTTTTAATTTGCAACATCCTTTTGGGAGTCATGTACCAGCTTCAGTTTGATAAAGAATGAGGAACGGCGAAACACCGAATCTGCCTTTTCACTTGTGTTCATCCAGAGGCGTAGTTTTCCTTTAATTACGAAATGAAATTTTTTTGGTCCAGATTTCCAATTTTCATTTTGTTTTCAACGTCTTTTGGTAAGGAGAGCATAATACTGTTTAATTTTCTGTAAGTAGTTATAGTACATCCTTTATATCTAGGACCATATCTGATCTGAGCAAGACTCGGTAAATATTTATGATCAATAAAAAAAAATCAAGTGATTCGGGAAATATTACCAACAATTAAAGACTTTTTCATGATATCAATTATTTTTCCTGTCGTAGCAAGGTGATTTTTGTTCATCTTTTCAGAAGAACTTTTATCTATGTGTTGAGTTGCCTCTTTTTCCATTACGTTTGAAATGATTCTAGGTAGTTCTGGCAATTGAAAAATTTTCTTGAGAGAGTTGATAAAACATTCTCCTTCTCATATCAATTTTCTTTAAAATTCGAAGTCTTTCCACATTGAAGGGTATAACCTAGTCAATTCTTATTGCAGATCAACAAAGCGATGTGGTGGTGTTAGTTTTTGGGCTGATCAGAAAATTTTCGAAGTAAGTAAGCACCGAATGTTGCTTAAATCAAAGAAAAAAACTTATTATCAAGATCGCATAATGAACTCGGAAAATGTAATTAGGACGTCATGAAGTGTTGTGAATGAATTATCCAATAAAAATAAAAATAAAAAACAAAAAATATTTGTATTGAAAAAAGCGGTGATCTAATAAGAGATACTGTAAAAGTGCATCGGAAATGAATGAGTTTTTCATGAATGGTCCCAATGATCTTGTGAGTAAAATACCAACATCACACTTACCTTCAATTTATGGCAAAGACTTCAATACTAGGTCGATGTTTCTGAACCCATACACGGAAAATGAGCTCCTAAATTTATTAAAGATCAAATTAAAAAATTAAAAATCATCTGGTGCCGATGACATCTCCACATTCATCATTAAAAAAGTTGATATAATTTTAAAATCAATTACTTCTTTAGTTAATAAATCATTTGAATCTGGAAAATTTCCTCAATTCCTAAAATAGGAAAGGTGATGCCTCTGTTCAAAAAAGATGATCCCAATCTAATGAAGAACTACAGATATATTACATTTCCGTGTATTATCTCTAGGATATTTGAATATGCTTTCTTGAGCAGGCTCCTAAACGTTTTGGAGAAATTTGAAATGCTGAAACATTGAAATGAAAATCAGCATGGATTTCGTTCAGAGAAGTCGACATCAACCGCCATGTTTTCATTTTATAAGCAGGCCAGCGTCCTGCTGCAATCTTTTGTGATTTGGCATTCGACTGCGTCAATCACGAAATATTATTATCAAATATTGAAATGTATGGCCTACGTGGTAACATGTCGTCTTGGCTATCGTCCTCTCTCAAAAATCGCAAGCAGTTTGTATCAATCGAGGCTCCAATGAACAGCGAAATACTCACATTCAATTCGAATGCTATAACTGTCAATATGGGTGTGCCTCAGGGCTCTATTTCAGGCCCAGTGTTGTTCACCTTATAATATATACCAATCAAGTGAAATCTATATTTGGTGATCATCACATCACTGCAAATGCTGATGACTTTTCCTTCATCGTTTCAGCACGTGAAACACATGATCTTGACAATAAATGCTCTGAGGTAATGAGTATTCAACACGGCCAAATCTGAAATATTGATAGTTCACAGTATACAAAATGCTGGAGATCTTCATATAAATATTAACAATGAATTGGCAACCAATAAGCAAATAGGAATTCATCTCGATGAAAACCTCAGTTGGAAAGACCATTGTCTAAAACTCGTACCAAAACTCAATTCATTGAAGTATCTTTTCACGAATTTTTGAGAAGTTCTAAAAAAACATCAGATTCGAGATGGTATTTTAATCAGACAGACAAACTCGAGCAGAAAGTGAAGAATGAATTGTAGCACTCAGAAACTCGGAACATGACATCTCGACATCATGTATTATTGGAAAAAAAATTTTTACCAAAAAATCCGGGGAGGAACCAAAACAATTTTTCATTTAAAAAAAATTTAATTTTTTTTGTTGTTATTTCAGAAAATATCAGATTTATCAAAAAACGATGTCGATAGGTTGAGAGATAATTCAATTCTCCACAAGAATGATTTTCAGTAATACCTTATGAAATACGCTCGTTTTCTCAGAAAACGTGGTTTAACGCCGACGTCACATTTCATGCTCGCGCTAACCCGCCGCTGCAAGTTCAGACCGAAAATTAGATTGGTCATAACTTTTCTAACAATTATAGTAGAAGGAAAAGAAAAAGTGTATATCGTTCCTGAAGACTTATACTTCCTCATGCAAATATAACATGTGAGTATCTGAATATCCAAAATGTGTTTCATCCCACTTCAAATAACCCTTCTACGATATTTACGGAGGATCCGAAAGTCATGGATATTTTAGTTGATATGAAATAATTATACTAGAGCAGGAATTAGTACCCTCTTTGGACCATATGCAACGATTTATGGCTACTGAGACAAGTCTCACTTATACATGCCAAAAAAAAAACTGGGTTTTACTCCTGACTCAGTGTTCAACTCACCCATAATCCCGGCAATTTCTTCAGTAAATGTTGAAAATAATCGGGGGTAATACCACAAGAGTTCAGATTTAGCCGGATATTTTTTGTGGTTGTTTTCGAATACTTACTTTCATTGGCAATTTAACGAGAGCTTTTCTGATAAAATCACGAGAGCGTAGCTCGAGCGATTTGTTAGAACAGATCGAGCTAAATTACCTATATGAAAGTAAGTATGAGAAAACCAACATTTGTGTGTGGTATGTCGTGTTGTGTATTTGTTGTTGTTTGTCCCATGAATAGAACATTCAATTCAACTAAACTTCATTTAGCAAACTAAGAGAACAATAAGTGGAAGAATAATGTTTAGAAAGAACCAAATTCAAATCTCGACAAACTTACTGGAATTTTCCTGTTTAATTCTGTTTTTGACAATTACAATTGTCAAACTCATGCGACGCGCGATGCTTGATGAACGAACAGTAGATGCTAGCGTTGCTATGGTAACGTAATTTATTCGATATTTTTATTCACTTGCATTTCTGTTCCTTCCTATTTAGTCGATAGCAAACTACGATTTTTGTAATCGCAAGTGGGAATTATTATACATGAGTGGGATTGTCGCATATTATTTCAGAAACGATATGAACTTTTCTTTTTCCTTCGCCGATCATTTTTAGCTTATGACCAATCAAATATTCGGCTCCGCCAGAACTTTCAGCGGCGGGCTGGGAAAACGAGCGCATTTCATAAAAAATTACTGGAATCATTTTTGTGGAGAATTGAATTTTCTTTCACCTTGTTGAGTTGTTTTTCCAATAAATCATATACTTGCCAAGATCACAGCAAAAAATCTTATTATTTATTTTTGAAAAAAAAAAAAAAAAAAATTAGGTTGTACCCCTGGAATTTCGGTAAACAATTTTTTTTTCGTGTTCATCATGGATCCAACAACTAGCATACCAAGTTTGGTTGTGCTACAATTGATCCTAGTCTCAAAACCCAATCGTACTGGATTATCTTGAATGAAACGTTTTATAGACAACAATTTGGATAACCTTTTTTTTAGTTCGAGCTCCGCTAGAACTTTCAGCGGCGGGTAAGGGTGAGCCTAAAATTTGATGTCGTGGTGCAATCACGTTTTCTGAGAAAACGAGCGCATTTCATAAGAAATTACTAGGAATAATTTTTGTGGAATATTGAATTGTTTTTCACCCTGTTGAATTGTTTTTCCGATTAATCATATATTTTCCAAAATTGTCTCAAAACCAAATCGTACTGGACAAAGTAAACAAATGTTCCTTTCAATTTGCGAGATTATTATTTTACGTCTTCGAGTCGTAAGGTTTCGAATGCCGCAATTCCAATGCAGGTAGTTGCTCGCAGTGTAGGAAAGCTGGGAAAACTGAAAAATCTATAAACACCAAGTTATTTTCTCGCATTCACTCGACTCTCAGTGGATGGGAGTCGAGCAATAAGGCAACCGAATAAGAAAAGTTGAGAGATAGCTCCGCCCGGAGTCCGGAGTATTGCGCGTCGCGACCAATAGTTTTCCATCGAACTCGGAAAGGATTGGTCAATTGGTGCGAGTGACCAATGAAAAATGTCGACTTTTATGACGCAAATGGAAATTTTTTGTTATAAATAATGTATGTTCTTCGATGGGATGGTACGGGGGATAAGAGGATAGATGATAATGCCGCGAAAATCTTTATAAGAAATACTACTTCTTATGTAACAGGTTTCCTTCGTTAGATAAGGAATTAAAGTCGATAAGCTGATGAAATTCGGGTGAATCCCATATAAGTTACATCCAACATCCTTTCCGCTTTATAAGGTCACCGAAAGAAAAATATGTACAGTTGTCCAATCATATTTCAAAAATATAAAAATGGTACATTTTCAGTTCAGTGAAACCCATCTGCATTCGTCACTGAAAGAATATGTACATGAGTTTTCTGAAAAAAATATTTTTTTTTATCATTCTCAGTTGTATATTCAAGTGTCGAATAAGTACAGTTGTCCAATCATAATTTGAAAATATCAAAATGGTACATTTTCAGTTTAGTGAAACCCATTTGAATTCGTCACTGGAAAAATATGTGCATGAGTTTTCTGAAAAACATTTTTTTTTCATCATTTTCATTTGTATATTCCAAGTGTCGAATAAGTGAAGTTGTCCAATCATGATTCAACACTATGAAAATGGTACATTTTAAGTTCACTAAAACTCATTTACATTCGTCACTGGAAGAATATGTGCATGAGTTTTCTGAAAGAAAAAAAATGTTTCTTCATCATTTTTATGTATATTTTCAAGTGTCGAATGAGTACAGTTGTCCAATCATGATTCAAAACTATTAAAATGGTACATTTTAAGTTTATTAAAACCCATTTGAATTCGTCACTGAAAGAATATGTGTACGAGTTTTGTATATTCAAGTGTCGAATAAGTACAGTTGTCCAATCATAATTTGAAAATATCAAAATGGTACATTTTCAGTTTAGTGAAACCCATTTGAATTCGTCACTGGAAGAATATGTGCATAAGTTTTCTGAAAAACATTTTTTTTTCATCGTTTTCCCCATTTGATTCGTCATGAATATTCTGAAAAAAAAAATCTCAGTTGTATATTCAAGTTTCGAATGGGTACAGCTGTCCAATCATGATTTAAAAATATAGCCACTGAAAAAAAATATTATTCAAATTAATTAATTATTATTCAATTGAATGAGTGTAGTTGTCCAATCATATTTTGAAAATATTAAAATTGTACGTTTTCATTTTAGTGAAACCCATTCGCATTCGTAACTGGAAGAATTATGTGCACGAGTTTTCTAAGGATATGTGCATGAGTTCTCTTGAAAAAAAAAACAATTTTTTCATCATTCTCATTTGTATATTCAAGTGTCGAATAAGTACAGTTGTCCAATCATGATTTTTCTAATTTAACTCAAGGAAACTGACTTCTATTATTTCCTTATACAGGATGTTCTCTCAACTGAAGTAGCAGTGAATTGATATGATTCATAATTTAAAAATATGTCAACTGAATGTTCGTTCACTTTTACCTCATTTCGCAGAAGTTGTCAATCTCATTGATGGATATGATATAGTGGGCATCTCTGAGATATGGCTGAGTGATGTTGTCGATGACATAACTAAAAAATGTATATTTTCAAGTGTCGAATGAGTACAGTTGCCCAATCATAATTCAAAACTATTAAAAAGGTACATTTTAAGTTTTACATTCTAGTCCAAGGTCCCAGGGCCCCCAGACGTAACTTAATTTGTAAAGGACAAAATGTGGGGAATAAGGTAGTATTCCTATGTACTTTGACGAATGCATAACTACTCAGTTGGGTAGATGACCAGTCTACAGATACGAGGTGAGAACGGTAAGTAAAAATGTGACACACTTTACCTGAATTCTAATGGATTTTTATATATATTTAGGGGTCTATTTCAAAACTCTATGTGACGAATCGTAAGGGCCAAAAATCTTACCTTCAGTTTTATCTGGTTAGTTCTGAAAGGCATGCATAGTACCCTCGCGCTCATACTAACGGTACATTTTTTTGTGTCTGGGGGATGTTTGGCCCCTACGATTTGTCTGGCTGATTACGTATATTTTTGAAATAGACCCCTAAATAACATAATCATGAAAATAATATATTTTTTTCGGCAGTTTCAAAGCGTCTAGCGGAAGTTATGGCCGGCGGGAAGTGTCTGGCAACACTACCAGTATATTATTTTGTGATAATATCCTACAAAACATATATAAAAAGCAGCCATTATAATTTGAGTGAAGTGAGCCTCATTTTTATTTACCTTTCTCACCTCGTATTTGTGGATTGGCCGTCTACCCAATTTAGGATATATAAGATGTTCTAGAAATTACGGAAACAATTTAATTATAATAGATTCACAAGTTTCATCGTTTACAACTTACTTGAAATGAGGGGGAGGAAAAGTATAAGTTTCCTCCTTGGTTTGAGGGAGGAAAGTGTGTACTTTCTACAGGGGTAGGGCCGCTTGTATCGCTGGTAGCCAGTCCTGTGATTGCTTCGGGAGCGGTAGTGTCTCTGTCGCAAGCTGTTTCATGGATGTTTCAGAAAACAAATATAGCTCTCACCTCTGGAGAAGATGAAATATTACTAGATACAGTTGTCGACAACCCACTTTTGTATGATTAAAAGCTTAAATTTCACAAAAATGGACAAAAAAATAAAAATTTTGATGCAATATGAGAAGATGAAGTTTTCTTTCTTTTGTCTCGCTTGCTTGATGCGAACGAGTACCTTTAAGATTGCAAAACGAGCCTACGGCATCGTGCGTCGACATTTCCCACTCGTGAATAAAGTTCCACTTCACTCACTTGATACACGAATAAACATTATTTCATGAAGTGTGACATTTCGTCATGCCCTTCGCTCAGAGTGCCGAAGACAGTATCGCACGCGTAACGACGCGATTTCCCATATGTATATATAGCGTAACGCTCGACAAGATGTATACACACGATAACCGAGTGGCATTCTTTCATTTACTTCCGGTATAAGGGCCACTTTACGTTTCCTTCCGTGGCGCCTAATGAGTAATGATAAAAGAGTTGGATTGGTCTAATTGTTAAAACGGATGTTCCGTGCAACATTCCGGCTTTGTTTCATGTCGGCCACAATGCTGGCTGCCGGCCGGCCGAACAGAATGAGTGGGAGCTGAACACGCGCGAACTATTAGAGGAAATTAGCGTGGAAAAGATGGAACGGCGGAAAATTTACAGAGGAACGTTTCATTCAACGTGTGCCGATGATAGGTGTAGCTAGCACGAAGGAATGCGTCGCAGAAAATACATGAAAATTTGTAGAAAATCACTGTCTATTCTCTACGACTATCGTATTCTTCATTGATTACATATTGGTTATTAATTGATGAATTAAGATGATTCCAAGACAACGTGGATCCTAACTCATCATTCAACGGCACTCGATAAATCACTGATAAGAATTTTTAGGATCTAGGGGAACTGAGAGGTTTAGACCAATGACAAAACAAGCAAATTGACCATGAATAATAGTTGTGTTGGTTTTAAAACATTGCTTGGAAACACTGCAAAAATGAATGATATAATAAGAAAATGAGACCGGTCCAAAGGAAATATTACACTAATCGAAAATTATATTGTCGTTATTTAGGTTTGATCACGACCTGCTACGTAAAATTTGACCCTTATTTAGTAAAACTCTTTTATAGAAAAATATATAAACAAAGTTTATTCCAGTATAGTACAAATGAATGGTTAAATAGAAATTTACTCTAGAATTGAATGAAACACTTTATGAGATATAATAAAAAATGAATTTCTCCCTGGTGGTTACGTTTTAATAATTATTACAATAGATACAATATAAATCGAAGAACTAACATCAATAGACTCTCTTATCATTCTTGGTACTCATTGACTCCCCAGCTTCCCCCATTTCCCTGACTAACTTTGGGCACGGTCGATAACGAACTCCCCGATCGATCCATCAGTTATTTTTTGGAAAACTCGTATTTGATACTTGAAACATGAAAACTACGAAAATATAAAACAAGGCATGATCCGAAGAATAACATTGCCTTGACCGAGTTGAAAATTATAATCACGATAACGAATATACATTTACGGGGTGTTCGGACTTTTACGACAATACCTCTTCGGCCAAAATTACTCGTCCCGAGCGATAAAATCTAAACTAGTCTGATAGACCAAGAAAACGTGTCACTATTTTTGGTAGTAATAAGTTTACACCCATCGACCACTGAGACTTGTATTATCGATGTCGACAATGCTACAGAGATTCTCGCCGTAGGGTAAGAGGCTTACCAATCTGTTTCAAAAAAGTGAGCAAAATTTTTCGTAAGTATACGACTGAGAGTATTGGGAAAGCAAAGCTTTCAAGAAAATAATTCTACGCTCGCTGATTGTCAGTCGTCTACATCGTGGCGTTCACCCGCTGAAAAAAAAATCCTGTTTACAACAGCGTATGTTACCATTAGCATTTTGATAAAACAAATTTCGCAGGCCAGCCTTTTTCAATGGGGCGGAAGGGCGCTGGGCCCACCTGTTTCGGAAAAATGTCTAAATATTTTATGATAAGCTTTCATTTCAAAATTTAGGGACAAGTTATCTATATATGTATTGCGAATCTATTACCGTCAGTCACGTACTACGTGGCAAAAAGGTACTGGGCCCTTGGAAAGGTACACAAATATTCAGGTATACATCAATATTATAGTTGTACCATCTTAATCAAAAATTTCTTGCCTACAATCATGTGAAGTGTGGCAAAGGCCCGCTAAATATTGAAAACATACGTCATTTCACTTTTTTGAAACAGATCGGTGAGCTCCCTACCCTAATTTCGCTAGAAATCATGTATCTCTGTAGCATCGTCGACATAGATAATACAAGTTTCAGTGGTCGATGGGCGTAAACTTATCACTACCAAAAATAGTGACATGGGCTCTTGGTCTACCAGACCATGCAGGGATTTTGAGTGTCGTGTCGGTCCCGAGATGAATCCTTGTAACGTCCATTGCGTAGGGCTAACGTTCCAAATGACATCCAACATCATCTGATGGCACTGGTTTTCTAATTTGAGGCCTAAAGTGTAGCAAAAACGGTTATAATTTTTCAGATTCTGGAAGGTTAAATCACCCAAAAAGTCAAGAACTAAGTTTCCTTTTCAAAATCAAAATAATTAAAAAAGTGTTCCACAGTTGTCGGTCAAAAACCTAATTTTAAGTTAATCAAGTTAGTGAAATCCACTACAGAACAATTGGATGGTTGAAAACTGACCAAAAGGTATCTACATACATACTCAAGGATATAATAATCTAAGATGAGGTACTAAACAATTCTGGAATGCGTATGTATGAAATTAATGAATTAAGCGAAGACAAAGAAGAGGTCCATCGGCCAAAATAAATAGGCCGAGGCCAAACTTTTTTGAAGAAAATGATTACAGGGATTTTTTATTTGTTTTAGACTGACACCACGATCGGTTGAAATAATTTTAGAAGAAAACATCCCACGGAAAGGTAAGTATGGTTTATGCTTATCATACTTATACATACTTATCAGAAGTTGCTTCCGCTTCAGTATTTACTTTTTAAATTTACATATCTTTCTTTCCATATCTTTTTTCAAAAATAAATACTTGATTCTACAACAGAGACCAAACCCAATTATTATTATTATTATTATTATTACCTACATAACCTTTATTTTCGTGGACAAATTGGATGAATTCAGTGTTGATGACTACGTCAACGTGAATTCTTGTTGATAACCTATAGGAAATTACCCCAAACTAATAGTTACTTGACTAACATAAACACTTCAAACTTCAACCGCCAGTGAACCAAATGGCCTTTACTTAGATGACTAAAAAGATCACCATATATTCTGAAAATTGACGTAAGAAAGTGATAAAAAAGACGTTATATCAGTTAATCGAGTAGGGTCGGCAGATGTTTCACTTTTACGACGTTTATTCAAATTCAAACTAATTCTCGAAATTTGTCCTCAAACTCCCCCACAAACCAAGCTATATATCAGCGGTATAGACTGGGAAGATAAATGACGTAGGTTAAATGTGCAAATGTGAACCCGTGGTCAACCCGAGGCCAGGGCACTCAGTGTATCGCCAACACGCATCTGAATTTTCCTGAAGGTCCGGTCACATTGTGGAAGTATTTCCGGACCCCGCAAGATGAACTGTGTGCGGTAATATTCTTTCACATACGAAAACTCATGTGCGATACGTGAGGATGAAATATATACGCATTTTATATTCATTCGGAAAAGAGTAACCGCATTTAAAATTTATGTTAGACCTGAAAATAATGGAATTGTTTATGGAAATACACTCAGAGTAATAAAGGACATAGAGATGCCCTGCCTATACCTACATAAATACCTGTTTTGAAGTGAACATGAACTATCCTTTTCTATATAATTTGTCGGCGAGGAGGGTGACGGGTGATGAAATGTTATGGACAGTTTGTTTACACTTAGAGTAAGAAGGGCCGTAATACAAACGAAGAACGACAACTTGACCCGAATGAAATGAGCGGGCATACACTAAACTACCCGAATGAATACGGACTTAACATGTATATGGCCCTCGCTTGTAAAAAAAGTTATGTTGATTTCAAGACAAGGATGGAGAAGGCATCTCTATGGTCTTTTATTACTCTGAGGAAATACACAGATTTGTTTCAAGGTGGTTGACAACGTTTCACTTTGAGTGAATTTGTTATTGGTTTCAGACCCTGGAGGTAAAACAAACACAATCGTAGGAAAAGAAGAAGAAATAACCTTACTTTTCCATTTCGTTTCGTTTGCTGTTCTCCTATTTTTGAACAATTTTTGAAAATATGTGATTTTTTACTAAAAAATGATTGCGTTTCTACTGAAAGACTCTAAAGAACGTTTCAGTATAAATAAAGCGGAAAAGTGGGGTTAGGTGGGTTGTCAGATTTCTCAGGTTATGTTGTTTTACCTCCAGGGTCTGTCAGTTGTGCACGAAACCAATACTCTTCTGTTTAGTGGAGGTGTCAAAACAGTGCGACTATAAGATCCATAGTGTCCCCATTTGCTGCTTAGCAGTTTAGGATGCCTCAACGACCAGAGCAGTGCATTCAGTCCTATGGCTTTTGAAAAGTTCAGGATATCGGATGGATTTACAGGGTCATGCATTCTCAGATGATGTAGATAGAGGTTTCGTCCTCTCTCTCGTAAAATCTACATTCTTCTTCCTCGACTTGTCCGAGTTCCATAAGGTGCCTTCTCAATAGTAATCTGAGCTTGTTTTTTCACTCTTGTTGGTTGAGTCGTTTGATCTCTTATGTTAGTATTGGGATTTTTCTTTCGTACTTATTCTTCAAGTTCAAGTATTGTGCTAGTACTTATTCCGCAGAAGGGTTCAGGTCCCAGAAATGGTGTTTCATCATCTTTTTTGCCAGTATGTCTGCTATTGGTCGAGGTGTAAAGAGCTTTTGTTCTCACCCAGGCGGCACAAGTTGTTGTCATTACAGAGCTAAAGTGGTTTGGAATCCACTTCTCAAGCTGTAGGTCCCGGGTCTCCCTTGCTCGGACAAGCTCTGCTTTTGAGGGGTTTTCTACGAAAACCTGGGAGATTCGTATAAAAATTTAATATTTTTTTTTACTTCAACAACCCCACTTCAATGTGTCCCGGAACCCTTAGGGGGATGACAGTGTTTTTCTCACCTAGATCATTCAGTTTCTTCAGACACTCCCACACTATCTTGGAAGATTTCTTTTTATACTGAACCAGATGTATTTTCGGAATATTTGGTTCCAGGCCCATAAACTCATATTCCAGATCCATCTGTTGTTCCTTATCCATCTTTTTACCATTCACTGGCACTACCCTTGGGTCTTGGGATTCTGTCCTTATCCCATTTACTTTTGCTACTTAGTTTTGTGTTGAATTCTTCCACAAAGCTGAACTTTTTTGTCGTCTAATCTTGGGGCTTAGAATTATCTCCTTAGTGGCTGTTGGGCGCGTTCTCATTTCACACGTTATGCATATACAGGCTAGTAAGTGATGGTCGGTCTCTCTACAGACGTGTACATCCACTGTAGGGTAATTGGTTCTTGGTGAACGTTCCAAAGATCACAGCCGAAGTTCAGTAGGCGTGGTGAACGTTCACCTGGGGTCAATGCCCGTCATCTCACTGGTTCTTGGTGGGAGTGATGTCCCCACAAGTAAGAGTGCGGTCCTCTTTCCCCACTTCTTCAACCTCCATTGTTTCTTCTTTGGATGATGATGATTCTCCGCTATGTAGAGGCTGGAGATGGGAAAACGTCTAGTGTTTCTTTAGGGATGCTCGATGCTTCACTTTTTCCTGTTTCATCGCTGTCTACGGTATTTCACAGTCGACCAGGATCATGACTGGATGGAAATGGATGCCTCTGATTTGGAGATTATGCCCTAATCCGTCGTACATCGTTTCCACTATTGCCTCCTCCAGTTTGGTCTGTTCGTCTGCACTTAGGAAACGCTTTGGGAAGGATGGCAATCTTCTCAGTTTTTAAGGCAGTTGCACAACTGCCTCCCGCGGAAGTGGTGGTGGTGCTGTGCCCCACTTTCCTTCTCTTTGGTTCCTGCTTCTGCGGGGTGATGCTTTATCTCAGGGTTGAATTTGATCCAACCTTAGAGCCTTGTGCTCCAAGGCTTTCTTCTTCGCTTCCTTGATGGAGGTATTATAGGTACCACCTAACTCTTACCCCATTGAGTCCACGCCTCTTTGGTTTGTCTCTACCATCGAGTTGTTACGGTTCAGGTAGGGGACGTAGACATCTCGAAAAGGCGCATCAACGCCATTGATCGGGCCAGAACCATTCTGCGCACATGGAAAATCTCACTTCCGAGAAGAACTCAATGAAGCTGAAGAAGCAATGAGAGCAACATACTGGCTAAGACTTCCAGGGCTGAGGCAGGCCAAAGATCTCCTCGGCAATTTCAACCAAGCAAGATCGAAGACACTGATTAACCTCAGCAACACTAGTCTAAAGACAATCACGGGATTTCTAACGGGGCATTGTAGACTCAAAGTACACCTAAGGAAGCCAGACTTAGAGGAGAAGAGCACCTGCAGGTTCTGTGGGGAACATCCAGAAACACCTTTCCATATATTGATGGAATGTTACGCTGTACATCATACAAGATTGAATTCACTGGGATCATACCAGCTGACTGTGAGAGAAACACCTCGAGTAGACCCCCTCAAAATCCTAAATTTCCTGAAGGAATTGAGGCTGGAAGGGCTGTTGTAAACAAGCACACCTTGTGACAGCAGAAGAAGATGGGGTACAATAGATCTAATATGCTCGCAGCGCATCAGTCACCATCCATACTTGCCAATACCAATACCAATTTACATGAGGTGGTTAAGAAAATAAGCATTGAATATTTATTTAGGGTCAGCAAAAGGCTGAAAGTAGTGTTGTTCGCATAACCATCAGAGGAAGTAGAACACTTCATATTGGTATTCGGGGTTCTTCAAAAATGAACCGTTACAAGCTATACCACATAGCTTCACATTCCTGACCTATACAGTAATAGATAACAAACACCCGGTTTGCATATCATCATTAAACTCGTTGTAATTGAGTCAATCCAGAACTTTGGAGCACTTTGTATGAGAACCTTTTCTCACACAGATTTCTATTGGTGAAGGTTAATCACGATCTTATAGATTGGTGAATTACTCAAATCAGAACAAGCAGCGTCCGCGAAAATCCATCAGAAACACTGATTAACGCAATTTCCATCGTCGATGCGGACCCATTTCGGCATTTAGCGGGCGTTGAGCATGCACAGGGCAAAGTCGAATTACCCGCATTAATTCGTTGTATGAAAACAGCACAATCGGGACTAAATTGGTAGAAAATTAATAATCACCCTGTGTCGTCGGTGAGAGGAGAAGCGAACATGGATTTGGCCGATGTCGACCGAGATGGAGAGGGTGTTATTAAAATGTAAATGCGAACAAGTTCGGTTCCTGTCACAGGAATAAAACTCGATTGTTGTGTTTATAGGGAACAACGAGTAATAATCACTCAGCGAATGTGTGTATTGTTAATTAACACAGCTTGAAGTTGTATTCTGGTCCTTTGAAGCGCAGATTTCTGCGATGATTCCTTCATATTTATGTATACGGTGATTCTGATGGAATTCAAGTGACCACTTTGAGCTCGTTTTCGTTTGTGAGGACAATGGAATCTGAAATACCACATGTGTTTGAGTTGGCGTTGATTCTTGCTGAAGTGGAGTTCATCACTCGCCTTAGCCTGTTCCAAATTAAGTCGTCACCAACTCTGTTATTCTTGACGCAACGAATTTGGTTGAAGGGCAAACTAGTGGCATTTTTTACAACCCTGCATGTCGAGGCTGAAACAAAACAAAAAAAAAATTTACTGTATTTCTACAAATAGAAAACCCTATATTTTCAAATCATGAAACTGCATCTACCGCGTGTCCTGCGGAAGCGGCGAAGCGTATTTTGAAGAAACCAAGAGACCACTGAGCGTGAGACTCGCTGAACACAAAAGAAACACTCAACGACGAGAAACAACGAAATCAGGGATAGCGGATCATATTTGGACGACCCAACACAACATCAAATGGATAAAAGCCGAAGTCATCCACAAAGAGGAGAGTTGTTATAGAAGAAAGTTTAAAGAGAGTGCATATTATATGAACGAGTACCTATCAAATGGTAAATGACAATAATATTGTGAAGCGTGCGTCTGTGGACTTTGACACATGATATGTAATTTTTTGTTGTATAGTTACTTCTTTCTTTGAAGTTTAATTCAAAATTATTGAATAATTTATATATTTTACTTTATTTTATTATGTAATATGGAGCTGGTAGGAAAGTAATACTTTGCGCACTTGTTAAGAAGGTAACTACATTGTATTTTTCTTATCGTATAGTACTCCAGCCACAATTCCATAATCATTACTATCATATAAAAAGGATTTATGAATGGAAATTCGATGATAAATTACTGAATTCGTTTTTCACACCTCGATGGAAGCGTTATTACTGGACGTTCGACTCATTTCTGACACAGAGATAGGGAGCCAGCCCTAAAGTCTGAGGATGTTGGAAAAACAGCCGGTGTACTTTTAGTTCATGCATATTCAACGACTAAATATTTGCAAGCTCTCCTTTATAATGATCGTCCTCCCGATCTCCTGATTCCCTCCGAATCTGCTTTGTACAGTTCAATAAAGGAACGACTTGGCTTCTACTTCATCTGAAGTTGATGACGGCTAGACAATGTTCCATTGGTATTTTGGTTTTTATACAGGGTTAGTTGAAAACAGTAAAACTAGGTTATGCTTCAACAAAACCGAAAATTATGCGATTTTAGAGCCTATTGAAATGCCATAATTTACCGATATTATTGAAGATATATCAGACTCGGGTTATGGTTGTGTAAAAACCTTATCGTTTTCGAGAACTGCATGCAGACTTGGAGCCGAAAAGAGGTCACCCTTCACCGTTCTGTTCAACGGATGAAACATACTTCTTTCCATAAATAGACGAATACGCCTAAAATGGATTGCCTATTAAAATTTGGTCCAGACTATAGGCAGTCAGTTTCAAAAATTTGCAACGTATGGAAAACTTTTTATTATCGATTTGTTAGAAAATTTTATTCTCTCATAAAAATTAGTGCATTGCAGAATACTTGCATATGAGTTGTGAAAATATCAAATTTCCAAACGGTGTACAGGGGGGAACAAAAAATAGAATTTTGATCAAGAGTTAACTACGCTAGCTGTGATTCCAAATTTGGGTAGTTTTTAATTCTGAATATCCTCCTTAAATGAACATATGCAAGTATTCTGCAATGTATGGGAATCATATACCTACAAGTTTTTAATACATCAAAAATAGAGTCAATTATTCAATATACTTTTTAGACCAATGACATTTTTATTTCTCTTTCTTATGACATCACTTTGACATAATCAAAAAACTCCTATCTTAGCAAACTAATACAAGGTGAGTTGGAAATATACACGTAAATAATCGTCCACTACAAAATGCACTAATGTTCATGAAGAATAACATTTTCTAACAAATCGAAAATAAAAATGTTTTCCATATAGTGCAGACACGTGTCTGCAGGTGGTCTTCCCCAGCCAAATGAAAGATATTCTGCTGTATAATTACAATAAGCACTGGGTCTTCTTGGAAGAACGTTGCACACATGTAATTCAATGTCCGTCGTGGTATTATCCAGGGAAGAAGTTGTTTTCTGTCAGATGTTTGCGTCATATTTTCCACATGGCGGAAATATTTGGAGAGAAGGGTACTTCGACATTGTCGATTTTATGAGTCAAAGAGTCAAAGCAATTATAATATATTACGAAATTGGTTTTACTGTAACAGGTATGCATGAGATGGAAGTACATAGAAATACTTCCTTGTTCCTCAAAATAAGTTAAGCCTGGCTCTGGGATTTTAGTCTATTAGGATATAGATCGAAGGGAATTTTGTATGATTTGCAATATGAATACTTTGGAAACCCCCGAATTTTGAGTGTCTATTCCGTCTCCTTAACATGACATTTTCTCTAGAGAATAGACTCCGAACATTGGCAAAGTCATTGTAAATTATGTCTGGATGATTTTTACAATAAGCTAGAGATCTTTGAATATGTTGGACTTATTCCTTCTTATTTCCACCACAATGCTTCAATTATTATGTTCGAACTGTCATCGCTAATTTATTCATTTATTTTTCCTAGTATATTTCATTTTTCAGGGCGTTATTGCTATATTTTCAAACCATTGCTATAAAACGAAATATTTTTTGAAGCATTGAATATATTATTATTATTTCATAAAGAAATTTCATTCTCAAAAGATAAAACAAAAAAATTACTCTCAACTCTCAACTAGCTAGAGAAGCACGAGGAAGACAAGTCCTGTCTTAGTGAGGAATAACGAATCCAAATACAAAAACATCAGATTTGCATAATTCAATTAAGTCTTCTCAATCAAGAAAGTTGGGTTGATTTTATGTTTTTGCAATCAGCGGCAGTCATCCTTGACTGTCAAAACAAACTTGATGAACCCAAATCCATACTTTCTCGACTTTATTAAATTTCCTTAATCAATCCGATGATTTAGTCATTTCATATGTAAATAGAGACGGATTCCATTCAATCCACCTAAAATGAGAATGATAAATAAAGCACTAAATCAGAAAAGTTTTCATTTAATTACGGATTCGCGGTAATTAAATTTCATTCGATGGAGTGTGTTTTGAGTTTTTTCGTGGTTCATTAAAGGTTTTCTGGGGTAACTTTCGCGGTAGAGGAATTAATTATTCAGAACTTTTTAATTAAAAAGTTGTTTTGTTTTGTGCAAAGATACTCCTTAACGAAACGCCTTCTTTTCTTGCGTATTATAGGACTATACTGGAGGATGCAGATCTGAAATCGTACAATAATAATAACTCTTTGTTCACGTCAAAGATAGGCAGTAAATACACATTGTACTAAGAAATTTCTACTTTTGCATACAAATATTATTGGAATGAGAATACATTAAAGATTTGAATATACACATGGATCAATAAGTATGAAGTAGGTATGTGTAGTAAGTGTGAGGTAGATATCTTAATTACCTGTTTTGTTATCTATAAGGGCTCCTAGAAATTTTGTGCTGTCTTTCATATCTATACTGTTTATTGTAGGTGTTATCTCACTTTATATTGGAAACGTATACACATACCGATTTAAATGTATTCACTTCAATATTTAAATAATATTATGCTTCTGAAGAGACTACTTTCCAATTCTGTCAATCTCCCTGATGAGCTTGGCAAAGCAAAATAGATTTTCGTCGACCCAAATGTATTGGGGATTGAATGAGAGAGAAGCGAACCTTGCTTCAATGAAATGAATGATTTCTGTGAGTGATATTATTTAATAACATTCTCCCAATCTAATTTATTTAATGAATTTTCAATGAAAACTAGAGAACATTAAAAAAATCAACTATCTGAATGAAAATGCGAATTTTCACTTTCAGATTTTTTCTTTTCAGTTAGTCTTTTCCCAATATCTATCTATCTATCTATATTCAGCCGGGGAAGTAGTTGTTTTCTAGTAGATATTACAACAAAAACAAAATCACATTTTTTATTTTTAAATGTTCATGGAGAATGTTCACCTTTTCAACATGAATACCTCTCAAGAGGTTATCTTGAACGATGGAAAATGGCGACTAAAGTTAATCTTCAACAAATTTCATGAATATCCTATTCAAATTTTGAACAAAAATTAAAATGCTTTTTCCTATTTTGAATTTCAATTATCTTATAGTTGATGCCTCAATTATCACATCAGCGTACATTAATATAGCCACTCCGTAATAGACTCTGGAAGTCTCTTCGATACAGAGTCACTGTTTTTTTTGTTGCTTGTATATGATTCGTTCCATTTGAGTAGGTTCCCGCCAATCCCAAGAGTTTTTTAAACAGATATTGATGAACCACTCAGTCAAAAGCTGCACTCAGATCGAACAAAGAAAATACTATAGCTACTGTTCTGTCTGTAGGTATCTAGATGTCCACAGGTAGTATAAGTAAATTCTTGGTGGTTAGTTCTGCTGACTTTCAAAAGAAAGGCGGTGCATTCAGATAAAATGTAACTTTAGTGCCTGTTGTGCAGTGCCTGTTGTGTAGTGCCTGTTGTGTAACACAGCCAAGACAGTATCGAAAATACTTCTACAGTAAGTGTTCAGTTAAATTGGGTTATAATGAAGTCAAAAATTCTCTTAGTTATGTCCAATTTTCCTTCCATCGAAATCATTAAATCGAAACTGGAACTGATCGTTGTGAGTTTATAGTGACTGCGTGAATAATGGCATACCTTGTCATATATCTGAGTGGTTTGAGTAAAGTTTTGTGCGTGACATTTCGTTTTATATGAATCGTTAACATGTTGACGAAGCTTTATCTATGGTAAGCTCTTTGCATTGATAGCTCTTTTATTTCGGATATCTGGAAACGAATCTGCAACTACTTGGCCAGTGCTAAATAAATGGAAGAGCGCACAGTTACAATCAATTTGGTGAAAACCAAGACATAAGATTAGATTATATCTTTATTTCCTTTGAGTCATATTACATGTAGGTTCGTCAAATCATACAAGATTTTAATAAATACATGATATAGAATTTGTGTTAAAAACATATACTCAATACTGAGTTATAGTATACTTTCAAAATAATGTGATAAAGTTAGAATTGTAGAAGAAAAGTTCCAAATGGTGAAATCATTTGATGTATATTAGATGTGTTTGAAATTCAGATATATCATAAAAACAATTTGAGATTTTTTTAAGTTCAGCCTTGAATCTTTTCTGAGATTGGAATTTAAATGATTCAGGCAGTGAGTTGTAGAGGTGGCTCCCGCTATATTTTGGAGACTTTTTGTACTCTATATGATGGAATTTTCCGATGTAGATATTGTTTAGATTTCTGGTATGATCACTATCAGGATACGATATTTCTTAAAATGATTTCTACAGGTCACCTGGTTCTTCAAGTTGAAAATAAGACGGATTTTACGCTTCTGTAAGAGAAAGACTCTGGTTGTCTCTGTAGATATTTTTTGAGAGAGAATATGGCCAAAAAAGATTTTTTAAGTTTATTGCAAAAGTGATTATTCCAAGATAATGTTGAGTCTACAACTGTGCCCAGAAAATTAAAATAGGTTACAGCCGGTATATTTGTATTACCAAAAGGAATACTCGTATCAATGATTTATATTTCCCAGTAAAGTTCATATAGCTGGTTTTTTGCAAGTTAACTACAAGGTGGTTGATTTCGCACCATAGCAAAAATTGACCTTTTGCTGATTCAACTTTATGTGTAACCTCCTCATGTGAGTTACCAGAAACAACTACTGCAGTGTCATCGGCGTATATTAATAGCCTACCAATCTCGAAAAATTCGGGCAGGTCATTTATATAAACCAAGACCATCAGCGGTTCTAGAACACTGCCCTGAGGTGTGCCTAGTTCACTGGTTTGTTCAACTGAATGTGTTTTATTTATATCAACAACAGTACGACGATTTTGTGTGAAAGATATCAACCAGTCGTTAATATAGTATTTTACACCCATCCGCAAGAAGCTTCGCCTTTAGTAAAAGAGGGGTTATGGTGTCAAAAGCTCTTGACATGTCAAAAAATATCGCAACTACATGAGCGTTTTATCGAGAATTTCGTGTATGTTTTGAATCAAATCAGTTGATACGTTTCGGTTGACAGACCTGTTCGAAACCCATGTTGATAAGCTGGTAGTAATTTGTATTTATCAAAGGAATTGATCAATCTTATGTACATTGCTTTTTCCATAATTTTCGAGATTGGACTCGAGGCACAAATAGATCTATAGTTTTCTACCAATGTTTCTACCTATTTTTTCAGAATCATTTATGGTTTCATTATCCAGTTTGATGTACATATTATGACTGTAAATTTTTTGTTTGTTCAATTTGCTGTTAACCATTTCCCACAACATTTTGAGTTTTCAATTATTACAGAAAAGTTATTGATTCTCTCTACTTGAATTTGGTTATTCAGAGTATTTCTCATGGTTTTGTATTTAGAATGAATGCCATTGACATTTGTGAATTTTCGAAACCAGTTTAACTCTTTAACTTTATGAGTAAGTTCGAGAGGTTCTCTAGAATAGTTTTATGTTGACGTCTTTGGCCCTGCTGTTTGATATTTTGAATTTTCGTACTGGATAAAACAATATTATCGACGTAATAAAATATTATCGACGTAAATAAAAATTATAAAGGAATATGTTGAGCGGCAATTCAGACATGAAAATGAAATATTGAAAAACTGAAATAGAAATGTGGACCAGCCGGGAATCGAACCCGAGCCACCCAATATCCAGTCACGTGCACTAACCACTATGCTACCAGTCCAGTAAACTGGCGACGCACCCTCCAAACATATTTCTTTCATATAATTCACACAGACACAAAAACTAATCAAAAAAATTACATTCGAAGGACGCAAATTGTTGGAGGGCGATCCTTAAGCCGTGTTAGAGGGAATACCAACTCCCTGTATACTCAATTTCGACTAACATTTATATGTCAGGACCACTTCCATTTTCAGTATTGTTTTATATATTTTATAAATTATTTGTACAATAAATCAATCAAAGTATATATTGAATAACAAAAAAGACGTTTCAATGAACTTCTTCATTAAAATCCAATCTCAACTCAACTACCTGGAAATTGTTTCAGAAAATGTGAATATCATTATCCGAAATTCCAGAAAATTTCCTGGCAATTTCTTGACTATTATTTCATGCTTATAAGTTGACTTGGTCACATTACTGTTTGCCATAATAGACAGGGTAGGTACTGAAAAATAAATTCGAACGACCAATAAAAACTTTCTTCTGAAATGGATTCCTGCTAGCTTATTTTTATTTTCACGGATACGTGAGGCAGAGAAGATAAGGGGTTATAAGTAGGTGAATCAAAATATCACAATAAGTTTTCACAGTCATAGGAGATCGACGAGTCTGTAAGTTTCTTTTAACTTATAAGACAATAATTCTGAGATATCGTCGGTCATTCCAGCAGTTGAGTCTTATCTTCAGAACTTTTTCTCATCAACTCTTGTACGCGGAAGGTGATAATCAAAAACTTTCTGGGAACTCAAATATTCTGAGAAAATTCGACTAATGTGTTTTCTATTAGTGTCCAGAAATGTGCGGTTACTGTTGTTTCACTACAGGAAAGTGGAAAGTTGTCGCTGGCCCTTCTAGTACTAGCTGTTCTTCTACTCAAATTTCAGGCGTAATTACTGGCTATTCCTATATCTAATGAATAATGTTTTGGCGCCTTCACCATTATTGGTGTAATCAATTAATTTGTGACAAATTTTGTTTATATCATTCATTTCCATATGATCCCATAAGTGCAAAACAGTGATCATACTCTATCATTTTCCCATCTCACCATCCTTAATCCTGTATTAATCAACAGAATAATGAGCAATCGCTAATGCTTATGTTATGCGTGTTAGTTTTACGAAGAACTGGAGCCTCCGGCAAAAAATACAAAGGGAGAAAGGAATGATATTTCAGTTTTTAAGCTCAGTGCCTTGTCAGTTTTTTTTTGCCTGGAAGAGACTTGCAACAGATCTCGTAGTTCCCATTTTTTTTCAGTTTTTTATGATGTTCGCCAAATTAAAGATCAGAGTTTCCGGCCTCACGGCGAAAGCAAAATTGTCAAAAATCCAAATTATCACGAATTTTTCAATTTCAGTGTTTGGCGATTTTAATCCTGAAAGACCACTTTAACGATTGAAGGTCCCCATACTTTATCATCTTAGTTGTCAATTTTATTTGGACAACTAAAATTGTGCACCTAAGATTGTCAATCGACTAACACATACAGCAAGTCTAGTTGTTCAGTTTTAAACGTGAGCCATCAAACTCCGAAACAGATTCTTTCGAATAATTTCATACAACAATTTTAAATTCACTTCACGATAACCGAGACGTGTATCACCACCGTCAGTTTTCGTCTTTTCATCAGTGAAAGTATTGCTTACGAATTTGAAATGAATGAAACAACATAATTAGTGGAATATACAGAATCACTTCCATAAAAAAAGTTTTAATTGTTACTGCTATCCATTTTCAAATTAATATAAGTTTCTACTGTAGAATTGATAAATGTTTTACATACGCTCCCTCAAGTTCACGGGCAGAACTTGTCAATGACTTATAATCCTATAAGGACTACAGAAGCGCAACGCGTTTTCATTTGTTTTCTTACTAAGAAAATCTAAACAAAATCAGTCAATACACCAGGGTTCTATTACATCTGACAAAATATATAAATTCATTTAGTTTCTCCTATTGCCTCTTTAATAATATCAACATTGAAAAATTATTGAATCGAGATCGAAACGATAGCAACAGTTTAATATTTGTTTTCAACAATTTTATTTATTTCGCATATAATAGTGGATTCTTTCTATTTATGAAATGGACGAGCAATCGAAATCCTAATCACGGGGTACGTCAATATATTCAAGTTTATAAATTCTCCCATATAAGACCTATGCTTAAAATGTAGGCAATCAAGAAGAAGATCAAAGGAAATAGGTGTGTTAGCAAACTCCTTTTGTGCCGGGAACTCTCCCTGGGAGTTGCTGTTACTGAAGCAATATTACACAATTGCAATTCGATCGAAGGGTTTTCGATAAAATTCTCTATTGACTTTGAAGCGGAAAAAGAAATGAGGTATTCGTTTCTACGGGAAATTTCAACACAATGAATATAAATAACATAATTGAATTTTGCGAGCATAGCATGGAGAACGAACATGTAGATATGTAATACAGAAGAATTCCTAGATCCTCGTCTCATCATTGATGCACATATGAGGATCCTTATATAGGGTGTATCGTGAGGGAAGGGTGTTAAAAGTATACACTCATATTTATTATTTCATGATAGCATGTCACCTTTGCAAAATATTCCAAACAGTTTATTTATTTAACTTGATGTTCACTTATTATTATTATTGCCAAAAGTGTGACACATGTTTTACACAGAAAAAGATGTTTTCCCTATCATTAAAACGTTCACTGTTCAGTCTAGTCTATATTTATCATAACTCATCAGGTAATGGGCCCAGTCTTGCCTCACTGGTTAGTTGGTACAAAAAGATACTATTGCTACGGCAAGTCAATCATCAGTTTGTCGTCTTGAAAAACTAGAAGGTACGAAGAATTATGGTACTGGAAGTACGCAATGAAAATGCTACTCATAAGAGATAAGTTATGGAAAGCAATCGAATCCTCAGATGATAAGCCAGTTGATATTGAAACTGAGCGCCACGGCAAATAATAATAATAGCCGTCCTCTACCCGCACAGGCCATGCCTTTGGGTACACTCTACGAGTGTTTATGAGGGAGTATTATTATTATTATTATTATCAACAAGCATCTACGTTCCCACGAAAATTGCAACTAGCGCTAAAGAAGCATGGAAGCATGGAAGCAGTTAGAAAAAGCATTCGAGAGTACTGGACTCGGGAGGCAAATCATAATAGAGCGTCAAGCTGAGTGAATCTAATAGAATGGAAGACGATATCACCAAAATGCTAGAAATCCAAACAGAATTAAAAGATGTAGACAGAGAAGTCAGCGACGACTACATGGCGTTCAAACTACTAGCAAACTTTACAGACGATTATGATTCGTTAGTTATAACTACGGAAAATATTGCTGAAACATTTCTTTTGGATTCTGTTATTGAAAATCTTCTACAAAAGGAATTCAGGCGAAATGAGAATTCTGTGAAGAACGAATCAGCTCTGGAAAGCAAATTCGAATACCATGCCAAGAAGACATTCCAAGGTGCTGAGCAAAATGAAAAACGAAGCTCCAATAATTTGTGGAAAAGTGGGCCATGTAGCAAAAGTGTGCAGGAATAAAAGATATCATCACAAATAACTGTCATCTCATACAAAACCATCCACAGGCACGAAACAAGACATGCCTATACTGCAATCGATAGTGAAGTGATAGCAGAAAACAATGAAAATTGGTACTAGATTCTGCTGCTACCCGTCATATCAGTTCGCAAAAACAATTAATTCAATGTATCAATCCTGTTAATCAGAATATCAATGTAGAAACTGTTGATGGAAATCCAATTTCATCCGAAGGTGAAAGGTGATATTATCTCCTTGAAAGTGAATATTCATGGCAGCACAGAAGAGATTCTCGTCGAAGCATGATGTGTCCCATTCTCAACTCAAAACATAACAATGAATTACCGATGTTCGATTCTTGATCGAAATGAATCACACTGTATATCATATTCTGCTCATCAATTTGAAACCATATGTATGTTTCATTGAGTGCAATAACGCAAACCCACGTGACAATTCTTTTGGAGATTTATCGACTAAAACCTTTCAGCAAGTTGCAATATCAACTAGTATGCAAATCACATGCAAATAAAGTGCTTTACGCCAGGGGTGGGATAAACAACCCTACTGATTCATCGTCCACCGGAATTAGAATACCTTTAAAAGTGATTACAGTATCCGTTGTTTCTTCTAATGCTCTTACATGGACGAATTTTAAATCAAGTTCTCTTGGATCTTACAGGATACTGGGGTGTCTTATAATCTTTTATTGTAGCCATTAATATGAGGGCAAGATGAAATAGCATTTTAACACAAAGAATAACTGTAAGATATTTTGATTTTTCTTCGAAATTTTGAATAGGATATTCGTAAAATCTGTTGTGTAATCATCTGCGGCTGAAAGACAAACTTTAGTCGCTATTTTCCATCGTTCAAGATAACCTCTTGGGAGGTATTCATGTTGAAAAGGGGTCCATTCTCCATGAAAATTGAAAAATGAAAAATGTGATTTATTTGTAATATCTAACAAAAAACAACTACTTCCCCGGCTAAAGCCACGCTGGACATTGAACTACATATGATAGATATTGTCAAAAGTCTCTAACTGAAAAGAAAAAATATTAAAGTGAAAATTTGCATTTTCATTCAGATAGTTGATTTTTTTATGATTTTTTCTAGTTTTTATTAAAAATTTATTACATTTTTATGATTTTTTCTTGTTTTAATTAAAAATTTATTAAATAAATTAGATAAGGAGAATGTTATTAAAAAATATCACTCACAGATATCGTTCATTTTATTGAAGCAAGGTTCGCTTCTCTCGCATTTAATCCCCAATTCATTTTGGTCGACGAAAATCTATATCGCTTTGCCAAGCTCATCAGGGAGATTGATAGAATTGGAAAGCAGGCTCTTCAGAAGCAATTATACATATCAAGGATGGAAATTAATGGAAATATTTCTTCTGCGGTGACACTTTGAAAGTAATTTTTGACATAGACCTGTCATGGGCATTGCATTTCAATTTTTGAATAGGATATTCAATGGAATCATCTGCGGCTGAAAGACAAACTTTAGTCGCCATTTTCTATCGTTCAAGATAACCTTTTGGGAAGAATTCATAATGAAAACGGGAACATTCTCCATGAAAATTGAAAAATGGAAAATGGGATTTATTTGTAATATCTAACAGAAAACAACTACATTCTCCCTATCTAATTTATTTAATGAATTTTCGATGAAAACTAGACAAAATTATAAAAAATCAACTATCTGAATGAAAATGCGAATTTTCACTTTCAGATGTTTTCTTTTCAGGAAGAATATTTTCACAATATCTATCAGATGTAGTTCAATGTCCAGCGTGGCTTTAGTCAGGGAAACTTTTGTAATTATTTCGAGACACCTTGATGTTCTTGATAAAAAAAATTACCACAAATAAAAAAAAAATCCTGTCAACGTAAGAGAAATATTACAGAAAAATATTAGTTTTCGATAAAAAAAGTTCCGTACACTTGAATTGGTTGCAAACTTTTGGAATGATTATGAATTGATTGTCTATTTCTACGGACCCATTCATAAAATAAGTGTGTAAACGTCCTTTATATGACTATTTTTCACAATGCGAATTGGTTTTGAAACGAATAAATTTAATGCAAAAAAAACCTGAAAACAGTCTTGTATCCATAAACTAGTGAACTAAAAATTATATGTAATATATTAATGCTTAAAAATGTATTGCAAAGTTCTAACCGGAAAGACCGACATACGAGCAAAGCAAACTAAATGAAAACTTGTAATGAACAAGTGTTTTAGTCAGAATTGAATATTAGGCTTCTAGGCATCGTAGGCAGCGATGATACCGCTTAGCCACTTGGAAATGTAGTTTAAATTATAAACTTCTAAGTGGTGCCTGAATAACACTATAACAATTCTTTCAGACTCCTTCAAGTATGTGCTGCACCGCAGGTTCAAACCAAGGACATTACACACAGGACTGCTGGATTCCTATCTCCCATGTTTTTGTCAGAAATGACCTTGAAATGACGTAATGCGGTGGCCTCCGAATGGAAGAAACAAATTGTTGAGTGGGGGAACGGACTAGGTAGGGGGCCACTGAGGTGCGTCTATAGGAATCCAGCAGTCCTGTGTGAAATGTCCTTGGGTTCAAACAATAAAACATTGTTCATTAGTAACTTTAGATATCGTTTTTATAATAATGGCTATCGTTGCTACATTGGCCTGCAACTGATAGATATTGAAATCAACAGCAGTTTCAACACTAGTGTTTAAAATATCTTTAAGGTTCATGTAAACTCACGAAAAAATAAACGGCAAATTCAAAAATTCTGAAAAAAATTCCATTTATTTTGGCATTCAAATTAAATAATTAGAGAGATGTAGAAGAAAATCTGATGAAGAAAAAAATAATTTTTAGAGGTTATTAAACAAAAACCATTCATCAGATTCCATTTCAAATATCATGACATATCAATGTGAAAGTAAAAGATAATCACGATTTTTTTCAGAATTTTTGAATTCAACATTCCCTCACAATTTGAAAAAAAATCAGAAAATCAAAGACAGTTTAGAAGAATCGCTTTTGCAAATGATATTTATATGAAATTTAGAAGACTGAACATTGAGAAACTATTCGTACTATTTTTCATACATAAAATCAAACGATTTATATTTTTAATAATAATTTTCAAAACCTCGGACAAAAAACGGTAAATCGCTCCAGTAAGTGATTCCTCTGCAGTACATGAACGAAAACACAAAAATTGTTCTGCCACTGTCCACAAGGTATTGTACAGAATTATTGTCACTGTCATATTTACTGTACAGCGTTGCCAATAGTTCTAGACAGCGGTAACCGATGTAATTTGTTTAATTTATCGAAAATGAAAGTTACGTCGATAGGGATTTGTCAGTTCATCAGTCGGATGTTGGATTGGTCCGCCTAAAGCCTTGGAGTCCTTGGACACAACTGAAGAAGTATGTAAGTTATAAGTTTTATGTTTTGCGATATAAAATGAAACAGGATGCAAAACATAATTGGAAAATAATAATAATAATCATAATAGAGTCTTTATCGTCCATTCCAGTTGTTTTTAAATAACATTAACTTATATACATAAAAAATAACGGCATAATAGGCGAAGTTCAGCTTACAAAGTTGAAAATTATTGATAAAAATAAATTATAGTGTAGAGGCAATGAAGAAGCCGATACACTAGCCCGAGAAGGAGAAAGTAACGCCCTGAATGGCCTAGAACCGTTTTGTGTTGAGATTCTCAACACTTCTTGATATAGATAAATTATAGTGAGTTGTTCATATTAGCTGCTCTTTTTGAATTTTGTTGTTTGTGCTAAAAGCAAATCTAATCTAGGAAGCAAGATCAAGCACGGACTGATTTTATCTATAACAAACCCATGAGCACTGTAACCCCGAACATCAGTAAAACAAACGAAAAGAATACAATAAATAATATACTGGTGAACCGGAAAAAAGGGGCAATACCAAATATTCCCAAGATTTTCTTCCACAGGAAAACCAACGGCACAGTCATCATCAATAAACCAAAATCAAAGAAAAAGAGTGAACCAGCTTCAAAGAAAATGGTCACCACCTTTGGAAACACTAAAAACTATTGAAAAGATAACTCCTTTTAGAACAAAAGGAGGTTTCCATGGTAAGCGTGGATGTACTGCAAATCAACTGAAATTTGCAGACAAGGAAAATACATCACTGTTTCTGAAAAATGTGGTATACACCCATTACAAAATTGAGCTATTTCGCAGTACTTCGAATAATGTTGAGATTTGGCAACAATGCAGTAGCAGTAGGGTTGACCGTTGGATATTCGGTAGATATTCCAGCAGAAAACTGTAATTTATTTGGAAATATTATAAAAGATCGCTGTCACTATGGTATGAAAAACATATCTTTTCAGTGCCATATTACAGTTCAGACACGCGAAATATTTGACTTTATGTGAACCTTAAAATAAATTCTCCTTTTTAATTACGATACAATTGATTGAAAATATCACTTTGATCATACTTGTGTATACCATATTTCTTAAAGTCGTTCTTCATTGAATCCTGCTTTTCTGATCGAACTCGTTGGGCGAATCAACGACGTGATTCCGCTAATCCCATCGAATTGTTACGACGAATGGCGAAATATCTGATTTAATCCTCTAAGTGACTACTTACTTCCAGATTTATTTGGTCTCCATAAATATTTTGCCGTGATGGCGGATGCTCCGGCTCGTTGTAAACATCCCTAGTAATGGGATTGTTTTATCTTAACATTTCATTGGAATTAAGTGCCACAATGTCCTCGAGACGATGGCATTTTAATTGGGCCAGTTACAATGGCGCAGCACAGGAAGATTGGATGACAGGAATTCAGATGATTATACCAGCAAAATCATCGATGGAACTGAAATTTTCTATCTCTGAACTTTCTTGATGAATCCACCAAAACCCTCATTCATTTTCTTGCTTATTATATAACGAGTGCTTTACTATGGCAAGACAAACGTTATTTCAAATCAACATATTGTATGGAACCAAAAAAAAATTTATTTGAAAAAATTATAATTTTTTTTGCTGCTGTTTCGGAAAGTATGATTTATCAAGAAACAATTTCAACAAGGCGAATGATAATTCAATTCTCCACAACAAATAAACTTAGTAATTTCTCACAAAATGCGATCGTTTTCTTAGAAAACCTGATTGAGTTTCGATATCAAATTTCAGGCTCGCTTTAACCCGCCACTGCCATTTTTGGCGGGGCAAATTAGATTTGTCATAACTTTTCTGAAAATTATAGCAGAAGGAAAAGAAAAATTGTGTATCGTTCCTGAAGACTTCTACTTCGTATTTTATTTAACAAATCACCAATTTTCAAACAGAGAATTGTTGTACTTTACGATATGATCAATGAATAATTATGGTTAATTCTAACAGCCCGTTTTAGTACTTGAAAAAATAATCATTGCTACTTAATCAAATGGCAATGATTTTACTCTAATAATACCATAAGTTGATACTGGAGTATCAGTTAAAACTTTATTGAGATTAATTATTAAAATATTTACATTAAACCAAAAAATAAAACGAGTTCGACATCTTATTCAATTTAGTTGTGCACAATGGAGTCGTCAGACACAAACTCCCTTAAAAAGCATTATTCATTTCATTCACCTACACACCCTGTTCCTGACATTTTTATTGGTTTCTCGAAAAGAAAATTATGTGGCATTGCCTCATCTCCCGTTGTTCTCAGACTCTTCCTTATCTAAGCCCTGCAATTACTGGGACATGCCCAAAATCCTTCTCCCGTTTTCCTAAGGCAGCGACATTTCATCGACTTAATTTGTTCGGTGATTCCTTATATTTATTGTTGCTTTTGTTTTCTGTTCGCCCGTTGAATGATGATATGGGTGGGACGCCTTATAAAATCTAATTAGCGAATGACTATATACTTTATAATAGTTTGGTATAATATACACACCCAGTTTTGATTTTAAAAATTTGACTTATTATTTGGAATATTTGAATGAGTTTTACTTTTGAAGCAGACATCAAGTTGAATATTCTCATTATAAAATGATGATTTATAGTCATTGGCGTTGATAACAAAACAAAAGGACCACCGGCCCATCTGAATTAGTTTGATGGAGCATTTTTTCAGTTAATTTCGCTCTAGAGCAGAGACGCGGTCCCTTCATAGACGACGTTAGCAAGGCCTAAAAGGCCCAAGTTCTCAGCTACATTGACTATGAACTTTAATAAATGATTCAATTCATATTAATAATAATAATTATAATAATATTAATAAACCGCAAGGCATTTGATGCAACATCAATGCGCTAATCATGCACTGGCTCAAATGCCTTGCGGTGCCCAATCAAATAGTGAGATGCATTGAACAACTGATGCTGCTCTGGAGGACTCGCTTCACTATAAGATCTGGTCAAGTCAGAGTCCAAACAGAGCACGTAATCTTCAGAAGGGGCGTATTTCAGGGAGACTTCCTTAGCTCTCTTCTCTTCTGCACTATTGCACTATTACCTTTGTCCGTTGCACTTAGGATAACCCGTGGATACAACTGCGGCACCCCCAGCAGCCGGAGGCATAAGGTCACCCATTTATTCTATATGGATGACCTCAAACTGTATGCCTCTGGAGAAAGGGATCAGTACTTAAGGGTGGTGCAAGAGTACACGCCTGCTATCGGAATGGAGTTCGGGATTGACAAATGTGCCACAGTTCATCTCAAAAGAGGACGATGCGAGGGATACGGAGGGGATGTTCAGCTCATAGATGGAAGCCGAAGGGACGTATAACTACTTGGGAGTGGAGCAACGCCGCTCCCAAGAGGTAAACAAATTAAAAACTCTCTCCGAAGCAAGTATCAGCACAAACTCCGACAGATCTGGTCATCAGAAATGTCGGGGAAGAACAAAGTTGCTGCGACCAATATGTTTGTCCTTCCGATTTTACTCTACTCCTTTGGAGTTGTAAAATAGACTCAGGAAGAGCTGTGACAACTCAACGTTAAAACTCGAAAAATGACACATCTTCATAGGAGCTTGCATCCTCAATCGTCCGTTCCATGGTTATACTCCTCCAGACAACAGGGAGGCCGGGTACTTTGAGTTTGGAGTATCTACATAACATAATGGTGCTGGATGGAGCCTGTAAAGTTATCAGGAGTTCAGATCTTCTTCTCTGCATGGTCCGCAACCATGAAAAAGCAGGGATTGGAGCATTTCTTTTCGAGGCAGCAATCCGGGCAGCTATTGAACTTAGTCTCGTATTAAACACTGAACGGGCGAGCCCAAACTCTGTCACCGAGTTGAAACCCATTCAGCAAAAAGCTCACATCCAAGCTGCGAAGACTGAGATCCTCCTGCAGATGCACAAGGATAAGCCAATGGGTTCTTCTTCAAGAACATTGAAGACCTTGGCTCATCAAAAAATCTGACCTTTGCTTTTGTCAGGTCAAGTTAGCTGAAGTCGGACACCGAGGGATTCATAATGGCCTGCCAGGATGGTCTACCGTAGCTGCGTGATGGGTAGAGAGATCCCCGACACTAGATTCAGAGCGTGTCGTGGGGCACCTGAGACCCTTATGAATTTGCTGTCAGCATGTCCAGCATATGCGGTCTCAGGCTATATCCACAGGCATAACGCGGCTCTACGAGTGTTGTACTACCATCTACGACACTCGTACGGTATAGACGAGACACCGGTGTTGCCTTATGCTCCGGGGGATATTGAGTCAGTGGTGAGAATGAGAAGTGCCGAATATATTGGAACTACTCATTCCCCAGCCTCAGGCAAATACAAGCTGATAAGCCTGATGTAGTTCTCCTCGACCATCAAAGTAAGACGATTCTCGTCATGGAGTTTCTCCTGGAAAAACGAACATCGTTCGAAAAGAGGAGGAAAAACGGACTAAATATCGAGACTTACTCTTTGAACTCCGCAGGCTCTACCCAAACCATTCTGTCAAAATGGTGGTTCTCAGTATAGGGGTCCGTGGTGGTATGATGGGCACACTGCTCTCGAACCTAAAAATCATACCGGCTTTTTTTAAATGCTGTATTTGAGACAACCCGTTGTTACAGAACCGAAATATCAGTTCTTTTTCAGGGTCGTGTTTGTTCGAAATATACAAAATCGGATTTATAGATTTATTTGACAAAACTGTCAGTCTTCATAAATCTCAACAACTAAAAACATACAATTATTATTATCGAATACCTTCTGATTTTGATATGGATCACTTACCTAAAGACACCAGATAAGTATGAAATAATATTTCCAATTGGTAAAATACTTTAATCTTGAGGATATTTTTGTCGTTGAAACAAAATTATTATGGAATTGTTACCTCTCAACCATGACAACCCGACTAAAATTCATTTGTACCAAATACCAAGTGATAATTCTATCAATGACCATAAGACTTTCCAATTAAGTACCTATATTTTTCTTTAACGATATATTCATAATCTTCGTGGGTCACCCTGTATAAATGGTGGTGAGTGATCATTATTTGTATACCAGACTCGGAGTTACAGTGCGACAAACAGCTGAAACCGTGAAAATATGCACGCCCATGATGCGCATTAGTCGTACGACAAACTATAGTCTGTAGTATATCCCGTGATACATCCGCGCAAGAAGTGGGAATTTCACAGTTTCAGCTATGTTTGTCGAAATATACTTCTTATCAGTATAGGAATGGATTCATACTCAGATGCTCATGTGCACAATTTTGAATGTAAGTAAGCGCTCTGCTAGTTGTTATACAAAACTATACCTAGTGTAAGAGTAGAAAATCGTTGTACATGAAGCTTTGAAAATATTTTTTCATCCTTCATTCATACTGCCTATTCAAGTTTAAATAGTAGCAGTGTATGTGAAATCTCTGTAGATAAGATCGCAGAGAGCTGAAAAAAATACAGTTATTTTATTAACCATTTCAGATGTTGCTGCTGTATTTAACATTCGGAGAAGAAAACATCTTCGTCACTATTTTTGTTTATTTCACTTCGTTCCAAATATATGGCCACGAATAAAATCCAGTGGCTATCTCCTCCGATTTATTTGCTTGAAACTATATTCGTCAAATAGCTTTTATACCCCAGAAAAAGCCTTATCTGCCCGAATGAAAATTAAGTCTATCTGCAGAAGGAAACGTTTTTCCCAAATTCGTTTCAAATGAGTTACGCAGTGGCGTTTTTTCTTAAGGATCATATTAGCCTACATTTTGGACTGACTGAGTTTTTCAAAATGAGCGATATATATGTTTTGCTGGTTCGCATGAAAAGAGAAATCCTGTATAGTTCAGGGAAGAGCTGAGGGAAAGCTGAGGGAAAGTCGGTAGGAATTGGTGCTCTTGAATTTCTGGAGACTGTTTGCAAACTTTCTTTACGCTCTTATGAAACCACCATACCCAAGATGAAAACTTTCCGATACTGTATGTGCCTGAGCTTAGATGTTCATTTAAAACTAACTTTGAGAACGTTTTTACAAGCTGGTCAATATATCTGAACACGTTCAAACTGTCTCATCACAATCTCAGATTCTCCGTGAATAATTTGGTAATGAAGACGTTACCGAGAATGACGTAATTACGTTGTTAGACATGCAGATATGTATATGTTAGTGGCGGCCTTATCAGGTGGTAAGTCTGCTAAAAGCTCCGTGTGAACAGCGCAAGACGCTCCATTTTCTGCTTATTTGCATGCTATCAGGCACCCTCTGCATCTCATTCCGGTGTGCCCTGCTCGAATCATCCTTGCGACACACAACGTAAAAGTATGCACACTCGGTCTGAAGAGGAGGGATTATTGGAATGTGCGTATATTTTAAAATGGAAAAGAACGAATACTGTTGAATAACAGTTTGCTTTGGAAGAGGGTGTCTTTGTCAACTATACAGTGAACATTTTTAATGATTTCCGGTTCCTAACTGATGTTCCTCATATTCAATATTTCAGTTGCTACAAGTAAACAAGTAACTACCCACTAATCCAGTAACGACAGACAAACTCGAGCTAAAAGTGATGAATGAATTGTAGCACTCTGAAACTCGGCACATGACATCTCGACATCATGTATTAATAGAAAAAAAAATTACCAAAAAATCAGGGGTTGAACCTAAAAAAATTCGAGAAGTCGAGAGATAATTCAATTCTCCACAAGAATGATTTTCAGTAATACCTTATGAAATACGCTCGTTTTCTCAGGAAACGTGGTTTAACGCTGCAAGTTCAGGCAGGGCCGAAAATTAGATTTGTCATAACTTTGCTAAAAAATATAGTAGAAGGAAAAGAAAAAGTGCATATCTTTCCTGAAGACTTCCTCATGCAAATATAACATGTCAGTATTTGAGTACCTAAAATATGTTTTGTCCCACTTCATATAACCCTTCTACGATATTTACGGAGGATCCCAAAGTCATGGATATTTTAGTTGATATGAAATAATTATACTGAAGCAGGAATCAGTACCCTCTTTGGACCATATGCAACGATTTAAGGCTACTGATACAAGTCTCACTTATACATGCCAAAGAAAAAAACTGGGTTTTAAAAATTAAATTTGTGATTTCAAGATTGAAGTTTGCACTTCACAATAGTGTTATTAAATATACGTATGCAGGATATGAATAAGCGATTATTTCCAACATTCAGTGAAGAGAATGCCGATTTTATGGGTAAGTTGAAAATGAGGCAAGAGTGAAACAAAGTTTTTTTCTTAACATGAATTAGTGGGACCTGTCACACTGCTTTAAAATTGTTGCCTGTAGTCCAAAGAGGATATGGGTTGCTGCTTCAGTATAATAATTCCATATTTACTAAATTATTCATTCGTAAATGCCCTGAAAGATACATATACATGTAGACGTGCATTTATCATTGTATTAATTACCCATTATAAACATTTTGTACATTGGCATAGGAAAATCCCATGATGGAGTATAAAAGCATGGGTTTTCCTTATAATTACTATAACATTGTATTAACAAAAAACTGTACTTTCTTATAAAAATAAATTGTATTGTATATCCGGATCATCCGCAAACATCCCCATGAAGTGCTACAAAACATATTTTATGTACTCAAATACTCGCATTTTATATTTGCATGAGAAGGTAGGAGTCTTCAGAAACGATATGAACTTTCCCTTTTCCTTCTCTGATCATTTTCAGCAGAGTTATGACAATCAAATATTCGGCTCCGCCAGAACTTTCAGTGGCGGATAAGGGTGAACCTGAAATTTTATGTTGGCGTTCAATCAAGTTTTCTGAGAAAACGAGCGCATTTCATAAGAAATTACTAAGAATAATTTTTATGGAAAATTGAATTGTTTTCCACCCTGTTGAGATGTTTTTATGATAGATCATATACTTTCCAAGATTACAGCAAAAATCTATTTCTGTATTTTTAAACGAAAAAAAAAAAAAAAAATGTTCCAGCCCTGGAATTTTGGTAAACAAATTTTTTTCGTGTTTATCATGGTTCCAACTACCAGCATACTAAGTTTGGTGGTCCTACAATCGATTCTTGTCTCAAAACCTAATCGTACTGGATTAATAAGGAAGTCTGGACACTTTAAATTCTAGCTCGTATAATACTGACCAAAAAATTGGTCCCTGAATAGTTGGCATATATACAATTTTTGATAAGAAAATTTCACATCAGTCATGAACAGAAGAGGAAAAATTGAATTTTGAATCGAGATCACTGAAGACATATTCCTTGAGAATGGTTTTTGCTGTCCAAGAAGAGAGTTGAAGTACTTGAAGCACTTCTTGAGGTGCATCATATATAAGCCGTAAGAACAACATCAATGGCACAGAAAGTGATATCTAATTCAAATATGTGCTCAACAATACGCGTGAGATGGAATGGTTACAAATGATGCTAACATTGTTAGAGAAACAAACATCGAGTATGTAAATGAAATGGAGTTTACTCTTCCTCAAATATTTCAAACGTTAGAAACTAGAAATTTTCTTGTGTGGGAACCAAAAACTATGGAAAATCTTTGCTCGTTGAAGATAATTTCCTAATGGTATAACTAACGCTAGATTGCTGACGATGTAATTATCCAAAATGTCCACAGTCAATATTATGAATATGTATCTTAAATACTTTCGCGGCTGCACAGAGACCACCCAAATTGGCTTTAATTACGGTTTGCCACAATACCGATCGTCAACATTAGGTGGCATATGTGGTAAAATGAATGTGTTTCACCCCGTTTTCATATAACGCGTCCTGATGGGTCCTGCTGTTCGGCCATATGGCGTACATACTTTTAATTTCTGCGATTTAACTTGACTCAGTGTAGGTTCGATTTGTCACACGTAGTTTTCCAATCTGTTGTCGAGTTCGGAATAATGTGGGGTCAAATTGGAAACAACCCCAGAATAATACGGTGGCCGATAAAGTAAACGGTGGTAATTCATTAATAGAATTTGTCCACTTTAGTTTATTGGACAGCATGCTCGTAAATTAAATCGCTGCCGAAGGTGTAAATATTGACAGGGCGATAAATGACTTCGAAAACCCTGAGTAGTTTGTTGAAATAATTTGATTGTGTGAAGCCATATTATTTTTCAAGATCCTTGGATATAATACGAATGGCAAATAAATTATCAATTCGGCAATTGATTAAGACTTATTTTGTCTGTTTAAATGAAATCCATAATAACTGTATGGGCTAAATCACACAGTGTTTTTGAATGCTAATTTTCGTATTCTTAGCGGTATGGTGTATTTTTCCCTCATTGAAATGACGATAAGAAGTGAGTGGAAAATAACAAAAAATCAGTAACGACAGACAAACTCTATCAAAAAGGGAAGAATGAATTGTAGCACTCTGAAACTCGGCACATGACATCTAGACATTATTATCATTAGAAACAAAAAATTTTACCAAAAAATCAGAGGTGGAACCTAAACATTTTTCATTAAAAAAATATAAATATTTTTGTTGTTATTTCAGAAAATATAAGATTTATCAAAAAACGATTTCGATAGGTTGAGAGATAATTCAATTCTCCACAAGAATGATTTTCACCTCCTGAAATAAGCTCGTTTTCTCAGAAAACGTGGTTTAACGCCGACGTCACATTTCATGCTCGCGCTAACCCGCCACTGCAAGTTCAGGCAGGGCTGAAAATTAGATTTGTCATAATTTTGCTAAAAATTATAGTAGAAGGGAAAGAAAAAGTGCATATCGTTCCTGAAGACTTCTACTTACTCATGAAAATATAACATGTGAGTATCTGAGTACCTAAAATGTGTTTTCTACCACTTCTCATAACCTTTCTACGATATTTACGGAGGATCCGAATGTCATGGATATTTTATTAGTTGATATGAAATAATTATACTGAAGCAGGAATCAGTACCCTCTTTGGACCATATGCAACAATATAAGGCTACTGAGACCAAGATTACAGCAAAAATATATTTATATATTTTTAAACGAAAAAAAAAAAATATGTTCCACCCTTGAAATATTGGTATTTTTTTTCGTGTTTATCATGATTCCAACTAATAGCATACCAAGTTTGGTGGTATACTACAATCGATTCTTGTTTCAAAACCCAATCGTACTGGATTAACTTTTGCAAGTGATTACTTGTAAGTTCGACCAAAACATAGGAAACTGAAGAAGGATATGAAAAATTGAAAGATTGAAATGAAACTACCCTGGGCTATATCGATTATACAGGATCCTGCACTGCGTTCCAGTACGGCCCTGGCATGTTTCCTTCTTGGGAGCGTATCTTTGGAAAATATTCTCAGGTAAACAAGATGAGCCAGAAAAGTGCACCAAACCAAAGTTATGTTTTTTGTAATGGAACACCCTATATTTTATCACATGTTTGAATAGAGATTACTTTGACCATTCAAAAAATACAGGGTCATGTATGTTTATCAATGTCATTTCTGGAGATAGGTATAAGTATATTGATATTACTTCAGAAAAGGACACTTATGGAACACGTGGCTAGTGTATTTCGTTAGTTTCGTTAATTGTATTCCAGAAATTGGTTGAAGTACTCCCGCAACTGAGGAACTTCGGAATGAGTCTCAAAAAAGCCATCTGTTTCAGAAAGGAACACGATACCTCGGCCACGTTGTTTCTGGGGAAGAGTACCAGCAGATGAGCAGAAGTCAAAGCAGTAAAAGAGTGACCCCTACCTTCTTCGCAGTGTTCTAGATGAATGCAGCTACTATCGCTGTGTCTGCTTGGGTTTGCTTATATTGCTGAGTCCCTGACCAGATATGAGTCGAAATTCCGAGATCTGAGTCGGAATTCCAAGATTGAAGTTGAAATTTCGAAATCTGAATTGGGATTCCAAGATCTAAGTCGTATTTTCGAAATCTGAGCCGGAATTCCGGGAATTTAGTAGAAATTCCGAGATATAAGTCGAAACTCCGAGATCTAAGTCTGAATTCTGAGATATAAGTCGGAATTCCGAATCAGTCAGAATTCTGATATCTTGATCGGAATTCCGATTTGAATCTTGAAATTTTGACTTAGATCTTGGAATTTCGACTCCGATCTTAGAATTCTGACTAAGATCTCGAAGTTCCGACCTAGATATCTAAATTACGACTAAGAACTCAAAATTCCCATTTGAATTATGGAATTCCGACTTAGATCTTGGAATTCCAACTCAGATCTCGGAATTCCGAGATCTTACTCTGATTTCCCTTACATAAGTCGGAAAATGCCTTTAAAGTAAAATTAAAAATTGCTGTGGCTCTTCTACGCTGTTGTAAATATGTGATCAACTCTAAATTGTAACATTTCAAAATATATATATATATATATATATTTTTTCTAGTGAATGAGGGCATGGTGTAAAGATGAAATAAAGTTGTTCGTTAATATTCATAGTCCTTATATTCAGAAAAATTAAAATCAATTGTTAATTCAGTAATTTACAGAAGCATTCGTGAAACTCCTGTCAGCTAACGAAGTTGGAAGCCTACTGTAAAAACCTGTGATTCCAGGCATTTGTACTTGAAGTGTTGAAGTTATTTCTTCACATAACAAGATTAATAATACTGATAATAATACTCTTTTCAATCTAATAATCAAACAGGTGTAACTGAAGGCAGAGCTTCTGAGTTACTGGCGGGTTTCTTTTCATTCTTTTCTGAACTCGATCCCCAGAAAGTTCATTATGCTGTTTGTATTGAAAACCTTCAAATCCTCGAAGATTTTTGAAAAACAGGAACTAGTGAGCTGCAAATAACCTAATTTTCGTATGCTAACAGTCATTTCATACGTGAGAACAGAATCTTCCTCGCAATAATTTCACTGTGTTACATCTGAGTCTGTAGAAACTCGGACCACAATGTTGTTTGAACTTTAGATCCCAATGACCATCAATCAGTCACTCTGTATTGTCAGTAGATATCAGCTCCTTCACTTGCTCCACTTCGAATTAAAAATAAACAATTAAATCAAGTAATCCATAAACTAAGGTTGATCAAAAAGCTTGAGAGTTAATTTTCCACTTCCAAAGGGTGAACCGATGATCCAGAATCGAAAAGGGGAGAAACCCAAGCTAGTTGACGTCCTCATGAGGCAATTTGGGTTTTCAACTGTCAGAAGATACAAAAATAATAGTTCCGAACGGTCACTCATTCGAGAACATCGACGGGAGCACAACAAAATAAACATCTCATGAAATATCGAGCGAGTTTTATTTTCACAATGAAAAACTAATCCTGAGAAAATCAACATTCAGCTTACGTCGATAACTCCTACTCCACACAGGGACCTTTGTCGTTTCCAAACATCGTCACGTGTCGAAACTAAAAATGTGTACACATTTAACAATTAAAGTCGCTTTAGCCCTCCGCTTTATCCACCCTTCATTTGTGCGCCAAAAAAGCCCTATTAGGGGTTGCCATTGTCCTTTTCTTTGTTAGTCCGCGCCTAATGCGGCGCAGACGACACCGTGACGCTTTGACCACCGTATTATTTTTAAACCCCAGTTTTGGATGTATTGTTAACCGACCGGTCCCTTCTAAATAGACAGATCGGTGAGCGTGTATGTGTGTGTAGGGGTGAAATTGGTTATATTAATGGAGTGAAAAGGAGTTTGATTTTTGGAGAAAAAAAGACGCGCTCGTCTTTCATTCTCTTGTCACGGGGAGGCTTTGGATACTTCTGCTTATGATATATTGCGCGACCACGATCACCCCCGTATAGCAGATACGGATACAAATATGTCTTTGAAATGTTCAGTTGTAAGGCAACAGCACAAAAATATCTCATGCGATGGAATCAAGAGCATAGAAAAATTATTTCATACAATTTTTTTTGTTGGAATAAGCAAATTCAGACTCTGTAAAAGAAAATTATTTCTCTATTCTCCCAGATGCTGATCATATGATTGTTAGTTTTTTGTTATATAGTTCAGTGATTTATATATCATGAAATAAAACTCTACTATGTATACTTCTTAATCTTCATTGAATTTCTTCAACTACTTATAATGGATAAGCAAGAAATCGAAAAAGGTTTAGAACATTTCGCTGAAGAGTATAAAGGACCCCGCGCGGGATCCTTTATTATATGGAAAAATAAAAGTAAAAAATCTTTCTAAAAACAAACTTTCATTTATGCAATATTGAACCGAACAGTAAAAAATAATATTCAGTGTATGACAAACACAGAAAAAGAGTAATGATAGTTCACTCCACAAGGTTTTGAGAAAATATTCATATTTCTAAAAGTTCTTTCTTTTTCATAAATTTGTAATAATGTCCTTTTGGGGTTAAGGTTTGAGTTCACTTCAAGTGATTACAAGAAGTGTTGATGATATTTTCATTATTTTCAGAGTGCCTACTCCTAGATTCAATAATTGATGAGTAGTCTAATCATCGTAACAAGGACATCACAACACACAACATATGAAACAGTCATAATCTTTCCTGAACTCCCTAGCATTCAGGAGGACAGGGTGGTTACGTTTCATAAAAATTGAATCAGTCGACTATTCCATATTTTTCACAAATTTTTCAAGTCTATCCGATTTTATTTTCGCGAGCATTTGCAACTTTTGTCGTAAATTTTGATGTCCATAACGCGTTGACAATTTGTCAGAATCCCTACGCGTTGACTATCTAGCTTCCAAGTATGGGTGACATTTTTCGAAACTGAATTATTTTTCGAACTTTTTTGAGAACGAGGGTATCCAAGCCTCTCACCAACATTTTTTCCGCAGTGATTTCCGACGTCCGACACCATCGGAAAATTTTCCGAATTCCTAGACTTTCTCTTTCTAGTCTTCAGGAGGGCAGGGGATACCAATATTTGACTTGACACTGTACCATGATTGTTCTGGTACAATGTGGTAGAATAGACGGTTAGAACAAAGATGGTCTCTACCATATCGGCTACAGGTGTTGTGAAATGGAATATGCCATGTTTGAAGCATTTGGTCGATAACTACTGGTCACTTTCTTCTTTCTACTTCAATTTTCAGGTCTTATTTCAACAGTTATGATGATAAAGTCTCTTCGAATAAAATACCTCGGGCTTCCGAGGTATTTTATAATACCTCTCAATTCGGATTCCTGGGCGAGGGATACTCGAGGTGACACACCATCTAAAAATTTGAATACTCACATCGGAATATCCGTAGACTCAACAAGAACATCGAAAAAACCTGATATTCTGACTCTAAACAGAAACACAAGTGAACTCCTTCAGTCCTTCACCAACAAGGTCCACGTGATTTGTCCTCATTACGAACTCCATTCTCGGTTTAGATTCGAAGGTCGTATTTGTTTTCACTCTTAGACTAACCCATCATGCCAACGAGAAAAGAGTTTGAAGCGGAATTATGGATCTTGCTCCAAAGTATATATCGGCCAGACAGGTAGACCATTTAAAAGCCGCATACGTGAACACCGTATGAATTACGTAAACAATAAAACACACTCATCATATGCCAATCATATTTTGGAGGAAGGCCATGACTTCGATGAAAACTTCGAAATTCTTCATGTGGAAAATAAGGGCATTAGGCTTAATTATTTAGAATTCTTGGAAATTGCAAAAATTCATCTTGTTTATTGAATGATCAACTGGTCCTGAACGGTTCCCCTTTGTTAAATTTGTTCAATTGAGCGGTGGTTGTGTTGTGAGATTTCCAGGTAGGTTCATTGTTATGTCAATTTTATAAGTTGTATGAGTCTAGGTATTAGCGATAATTATAGGTAGTCGCTAATTATGTTAATGGGTAAGAAAGGTATTTGAGTAATTTCAATGAAGACTAGTTTAATGTACTACATTCGCTTGAAAAAGATACTGTGTATCGAAACAAGTCGCAAAGACAATAAATTTTGTGAAAATTTTAATCGTTTTTTACCTTAGTGCCATACAAATTTAAGTTAGGTTACTCTTATTTTTAGTTGCCTTTCTCACCTGGTACCTGCCACAAACACGCAGGTATTAAAAATATATGAGACACTTCTCAGAACCTAAGGCATTATCTTTGTGAGAATTAGTTATGTCTTAAAGCACTGGGATCCTGAACTATATTTTCATATGTGTTTTTAACCATTTTTCATATCCGAAGAACAAAATAATTACTGTCGACTACGGAAAATGAATTACTTCTACAGCTACCACAATTCATTGATGTGAATGGATCTGTTAAGGAAATACTAGGCAAAGAATCGCAACAATAGGAAAACGTTCGCTTCATCATAGCCATCATTTGCGCGCTCTTGATTGCATTTTGAGTATGACGAATGGCCGTTCCGTTCGCAAAATATCAACCCTTACATTCGAATTATCAGCTTCACTATTAAAACGTAGTTATTCATCGTGTCTTCCGCCAGGCCTTTGCCGGGCTATCTATCAATTATACTCGTATGATGGATTTCACGATGATGGAGCTAGATGATGTTATCATTCGACCAAATATAGTGATTTCGTTTTTGACGAAAATGACCGTTCAAGCTCACGTGTGTCGCCTATTCGGGCCACAGAATAGAGAACGATTTGAGGGTATATATTAAAATAAACACCCATTATTCGTGCTCAGATTTGTGTCTTCGGTAATAGGCAGGGTGGATATTTTCTCGTAGTCATTCTCTGATTGCGTAATTATATATCATCGGGGTCGTGAATGGAGATTTTATTATGATTCCATGTTCCAAGATTTGGTAAATATGTATTTTAATTCTAAAGCATTAGCGGACAACGGGTTTAGTTTTATTCGTGGAGGCAAAGTTATTCATATGTACCCAAAGCCACTTCAGAGGGTATCATTATCAGTCTTTCAGATCATTACTCATTTAAAAAATTTGGAAATAATGATACTTTGTGAAAGTCAAAATTTCAGAAAATGAACATATTTATATAAAGTAATTCGATCTTTATTGTTTTCATTATGAACACAGTTTGAATAATACCTTCATGTGCATACATTTTACTGATGTTGAAAATATCGCAAAAACTTTCCAGGTCTAACTTGAGGGAGTCTCAGAAAACGATAGCACCCAAAAGACTTATTGAAAGTATACAGGCGAATTCGATTAATGGGCAAACTAGTCATTCCATTCCATTCCATCTCAATTCTGAAAACAAAAAAGAAATTAACAGTCGCGTTCTCAAAATATTTTAAGAAATTATATTTCTTTGAATAGAATAACCCACATTTTATTATGTATATGACATATGACATTTTTCGTTAAAGTTGAGAATGAATAAGTTATGTGGAAAAAATATGTTGATTCGGCAAAAGTGCATGAACCCCTCGTTCACCGGATATGATACCCCGCGATTTCTATTTTTAGGGAGTTCTCCGACACGATGATAAAATGAGAGCAAAACATTTTTATTTTTTTTTTGTTGAAAATGAAAAAAAAAATTCAAAATTTTGTTAAGTTTGTATTTCATATCAGTATTTTCATACACCCTGGATTAATTTTTCCTTCCTTGATGTGTGTTATTGCTTCTGAAGAGCCTGCTATCCAATTTTATCAATCTTCCTGTTGAGCTTGGCAAAGAGAAATAGATTTTCTTCGACCAAAATGTATTGGGGATTAAATGCGAGAGAAGCGAATGAAATGAACGATTTCTGTGAGTGATATTTTTAATAAAATTCTCCCTATCTTATTTAATGAATTTTCAATGAAAACTAGAGAAAATTAAAAAATCAACTATCTGAATGAAAATGCGAATTTTCACTTTCAGATTTTTTCTTTTCAGTTAGAGTATTTTCACAATATCTAACAGATGTAGTTCAATGTCCAGCGTGGCTTTAACTATAGTTGTTTAAGTAGTTGTTTTCTGTTAGATATTAAAAATAAAATTCAATTTTTTATTTTTCAATTTTCATGAAGAATTCAACATGAATACCTCCCAAGAGGTTATCTTGAACGATAGAAAATAGCGACTAAAGTTTGTCTTTCAGTCGCAGATTTTATGAATATCCTATTCATATTTTTGAACAAAAATCATAAGCATATCTTTTTCGCCGATTGTTCAAATACTTATTCAAAATTGTAGCAATTTTACTCGAATATGAAGTGAATTTTTACCGGAAATATAATTTTTCTCCAATTGACATTAAAAGCGACCTTTTAATGACACTTGGCTTTAAATCAAACTGGTTATTAAAATTGACAATGACATTAAGAAAACTCAAAATGATGCTGATGATAATAAACTGGTTTTATTGCATTAAAACTACAAACTACAACACGAAATTTTTATTTATTAGATATATTTATGGTGAATTGTGAACAATTATTTAATACAATTGAATTCTGTCCACTTCCCTCCTTTCCAGTAAAATTAACAACTTTAGTATCAACACTCGATACTTTGAAAGATCGGAAAAATAGACAATCAGCACATTTTCAGAGAAAGATCCTATATTTTTCTTCTGTCTATATTCCATGAATCTGCTGTATGTGAGTTCATATACGGTTCTTGATTTTTCCGGTAAATGGTTAAATTCCACATCTCGCGCCTGGTTTCTTATCTCAGGTGGTGTTAATTGCATCAATTCATCCTCACTTTGCAGTAAATCCATTTCTAACATGACAACTTTTCAAAATTGACAATGACAAAGTAAACAGTAAACAAACAAATTCAACAAACGTCATCAGCGGTAAACATAGTAACGCAGGGCCCAGTTACCTTTGATGAAAAAATTTAGTTATTTGGATATTGATAATGAAACGCAATTTAAATATTTGCGTGGAATTGGAACAAATTTGAAGAAAAAATTATATGTTTCACACGGCAGAAAAGCAGATTTAATGCCTTGGCTGGTTTCATAGCCTCGCTACGCTCGGCTATGAAACACCAGCCGCGGCATTAAATCTTGTGCTTTTATGCCTAGTAAAACAAATAACTATTAATCGCAATAAATTTGATGATTGATATTTGTCTTCAAAATATTGCTGTCAAATAGAAGAAAAATACAATCTGACTTATCTGTTATTTATTCTAATCATTAGTTGCCAACAAGCCTTTCATTTCTGTGAATGACGTGCTGATTTTCATATGATATACTCAGCGATAAACTGTTCAGATAAACAGAAGAAAATCCGATCCCCATATTCTTCAAAACTACTAGCTGCTTTCGACACGAGTGTATAAGTTATTCTTTTAGCTACCGAAAGATCCTATCCTTCAAAAAATTTAGATCGTTTCGCCCGACTGAAATTAAAAATGAATAAGCTCCGAGATGTTCGCGTCAGATAAATATGATTCTCAGCTTGACAAATTGCAAGCCCTAGTGAAAACAAAGGGCATGATTTTGTCGTTGACAACCGCCCAATGAGAGTGTAATGTGCCGATACTTATCAATGCAGAAAATCTCGAAAAAACGTAAACTGTCAGTGTTCAGGATGTTCCATGTATTAAGGTTGTGGAACACGTGTTAACAAGCCCTTAAATAATTGCCGGTGTCTTGGAAGATTCTTTTTTTCGAGAAATATGTTATCTTTCCATTGCCGATCAGAGATAGTACCTGAAAGATTGTAAGGATTTTTTTTCTATGAGACATATTGCATGAGAAAAATTTTGAACATTATACTGACAGTTTTCTACAAATTTTGAAATATTTGTAGCAGTTAATATTTTATGTAGATTGTCTTTAGATATTTGTCGACCTAAAGAATTATGTCATTCAATGAACAAAGTTTAATCTTTGGACGTGAAAACACTATACAGCAAAAATAAACAAGATAATGGGAAATATGAATATGATATTCACAAAATCTGTTGTATAATCATCTGCAGGTGAAAGACAAACTCAAGTCGCTAGTTTCCATCGATCAAGATAACCTAATGGGAGGTATTCATTGTAATATCTAACAAAAAATAACTACTTTCCAGGCTAAAGCCACGCTGAACATTGAACTATATCCGATAAATATTGTGAAAAGACTCCAATTGTAAAGGAAAAATCTGAAAATGAAAAGTCGTATTTTCATTCAGATAGGTGATTTTGTTAATTTTCTCCAGTTTTCATTGAAAATTCATTAAATGAATTAGACAGGGAGAACGTTATTTAAAAAATATCACTTATAGAAATCGTTCATTTTATTGAAGCAAGGTTCGCTTCTCTCGCATTTAATCCCCAATACATTTTGATCAACAAAAATGTATTTTGCTTTGCCAAGCTCATCAGAGAGATTGGTAGAATAAAGGATGGAAATATTTCTTCTGCGGTAAAACTTTGAAAGTTTTTTTTTGAAATAGATCTGTCATGGGCATTGTATTTTGATTTTTGTTCGAAAATATGAATAGGATGTTCATAAAATCTGTTGTGGAATCATCTGCGGCTGAAAGACAAACTATTTTCCATCGTTCAAGATAACCTCTTGGGAGGTATTCGTGTTTAAAACAGGAACATTCTCCATGAAAATTGAAAAATGAAAAATGTATTGTATTACCCAACAAAATATGAATATAGGATATTCATTCATAAAATCTGTTGTGTATTTATTATCCACTAGTAATATTATACAGAATAAAGATGTTTTGATATTTGTGACGTGATGGATAATTTATTTGCAGGAGATTTGAAAAAGCTTTCCCATAACCTGTAACAGAACCTATATTGAATGACGGTTATTTTCTACGAGTTTGAAGTAGGGAAAAGAGCATACCCTGCAAATTTCGTACTACTCTGTTTCACGGCTATATACAATGAGTTTCAAAAAGTTTGCACCATATGGAAAAAAAATTATTATGCATTTGTCAGAAAACTTTATTTCTCATAAAAATTGGTGCTTCACTGAAAACTTGCATTTGAGTTATCAAAATTCTGGATTTCCAAACGGTGTACAGGGGAGAACAAAAATATGAATTTAATTCATGTGTAATCTACACTTATTTCTGATATCATTGGAGAAGTTTATTCAGAAAAGTTGTTGAGAATCGAAAGAAATATTGAGATTTGGAATCAGGGCCACTCAAACAATTTTTTTCCAATTTTTTAGTTATAGTTCTAGCCTTATAAAGACTACTAGTATCTCATCTGCATTGTTGAAAATTGTTTGAATTTTTACTAGTTTTTTGGTGCAAATTTGATATATCACTCTGTATGTATGTCCATGATAACAATCAGTATGATTTTATGGAAGGAAATTATTGAATGAATCAATCAGTGGTAAACAATTCTGCAACTTCCCGATCACTTTAATTATTTAACGATCAACCAATGATTAATTGATTTATTCAATTAATTTCCTTCCGTAAAATCATACTTAAAGTTATCATTTGCACCAAAAAACTGGTAAAATTTCAAACAATTTTCAACAATTGTCGATGTTTTATTACAAATTGATTGCCATTATACTAAGGATAGAATGAAACACATCAAGTTAGTTAATTTCCATTATAGTTCACAAAAACCTATTTTGAAGGTGAGTACAGATCTGTTTGATGAATCCATAGTTAAGCCCAAAACCATTCAAATCCGACAGCAATTCATTAAGGTCTACCATGTCGAACACTTTTCGAAAATCTGTATAAGCAGTAATATGAATCGAGTGTGTACTTACAAATCATGGACGTTGAAGTTTTGAGTGGTTGTCACAAAGGGTCTCTACTTCACACGATCATATCTCTGAATTCAACCCAAAAACAATATAAAAAGAAATGGGCAGCAAACTCCACTTTAAGTCACACGGTGAAATAATCGGTCTTCTGAATGCAGCATCAAGAAATATATCAAACCAGAAATACTTCTGGTATAAATTTCCAATATTGTTGTTTTATGAAGTGTCGACTTTAATGAAACCCATTCTGAAAGCTTAAGAATAACGAAGCTAGCACCCGAGACCGCAATTAAAAACATCTCTGACTTAATTAAGATGCCATTATTAAAAACCATCCACCAGGCAATATGACGTAAGTCAGCTGCTTGTACTCGTTTAGGGCAGTGATGTTGAAAAATGAACTCGGTTCGGAAGACTGAAATATTTTTGGATATTTTTTTCGTCGAATGAAAGCATTTGCAGATTTTTAATCTAACAATTCTCAAAATACCGTTTTTAACACTTTGCATAATAGAAACAATAGTAAAATGGTCGTATGGAGTTTTGTCCTTCTGAATCTTCAAAATGGACACGAATATTTCAGTAAAAATTCGCAAGAAATGCCTCCTTTTTTTGTCTATTTTTTTTTTCAGATGCCATAATCAACTAATATTCTATAATTATGAAAACAACCGTTTTCCGTAAGTTAACACTTATCCAATTTGACGGATTATATTAATGAAAATATGCTCGCTTCGCTCGTCATGGATCTCGGTTAGGTTATTTTGTAAGTGAGTGGTTCTTTTGCGGCCCTCCATTGCGACTCATGTGGATATATGGTGGTTCACTCCAATTCATATTTCACAAAATAAACCCAGCTTCTTGACGGAGCCGACTAGTTTATCTGGTGACTGATCTTTCACGTCCGATGGCAAGAATGAGGCTCTGCTAAACATCTAAATCCTGATTTTTGTTCGAATATATGAAAAGGAAATTCATAAAATCTGTTGTGGAATCATCTGCCGCAGATGGTTCCAAACAAAAATCGAAATGCAATGCCCATGACAGGTTTATGTCAAAAAATAACTTTCAAAGTGTTACCGCAGAAGAAATATTTACATTTCCATCCCTGATGTGTAACAGCTTCCGAAGAGCCTGCTTTCCAGTTCTGTCAATCTCTCTGATGAGCATGGCAAAGCCAAATAGATTTTCGTCGACCAAAATGTTTTGCGAATCTTGCTTCAATGGAATGAACGATTTCTATGAGTGATGCTTTTTAATAACATTCTGCCTATCTAAATTATTTAATGAATTTTAAATGAAAACTAGAGATAATTAAGAAAAATCAACTATCTGAATGAAAATGCGAATTTTTACTTTCAGATTTTTTCTTTTCAGTTAGAGTCTTTTCACAATATCTATTAGATGTAGTTCAATGTCCAGCGTGGCTTTAGCCGGGGAAGTAGTTGTTTTCTGTTAGATATTACAAAAAAATCGCATTTTTCATTTTTCAATTTTCATTGAGAATGTTCCCCTTTTCATCTGAAACCTGATTCGGCCTGTGGCTGGGCAGGCAAAAAGTATATGCCATAGTGTTTTATCATCTCCAGATTTTCCTACAGTCCTAGTCTTGACATGTACTGATTCAGACGACACTGGCCAGTAATTACACCGATAGACAATGTAAGTCATTCCTACTGGAGTCTAACAATAGTTGGGTGACATTTTTCGAAGCATTTATAAATGCATTGGAATGAAACAATCCTAGTTATATAGTTAATGCCAGAAATCTGGTACTCTTCTCGCAGTCAAGGTATTGTGTTTAATCGGAAACACTTGAAGAAACTCCAAGTGCAGGTTTTGGGTTCTGGTGCGTACCCTTTTTCGCAAGAGACACCTTTCTATCGAGGAGTTTTTGACAGTTCCATACTTGACCGTTGATAGGTATGAGCCAATTGCTTTTAAAGCCGTTTGACTATCTGATTTTTCATTATTGATTTGTATGTAAGGTTGGTTTCCTACACATGAGCCAGTGGCGTGAATTTCCATTGTATAGGTTGACACGAAGGTCTGGTTTAGTAGACACAAACCCGCATGACAATTTTGGGGGGTCATTTGACCCAGCATGAATCATGTACAGAACGATGCTGCTATATGAAAAAATAACTTTACGCGCTATGCTGTCAATTCTGAGTGGTGCATTTGACTATAATAATGATAATAATTTTTCATCTGAAGATGTGCTTTTCGGACAAAATCATCTTGTACGGCATTCCTCACGATGGGTAGATTATGGAAAAATAATTTCTTAGAACCGGTTGCTATACAGAAATAAAAAAAAAATCTTGGCTTTCGGTCCCATTATTATTGTAAGGCAGTACAGAAAAGCACATCTTCAGAAAACAAATTATCACTATTATTATTATAGCCAAATGCACCACCCAGAATTGATGGCATAGTACATGAAGTTATTTTCTCGTATAGCACTATCGATATGTACATGTTTCATGCTGGGTCAAATTGTAGTCTATAGTCAATCTATTTGTTATCATTAGATTTATCTTGAAATTCCCGTCAGTACTCAAATAATAAGAAAACCCCGCATTTGCAAATAACTTAATTCTATTCAATCAAGTTAGTCAAATTGCCCCCAGTTCATAGAAAACCATTGAATAAACTATACTCAATCTTTATCCTATCGTTCATCAGTTTAGTATCGGACATAGTGTATAGGTTCTCATTCTCAGACTGGTAATTTTGGATTTGAACAGACCACACGAATAAAAATATCGAAAGACTGTACCCAGCCATCAAGAGTATGAGTTATCGAACCGATTTGAAAACGTGATTCCATGTTTACTTCAAAATTACGGGGAATCTTGAAACTTCATATGATTTATTTCATTAAATCACGATATCTTCATCGTTAAAACAGCGGGTAATCTGCGCATCTCCACGGTAATAATGCTACCATATGAGGATATTATTAAGAATCATTTGAGTTACTGAATCATGCCCGGAGGTATCATTGTCCAGGGGCAGCAGTGTGTAAAAAATTCGATCGAGGTGAATCAGAAAATGATTAGAAGAATAACACGCAGTTTTTTATGCTTTATCAAATGAAAGTGAATATTTTAATCATTCGTTTATCGTGGAATCCAGCACAACAATAGAATGGAATTTAGTTTTTCAATCAGTGTGTGGGAAAGTCACTGGAAATGTTTTCATATTCTATTTATCCTGAATATAGCACATTTTTCAACAAGAGATGAAAAACGTATTTCATCTCGAGTAGAAAATTGGCTATTTTTTCTACGATAAATGTTGTTTATAAAACACTGTGGATTTCAATTTTTAGAACTTAAATGTTTATAAACTGTCAAACGAAGTGCCAAGTAGTGAGATTAACTCAGGGTATCCGGTTGAAAAATGATAATTTTTGTAAAAAATATTGTTTTAGCATTAAACAGACTGAAAAGAGACCTGAAGAAAATTTGAGAAGAAAAAAAAAAATATCAGAATTTATTCACTTAGATTGAGATAATTTCATGAAATAGGCGACACTAACTTGACGGAAGACCATGAACTGATAATGCATAATGGATTATACAGTGCGGCTTTTAATAGTCCTCCCCCCGTTAACTTTGGAACAGTTCGACGTAGAAACATGAAAAAAAAATGTTCCTAGGTTTTCACCGATAAACATATTAAATGTCATGGGAGGATAAAGTGTCACATCGTCGAAGAAAAGATAATTCAATTCTCTTTACACCCATCCAAATATTTTTGGATATGGTTAATAATTTTTTTCACAATTTCGGTTTTTATGCCTAACGAAATTTTGAAGTAGATGTGCCCCCAGCGCCATCTGTCGAGTAATTGCGATGTTTCACATTTATCGAGGTATATATGAGTAATATTTAGATCCGCATTTATTCTTGATATTTCGAATTTGAATTGCAAAAAAAAAGTATTAAAAAAATTCAAAAACTGAGATGTTTGTGAAGAGAATGGAATCCCCTTTTCAATGATGTGACACTTGCCCCCCCTTGACATTTAAATTTTTTGAGTTGATATGTTGATATGTCACCTTGCCCCCCTGTCGAGCAATCGCCATATATTTTATTTCAAAAATAAGTATTGGTGGAACCTTCGAATTGTTTTTTTTTTATGTTTCTACACCGAACCGTTCAAAAGTTAACAGTGGGGGGGACTATTAAAAGCCGCTCTGTATAATTACATTTCCTGCAAAATAACCCTATATAAAAGGTAATTTGTTTAGAAGTATCCAACAGAAAACAACTACTGCCCTTTCACCGTTAGGATTAAATACTGTGATACTGTGCAAAGTTTAGTAGGAGTAGTCCATACTCAAAGTAGAGTTTCGGTATAACAAAGTACAACTCTAAGTCGTCTCTACAATATGTATTTATCCACAGAGTACTTAGGAATGGAATGTTGTAAACGCAACTTTAGCAAGCACTTGTCAAAAAATTGTAGCAGACATAAATCAAAAACATATTTTCGAGTAGAGCAATGCTTATCAGGAGGTTGAGATGGCATTGAAAAAATGTATTAATCAAAGTGAGATAAAATTTTTAAAATACATGTCCCTTTATTGTGCAATATATTCCACATCTTCTAGAAAATGAAGCATTGCATTTTCTGCTGCTTTGATTATTTTTAAATCCAGCGTACCGTATGTATATTTGCGCAACTGTAACCGATTGTAGTCAATAAAAATATATTCCTTCTACGCAGTTGCAATTGAAACATACAGTGTTTTTGGACCATATGCACTAGAACTCTTAGAAGAAATTGGAAGAAGAATGATAAATTCTACTAGTGATTCTAGATCATACACCTTCCTCATTCAGCGAATCAGCATAGCAATCCAAAGAGGAAATGCTGCATCAGTCATGGATACACTTTCTACTTTTCAAAAATGGATGAAATTTTCTCGCACACACTAATCCCATCCAGGCAACAGTCAATTTTCATTGATAAACCCAGAAGTCCTTCCATTTCCCAACATTCGAATAAAATTTTCATTGAACCCCAAAAATCTGCTGAATTTCACGTCAACAACGAAACTCGAACGGACGATAACGGTAGCTCAAACACCACCAGTCCCGTAGTGCATAGTACTTTCGAAACTCTCGGTCTCAAAGGGTTGAGTAATATTGGTAACACTTGCTTCATGAACTGTGCTATTTAGTGTTTATTGAACACAAGATGGTTATTGGAGTATTTGAGTAGAGACGCCTACAGAAGGGATTTAAGCACAAGCATATCTATAGAAATGAAGCTTTAATCACAGCATTTGCAAGGAACTTTGGTCAGAAGATTCGTCAGATCAAGTTGTAAGTACTGTCTCCTTGAAAATTCAAATCCAAAAATTGGCTCCTCGTTTCATCGGTTATGCCCATGAGTTCTTAAGATGCCTTTTAGAGGGTTTACATGAAGAAGTGAAAAGAGTAAGAAGCCAAAATCCATTTTGACAGAGATAGATGAGGAAGTGACAGGAAGAAGGCTCAAATGTCATGGTCAAAATATTTAAAAACGAATAATTCCAAAATTGTAGATACCTTCGTTGGTCTGTTAAAATCTACATTGACATGTTCTCATTGATGGGGTCACTGTTCAATATCCTTCGATCCATTCTGGGACCTTTCCTTATCGATACCTCAAAGATCAGGCCAATAAGGACTTTCACATTGTTTGGATTCATTCAGTAAGGAAGAAACTTTGGATGGTGACGAGAAGCCGACATATGCGAAGTGCAAGATGAGAAGGAAGTGCATGAAATCTTTAGCAATTCAAAAAACGTTTTATTTTATGTTTCATATTTTTAGTAATCTATGGATTGAAATTTATTTTTATTTATTATATATTTTTATTTTTATAATATATTGAAATAATTGTAAATAAATAGCTGTCAATAATAGTTATTTATGATACAAGTGTTAAAAGTGGCATTTTATTTTGTGAGTGGGGAATATTGCAAAACGAGCGTTAGCGAGTGGAGCAACCCCACGAGCAAAATAAAATCACTTTTAACAAATGTATCATACAAAATTTTTTGTTCAACAGTTACTGCTAGTAAGAAAAAAACAAAAAAAAAATAAGATCCATAAGGATTCGAACACACGATCTTTGGATTACAAGGCTGACTGACAGATACTTCAAATATAATAAACCCCAACGCACTTTATTTATGAATGTCATTATTTGTCAGTGATGAAGGACATTCTACAGTTGGACTAAATACTACTTCGTTTGTAACTTCAAAAGGAATTAGTATTATCAATTGCGCAAACGACCAAATACATGTGTGAACTTTTATAAACGATTCCTCTTGAGTAGGTGTTCTGATTATAATATCTGATTGACGTGTTTCTATTAGAGAGATCTATATTACTGAGTATCCATCATCTCATCTGTCATTTTACTTTTAACACTAGTGTTAAAAGTACTTTTAACACTAATGTTAAAAGTGATTTTGTGAAAACGTCAGTTTTTAGTTCATGTGTCAATGAATTAAAAACGTCATTTTTAATGTCAGTTGTACAAAAAAGAATGTATCATTATTATAATTTGTTTATAATGACAGTTCTGATGATATAATTTATAAAACAAATAACTATCAAGTCAATGAAATGGTGGATATCGAATTTTGTTACAATAATGCCAAATTACAGTCTATAAATATATTCTTGAATCGACAAATGTCAATTCAGTTCTTACGTCCCACTTGATGAATGAGTGCATATCTTTTATTCACTGGGTACTGGGGCATTTAAAGCCTGCAGACACGTCCTTCGCCACATGGTGTGACTCTGTGTATATTCCAACCTTACATATTCAAAATGTACTCACTCACTTGTTCAAGAATAATAAATTAGTTTTTGTTAGCGTTCCATCGAATGTCGACAAGAAGGTATATCTTGAAATGGTCGTAGTCTTTTTCTGTATTTCAGTGTCGTATCTTTTATATTCTTCGATTTTCCCACGGTGGGGTATCAATATTCAAGTCACCGGTTAACAATATATTTTATAAGCAAATGTCACCAACACACACGTGACGTACAAGTGCATTCTATTTCGAACGGGACACAGTTCTTGATCAATCTCGGTGTCACTGAAAAGTCGAAATAAAAATATATCTGCAACGATGGGCAAAAAGTTTTCATCGGTACGTGAAGAGACGTATTCTTATTTTTCGCCCACCGTATTTAACAAGGAATTCATTGCTTTCAATGATATTGTCCGATGTTCTATACGTAATATTTTTTTGGGAAAGTCCTTGATGCATGTTGAAAAAGGGAACATTCTCCATGAAAATAGAAAAATGTGATTTATTTCTAATATCTAACAGAAAACAACTACTTCCCCGGCTAAAGCCACGCTGGATATTGAACTAAATCTGATAGATATTTATTTTCAATGAAAACTAGAGAAATTTAAAAAAAACAACTATCTGAATGGAAATGAATCTGAATGAAAATGATTTTTAATATAACAAATGAAAACCAGCCATATATAAGAAGTATCTTTGAGAATGTCGCATTACACTTGAAAACGACTGTAGATCTCAACAGTTGAAACGTTGTGAATAAAAATTTCAGAGAATAGAATTTTTTCTTTTCTTTGTCCGTATAGATAATGGAAGTCCAGAATAACCTTACTAAAAGTGAAACATTGTCAACCACTTTCAAACAAATTAAACAACCACTTGAAGGGTCAAGTAGCTCAGTGGTTGAGACTGAAGCGTTCAAAACCATTGACTGCTGGTCAGCTAGGTTCGAATCCTCAGCGACTTCAGATTTTTATCTGATGGCCCGAGAAAGTGCTAGGAATCGTACGTTAAAAGGTAAGACCTCGTTAATCCTTGGCTTGCACAAGTTTCGACTTTTGACGGCTGCCGTTCGTAAGGGGACGACAACTGGTTAACGGAAAAAACAATTTTTTAACTCAATTGACAGTGAATGGTGGGTGAGAATAAAGTTATCGGTAGATGGAAACAGATGAAACATTTCGTCTGCCTTCCCTGTGTTGTCACAACGAAGTATTTCAAGTGTCATATCTTCATCAAAACTTTTTCTCTATTCTCTTATATTCCAAAGAATGTTGTTTTCAGGGAAAGTTACTAATTGCCGAAGTGAAATCGGCGCCACTACAAACCAGATAAGGACCGGCGGAAATCTATAAAGCGAGGAAGCGAGCGTATTTGCAAGTCAATTCCTCGTCAATGAATGATACAAAGCGCCGTATTCTCGTTAAATTATAATAGGCACGAGTGAAGAAGGTGAACATAATCAATTAGAATCCCTAATAGCTGCGCTCTCATACTCTGAAGGACCCGCGAGGAATCCGATAGTGCATTCAGTACAAAGAACGTGATTAGAACTCGTCATACATATTTATGTTATCGGTGTTTCCGCAACTAACGAATATTCTCAGAAGTCGAAGAAAACAAAGGGGGATCTTTGTTTTTTCAATCCAATCTGCATTCCATTAGTGATTTGTCGTAATTTCATCAAAATGAGGCTGGTTCCTGGAGTTCGCATTCGTCCGTTTCTTCTTCTCTCGTTACGAGAGCTCGGTATGTTCGATGGATTGTGATCTGCTATATTTTCATCTGCAAGATCAATATTATAATAGCAAGAATGAGAAAATTCTGGAATATATTTCTACCACAGTGATACTGAATAAAGCCAATAAACTAAATTGAAATTTCGTCCCCTTTCTTCCTCAACACAACATTCAGTAAAGATAATGAGCTTTGGTCGTATATACTCTGTTATTAATTATTAATCTTTTAGGTAAAATGCACAGATGAAAACTGGAGGATCTGTATGAGACATAACACTGAATTTTTTGACAAATGACTCAGATTTGTGTAACTTTCGGTCTCACCAAAAATGATAAAAACTTTTTATTTTTAAATGAGACACCTAGTACATTTTCAGCTTTTTTGTCTCCATATGACATGCTGAAAACAACTATGTATCACTTGTTACTTTTTGTGACTATATTTTTTTTAAATTTCGATATTCAACTTTTAATCTAGAGGGCTATGGATACGTTCAAATTACTAATTTTAGTCCTAAAGTAGGTATTGGGAAAAATACAACTTATTTAAGTTTAAGTTATTCCTACTATTTTATTTTCAAATGACAACATATTGGTTGGTCGTTGGTCGGGTCAGAAAAAAAAATTGAAGGATTTGTATACGACTTAAAACTGCATATTTTGACAAGCAACTCATCTTCAGCAAGTTCTAACGTTTTTGTGGAATATTGGTTTCAGTCGTAATATTTCTGTATATGTATATATGTATATACAATTCAATTTTAGAATTTGTATAACTAATTTTTTTAAATGGAAATTTTGTGAATTTCATTAGGATTATGTTGAAACCGCTTTACTGTTATAGGTTTAAAACAAAATTTCGTTAAAAAAACTGGAAAAGCTTACTTATATAAGATCTTTCTTAAAATGAAACATTTCAGATCAAAATGAGATTGAAATACATTGGGTAACCTGTGACCTAAATAACTGATAGAATAACGTAATTGAGGTGTATTGAAAAAAAAAACATTACTTGTCGGTACATTTGTTATCTTACCTCACTTCTCGAAATCTACATTAGAAAACTATTGTGTACGCTATTGATTGGAAAACATGTTAATAATATTAATTATACATTGATGGTTTTGTTATATCATTTGTGTTGGTCCCAGGTTATTTGATGAATTTTAATTTTATTTTAATCTCAAAAAAAAAGATCTACCGTTATATTTTTAAGTTTGTTGACGAAATTTTCTTCGAGACCTAATAGTGTGCGGTATCAAATCAATCGTAATTAAATGCTCTTTTTTTCTGACCTGACGAGCCACTGTATTGCCATATAGTAATGATAATTTAACAATAAAATTTTACCCAGCAGATGCATTTTAGCCAAAAACCGTAAAGTTGTATTTTTCCTAATACTTTAGGATGGAAATTAATTATTTACACGTAGCCCTCTAGATTCAAAAATAAATTTCAAAATTTTAAAAATTTTTGGTAACAAAAAGTAACAAATGATACATGGTTGTATTCAGAATGTCATATAGAGACAAAAAAAGTGAAAATATATCGGGTGTCTCATTTAAAAATCGAAAGTTTACATCACTTCCGGTGAGACCGGAAGTTGCATGAAGTTGAATCACTTGTCAAAAAAATGTAGTTTTATGTATTATATAGATCTTCCAAATTTCCTTCTAATATCTTCAAAAACAAAAGAGTTATAGGGGCGAGCCACCTTCCCTGGACACCCGGTATAGTTTATTTACATTAAGATGAGCATGACGTCATGTTTGATGATGTTATGTATCCGACATAACAACTTTGAAATTTCTAAAGAAATCGCTATATATAAACATGATTCCGTGATAAAGAGAATTGTATTACTTGAGGACCAACCCTTAACGAAAAATTTATAAAAGTAAGACTTTCTGGTACGCCCTGTAGTAAGCTCCCTTCGCAGACCCCAGGATTTTTCGTATATCCAACTTCAAACACCTCCGACCACAGCTCTCAAGTCCAAAAAACTGCGCACAAAAGTCTGCCTACAACCCATTTCAAGCATTCGTCGTTGATTGAATTATAAGGGGTGGGAAACATTCATCGTCAGTTTCCATATAGCGATAAGATGTCAATAGAACGAAACCGAAAATAGTTATGAAACGTTCATATATTTCGCATCACATCTCAATCAGTCAACGAATGAATTGTGCAGCGTAGTGAAATTTCTGATTTGGCTGTAGCGTCGCGCTGTCGAGGGGATGAATTCAGAATACGGTCGTCACCTCCACGCAAATGCGATAAGATCACAGATCAGTCAAGTAGAAAATGACGGTGTCAAACTGGAGGCCAGGACAACAATAACCCCTCAGCGACGAACCACAATACAATGCCGTATTCATACGCAAATGTCGGGATTACGGAGCACTATAGAGATCTTTGCTTGCTTACTGCCCCAGTCGCCTACCTCGTGGATGTTCTCGTTTGTGCCAACAACGCTGTCATCTTCAAGATAAATTGAACATAAAGAACATTTGAATAGATTCTCGTGTGCGTCGGGAATTGTTCGATGTTTTGTTTGGCTGCTCGCATGCCGATATGATTTTTTCATCGAAAAATATTTGGGTGATACTCGTTGTTTGTCCGCGGGGTGGATGACAGCGAGCTAACTATTTTATGTTTGTGAATGACGGGTCATAAAAACTGACAAGTAGGTATAATCCAGTAACGACAGACAAACTCGAGCAAAAAATGAAGAATGAATTGTAGCACTCTGAAACTCGGCACATAACATCACGACATCATGTATTATTAGAAAAAAAAATTGTTTACCAAAAAATCAGGGGTGGAACCTAAAAAAATGTTCACTTATAATCTCCCTAGTGCTTGAATTATTGCCGGAAATTTTTCGAGTACATGAATTTTTTGAAAATTACCCGAGTCGCGCAGCGACGAGAATGATTTTCTTAAAAAATTCATGTACGAGATAAATTTCCAGCAATTAATTCAAGCACGCGGGGGATTCGGTAAGAAAATTTCACACCAAAATATATTAAATTAATGGTTAATTCAACTGACTTGTAGATTATTCTGAGAGAAAACAAGTTGTAACATCAGTGGGCCATGAATGGTTTTTGTTGATATAATGACAGTTACGCGTTGGTATTAGTGGCGGTGTTTGTATGTGAGAAAGGAAAATTCATTTTGCGACATTTTCAACCTAAAATTACATTGCACATCACGCAGAACTAAAATAGTTTTGACTGGTCCATGCGGATTATCTATTGGGAACTGCTGTGGAAAGGAATTCTTGCAAATTTCAGCAGACTATTCACGAAAAGATAAGTTGAATAAAATTGTTTCAAATATTAAGTTCATCAAGTCAAGCATAGATAGATTTGATTGATATACATTTTTTATTCATCGTTGAAATGCAAGTTCTCAAAATATTTTCAGACACATTCGAAATATTTAGTGAATATATAATTATGAAATATTATCTCCTCTCATATGAAAAATAACATTCCATTTGTACATAAAAGCAAAATGTTAACTATCACATGTCAAATATTTGACAGAAAAATTTCCACTTATTAATTTCGCCCAGGGTACCCAGGAGGATAAAAATTTCCGGAAATTTTTTGGGTTGCCATGGCAACTAAATAAAAACCAATTTTTTGATTGGATGAAAAAGTGAGGTGTGAAATTTTCATTTAAAGTTATGTTATGTTACTTCAGAAAATATAAGTTTAATATTCAGATCGTTCCAATTCTTCTTTGTTATACATAACTTGGACGTAGAAAAGACATTACGTCGTCTGAATGTTCATTCATTCACACTGAATAAAAGCAAATTTAAAATAGTTCCGAAATCCCTACTTTTGGAAAATGTAGTACTGGGTGATCCAGTAAGGGTGGCTAGAGGCGGTGATTTCTTTAAAAGAACCATCATGTTGTATACTTCTTTCGATATCAACAAATAGTCCACGAATACATTTCTCATAAAAACTGCAATCTCTATCTACATTAGTTTTTCTTGAGTAGTATATTTGGATAGCTTATATATGCTATGAAATTACACTTTCTTAGAGTATAAACTGAATCATTGCTTCCTTGGTGCAACCGAATCATTTATCTCATTGTGGATTTAGGAATGAAATGAATGTATTATAAATGATTCTTTGACGAAATAATAACTGTAAACTGGGGTCAAGTGGATATATTAATTGAGTCTGGTGTATCCTGATACCAAAGATGGAATGAAAACTATTACAGGTAAGACAATAATAAACTACCCACAATAAAAAATAACCATGAAAATCTAAAAATGTTGCTGCCGTAGAATACTTTATAGTAGCAATTAATATATTTTTTTGTAGATTTAAGTATATGAGTTATTTCAGAGTACATCGTTCTTCATTATTGGTAAATTTACTTGTCACTAATATTATCAAACTGAGCACCTTCTGCAAGTAGACTTGTTGTTAGTGGTTATCAAACTAAGCACCTAGTGCAAATAGATTTGTCACTAGTAGTTATCAAACTGAGCACCTACTGCAAATAGACTTGTCACTAGTAGTTATCAACCTGAGCACATATTGCAAATAGACTTGTCACTAGTAGTTATCAACCTGAGTAACTACTGCAAATAAACCTGTCACTAGTAGTTATCAAGCTGAGCACCTACTGCAAATAAAACGTCGATTGAGGCTAATGAAATAATTTTGCTTCGATTAAAGAGTTTAATATTGGTAGGTTACATTATGTTCCTCAAATTACATTAATAACAGCAAGTAATCAAATTCAGGAATCTAATATTTTTTGTAGCTAATAAAGCAGGTACTTGTCCCATAGATTATGCAAATTTTCACTTGGTGGTATGCAAATTTTACTTGTTACTAATAATTTTTTTTCCGTGTAGGCATGGCATCTCTATGTCTTTTAATACTCTGAGATTTTAATGGATTGAATGAAAATTAAAACGATTATGGTATTGATTTTTATCTATTTCTATAAACATTGTTTTGCCGTGCTGTAATGCAACACCTTTTGTGTCATATTAATTTTCATCCGAATGAAAGAACGCATGAGCAACAATTTGGATGCTATAAGTTTATTTCTACGACATTTCAATTTCGAATTAGAGCACAAAAATCATCTCGATGCATAATACCCAAAATAGCAAAAATAGATTTTTTGACACCCTGTAGCTCGAGAACTAATCATAGGATCGATCTGTAAATTGGACTATGTAATGAGATCTACAATGCCTATATCAAAGTATGAGCAAAATTAGCCAAAAGCCATTTTACGTAGTGAATGTACGGGGTCCTTTGATGGCATTGTTAAAGGTCACATTCTGCGCTTTTTATTGACAGAAATTCTCAATGCTTAGGGTCAGTTTTTCAATATTCAGTCAAATGTCTCTGTTACGTGACTGATGGTTAGAATGTGAGTGTATCCTTCATTTGAGTGAATCATTATTCAATCTAACCACCGGTTAAATTTAACTGTCAGTCAAACTACGCTAACAAGACATTGAAAAACCGGCCCTTAGTTGTCTTAGCTGTTTAGTTGAAAGTTAACCAACTTCATAACTAATAATTCTTAATTTAAATGACAGATGAAAATGTATAAACCTTTTGAAGCCGGCCTTCCACACCAGCTTTTTGCCGCTGGCTTCTTGCCTCTAGCCAATCAGAGTACTTCAAAAGTAGCCGCCGCTTCTTCAAGGTCATGCCGCTGTTTGTTGGTTCAAGTTTTACTTTTAGCGTCATGAATATGTTGTCATCTCTTTTTATAGACGTATAAGTCATATAAATGAAAGGAATAAAATGAAATAAGTCATAAACCCAAACCAAATAAATTAGGAAGTGTTATCAAACTATTCTTCGGTGTTTTTGCCAAGAACTGACAATTAAATTAATCAAAAATGGAGAAAAATTATTTGACAGTTGACGTAAAGCGTAACGTTTTGCTGCCCTTGTAGAAATGGTCTTATAAAAATAGCAGCACTTCTTCCAAAAGAAGTTGAAGCTGAAAGCTGGTATGGAAGGCCACCTTTATACGTTTTTTCGTATTCAACATTCTTCGTTCTTAGTTGTTAATTTAATTCTTAGTTTGGTTGAATCTATAAATCCACCATTACGCTCATTGAATCTCAAACCCAAGTTTACCACACAGAATAGTTAAATTTTTGTATTGGTGGTTACTATTAGGTGGCAAAGTATTGAAAATTCCAAGGTATAGCCCCAACATGTCGGAATCGGCAACACCTTGTGTTGATGGTTCGGTAGGTAAGTTCTACCTCAACGTCCGCGAGAAGTTGAATAGACTGTAGGGTTCGTAGCAGCAGATGGAGATGGCACCACGAGTACTTTTTAATACCTGATATTACTATTGATATAATTATAATACCTGATATTACTATTGATATAATTATTGACTGTTGTGATGAACTTAAGATATTTGAATTGATGTGAAACATGCGATGTTTTATTCTCATATTTATGTTGAAGATGAATAATTAAAATGAACATTTGAATTGTAGAATTTAATCAGTTGAAATGAACGCGGCAATGTAAAATTATGCTTTGGAAATGCTCATGAGTAGAAAAATAGATATTCCTATTTCATTTTTAGAGAAAAATAAAATAAAATTTACTGAATTCGTGTCAGAAATAAACATATTTTTCTACGTTCATGCAAAAAACAAAACTTTATTGAACTATATTTGGTGGAAAAACTGTCTCTGTCTCTTTATTGCACTCATCTGTCATTCTACTTTACCGTTCTGTCATCATGACAGACATAAACTTTCAAATCGACGCCAAAATTAGCCAATTTCTGTGAGATTGTATTACGTTTTAAATAGTTGCATGTTTCATCATATTCATCATATAATGGACTATGAAATTACTAGAAAATGCAATTTGTTAAAAATAAAATTATTTCCTTCGAATATCATCTGAATTACACAAAATATTTTTGAATTACTTTCAGCAGATGGATTTAAACAAACAATATCTTCCTTACAGTTTAGTGCCACCTAAATGAAACATTTTCTGGTTTTTGCATGAACGTAGAAAAAATATTGTGTGAAACTCGTGCAAAAAGAGTTTATTGCACTCGACGTGAAATTGTCCGACGAGGCCATCAGGCTACTTTTACTTTTTACACAATAAACACCTACTTTTTGCACTTGTTGCATAAATAACTATTATATTCACAATAATTTCTTGGGGGAATAAAACTCCTGGTACTTATTACTACCCATGAAGAAGCATCTCTCTTAGGTCTCGTATTTATTTCGGCAAGCCCGCTGTTAAACTTTTACATTCTTAACATTTATTCGATGAATATTGAATTTCATTATTTTTTTCTTATTGGAATTATATACATATATATATATATATATATTTAATATCAAGCATCGTTGGATTGGGTTTCAAATATGAGGGGTTGAAGAGCATCTCACTATCTTACTTTTGAATAGTGCTCATTGAAAATATGAAAGAATATAGAGATATTAAAATTCAATAAATACAAATGGGTTGAGTTGAGTTACTAACCTCAATACTTAAAAAATTTCAATTTATGTATAAACTTACTATGACCAAGCTCTTCGCCGTTTTATTTATGCATTCAAATATTCATTCACAGTTGTTATAATAGAAATTGAGAACCTTATCAGGATATAGTACCTAAATTTTCCTTAAACAATTCATACGTTTCTACATTTTGATACTTTAATCGGAATAGGAAATGCCGGTGATAGCATTTCAAGATAGGTAGGTATCCCTTGAATATTTTTATAAATGACACTGTCCAAATATTCAAATTTAATTGTACTTTATAGAGCAGATAACAAACACAAGAATCGTATTAAATTTGAATATAACAAAAAAAACTCGAAGGTTTCATTTCCTGTTCGGATATATCCTACTAGATAATTGAAGCATGACAGATTTTGGAACCTTTTGGTTTTCTCAGAAATTCTAGAAAGTGTCTCCACTTCACCCGAATCTTTTTTACATACTGGACAGACGTACAGTGTCCGCCAAAAACTTGGAACAATATGGAAAACTTTTTTAGTATTGATTTCACAAAAAAATTATTCGTGATGAAAGCTGGTGCTTACAAGAAACTCATAATGGGTTATCGATAAGTTATGTTAGGCTATTGGTTTCTGAAATTTTTTTTTTTTCGAAAAGATGTTAAGATTTAGTTAAGTGCCCCTATTTTTCACAACACAAAAAAAAATCAATGCGAATATTTCATTGCCATCTCATCAACCATTCAGATTGAGATTTTCATTATTGTGATGCAGTATTTAGATATGAAACAACGTTGATAAAAAAAACATAAAAAAGCGGTTAATCTCTCAGCTATTTTTATGAATTCATAATACATTTCAATAATTAGCGAATATCTCATATTTATAAATGTTCAATAAAATTCGGTATAATTTTGTAATACATTTTTGTAATATGCTTCTTCATTTAATTCATTTGATATGGGGGGTAGTATAAAGAATGCGCTAATAATCCTGAAACTGGTTTATTCTGTAAAAATAATTTGTAGGTAGGTGTAATAGTCATGCAAAATTAAATTAACTTGGAAACGTTCTATGAGTAAAAACACGTTTTATTAGTCTTCCAAATACATTTTTAAAATCCAATATATTTTTTTTTTCAAGTTGCAAACTATACTTTTATTGAGAATACAACAATTATTGCTAACCTCCATTCAGGATCATCCAGCTATTTTTTTGGTCGAAATGATTTTTGTGGCATGTTAGCAAACTTTTCCCGAAATCCCTTCAAAGATCTATATTTGGAACAATTTCAATCGTTAGAACTAACAGAATTTTCCATTAAAAATTACTGAAGTACATTTCTTGGTTTTCACAAACTACCTAACTTAGTGAAGTCTACCCAACTTTTTGTATAATGTCCCAGTTTTCCTATTGGTGTCGTTGGAACCAAAGAAAATTTTCATCATATCATCATACTCGTTAAGAATGAAATTTCGTAATGATAACAGAATATATTATTCCACAAGAGTTAGGGTCAAGATGTTTTCTACAAGTGCATTAAAAAATCTTATGAAGCGCTCTTGAAAAAAAACTACGTGCAGCAAATTCGTCTTCCCGCACCTTTGTGGGAAAGACTCATTTTCTAAACGAATGTGTGTGGAAAAGTGGTGTTTTTCGCACGCATGTAAAAAAATAATATTTTTCTGTAGAAAGCAAATAGTTTGAATAAAGTTGAGTGGCATCGACTTTTCCTCTTCGATTTGAAAAATTATGGTTAGAAAACGGACAATGCAACTTAACACCTCTCGAGTTATACCTACACTTGCAGGAACAGTTGTTTTACATTGATTTTCTCACCCATGTTTCTGAAAATGGCTCCGCTTCAATTTCATTTTCCATACTGAATGAGAGATAATTAAGAGGCCATGTGCTCGACATTTTGGTCGTTTTTTTAGGTTAAAAGAGTCGATACCTCATGCTGTCTGCGGCAGCATCTCAAGATTCTTTTCATCGAAGTAGCTGCAGTGGTATTTCTCTTCCATTTAAATTTGAAGCAATCTTTATCCGATCGAAATGAATTTGGTAGCAAAAGAAAGGTAAAACGTTGATCTATGTTCGTGCTGTGATGTCTTTTTAAAATTATTTGTTCATCTACCCAAAAAATTGCTTCAAAGTAACTGCATTTTTGGGATATTTTTGAGATTTTTTTTGTGAAAATGCGGATTGAAAATTCAATTTCCATTACAGAAGATACGTAGAATCAAACTTCCTCTAGAAACCTGTCCTTGTTTGAAATCACTAAGACGAACCGTTTTTGAGTAATCAACTCTTTGACCCTCAAAAGCGTCCCAAACGTGATCAGGCTCATGGTCTCTTAAAGTCAAGAAGTTCATTGGAAATATTTTTTTTTTTTATTTGTAATATCTAACAGAAAACAACTACTTCCCCGGCACAAGCCACGCTGGACATTGAACTACATCTGATAGATATTGTGAAAAGACTCTAACTGAAAATGAAAGAAAAAATCTGAAAGTGAAAATTCGCATTTTCATTCAGATAGATGCTTTTTTTAATTCTCTCTAGTTTTCATTCATTGAAAAAATCATTGAATAAATTAGATAAGGAGAATGTTATTAAAAATATCACTCACAGAGAATGTTCCCCTTTTCAACATGAATACCTCCCAAGAGGTTATCTTGAACGATGGAAAATAGCGACTAAAGTTTGTCTTTCAGTCGCAGATGATTCCACGACAGATTTTATGAATGTCCTATTCATATTTTCGAACTGAAATTAAAAGTTTTCCCTTATGAAAATTGTTTGAAACAAATGCTTTTTTTTTAATGAGAAAGGTATTGTTCTAGAAATATAGTCTTTCACAGCTAACGTTATACAACATATAATGTTTTGGTTGGTTTCCGTGTATTGCTAAAAACTAAGGCCTTTTAAAAATCATATTCAGTAATATTTCAACAAATCTTATAGATTTTTGCCTGTTAAAAACTCATTTCTATTCGGAAGGTCATACTTATCAAATTCAATTTCCTGCTGGAAATATGGTTATTGTTCAACTTGACATGTCAATTATCTTGAAGTAAATGCAGGTGTTCGTGAATAATTTGAAAAGAGATGAAGTGTTTCTGCCAAACGATTATTTTGAATGCAGGTGTTAATTTGAATGCCCGAATAAAAAAAAACCCTCGTTGTGTCTCCCAGAGTTACACGGTCTTATACGAAACGAATAATTATCTATTCAGTTATTTTTCCCATTCGAATAAGGTTCTACTTGACCAAAAAATTCCTTTCGACCAGTTTCTCTTCTGGTTGGTTGGTTTTCAATCAAATTTCAAGAAACCAATTTTCATCTAAAACTTTGCCACTCAATATTAGAGACAAAGGAAACGATCAAATACTTCCTTTCTTCTTCAGAAAATTAGTATATTTTTGTGTCATAGGTAGAAACAAACCTTTCAATTATTTATTTCAATTACTTATTTATAAAGTGAATAGCCCGCATAAGAAGCGATGCATTACGTCAAGTTTTCATTGCTATTTCTTTTTAATAGTAATAAGATTTCGTGATATAACTATAGATACTAAAACAATCAGTCTCACAAAGTTATTATACGTATCCCTTTCCTCATTTCACCTCTAAATCTAATTGATTTTTTTATAGACTACTAACTTTGCAGCATAGTAACCAGCCTAACATGTGAGGGTTCATTCTACAGGTGTAGAACTCTATATTTACGAATATTTTTCAGGAAGCTGAGAATATCTGAAATGAAACCAGTTTGTCTAGCTTCCTTCCCTATCATTCTTGGCATGCATAAATCACCCTATAATCAATTTAGCCCAGGCATATTGTTACTCTAGCTCCCAAAAATGGATCGAGAGCTGGAAATCGTTTCTGAATAACGGGTATTTGAGTTTGCGACAGTTTCTAGGTTGTGCTTCAGATTTGAGAGCCTAAAAAACGCAAAATTTTCGCACTTTTTTCAGTTTTTTCGAAAAGTACGTATTTTACAGAAAATGTTAATACACCATTTTTCAAAGGCCATTTAAACGTCAATGACGTTTAAAACATTGAAATTTAGCGCTACAACCTTTTTGGTTTATAGAATTCCCATATCAGCATTGGAGTAGGCGAATTTTAAATTTCATCTGATTGAGATTTAAATTTTCTACAACACTAGTTCTATGAGATTTGAACGGCTGTTTCGATTCCAATATTCTAAACCTCATTCGACGCGGAATTCAATGGTCTTTAAAAAAAGAAAGAACAAAATTTTCTGTAAAATGCGTATTTTTTGAGTTATACGCGAAAAACTGAAAAAAGTTCGAAAATTTCGCAGTTTTTAGACTCTCAAATCTAAAGCACAACCTAGAAACCGTCGCAAACTCATATACCCATTAGATATTTAGGACCCCCAAGTGGGACTAATACGATTTTCAGCTCTCGAGCAATTTTTAGGAGTTGGGGCCTTTTCTGAACCAAATTTCCTGGGCTAATTGTTTAATTATCAATCTCGAACTTGTTTATCGTTTTTAAAAGTTGAAGTCCCTGTGCGATCATTACAGATTGCACTTTTTTCGGATCCTAATTTGGTAGTAGTAAAAAGTAATATCATTCGTGTACCATTATCATAATTTTCATGACGCAACCGAGTCGTAGGAAGAGAGTTGGTGTCACGAACGTTTTCCGATTGTTCCGTTTTTGATCCCGTCGGACAGCGAAGTAACCCAAACGAAACGGAGACGAGAAGTAATCCAAGTTTGAAAAAACTATCAGGTGGGAGTGTTTCGTGTGTAAGTTCGCCAATAGTAGCGAGAGTGTCATCAGAAGCAATAAAACAAATGTTCAAGATTGCTAGGGGCAAGCTTGTGCTATTGGCCATCGCGATTCTCGTTGCGCTCTTGTACACATCCCTTTTACGTTGCTGTTCGAATACCGTGACTTACCGGTTCACGTACTTTTTGCTCATTTTTTTAATTATATACCATAAATAACAGTGACATTCGCAACTAGTTAAAGCGCGCCATGGTATTGTTTCGTGATTCGTGGTGTTTACTTTCCATTGTTGTAACCATTTTTGTTCGAACTTCGATTTTATTTGTATTTGATTTCATTGTTATGGAATACAATAGTGTTCTCCGCAATTGAGTTATGAAATTTATCCCTCCGATGCCTCGCATATATCTTCATCGATAAGGTGTGGTGTTTCTGAACTCTCGGAATAGTCTGAGTATGAGACTGGTTACGTTTTTGTTTCATCGGCGATGGCGTTTAAACTTTGCATATAATTATTGTTCGAATATGAATTTTTTATGACTGTGAAATATTCTGACAGCAAAACAATTCAATAGTATTTCGACTATCCCAGAATAGCATATTCTTCAAAACCTTCACAAAATTTTTCCAATTCTGATATCATATTTGATAACAGAATAATAACATTCTCGCTCTTGATATTGAATAAATATTCTAAAACACTTGCTGTCTGATGCATTTTGCGTGTATTTCATTCAATCACTTGTATAAGAATGAATATTCTGACACTGTTGTAGCAATAGTTACGTTAGCCTTGACTGGCATCATAGTGACAAGATGTGAAATAAATCGTCAAAATTATTTTTCGTTTGTTTTCCATTTGATTACATGTGAAATTTGTGGTTGTGGAGAAAGCACCAGTCTGTTACTCGTTTAGAATGAAAATTCGTTATGCTCGTGGTTCCTCGAATGAAAATTTTGGGAAGGAAGTCCCGAATGCTAGCCGAGGCAGAGCGTGGTGAACCATCTTCGAGAATTCTCATTCTAACCGATAAAAAAACTATACTTTTTCCACGACCAAACATTATAGATATGTATTATCAAATGAAAAAGCAACAAACAATAATTTTAACCCCCTTAAATCTTGTAGCTACGATGACAGTCAAGGCTTACATTATAATTGATACAACAGTCTGAGAATATTTTTATCACCAAATTCTTCGTATACAATCCTGCTCCAACTATGATGCGATCATACATTACTATTAATCAAAGGCATTGGTTAAACATTTTTTGCGCACTTTTAGATCAGAGATAACAAAAAACAGACCTTATTTTGGTAATTTTTTATATGAAATGGTAACAGTTGGTAGTGAGTTCAAGCAAATAATGAAGAAACAAACTTTAGAAAATGACGTTGTTAATTTACAGAGCCTTTCTTGGCAGAAGCGGACGGCTCTGGTAATTCAGATGATGAAAGTATTAGAGATATTTCAGAAAATGAAGGTAAAGGCCAATAATAACAAAACTGAAAAGGATGAACAACAAATTCAGGCATAGGAATAGAAGTGTTGTGGAATATATCTTCAATCTAAAGAGAGGGAAAGAAATAATTGGTTTTATCGTCACTTTGTATTTTCTGCTGCTTGAAGAGAATACTTTCACCATTTTAAGACGTCCTACTCACATGGAAAACATGTAAATCATCTTTCGTTTAGAGATGATACTGAAACTTTCAGATTCTGACCAAAAAAGGGCCATTTGTCTCACATGCTCGCTCACTTCTCTGGAACACCGCAAAAGGGTTGGCGACGTGTCCCTGTTTTATAGATATTTTCATGACCGAAGATGTTTTTTCGGCATTGCTTCAATCATTCCACCTTCAGCGGTCTGATCGAGACTAACTCGTCGAGCTCAGAGCTCAGTTTTCACATAGATTTGGCGTCACTTTACCTCGAATACTACCAAGGATTCTTGTATGTGGGTGTAGCCAAATATTGAAAATATACCGTCTCATTTAAAAGTACTCACCACCAAAAATATTTTTAATAAAATCCGGATAAACCTATATAGTTTGGATATTATACCAAAATTGAACCCTCTGAAAAAAAAATCGACGTCTCTGAGAATTTTTTCATTGAACTTTCAAATTTAGGAACAATGAATTGATTTCATACTTCTTGGGCGCACTGTATATATATATATATATATATATATATATATATATATATATATATATATATGAATCATTCTTTGTACCGTTCTTCCGCATGTGTTACTCTCAACTAACTGCATATCAATTATTCCTGGATACAAAATTGAAATTGATAGATTTAGATTGTTTCCAGATCATTTCATTCGGTATGGATATTCAATTTGAGTCCATTACGAAAGTTTAGGTGTAATGCTTAGGGTGAATATTGGTAACACTGTTTCGTGACAAAACCAGTTCAGGATTCTGGTGAAATAGTTTCACAAAAGTTGGCTAACTTCTGCCAGCCAAAAAATATTCTATAACATATAGGTACCTTCTTCGTTTTGTACAGTGTGTTTCACTTCATATGAAAACACCACCGTAACTTGTCTTATTTTTGCCGTAGAATCGAGAAATTTGCGGGATCGAAAATAGTTTTACGTAAAAAATTACGCAAGTTACGGGGGTGTTTCCATGCATTAGAAGTGGGACATATTTGGATTTTTCATCCCTGAAATTTGTTCAAATTGAATTAGAGTAAGACGAGGGTTCCGAGGTAATTTTTGTCATCGATTCTGTTGCAGAAATTACCGACAATATCAATCAGAAGTGCTGCAGGTTCGTCTTTATTTCAAAACTGATAACTGAATATACCAACACACTTGCCTTTAATACCAGGCCTTTCTCAATCACTAATAATGACACTTAAATCCATAATAAAAGTAACAATATCTACATCCAAGTAATTACCTATAAATATTCTGGACCAAACTGCAGTAACACAAGGGGTTACAAATATAAAGTGGTATAAAAACATAGGAATTTTCATTTCTCATTATTCATGGTGATCTCCTACCACGTACTAACGACTACATCCATCAATTCATTTCTTGATTTGTATTCTAGAAGTTGTATAACAATTTTCAGCTTTAATAAATCAATTTTCGTTACCCCGGCAAATGATACATCTTTGATGTCGCTCCTGAGTCACCTGTTCTACGATTCACTTGACTGACCAGAGTATGTTTGTGTACTATAACCGTGATTACCAATTCGAATTATAGCCAAGAATGATCTGCTTCTCGAAATGGATACAAAAAAAAGTTGAGTGAAAACAGAGCTCTCCATTTGACGTCTGACAAAATAATTGAGGATGAGAGATACTTCAAACCGAATGAACCATACTTCAAATATATCCCAAATAATCATTTAAATCAAATGTAGTTCACCCCGAAACACTAATAACCCCAAATTAACAGCGGAGAACCGAACCTAATAACCAACATTAGGAAATTATCAGTAGCATTTATTGGTACAAGTTGGCGCGATGTTGTCATATGGCAGACTATTAGTTATTATTAACTATTGTGAGCTTAGCCTTTGCAGTCAGTGGCGGACATTTGGACGAATTTGCGGCAGTTGTGGGGGAGTGGTAACAGTATGATGGATGGGCGCTAGTTAAGGGAGACTAGACCCGAACCGAACTCACCCTATTTATATTTGGGGTCGTTTAAATTCTACCCCTGGAGGACACTTTGCATTGTGAATACTCTGTCATCGATACAATTGCCCTAAAAGGAGTCAATTTGGTCCGTTAGCCACTGTAAATAGAATTTGTTCAACGGTGACGATTAATTAGGTTATGAAACTACTTGCATACGAATCCCTCGGTGAGGAGGACAAATTGAAGTTATGTTCCATTTATATACTGGGTGTCCCTCACAAATGGTGCTGATGTCAAAATTAATATTTTTCGATGATAATCCAGTACGATTGAGCTTTGAGGCGAGGATCGATTTTAGCACCACCAAACTTGGTATGCTAGTAGTTGGAACCCTGACATACACGAAAAAAAAAATTGTTTACCAAAATCCAGGGATGGAATATTTTGTTTTTTTCGTTTAAAAATAAATAAATAGATTTTTGTTGTAATCTTGGAAAATATATGGTTTATCCAAAAAACAACTCAACACTGTGAAAGACCATTTAATTCTCCACAAAAATAAATCCTAGTAATTTCTTACGAAATGCGCTCGTTTTCTCAGAAACGTCATTGAACGCCGACATCAAATTTTAGGTTTTTTTTTTCAAACGCCTTTGTTTCTCAGAAACGAAGCAACTCCGAACATATGTTCATAAAAACGACTTAACGAATCACCCTCTGTAGTTTCGTACCGTAAATAGAAACACGAGGGAAACAAATAAGCACTGTTCTGAAAAATCGAATTCTCGGTATGTTATCCCCAGGAGCCATTCGTAAAAATATCTTCATTTTACTCCAAATCGATATACTTTTCAACCCTATTCGAGGCTTGTATGCGAAAATGGGGCACCTAAATCTGTCACTAGCTGACGGTCTATATGACCCATTTGAAAAACATATCATTTAGCAGTGTAAATAACTATCACAGAATCAGGGGCGTTTTAAGGGTTTACAGGCGCCTGAGGCTGAAAAGTAATCGGCGCCTGTAAACGACTCTGTTTCCAGCTCCGCCAACTTCTTTTTTTTCGTTTTCCTAGGATCTGCTGGCGCCCCTAAAATATGCGGCGGCTGAGGCTTTAGCATAATCAGCCTTATGGATAAAACGCTCCTACACAGAATAGTTATTTATGTATTAATTGAGTGAAGTGAAAATGTTCCTATGAGTGAAAAACACTCAACTTACCAGTTTCATACAGTATTTTTTCTACAACTGTCAAAAAAAAACAATAAAATTCGGATTATTTTAAGCAACGTTCTGAATTGTATGATTTCTATTTTTCACTCGTATCAGTTTCATGGTTGCTATTCGGATGTTCGTCATTCTGTGAAGTAGCAACAACCTTAAAAAAGTGAACTTTTTTCACGCTCTTCAACTATTATTCGTCAGAGGTAGTAACCGTCGCGTCGAGTGAAAAATTGTATGTCCTCTGGGAACTTGCAGAAGAGAAACAGTTTCTCAGTTGTTGTTTGTGTTTCTTGTTCAGTATCATTTTTATACAATAGGCTGATATACAGGCTGTAATCTAACCTATTCCACTCCCGTGAAGGACGGGTGCATAATGCCATTTTATATAACGAACGGCAGAAAAATCCGAAAAAACAAAAAAAATTGTGGAAATTTTGAATGTTGTTGTTCTATTAACGCGGCTCTGCTCCAGTCAGCTGACGTTCGGCGGGCAGCAGTTTCCAAAATTTCGACGAATTTTCCAACACAATTTAAATTTCACAATTTTTTTTTCATACCTGCCATTCGTTATAAACTGGCATCATACACCCGTGCTTCACGGGACTGCTAGAGGTTAGATTACATTTCATATCACGAATCAAGTTTGCAACCAATTTATGTGTACGGAACATTTTTTTTTTAAACTGATGTCTTTCTTTCATATACCATAAGAAAAAATACCAAAAGTTCTGCAAACTTGACAGATACATCGAAAAAATATTCCGAACAGTTTTACAGTTTGCAACCTTTTCAATTCGACACTTTAAAGTTGAATTTATTCCTTCTGGGTACTGCCTTTCTTTTTAACAACCACCCATAGACCATCATCATCTTACGCCAGGACTTGTTTTATTTAACAAATTTGCCATGAGTCAAATGAAGAAAAAAACTGCCGGCAGCTGAATTCCAACCATCAAACATGTCCTGTTCATAAGAGTCATTGGTGAAATATTTGGAAAGTTGAGGGTCAAGAGGCTGTCATATCAGTAGCGCGTTCATAAGAATGCATGACAGTTGTTCAGTGACAGCCTCTCAAAAATGTATATGTCAGTCTGAATATCTGAAAAAATATGTTTCACAACACTTTTCAGTTAGTATATAATTATTGAAATTCCCTGAAATTATGAGTAGGTCAAAATTATTTTCAGATATAAAAGTCATTCAATCAAGCCATGACAGAAATCAACAAAAATGAAAGAATCATCTGCTGAAGGAGTTAAAGATGTATCAATAAGCACAACAAACACATATTTATGTCCCAAGCGTGGTTATATGGATATCAAGGATCAAAAAATGGAGCCTGGTGATGCCGATTTCTCCCATTTTGAAGAGATGTTTCTGCAAGTAGGAAACTTTTGCTATTTATTTTATATTTGGTTACATTCAGTCTGAAAGGAGTAATATTCTCTTTCAACATTTCATCTTGTAATATAACAAGGTAAACACGCAAAATGTGAACAGTGATAATTGAACACGAACATGAAAAAGAAGACAATGATTTTCTCCACTAATACTCTATGAAATATGCCTATGTGAGAAACTAATACTTCAAAGAAAGCAACGAAGTTATAGCAATATCCGTGAGAGTCCCACCATTGAATGAAACCTCTTACATTGGTGGTTGTATTCTACGATCCACCAGTTCACATTGGAACAGTTTGAGAACCTATTTTTATCTGAAACTTTACCAAATGAAAAATTGAATAGTGGCGATGTGAATACAGATAAAATGGCCTGGTCTCTTCTGTTGGTGGACTGTCTACACAGACTCAAGTTCAGGTATTGATGTGTATTGATCCACTTGTAGACGACTCAGAAAATAATCTGTTCGATGAAGCTTTTGCTTGTCATATCAGGTTCCACGTTTTAACCACCAAAATAGGCACCATCAAACCACAAATATTTGGGTTTGGCTTGTGTTAAACAGTAAAGGGAATGGCATGGGCATGCTGTGTTCGACCAGTTATTTTTTTTCAAATACACAGGGTGTTTTCGAAATAGGGATACTGATACTACATGCAAAAATATGAAACAAAAGTTCTCATAAACATAGGTATAAATGCTTCTTAAGGTAGCTGAGACCTTTTGAAAGCGGTTAATATCTCAGAAACCCTTTAAGATATACCGAGTCATCATATATAGATTAAAAATAAGTTTGTGGGGACACGTTCAAAGAGGTAGATTCTTTAGGAAACATTTGGGAACCTATGTTTATGGGATTGTTTTTCTTCATATATTGCATGTAGAATCAGTATCCAAAGTTTGTTACTCTATTTTGGAAACACCCTTCCAATCTCTCAAACTGATTGATGGAGATAAAAATCTCATGTATATTTGAACTACTCCCCTTGTATCCTCGATTTTGATATTTTGACATGATTTGGCGAAGAAGTTTCGTATAGTACTGCTCTGGAGATTACAGATGGAAGCACCCTTATAAATCTTACATTTTTCAACATATTAGAATGATTTTTTTTCGTTAGGTGAATATTCAAAAAGTCCACTAGGGTACCAAATTTCATGGATAAATATCAATTCAATCTAAAAAAATTACTAGCTATTTTTTTTTAGAAAAATCTGACTAAACCACTGGATTCGCGACATTTTCAAATGGTTCATATGTGAATTTCAAGATGTCAGACAAGTTTTGAAATAACGCTCCGATTCTCTTCAAAGTTTTTATTTGAGGTTTTTTAAGCGTCTAGATGGTGGCTCCAGGGTATTAAGATGGACTTTTGACTGAAGAGTTAGATAGCTCAACTCACAGGAAACAGAGGCCTTGTAATAACCAATAAGAATCCATAAACTGATGCGTACGAACCAAAAAGCGTACAACAAAATGAAAAAAAAAAAAAAATGTTAAAATCAATTTATTTGGATGTGTGTGTAAATTATTCTGAGAGTTACAGATTCGTTTTCGAACTGAAAACTTCAGACGGACATTATCCATCTGAAGAAATTATTGTTTACAGGGCATTTGTTGCGATTTATTCTTCGTTTTATGTTTTCAGTTGAAGACATTGCTATTATGGAGTCGACGGAAGACTCTACCATCGATTTCATAACAGAGGTTTTTTGGGATACAAAACTTCCCAATTATTACAATAAAATAAAGGAGCATGATGCTTGGGAAGAAGTTGCTGTAGAGTTTCGGACAATAGTAGATGAATGCAGAGAAAATTCATGTTTATCTGTCGGTAATTAGGCGAAAGAAATCCAAAATTGAAAACAGTCACTGTTTGAATAAGTGAATTTCAAAAAGGTATTGTGGACTGGTTAAAGAATCATCAGTCCCCAGGAACCGAATTGTTACTACCAACCTTTCTTGGACAGAAATTGCCGTTCTCCATCTAGTATATTTTTGTGCTATTTTTAGTCTAATTGAATTAATCAATTACTCGAAGTCTGTAGGGAATATTCTGGTAATTTTTTTTGTAAAGACCACTAGTTGCCTGAAATTTTAAATCCAACAGAAAATGATTTCCGCTATACACAGTTCTACTAGTGTACAACTTGTCTGCCATCAGCGTCTTTCTGTGCACCTTTTCTTATTTTTTTTGACAAAGTAGTCGAAGTAATGCACGTATATGAAGCTGCTGCAGCAACCTCCATTTCATTATTGAGTTGCACAAACGAAAAAGGTTCTGTTTTAGTACAGACGGAACGGCAGCATGTTCCGATTATGAGATACGCGACGATGATGTATTGATACGCTATATTGCCGTATCTTCGATGCGTATCAAAAAATTGTTGCGCGTCGGGGATACGGTACGGAGTTTTGTTATATGTTTGTACGCACCTTAAGGTCGCTGCGGAGTACAACTCCGCACTAATCGTAACACTGAACCAAAACAATTGTTTCGTGAAATCAATAATGAAAAAGTTTTCTATTTGTTGCATACTTTTTGAGACACTTTGAATATTTCATATATTTTATTTCTTCGCAGGATAGAATACTTCGAATTCTGACAAGTAACAGTGGGCCTAGTGAAATAAGCTATTTGTACATGAACGACAATTTTATGTACGATCCGTCTGCCATTAGTTATTTCGAAGAAGATATAGAGAGCACCTATATTATTGCTCCAAGAAGAAATATCGAAGAAGACACCGTGGCAGTATTATATTTTCCTCAGGAACATATGGCAGAAAGGGTGAACCTAAAAAAGACAAATAATGTTTTTCGGAGGTTATGGATATGTATAGCACCGATGTTGACATGTACAAGGCGTCAGAATTGGTAGAATACTATGAAGAGAACGATTCATTTCTTTGATGTCCTCATTTCAATTGCGTCATAATAATATTTCATGTATGTATTTAAGAGTAAATTTTTTTAATATATTGACTAGCAGTTTTTTTTTCAACAGAAAACTCAGTTTATCTCCTGGTATGTCATAATGACATCGTAATGTCAATATATTTTAATAACATCGTTATGTCAATGTATTTTAGTGACATAATGAAGTTGAAGAAGTTCTAGTAGTACAAAATTCGTAAGCGTTTTGAGAATTTTCTCTGCGTTACTGATTTTCGTATTTCAGAATCTACATAAGAGTTCAGTTCCTATAGAAGATATCTACTTAAGAGGCCATGAGCGCGATCATGGCCTCATCATGGGATCATGGGACGCTTTTAAGGGTGAAAGAGTCAATTGATAACTCAAAAACGGTTCGTCTTATCGATTTCCAACAAGGACAGGCTTCTAGAGGACGTTTGATTCTACATACGTGCTGTAATGGAAATTGAATTTCCAATCGACTATTTCACAAAAAAAATCTCAAAAATGTCCCAAAATGCAGTTACTTTGAAGCAATTTTTTGGCTAGATGAACGTTTTACCTTTCTTTTTATACCAAATTCAATTGAATCGGATAAAGATTGCTTCAAATTTTAATGGAAGAGAAATACCACTGCAGCTACTTCGACTATACATGAAAATAATCTTTAGGTGCTACCACAGACATAGTTACACAAAATCAAACTTCCTCCAGAAGCCTATCCTTGGTTGAAATCGATACGACGAACCATTTTTGAGTTATCGACTTTTTACCCTAAAAAATGACCAAAATGTGATCGCGCTCATGGCCTCGACATATGCAAAAGTTTTCATTTCTCAGTTTGGGGGTTATCCTGTTTGGGGCCCGCTGAATGGTTAGCACTACTCTCCTCGAATGAGTTCCAGAGGTCCCTGTCTGGTATCTATTATGTCCAGCTCCGAGTAGCCAAGTAATTCTAATCATTCAAATATTCATTTTGAAGAATGCTCCTCTGATTTGGTAACCCTAGATCCCCAAACAATAAGTTTTTCAAAATATTTGTGAGTGAGGCTGACGTTTCAAAAAATGGGAACTGAACCATTCCATAATCGGCGATATTACAGACCATTTCATTCACACATGGCTGCAACTATAAAATTACATAACTGAAGTCACGTGATTATAATATACAATATGAGCGGATATTGAGTAAGTAATACCACGAGAGCATCGAAAGTAATCGACTATACTTCCAAGTCACAAGACGTATTCTGCGAAATACCACGAGAGCGTTAGAATACGTCGAATTACGAGGTAAGTATGGAATTCAATACCATTATACAGGGTGACCCAGGGTTGAACCGCCAAACGTTCAGTACCGATTTTTCTGGTGAAAATAAGTTTGTTTCTTCATATTAGCATGTATCCCAACTTGCTTCGTTTTCGAGATACAGGGTGTCAAATTTTTCAAAAAATCAGTTCTTTATTCATAACTCAAAAACCTTTCGACTGATTTCGATAAAACTTGGCATGCTTATTTGAGGTGATAATATGCTTATTTTATTGTACTTGGAATAAAAAAAAGATATCTTATTTTCACTGAAAAAACTTGAATCTCGGAGGTTGCACAGGCGACTCGGCGCTGAGCGCCTCGCTGCCTGGCAACGTCCTTGATTATTATAAATCGCATAATAATCTCGTTCCAGTAATAGCTATTTTCATCTCTGAAATCGATATGAGAGGAATATTGAAATTATTGAACAAACATTGACTCAATTTTGATTTTTGTTCGAAAATATAAATAGGATATTCATAAAATCTGTGGAATCATCTGCGGCTGAAAGACAAACTTTAGTCGCTATTTTCTATCGTTCAAGATAACCTCTTGGGAGGTATTCATGTTGAAAAAGGGGACATTCAACAGAAACAGAAAACAACTACTACCCCGGCTAAAGCCACGCTCGACATTGAACTTCATCTGTTAGATATTGTGAAAAGACTCTAACTCGAAAAAAAATATCTGGAAGTGAAAATTCGCATTTTCATTCAGATAGTTGATTTTTCTTAATTATCTATAGTTTTCATTAAGAATTCATTAAATAAGATAGGGAGAATGTTATTAAAAATATCACTCACACTACTTGACAATCTCACTCATGTATAATAATTCCCATTTGTGAGTACAAAAATCGTTGTTTGCTATCGGCTAAATAGAAAGGAACAGAGATGTGGATAAAAATATCGAATATATTACGTTACCGTAGCAACGATAGCATTTACTGATCGATTATCAGGCATTGCGCGTCGCATCAGTTTGACAATTATTGTAAATGTCAGATACAGAACTAAACAACAAATAAATATTCCAAAGTAGGTATGTCGAGATTTGGATTTGGTTCTTTAGAAACATAATTCCTAGTATATACCTATTGTTATTTTAGTTTAATTGTACTGAGTTTTCTATATATGGCGCAGCCACGATTTCAGTTTGGGGGGGTGTGAACATACAATTCATCAGTTACCAGGGCTTTTTTTTCGTCATCCGAGTGTTATGAATAACAGTCGTAATTTAGTGAGTGGGGTGGGGGGCTGCAACTACGCTCTGATTTTGTCAGAACAGCTCTCTTTAAATTGCCAATTAAAGTAAGTATTCGAAAACAACCGCAAAAAATATATGAGCTCTTGTGGTATTACCCCTGACAAATTGACTCCTGTGGAAAGCAACCTATTCACGTACCGGTCTCGCAATTTTTTCTCGTGAAATTACTGATTGGCCAAATTATTTCGTTGAAGAGAGAAATTTATCCGATAAAAAAAGTTCTTGTACTTTTACTGTTGATATTAGTACCAATGAAGAATCCTATTTTCTAATAGGAATAATAAAATCAAAAGTTTGTCTACATATTATTTTCGTTCTATTTCACTAGCTTCAGGGTGTTCGGTTTTAATTGAATTTTGAAATTAAAATTGTTTGTGCTGTTGGTTTGAAATGATGTCTTGAGACACAATTCTAATTGACCACATTTTATTCGACATTGGCTGTATCAATGCGGGAGCGGAATGAGCGTTTTAAAATGCAGAACCCTATGCAGGAGAATCCTTGAGGCACGTACACAGTGCGTGGTTGAAGATACCTGTGTAGAATATAATTCCAAAGATGGTACTTCCAGCTAATTCGGACGTTTCCTAGCCACGGTTCAATTATGTGATTCCATTGTAACACAGGTAGTTCCAGCTGAATTTCGTCGATATCACTATTTGAAAATCTAGAGCCACATGTAGCAGGAAGTGGGTACTAAACGATTACTATCAAAGAATCATATTCAACAAAGTTCAGAGATACCATTGCCTGTGGGTATTCATATTTTCGAACAAAAATCAAAATTGAGTCAATGTTTGTTCAATAATTTCAATATTCCTTTCATACTGATTTTAGAGATGAAAATAGCTATTAATGGAACGAGATTATTATGCGATTTATAATAATCGAGGATGTTGCCAGGCGACGAGGCGCTCAGCGCCGAGATTCAAGTTTTTTTAGTGAAAATAAGATATCTTCTCCATATAAGCATGTGCCCCAATTTTTTTTCGATTTCAATATACAGGGTGTCAAAGTTTAAAAATAATATTTTTTTTAATTCTGAGTACAATAAAATAAGCATATTATCACCTCAAATGAGCATGCCAAGTTTTATCGAAATCAAGCGAAAGATTTTTGAGTTATGAAAAAAGAACTGATTTTTTGAAAACTTTGACACCCTGTATCTCGAAACCGAAGCTTATGTGAAGAAAAACTCTTATTTTCACATAAAAAACCGATACTGAACGTTTGGCGGTTCAACCCTGGGTCACCCTGTATAAAGGTATTGAATTCCATTCTTATCTCGTAATTCGACGTATTCTAACGCTCTCGTGGTGTTTCGCAGAATACGTCTTGTGACTTGGAAGTATAATCGATTATTTTCGATGCTCTCGTGGTATTATCACTCAATATCCGCTCATATTGTATAGTATAATCATGTGACTTCAGTTATGTAATTTTATAGTTGCAGCCATGTGTGAACGAAATGGTCTGTAATATTGCCGATTATGGAATGGTTCAGGTCCCCATCTTTTGAAACGTCAGCCTCACTCACAAATATTTAGAAAAACTTATTGTTCGGGTATTTAGGGTTAACAAATCACAGGAGCATTCTTCAAAATGGATATTTGAATGATTAGAATTACTTGGCTACTCGAAGCTGGACATAATAAATACCAGACAGGGACCTCTGGAACCCATTCGAGGAGAGTAGTGCTAACCATTCAGCGGGCCCCAAACAGAATAACCCCCAAACTGAGAAATGAAAACTTTTGCATATGTCGAGGCCATGAGCGCGATCACATTTTGGTCATTTTTTAGGGTAAAAAAGTCGATAACTCAAAAACGGTTCGTCGTATCGATTTCAACCAAGGATAGGCTTCTAGAGGAAGTTTGATTCTATGTAACTATGTCTGCGGTAGCACCTCAAGATTCTTTTCATGGATAATCGAAGTAGCTGCAGTGGTATTTCTCTTCCATTAAAATTTGAAGTAATCTTTATCCGATTCAATTGAATTTGGTATAAAAAGAAAGGTAAAACGTTCATCTAGCCAAAAAATTGCTTCAAAGTAACTGCATTTTGGGACATTTTTGAGATTTTTTTTGTGAAAAAGTCGATTGGAAATTCAATTTCCATTACAGCACGTATGTAGAATCAAACGTCCTCTGGAAAAAACCATCAAAGATCAACTGGTTACCTGCTTACTTATGTATATGGCAGCCAACTACATCTTCTTTGAGGATGCAAAATAGAACATATATCTTTATATACAGTGTGTTCATGAAGTATCCCCTCCCCCGGTTAACTTTTGAACGGATCGGAATTTTACTTTGAATTTTGAAAGTGTTTTTAAAATGACATGGTGGGTCGAGTGATACATCATTCGATACGTCTTTAAATTCTTTATATGACTGCCGACTTTCAAACAAAAATATTCAGTCAAAACAAAATGGCGGTACATAATATTAGAACTGTTATTGAGTAACCCCACCCCTGTTAACTTTTGAACGGATTGGTATCTTGCTCTGAAATTTTATCTGGTTATATTATAGTTCATTAACTACTTTTAGTGTCCAGTGAGAGTACTAATATTATGTACCGCCATTTTGGTTTTGCTGAATAGTTTGTTTGAAATGCTGCAGTCATATAGATAATTGAAAGACGTTTCGAATGAGGTACCACTCGACCCACCATGCTATTTAAAAAATCCAATTCGTTCAAAAGTTAACAAGGGGGGGGTTACTTCGAGGACACACTGTATAAAAATCTTCTGTGCATCTATACAACTGTGAACTCCTCCTAAATGGCTGGAACGATTTCGTTGAAATTTTTTGTGTGTGTTCAATTGGATTCAGGAATGGTTTGAAGTCGCAATTCGGCCCACAACAAAATGTTTTTTTGGTTAATTTTTTATTTATAAGTTTAAATCTGCTGTCAGTGCCTTCGCCACCTACTTCGCCATACTTAAAATGAAATATATGTTGGAAGAGTTGATCAAACATTACTACTACCTTGTAAAATATTTCTCGATAACATTTGATGTTTGCAAATAAAGGAAATGAGTATGTTTTGCAAAAATATTTATTTTGCAATTTCCTCTTAGAATCTGGGATTCTGGCTATTCATGTGTGAAAATCCAGGAGCGGCGCGTTTTTACACATATAACAAAGTGATTTTTTTAGTTCAAATTTACAAAGTTCAATGAGTTTTTCACTTCTTTTGGTGGGGAGAGCATATTGTAAGTATAATTTTGAGTAAGTGATCGTAGTTCACCTTGTATATCATCATTTGAGGGCTGTAATTCATAACTCAAAGTGTGGAGTGAAACGATGAACGAAAATGCGTGAAGGCATTGAGAGAGGTATCATTTTTTCTCTGAACCGTCATTATTATATTTGAAATTGTATGCGAATTCAAGCGTTATGCAACAAAGAAAGGGGAAATAAAAATGTAAAACAGTACAATATAAAGTGTAATCTGAGTTTCAATCTCCCCTTAAGCGAGTAAATTGTGTCAAAGGTATTAGTAACGAGCCTTAAGAAGAAGAATAAGCGAAAATTCTCCTTGAACGAAGTATGACACTGTTTTGATTAATAAGTGTTAGCGACACGCACATTCTAACTTAATCACGCTGCAAAATGGACTTTATTTGCATATACAGTCAACTTTTTCATGGTTATTATGCTTCACGCTATCTACATCAAGTTTCAGTTATCCGGTTCGTATTTACCATGTGATGGATTGAGTGGGGACATTTTCAAGTATGAGAATATGGAAATAATCATATTCTTTGATCTGTTAACTGAAATACATTTTTTTTTTCAAAATAGGCTGGGTTGCTTGGTCGTAAAGGTCTGTATATACATGTATATATTGGAATAATTTTTGTTAGGAAAATTCAAAATATCAGGAATCACCAACACTGATGCGATCAATTGGAACATTTGATTATGTAGTCACGGTTCTACTGAATGGCTAGGAATCGCACGTTAAAAGGTAAGACCTTGTTAATCCTTGGCTCGCACAAGTTTCGACTTTTGAGGGCTGCCGTTCGTAAGGGGACGACAGCTGGTTAACGGAAAAAACAAAAAACAGTTCTTCAGATTCGACGATATTTAATTTTTTTGGGGGTATATAATATAAGCTCGCTCAAGCTCTGTTTTTGAGGATTTTTCTCTGAAAATTTCACACCTCACTTTTTCAGCCAATCAAAAAATTGGTTTTTATTTAGTTGCCATGGCAACCCAAAAAATTTCCGGAAATTTTTATCCTCCTGGGTATACCCTGGGCGAAATTAATAAGTGGAAATTTTTCTGTCAAATATTTGACATGTGATAATTCACATTTTGCTTTTATGTACAAATGGAATGTTATTTTTTATATGAAAGGAGATAATATTTCATAATTATATATTCACTAAATATTTCGAATGTGTCTGAAAATATTTTGAGAACTTGCATTTCAACGATGAATAGGTCCATCGGTAAAAAATGTATATCAATCAAATCTATCTATGCTTGACTTGATGAACTTAATATTTGAAACAATTTTATTCAACTTATCTTTTCGTGAATACTTTTCGTGAAATTTGCAAGAATTCCTTTCCACAGCAGTTCCCAATAGATAATCCGCATGGACCAGTCAAAACTATTTTAGTTCTGCGTGATGTGCAATGTAATTTTAGGTTGAAAATGTCGCAAAATGAATTTTCCTTTCTCACATACAAACACCGCCACTAATACCAACGCGTAACTGTCATTATATCAACAAAAACCATTCATGGCCCACTGATGTTACAACTTGTTTTCTCTCAGAATAATCTACAAGTCAGTTGAATTAACCATTAATTTAATATATTTTGGTGTGAAATTTTCTTACCGAATCCCCCGCGTTCATGAATTTGCTGGAAATTTATCTCGTACAGGAATTTTTTAAGAAAATCATTTCAATTTTCAAAAATATCATGTACTCGAAAAATTTCCGGCAATAATTCAAGCACATTATAAGTGAAAATCTGTGATATTCGCAAAGACTTTAACAAAAAAAAGAACTCAGAATGTGAAGGAAAAGTCATAAATTAAATCATCGTATATTTGCTGGCTTCAGCGAGAAACCAGTTACCATTTCTCCTGCAGTGACCTTCATTTCCGATTGTTGGCTAATTGAAGTTTCATTAACTTGTAAACACATTTGGGTTAAGAACAAACATCCCTTTGCCTCAGATACAAATTAATCAAAAATTTTAAATTATGTCATCCTTCAGTATTCTGTTGGCTGTTATGAATGTCAAGTACGTAGTTCTATGGAAGGTCCCTTTTCAACCAGTTTTCTCCTGTCTTTGATGGGATATGAGTACGGTGGGAGCTACAATGTTTACGACTCTACTATAAACTCAGAAAAGATGTTCACCATACGTTTTTCCCCACAGTAAATGAGTATTTTATATCACAAGATCTATAAATTCATTCGATCAAACTATCAAAATATTTAGAGCACGATGTTGCTTGGGAAAAAGTTGAATGTACCGTACTCAGTACTATTTGCCAAAAAATCACAATCGTGAAAAAAATAGTTTGAAAGTTCAATCCATTTGAAATAGATCAAGTGCATGGTAGACTGGTAGACCAATTTCTGTTAAACATGACTTGGGATATTTGATTTATTAAAAAAATGCTGGTGTCTGATTAGTCTATTTAATACCTTTAGTCAGCACGTAGTGCTATCTGTTACAAAACAAATTCCAAAATAGGAATATATCGTAAAAGAGTCAATTATATTCATTTATAAGAAAATGAAGTTGAGTACAGGAACAAAGTCGAATATAATAGTTTTTCAGGATTCTTCTGAAGGATGTTATGCTCTGAGCATCTTTCGCATTTATTAATACCTTTAGAAAAATTTAACATTGTCCAGCGGTAGTTTCAACCTTCTGCAACGCCAAATTTTGTTTACGTCTTGTGTTCTAATCATGAAGTTCTTTGAAAAACTTTTTTTCTGAGTGGACTGAACAGGATTATTCATTTAAGTAAGTAATAATTATTATGGACAGTATTCAAGCTTTCATGGCTTCCAATCAAATGAGTTTCATCATGATTTGTAGATCATAACCTGCGATTTTGAGAAATACCTAACAATAGCCAATAAATAACTATACAAGTGTCTACCCTCCAAAGATAGGTGACCGTCCATTGTTTGAAATTTTGAATATTTGGGGTAGTCACCTGTTTCTGTGAACAATAGCGATCGAATAAATTCTTGTCAACGCAGCACAAAACCGGGTGCGCAGATTTTATATGTCCGATATCGCCAGGTAGGAATTCGGGAAAAGATTCTGAAGATATTTTGCTAACATAAATAATACTAGTCACCTTTACGTTATTGCCGAACATTTAATCATGTTCGCGTCACGGTTATGAAATTGGCGAAGTTTCAGAACGGGTATTAATAGTTATTTTATTAATTAATAATCGAGATGATTTAACGCGTGAGCGGAGCGAGCGCGTTAATGTTTGAGGTTGTTAATCGCCATTTTAATTCACGACTTTGTTACAAAACTTTTCCATCGACAGTAGTTTTCGCAAAAAGAGATATCTCACTTTCAATGTTTATTTATTTAACGTTACGATAAAAAACAATTACTATTTCTTATTTATATTAACTCTACTCAAAGATAGTTTAATTTTTCTCAGTGGTAGTTTTATTTTATTTTTTATTATTTATTTTCAAAGAGAAATTAAAAAAAATACCCTTGGTGGGTTTGAACTCTCGACGTCAGTGTTGCATGCCAGGTGAACTTTACCATCACGCCACGGGACCATATATGGTTTTGAGTGACAACTGGTGTAATGAACAGTTTCTGAAATTTTATTTGAAAATTGACAAATAAATAATGACAGATAGTACTAACCAATATAAAATGTATAAGAGCAATGTATGTTGGGTTGCATATAAGCAAATCGTTGATTAATAGAAAATCATGCATTAACAGGCAGGGGTCATTAATCAACGATTTTTAGTGCGTTAAAATACATCATAAATGAACGGTCGACGGAAATAGTTATTTTTGTATCTGAATGCGAAATGCTACTTTGGTCATTCATCGATAACTGACCACCAAAGTATTTCGCGCACGATATGCAAACAACAATTTTTCTACAAACGTCAAAAAATATTAGCCCTTAATTACTATCAAATATCAAGAAATAAATGATTTCTTGGATTTTTGCTTGATTGAGGACCATACAGGTTAAAATATAAAAATCCCCTATAATTTACATGCAGTATGCGAAATATGTAGTGTGCGAAATACATATTTCGCACACTACATTTCGAGCACGGTGTCATGGTAACGAAGGAAAATGAAAAAAAGGATCACTTCGCATATTGTTATTAATGCGCAAATCTTGTCATTTTTTTATGATAATTTTTTTTTACCTTGGAATTGACAATTTTCGAGCGTAGGACTAGGAACATCTACCATTAAATTTGTAGGACAATATGACCATTCAATTATACAAATATTAACCAAGCAACGGTAAAAAAATCCGCTGGTTACTAATGATTTCTTATGACCACGTCATTGGTACATGTTGGGAGTGGGAGACTCTTCAGTCTCACCATTCATTTTGTACGACAAAACTTTTTTCGAGAACTTTGGAGAATTATCTCGAGGTTCAACTAAAAACCTAACTGTTTTAATGACTTTTTTGCACTCACCAAATCGACATGATTACCGCCTGCGCAGTTTATTAGCGACCACTATCGAGAAATTTCGTATAGGAAAAAGTTGGGCTACTCGGCAAAATGAAGCTACTCAGGAAGATTCAGTCTGTTATTAATAATATTTGAAAATAGTCGTGGGATCATGGTCTAAAAGGAGTAAACAATATTTGTTCTCATTTTGCGATACCGCAGGCGTCCACCATCCTATTTATCCACTGAATAATATTCATAAACCGAGAGATGGTAACACAAAATTTTTGGTCATTTGTACCAAGTATGGCGACCCTTGAGGGCTCTAATTAAATAATGACGAAAAGAAAAATGATGGTCGTGGACGTTTATCGAACGTTTCGGATTCATTACGGAAGTCAAACGATTTGTTACACAAAAATTCTTGTATTTTTCGAAAGGCGATGAAAAAAGAAGTAGGCGGTAGCGTAATGCCATTTTTCTCCGGTGTGACTTACAGCCCGCCATACCGACGAGAACACAATAATTAAGAAAAAAAATGCAATCATTTGTTCCAGGCTAATTTGTGTACAGCTAATCATCGTCGAGTAGCCTTTCATGACAATCACCATGCCATACTTTTTCGACGATTCCAAATAGCCGCCAACCACAGCAAATGATTAATTTTTTATTTTTTTTTAAACGATTTGTACCATCTTATGAAGTTTTTTTGCAATTCTTTGTATGATCATAAATATAAGTCTGATAATGCCATACCTGTGGGAGGTGGCGAACGTGTACAATATTTTCTCAAAATTGTAAAATTTTATGCGTATTTTTAACGATTTGTACCAGTATGGCATTAATTTTTCCTGTACGTTTGAGGTTCAAAGAACATAAATACGAAATTTCAAACATATATATGACAGCAATCTTGTTTTATAACCAGATGTTTTGTTCTGACCTTCCCCAAAATATTTTTTCGAGTGTGGCACCACTTTTGCACTTTACCATAAGTATGGTGTAATTTTCCCAACGAATGTTTTTTTTTTCAAGTTTCGAAAATTTTAAATGCCATACTGTAACAATTCATTCAATCGTTCCATTCTTTTTTACTATTTGGCTCTAATGTGAAGTCTTCCGCCCATGGTTACAGTATAGGATAATATATTTTTTCCGCTGCCGACACTGTAAATAGTCCATACATGCTTAGCAACAAAACAGGTAAATGGCCTATATCATTCGTTTACTAATTCATCTTGACAACGGAATGTGAATAGTGTCATTTACATGCCTAGTGTAATAATGACTTTGACTTTGACAAGTAATACCTTCAGCTTCATTTATTTAAATTATTATGTTATGAGACTTTTTGAATATTATTGTTGTCTGTTCATTCGGTAACTTAGTTACGCGCACAAGCAACTTAGAATGAAATAGCGGTATGATATAACGGTTGTATTTCTACAAACGTTCATTTTCTTCATTTTTACCGTGGAACATGGCAGTGTGAACGGGGCACCAACTGAGTTGTAGTTTTCTGAATATGACTTACAATGTTTTTGTTGATTAATTCCTATTTTATAGCTCGAAGAACGCTGCTGAATACTCCACCAAGTCTGAATAATAAATTATTTAATAAAATCAGTAAAAGATATTTATTTCTTTCAAAATGAAGTTGGTTGTAACTCAACTGTCAAAGTCAAGTTTGAATTATAAATAGTTATTTCTTCTTCTTCTTATTCTTATTTTTATTTGGATTGACATTTAGATCAATTAGCCAGTTCCGACAAAGTGAGAATTCTGTCCAAACCATAGATGTTATTTATAATGATCATGCAGAGAGAGATAGTTTAATTGAAGCTTTCATGCGTAGGCAAGATGTTGGTTTCATTCTATCTATGAGGTTTGTGATCTAAACATGAGCCAACAGTTGGTAAGCTGTTCTTTGATAGTGTGAGAATTGGTAACACTGTTTGTAGAAATTGAGGAGGGGATTAAATATTGAATTTCCGTTATCCTCCATTTCGTCCATTTCTGCGTCTGGTCTCACTTGAAGAACTCGCTGATGATTTAAATTTCTATTTTTGAAAATCATCCAATCAGTGTCCATTAATAACATTTATAAAGAGGTAACTATTTATTTAAAATTCAAAGTGGAATTCATTGGAATAAATAATTTTGTCATTTATAATGCTTTTAAAATTATTTTATTTCCAATGAATTTTCATGATTTCTCAAGTGGTGTCAAGGAACATGCTTTACAACAATTTCTCCTTTTTTTTGTGTGCAGTTCGACCAGATGTAAATTCAAAATTTGATGCTTACTTAAAATCTTATTTCTCGCCATTGAATGAGCGGCGATGTTAGTGGCCGATTGCCAAATTACCACAATGCAGAACAACTAGAGCTACCTATGATAGATGAACTGGCTGAATTACATACTCGATTAGGTGTCCAGAACCAGGTGGGGAATTCAGGAGTGTTCCAGAGCTGCTGTCACTGTATATAAGATCATTAAGAACCAAGGAACCCGAAGAGCTTGAAATATATTAACAGGAGAGGAGTTTGGTTGATTCTTTCTTATAACTGATTGGTCAAGAAAACTATGTAAGGTTTGAATGCATTTAATCCAATATCCCAAATAAGTTGGTATGACCATTTGAATAACGTACAATAGTCCAAAAAAACACATTTCTTCACACAACCTGATTCAATCATTACTTCTAGACTTTTCTAGATCTCATCAAGCCCTGAACTCGGTTTAACAAACGTTCAATTCATTAAATACTATTTTTTATGCAACCTGATTACTATCATCATTTATAGATTTTTTCAAGATCGTCAAGCTCTGAACTAGGCTTAACAACATTTATTTGATTAAATACTATTTTTTTAGTAATTGTTTTATTTGTATGTCTGGAGTATTTTCTCTTTCAGTGTAATAAAGACTTTCTACAGAGACTGGCTTTGAGAATGAAATACTATATCAGAATTACTGTAGATGGCGTCCAAATGACAACTTTTATTTAGCTATTTTATTCTCACTGCCATAAATTGAATTTCTAAGAATATCTTTGGGTTAATTCACCAACAATCGTATCACGACCTTTGCCTCCGCAATAAGATTTAGCCCTCCGCATTGTTTATATGAGGTTTAGGTGAAAAACCCCTTAAAAAGGGAACAAAACCTTATAACGAATAATCTTGAAGGAAGGGTATGAAAACAAACACAATGATGCCAAACTGTGAAAAATTATTTTACGTATTGTTGTACAGTCGTATTTTGGAAACGTGTCAAATAAATAAGTTTTCCAGTTATGGCACCACTTTTTTCCCTTATTAGAAGTGTGGCAAATATAATAAACAGTCACATTGTCTCATATACTTTCCAAAAATCCAAATGCCATGCTGGTACAAATCTTTTTGCAGAGAAAATAAAATAACACCTTTACGGTGGTAAGGCGGCCATTTGGAACCCTCGGAAAAGTGTGGCATGTTGATTTTCGTGAATGGCCACTCGACGATAATTAGCTGTACACAAATTAGCCTGGTACAAATGGTTCAATTTTTAATTTTTAATTAATGTGTTCTCGTCGGTATGGCGGGCTGTAAGTCACACCGGAGAAGTATGGCATTACGCTACCCCCTATACTTCTTTTTTCATCGCCTTTCGAAAAATACAAGAATTTTTGCGTAACAAATCGTTCGACTTTCGTAGTGAATCCGACACGTTCGATTAACGTCCACAAGATTGGGCCGCCAGTATCATTTTTCTTTTCGTCATAACGTATACCGGATATTTTATGTTACCATCTCTCGGTCTATCAGTTTTCGATTCATTCATCTGAAATTCAAAGAGAAGATGCAGCCTGTTGCGGCGGGCGAGTTAAAGTCGCTCGAAGACGGTAGTCCCGAGTTGGAAAACGAGCAACAAAAATGTGCAAATAACAATACCAGATCGGTAAATCATGTCGTGGCGTATCGTGGTCTGCATGTATGTATACTTGAAATGCTACCGGTGTTTCGCGATTTCGGAGTTTCCCATGCCGAAGGTAAGACAAGAAGCGGTACCTAGGGACAGTTTTACGAGGCAGTGGGCGCCATCGCCGTAGAGGTGCGCCCGACCTTGTGCCGCTCACGTACCTCGATATAGATTTATTATACGTGCGTAGTTGTCCAACCGCCTTTTTGCCATTCATGCATCCTGCATCACAATTATTGATGTAACGATGTAACGATGTATCTACGTCGGCGACGCTTGGTGTATTGATGTAAGTACATTCTTTCTGAGAAATGACAGCAAGTTATTTTTTCAGGATTGGATGATAATAGGGGCCGGAATAATCGAAGTAGTTCCAGTATTTTCATGTTGGTCTTTCCGAGCTCAGAAATGAAAGCACTTAACTCGAAGATACCAAATCCAAAATTCTTTCGATTTTGGGTAGGGCCCAGCCGAGAAACAAGAGAAAATATTTTGATAAATTTCGGCCGTCTTCTATATTCCTTCAGTTTAGATATGTTGTTCAGAAAGTGATCAGTTATCATCTGACAAAGCGGAAGGAAATTGGTTGGGGCCGGGGCTGGAAAAGAAAGTTTGAAAATTTTTCTCCGAAAATTTCTTAGGTCAAAAATAAGTCGGTCTCACTTTCTCACTTTTTAGTTCATTAGTTTCAATTTGGCCCTTAGATAGCTGAAAACGAGGCGCAGGGCCGGATTACAGGGGGGGGGCAAAAAGGGGCAGCCGAAAAACTCGCAGGACCGGTTATGTTCAAAAATTGGAAAAATGGACTTGGAATGATGATTGAGCTATGAAACTTTAGGTATCACTTCTTTAGGGACCAAGAAAATCAACCCCTCAAGGTAAGGCGTGTTCGTACATACACGGTGTTAATTAAGTACGTTGACAAACTTCGAGAGCAGATTCTTTGCAAGTTTTCAGGACGAAAAATTAATATAAATATATGTTCCAAACGGCTTGGTTTTCGAGATACAGGGTGATAAAAAAACATTTTCAAGTGTTCCATAATATTAGAAAAATTTGAAAATCAAACATTCCCAATTATTGTAAATTGGATGAAATATTTCTTCGGAATTAGAAAAATCTACGATGAATAAAGATTATAAAATAAAAAATATAAAGTTCAACACTAGATGTCCTGCCATACCAGGATGCTCACTGCAATATTCCTATACGATATAGGAATATATTTGGGTAAAAAATCCATCAGAAAACAACTACTTTCCTGGCTAATACCACGACGAACGTTGAATTACATCCAATGAATTTCCGTGCAGAGTTCCTACAAGGCTATCTCCGCAATTGCTAAATACATGGAAATGTTAATCGAAACATTTGGACCACCTATAGATCGATTTCTGGGTTCTTGCTCTCATCAGTATAGGGTAGGTCTCTGCAGACAATAACTAATGTCTGCAACAAATGATTCGATTATCAATCCATTTCAAGGCAGAAGCTGAGACACCGCCCACAGACTGGTGTTTAACCAAACTACGAGCGCCATCCCACCCACTAGCCACCTTAAGCAATACCCAGTACTTCGCAAAGCGAATATATTCCTATATCCTATAGGAATATTGCAGTGAGCATCCTGGTATGGCAGGACATCTAGTGTTGAACTTGATTAGCTCATTGTTAAATCGATTTCTTCTATTTTTGAAAGAATATAAAGACAAGCTTTTATACAAATACACTGAAAATTAAAAAATAATTTCTTTCATTGTTTGATCTAGGCTATTCTGTGAGTAACAAATTCAAGGGCTTCCGCGGACACAAAATATAGATAATCTTGTACAGGATGAAATTTAATCTAATAGCCACAGAAAAGTAGGACCCTGTGAATTATTTGAGAAATGAATTATACTCGCCTAATTTGAACTGATTATTGTCGAAATGTTGAAGTCTACTATTGTGAAACATATATTTTTTTATCCTTTTAGGACAAATGTTTTTATGAACTTTTTGGCCTGAAAACTTCCAAAGAATCACCATTCAAAGTTTGTGAGAATATTTACTTCTCAAATTTCTTTATGTTATGCAATACTAGAAAATGTTCGCATTAATATTTTCATTGTAGCTCCTGAACCGTACAAGTAAATGAAAATACTCAAGAGAATAAAAAGATGTGAAATGAAACAAAATTGATTATTCCTGTCTCATAATATGTCAGTCACGGCGGAAAAAAAATTCTGAAGGGTTGAAAAAGGCTTGACTGTGAAAAAAGGAGGACATTTTGAATTATTTGAGAAATGAATTGGTTTGTCTCGTGCATACTATTAAATGGATTGTATTTGCCCAATTTGAACTGATTATTGTAGTTAACACCAAAAAATCTTGAAAAAATATATATTTATCACCATGTATCTCGAAAACCAAGCCGTTTGGGACATATGTTTATCAACTTTTCGCCCTGAAAACTTTCAAAGAATCACCTTCCGAAGTTTGTCAACATACTTAATTAGCACCTTGTATGTACTTAAACACAGAAGTTTTTTTTCCATATCCTACAAAGTCGAGAAAATAGTCATAAAGAGGGCCATAATTGAAAGGGGTAGTAGTGGTGAAAACTGGACGAAAACTCCTTTCCTTGGGGGGTTGCTTTTCTTGGTGCTACCTGAAGTTTCAGAGCTCAATCATCATTCCAAGTACCATTTTTCTAATATTTGAACATGGCCGGTCCTGTGAGTTTTTCGACTGCCCCTTCCCCCCTCCCCTGTAATCCGGCACTGCTAAAAATTCCTTCCACCTCGATTTCAGCTATCTAAGGGTCAAATTGAACGTTTTTGATTTTTCGGTGTGTCACCATCTTCCATCTACGTATTCACTACAGCATTTTCTCCGCTGAAATCAGCGTCCATACTGTCCGAGAATTGGCTCGCTCAGTGCTCATTCGGTGCTCATGCAGATCGAATGCTCTAGTGAATACGCGGCTTTGAGCACTACCGATCTCAGACAATAATTGGAGTCCTTACTACGCTCCTCCTCCAAATAATTATCTTCGATCGGTAATATGTTCTTACCGTTCTTGCTACTTAATATACTATACAGTATCGGAAACTTTTCATCTCATGTATAGACAGAAATCTACGCGAGCAACAAGGAACGCAATGATACGATAATACCACTTGAATAAGAGAGACGCACTATTGTGCGCCTATCCTGTTACCCCGCCCGACGAATTAACAGCTCACGTCAATATCCCTTCCTCGAGCGAGTAGAGGAAAAATTGTAATGCTCTCTCAACATAACAAGCTATTTTTTACGCTCTAATGGAACCACCATACCCAAGAAGAAAACTTTCCGATACTGTATATATGGTACTAGAACTGTTTGAACTTCATCATGGTCCCAGGGCATTATTACATCGTCGAATTTTATTCCGTTCAATGCCAATTGAAGAAGCAATCTAGTTCTCAGTGAGTGCCAGTTATTTTCTTGTTCCTCAAGACATAAATTCGCCTTGAGTGTTGAAAAAGTGTGAGGTAAAGGCAAACACGTATAAATCACTTGTTTGACTTTTCAACGTGTTTTACAACGGGATTCATTCATTCCATTTTTATATTCTTCATAGATCCATATTTTCCAAGCTTTCGTCAGTTATTTATTCATGTTTTATAAAAATAATGCATGAAATTTTAATTCGCATTACCGTGGAAACTATTAATTACGATGAGATTCAAATCTATGTAAATTAAAACAAATATTCAATTATTGTTTTATGACTTCGCTCTGTAATCTGAAATCACTGTTTTCGAGAATAACTAGGTTAAGAATTCACAAACTAGTAACCCATATAATGAATACATTTTCCTTTAAACGAAGAGAATTTTCCTAAGTGATAATAACTTGTGGTGATGGGACAGCTGCTTTTTGTTGCTTGTATTGGATTGTATTTTTAGTCTAGTTCACAAGTGCTTTTTGGACAACCATTTTTCTGATGAGACCGGAAATGATGAGCGAAGTGTCATTCGATTCGTATTGATATAATATAGAAAAAAAATATCAAACGAGAAAGTTCCGCTCGCAAAAATTGTGAAAGTTAAAGACATTTCTATAAAAAAATATCAAAAACTAATACAGACATCCAAAATTGGGAAAAAGTTCCAAAGAGAGCAGCAAAAATGAGTACCTGAACATATTTTATAATTGAAACAAGGTCATTATTGAATAGGTTGAATAGCAAAGATTCACGGTGGGATCCTTGAGGAACACCAAAAGGTACAGGAATTGTGAGTGATACACAGCCTCCAACCATTCCACTATTTTTGAATTCTGTAAATCTTTTTTTCCCAATTCCTATCTTCATGCCCCAAGGCCATCTGTCGTGTAATTGAAATGTATCTTCTTTCAAAAAGTGTCTATCGGTAATACCCTTCAAAATATTTTTGGATCCATTGTTCCACATCAAACTGTTCAAATTTATTGAGGTATGAGTACCATTCAAATTTCCAATTATATTTGATATTTTGAATATTAGGAATCGCTTAGAAAAAAATATTAGTGTAGTGTAGTTAAAAAAAACTTCAACGCCCTGTATCTCACAAACGAAGCAGCTCCAGACATATCTTCATTGGAACTTTTTATCTTAAAATGCCTAACAATTCACCCTCTGTAGTTTCATAATGTGTTGAAAAATCGAATTTTCGATACGTTATCCCCAGGAGAAATATTTTTTTCGAATTTTTCACACCTGCCATTCGTTATAAAATGGGATTATACACCCGTCCTTCACGGTAGTGCAAGAGGTCATATTGCAGCCTGTATAGGAGAATAGACCCGGAACCCGTATAAACGTTTAAAATAGTTTGAAGAATCTATAAATTTGTGTTGCTGAAAAACAAGAGTATATCAGAGCACAAACACAGTATTTTGAGTTTGTTAAAGTGTATGATGAAATTTTGTTCTCATTCGAGAGACGAACAATTGTCAATTTGAGAAGCGTGAGGATATTTGGAAAGTGATTACTACTCTTTTCGACTTGTTTATTCTACTAAACTTTAGTTTTTCAATTTTACTTTATGATGGCAGAACTGACCAACCATAAAATTGTTTCCTAGTTCGTTGAAAGTAGATGAAGAATAAAAAAGAGAGCTCTTTGAATTGTGTCATTTTATCGACGATACTTATTAATAAAAATTACATGATTATAATATTGTTTGAATAATCATATAAGTATTCTTGAATTTTTATGTAAGTTATGACAGAAAAAAATTCAATTCTGAAAATTTCAAATACCTCCTTGTTACTATTCTGTACGTTTTGCTGATTTTGTGCCTAATTTAATTCAAACAAGCCCAGATAAATGAACAATTTGGTGCGTCAGTGCCGCCATCTGGGTTATTCTGGATACCTCACACATATTAAAATCAATTGAGATGATTCGTTACTAAACATTTTGGATTTGAATGATATATTACATATCTTTATTATTGTTATATTTATCAAAAATCTATTTATAGAAGCCTTATTATAAGGTTTCGCTTGTTTGATTTGATTTGAGTTTAGTGTGATTCTTCAATAACACCCTTTACGTTGTAGGATACTTCAATTCATTTAAAAAAACTTTGGTTCACTCAATCATTTATCATCTTCTGAATTATATCCAAATAGTATAACCACTTCACTCCTATCACATTCAACAATTTATCTGAAATGAAATTCTTTCTTGGGTTAAACAAAATTGTAACATTGTTTACTGAACTTTTTTTTCTCATGAAGAAATTGATGAGTTTTCAGAAGTTTTTATGAATTCTTCAAACGATAGATGATAATAAAAAACTGAGTTTTGTTGATTCTATTTTGAAACAGAATAAAAACTCATTCGAATGGAATCAAAAAAATTTCCGTTTCTGTCAGAATGGATCTTCACCAACTCAAGTGATGTTTTCAACTGGATTCCATGATTTCAACTCAAAACGGTCCAGCAGACAGAAAAAGAGGAATAACATTAATTTCTTCACTTCATATTCTCGCATCCTCATAGGTGGATATAGTGAGCAACCATCTTTGAAACTAGCTTTTGAATCGATCACTGAATAAACTAAGCATCTACGATATGAAGAACAATAATTTTCTCCCCTCCTCTTTCCATTCTCAATCCTAACTGATATTTTTCCATCGTTCACGGCATGAAATTCGTAATTTGACATGTCGAATTATTCTCAAATGAAGCATATCCTAAACACGATATGAACCACGTCAATTTTGTCCCCCCTCCCCATAACAGAAAGGAAGTTGCTGTCGGTCATTATTCAGGAATACATAACCTCACATGTTCACGCCCCAACTATATAACACTCGGTAATAGCATAAACTCTAATAATTATAAACTCAACACAATCCGCATTTTTTAAGTTTTGAGAAATTATTCATGACCTTGAACAATTTAAATCACGTCACACCAGCGAAAATCAAAAATCAAAAATCACAGCAAGATAAACATATCTCGGATCGAACATAAATTACCACTCGTATCGAATTGGAATAATGATAACACAAAATCAGCAGAGAAATACACCTGGAGGTGACCTAGTGAACGACGCCTCTACGGTACCGCCGTCCAAACAACCACCAGGACTCGACAACGACGCGCCCGACGCCTGAATGTGCCATCAACGACACCCTTCCCAATTTTATACCACGGTATCTTCTCCCAAAGAGGGGGCAAAACGCTTTTTATTCCATCCACCAAGCCTTAGCTCATCTGCAAGTCGGATAACATACCTAATTATCAAGTTAATATGGCCATTCTGTATGGACGTTGGAAAGAGGTTTTGATTTGGTTCCTAATAAGAGAGAAAGAAGGGCTCGAACGACGAAAGTTAGAAAGAGACCGGCATCGCATTGATATTATAAGTAAGTTCAATAGCTGTATTCATTTGTAAACTACGGCCCCGTATATTATTCAAGGAGGGCAGAACTCATGTATGTTTCATACAATTCAAAGCGCACCATTATATTTGGAAGTCGCGTTGCCGAGAACCGAGGAGAAGGATTTCTCTAAGCCGAAGCCAATGATGACCGTTTACCAAGACTTAGACACCCAGTGGTGTTCATATCATACATAGATAAATATAAAATCAGATCCTTTCCTTCTTGCTCTTCGCCAATCTCGAGCGAAGTGGGATAGAGCGGGGCAAATCAGAGATTCTATGAAACTGAAGGATTGACGGTATGATAAAATGTTTTAGACCATCTGCAAATATTACCAACATGTATTTTCAAATGAAAATGAGTTTCGTCTATTCAGAAAAATCCCATGTGTTGAGATGAGAAAATATATTATTACTCAAATGAGTTCTTGAATAGGTTGTCTATGGGTAGAAATTGTCTGTGGGTGAAAAGGAGCTAGGGCGTTGAGAAGGCCCCTGGGACTTAAGCTTATTGCAGAGAAACTACCACATTTCTGAGGTGATACATCAGAGGAGAGTGTCCGAATCGACAAGCTGTTTAGCTTCCCTTGGTGATAGACTCACTAATATTTACACTTGTCTTTCTCCTGGTACCTTTGTGACCTGGCACCTACATCAAAGTTGCCTGTTTTTTGCTGCAAGTTTTCTCTTTTATTCCAAAGTCAGCTCAGCTCAGCTCAGTGCTGCTCTTTCGAATCAAATAGAATATTACCAAGGGGTTCTGAGAGCCTGTAACTCGACCCTGCAACGCCCACTCCAGACCCTTCATCCATCTCGTAGATCTATCAGTGTACCATACTATGTCCTTCCCAGTTGAGGTCTCTTCTCTATGTTAATTTGGTGTTTGTTAATGACCACTTTCAACTGCAATTTGTCGTATCTGACTGACATGTTATCTTCTAGGAAAATATGTTGCAAAATCTTCAGATTTTGGTGCTTATAGTTTATTACTCATAGAAGTAATCTTAGAAGGTTTAGCATTACCTCTAATGATGCACTAGTCCACGTGGATATTGCCCCTGCACTTTCTGCAGCTTGAATTGTGCCGAAATCTCACCATATCAGTGAGGAGGAGGTGACCATGGGTTTGATAAACCTTTGGTATGACCAGTAGATCATTTTAAGTTTCAGACCTGATGTCTGACCAAAGACTCTGCGGCTTGTCCAGCCACCATGGCTCTGGAAAGAAGGTCGTTGATTTGGCTGTTTCATGTTGGTTTTTGGTCGATTGGAATACCCAAATATTCAACTTCTTTCAAAATGTTAGCTGGGTTCCGTTCGAGTTGGAGCTTCAAGTTTATACTCCCACCCCCTGGTGAATAACATCAGCACTGTTCCGCTAGGATTAATTTTGAGTCCCTCCATTGTGTACCAATTTTTGATTGTGTTTAGGGCTACTTGTATACTGTTGGAGATCTCTCCGTAATGTCTGCCCATGATATTCAGGTCATCTGCGTATCCTCGAGTCATCAAACCAGTCGCTATCAGGTTGTTTACAACCAGTAACCACAACAAAGGAGTCTTGGGAAGTCTCCTTCGCTGTCGTCTGTAATTTCTCCATTGCTTTCAAGAAAAAGGAGGTAAGACTGATGTGGCTGTAGGGCTTTAATACGTTCATTGGGCGTCTCCTTGATATGAACGCCACCATAGTCTCCCTTTAAGCTTGAGTTATGTAACTATAGATGGAGCTTGGTCTTGAAGCCTTTCCAAGAAGGGACATTATTTTAAGGCCATGTTACAATAAGGCGGGAAATATTCTGTCCTTTTCGGGCGACTTGAATAGTTCAGTATATGATAGCCCATTTCATTCTTTTGAATTTTGAATATTTTTCCAGCTACGCTTCTGCTGGATATGTTGGGGTTGTGAACAACCTCTTTCAGGTGAGGTGAAATAACTATTAATAATAATGATAATAGAAATGATACAGATACCGGCCGATAAAGGAACTTGTGATGGATGATTATTTGAAAACATAGAGGTGAACAGAGAACGAACAGAAAATGGCATTGAGAAAGAATCGTAACTGTCTAATTTTTCATTATGTGTACATGAGCCTGTAACTGTAGAAAAGTCGAAAGAACCCTTTCAAAAATTCCTATATGCTTGTTGGCATATGTACAATGAAAAACAAATATTCCTTTGCTGATAACTCTGTATATATAGGATTGTATTGTATCTGTCAGACATAGTGAAAATATCCTTATTGATTCAACGGAGCGACTAACTGCAGACTGGTTTCTCAAGAAACTATAAGTATCAAGCCTTCAAACTGTAACTGTTGAACTGTCGAATCAGTCCTTTCAAAAAATGCTAAGCTTTTGTATAATCTTATGACAACCATATCTGTGAGACAATGGGTGCAAAGATTTTGATTTGGAAAATTCAGTTTTCGAATAGCTCTCAGCAAAAGAATACCAAGACTTAGCCTGATTCATGACGTCTGAAAGATATAATTATTGAGTAGCAGTAGCATTATAGTGATGGACAGAAAGTTAATGACATTAAACTCTTCGAGGAACAGCCAAAACCATAATTAAATCATTGATTTTTGTACTTTTCGATACCAAATAATAATAATATCAATACTTACTCATTAACAAAATAACTAGCTCTATTAAAATTCTTTTTATATTTATTTAAGTAACAATGAATGCAAAGACGTGTTAACATTCGAGGTGAGCGAGTACGAGCCGAGGCAAAGCCGAGTTTTGTCGCTTGCCGAGGATGTTAACAGTCGATACATTTCGTGTTACTTATTACGTTTTTTCCGCTGCTTGTTGACATTTCTCAAAATTTGCCTGGATGGAAGTTTGTTTTCTTACCCTTCCTTCATGATTATTCGTTCCGCTATTTCATTCTAAGTTGCTTGTGCACGGAACTAAGTTACCGAATAAACAGACAACAATAATATTCAAAAAGTCTCATAACCTAAAAATTGATGGGTATTACTTGTCAAAGTCAAAGTCATTATTACCCTAGGCATGTAAATGACACTGTTTTCATTCTGTTGTCAGGATGAATTAGTAAACGAATGATATAGGCCATTTACCTGTTTTGTTGCTAAGCATGTATGGACTATTTACAGTGTCGGCAGCGGGAAAAGTATGTTAAGTTATTTATCGCGATACGTAGAAAATACAAATGAAATTTCTTAATATAAATTTCTTTTTCTACGACCACATGGAAATATGCCCATTTTATGCGCTTCATCGATCAAGGAAGTAGGCCGATTGTATACACTTTTTCATTTCTACATCGCAAACTGTACTGTAATGATCATTTCAGTACAGGATATTTCATTTTCCATTTCATGAACTACTAGACTAATTTTTATAATCATAAATAATATAAGATCGAATCAAGTTTGTTAACGTTCTAATGATTTGACATTTCACATCAGTATTTAAAACATTCTTTAAAAAAAATATGTGATAGAAACAAGTAGTAATAGTGAGGATTTGACATTGACAACGTTAATTTAAATATGAAGATTGATGACAATCAAATTCTATATTTTTGAATAGTTGGAACGAAGTTTCTATATAGCAGTAAATTTCATCATATTATTATGTGAGCTCGTAGCAGCGAGTGAAGAGTGAGGGAACTTTCAGGTTTTGGATAGTGGGGGTGAGGGTTCAAATCCCACACAACCCACTTTTTTTTTCTTTTTTTGAAATCGATTAGTGTTCGATTTTTATTATAATTTTCAATATTTGTATCTTCAATTCCTTTTTTAGGTTGTATATATTATGGGAATCATGACCGCAGGAAAGTTTATGATAAAAAGTGTTATTAAAAATATTACAGATTTATTTATGATTCAGGTGGTCGTAGAAAAATAATAGTGTACAATTTGCATGAAATGACCCATTTCATGCTCTACTATTGTGATATGGTTACAATTCGAATACATAAATTTGATGTAGTAAACCTAGTTATATCTGAAATCATTGAATAGCTGAAGGTCCCCAAAAAAACTGTTTGGAAAGTGTTTCAATAACCCTTCCTCATTCCCAAACTGGCTTTCTTGTAGTACATTCGAAAACTGAACAGCCACAACAGTTACCCACTCACTCCTATTGCCAAACTAAATCGAACGCCCTACTCCAGAGGAGAGTACGCTGAATATGCAACGGTTCCAAAGAACACCCTGAAAGAATGCATAATTCAACATTCAAATTAGAAATAAATTAAATATTAAAATTATGGCACGAGAAAAAGAGGCCTTATTGATTATGTATGCAGTGAGGAAAAATTAAATCCTCTAATGAAGAAAAACGCCTTTCGAGGAGGCAGGAAAGAAAATTACCCTGTCCTTCAAGGATGGGCCCAGGTGGTGTGGCCTTGAGAAAGCCCTCCCGGCCCTCTGATGTACTTTCAGGCGATGCGAATTTACAAGCCTAATGACCTTACGGATTTGACGAGTTTTTGAAGATTTCCCAGGAAAAATTCGAGAAGTTTTTGTAATTAATAACGCAAGATTTATTTACAGAAAGATAAATGATAATCGATGGATTGAGGCTGCGCCTGATTGAATTTTGATTCAATCCTCGTATGTGTGGATACACTAGGTTTATTTTGGTTATATGAATTTTGGAATACAGAATTCATACGTCATTTATAATAATTTTGTTTGATTTGTGATCAACCTTCGAACAATTGAACCTGAAATAATAGGGTGTCATCTGAAATTAAATTTCAAGATAATTCTTACATTTTTTTATGTTCTGGATCACACGAAGAGGAAAATTCTGTATTCTTCAGAGAGCATCGTGAGAGCCGATGTAGGAATTGGTGTTGTTCTTGAATTTCTACAAGCTGTATGCCCCAAGGAACTCCTGCCGTGGCAGCGAGTTCAAAAGCTTCGCCGTTCATTGGAATAACAAGCCCTGGGAAACGTTGAAACGATTGATGTATTCAGAAACAACCTATAAAACAAACAGATTGCCAACATTTCTTCGGTGTTCCAGAGGAGTGAGTGAGCTCGTAAGCGAGGTATCACCGACGAGACGAATAACTCTTTTTTGAATATAATTTATAAAATCCATTGTGTGTCTAGGTGCTGCACTCCATATATGGAAACAGTATTTCAGGACAGGTCGGATTTGTTCCTTATAAATCATTATCACTTGAGGAAAGTGAAATATTTTCTTGGCACGAGACACAAAACCAACTTTTGGCACACTCATTTGACGGGAAGTGAAATATTATTTTCGACACGAAACAGAAAACCAAGGGTACCGCTGATGGTAATGCCAAGCATTGAATTGGAACATTCCATTGATATGGATCGGCATTTCTTAAGAAAAGGCATGCTTGGGTTTTATTCTACCAAGTCGTATTCAAGTGATTCTTCCCCGTTCATTATAGCTTTCACTGGACGATGGAGCTTTGGGAGAGAAAACAGTATAGAAGGTATTTTTATCCGCAAGGACGTTGATGAATTATTGATGTGAAGAAGAACCAGTCTTGGTGCTAGAACACCAGCATTTATTGGAAGAGTATCGCATGATACTCCATCAACTACAGCGTGGAAAGATCGATCTTAGAGAACACTATATAGCAAGCCCTCAGATTATTATTGCAGAGGAAACACCAGAGTCTATTGATTCTATTTATGTCGTTGTGAACGGGTAGTTCAGAGTTTTCGAAGGCATTGAAACGAAGTTCAGGAAAAGCGTCTTCTTTTACTCATAACCGAAAGGAAACCATTGACGATTTCATTGAGATTGTCACGATCTCAGTTCAATCTTTACTACCTGCTGTCGTCCTTTCGGCTTCTAGCTGAACGTATCTTTCCAAAAGCTTGATCTTTTAACAAATGGCTAATATTTGGAAATCATTGCTTTGTTTCCCCAGGTATGCAATCTTGAGAGATACCAAAAAAACACCAATTCCTACCTACTCTTCTTTAGTGTGAGCGACTAGTCTGAAGATACAAAAAAAGACGAAAAATAATTAAGAAGGAATAGTTACATCAAATTGGCCAATTATAATGAAATGACAGATACCATCAGGTAAACTCTAGAAATCATTGGACAAGATGGAAGAATAGGTGATAAGAGAGATGGGCAAGAAAGTGAAATTAATTCGAAGAAGGTTAGAACATTTTACCAGAGAATTTTCCAGAAGTGGTGACCTCCTAGAAGGGAGACCTAAAACACCTAATAGAAGACGTATTCTCGACCAGAGAAACGAGAAAGAGATGGCAATAGAAGGCGCGTGTCGACTTTCAATGTTCAAAGCCACAAAGTCCCAATCTCGATATCCAAGATAAATGGATTAAGTCTATCAGTCCAAGGCCACTTAAAACAGCGGATATGCACATCCACAATAGTTATAGGAGCTCCAAAATCGGTCGTTTCCATAGGCCTCAGGGAAAATCCATGGAGCCGATAAAAAGGAAGGAGGTTCTGGAAACGGTATGGAACAAACCGCCTTCTTCATTGGGAAAACGCTGGTATGTATCCAGATAATCCCTATTACCATGGAGCATTCTATGTTGGTTATGGAAAGATACGATGAGAAAATCTATCCGATGAAGGTCCATGATGATGTAGACATCCATATTCCACACTGGAAGGAGAACCTGTGAAGTTTGGCACCGGAATATTTGAAACTACCACGAAACACCTACATCAACATGGGAGCAGTTAAAAAAATGGAAAACACAAAACCTCTAACTCTGGAAAACAAGCAGTTGACTGAGTTCTTTGATAGTACCTAATCATAACATTTTCTTGACTGATGATATGACGGGACGTACCAATCCTCCTCACAGCTAGTATTAGTAAACTATAAAAAAGATAGATCAACAAAATTATTCGTTGACCATCGTCGACTGAATGACATCACGATGACGGAGAGTTACCCAATGCCAATAATCGCTGACTTGTTAGACACACATAAAAATGGTTACTGCCAAGAAGTACATTCCGATGACAGAGTCTGGATATAGGCTGTACTAATTCGGAGTGTGTAGGTTTCCTGGGTTTCCTGCAGATAAAAAGTGAATGCGCTATCAACAACAAGAAAGTCACCTTGGAGCGCTACGGACAATAACAATAGTTGGCCTCTATCCGGACATGCTGTTTCTCTTGTACACTCATTTATGAGGGACTGTAACTATTGTTACCTATTAAAAACCTCCAAAAGACGAAAGGCGTCCAACATTGGGCACTAATTCTAAAACAACCAAACGATTTTGAATCTTCTTGTGTCAAATATTACTAGAGCAACGCAAATAACATGTAAGGAAATTATTGGATGATCAAAAAATCATTAACGATGATATCAAATATTATAGTAGTGAAATATATGTAGTGACTTGTGGAACACCAATTTCTACAGCTTTTGTTTGACGTATGCATTAACTCAACAGACCAATTGAAGATCTCTGTTTAAAAACGTTTAAAAAATGTATTTTTAATGATTTTATTTTTACATTTCTTGTTATTTTAAACTTTTTCACTTAAAAACCGAAATCAATTATATTTTTTATAAAAAAAAATATTCGTCAAAGGGAATGTATTGGATTTGTCCTGTTTTTGCTTCAAATACATGTGTTAATATCCGTTTTTATCGACACCTGAGAGCTGTCCCATTCTTCCACCGAATAACACAAACATGTTTTTTAATCCACCTGTGGCTGACATTCGTTGATGGAGTTCAGTTTGACGTCTCGACGCGTTTTTTTATTACCGTTGCATCAACCTATATTGCTTACCATTCAACCGATGTTTCGAGGTGGTGGACAAATTTGGTGGATTAGGAAATGACAGCTCAACCTCAAAATTAATAACAGAATTGGAGAGTAGTATTAAAAAATTACAGAAATGGATGATTCAATTGAAAATAGTCTAGGATACATCACATAACAAAGTATTGACTGCACTATTAGCGTCAGAAATTAGGGAATTTCAAGTGATATGTACATTATTGCACATCTTAAATGTTAAATTTCACAACGAATAATTGTTTTTCAGATGCTAATAAGTGAGTGCAACACTCTTCAAGATATTTTCTATCTTGTCAATTTTTGCCGATACAACAATAATAAGTTGAGAATCGATTGTCAGTTGTCAGATGTGAAGAACTGCGTTTTTTAATGTACCACTGGTGACGTCTGTGCAGCAGTCAGCTCACCAGTGGTGAATATACAGTGGAAATAAAAACGTGCCTACTGTTACAACTCTTTTCCTTTAATATCTTATGAAATATTAGTTGGAGCTGTATCGTTCTCCCATAAAAACATTGTAAATATTTTTCTTCATATATGTCAATACAAAACAGAAAACTTCTCTTCTTGCACCGAGGTTTTCAATTGGTGTTAATCGGACCGAAGCAACTGCAACCTAGTACTCATTTGGGCTAGAAATTCCCGTGCCATGTGCAAACGCTTTTTGCCAGTGATATTCGATGAAACATAAAGATGCTTCGGCTCGAAGTGGTATGAATTACGACGCGACGTGAAAAGAAAAACCACCCGAAAAGCTAACCCTGGATAAGCTGCACATTCACATGTATGAATTCAGCACATCAGGATAAAGTCGAACTCATATGAAATATAATAGTTATCATAAGTTAGTGTTTCACCCCTAGAGATCAGCGATCTCACAGGACCGTACACGCAGAAAAAAACTTGGTTAAATCAACAAAATATCATTCAACTCGAATAAATAAAAGTGTCAGTATCCCACAATTAAATATCAATTCAAATGAAACAAATATTGTCATTGATTTGTCTCTCTGAAATCCTTTTAGATTTAATGCAATTTGCTTTCAATTGATTATATGTTTTGTTCATAGAAAATCTTGTTTTTTTTTCTCGAAAACATCAGATGTTTCAGTCGATCATATGATTTGATATTTCAACATTACCTTTTAGAATTTTGATTTGAATTTGATTCCAACCAACAAAATATTTTGTTAACTCATTCAGTTCATCGTTTGATTGAACAAAATATTTCTTGAAGTGGAAACTACACAAATCAAAATGAACGAAATATTTTTTTGAATCAATACCTTCAATCTCTTCGATTTGCTAAAGGGATTTTTGAATTTACAAATTATCTTATAGAATGAAAATATTTTGGTAATTCATAGAACAAAATATCCGTTTGAGTGAATGTTATTCCATTACCCTTCTGACAAAATATATTAATTCGATTTACGAATGTTTGTTTAAACTCATTAATTATGTTAGTAGATCGAAAAAAAAGTTTTATAAAAGAAAACATAGTTTGAATTGATTTGAAAGAATATTTTGTCAACTGAAATATTCAGAAATGATTTCAAATATAAAATTTATTCCAATTAATCATACAGGTCCATTCAAATCCCGATCCATCTTTCATGAATATCTCGAAAACCGTGAGAGGGTCGTTTGAATTTCCGCAAATTTTGTATTTTGAAGCTCTTTAACAAGACGTCCACCAATCAAACACAGACATTTAGTTTAAGGAGATTCAAGAGAGTGAAGATTATGGATATTTTTCACGAATACAGAGTATATCTTGAATGATTTAATTAATTTCAAGAGGTAATTTCTTGTCATATTTTATGGAAAAAAGTTTATCACCACTGAAATTAATAACATCATTTAAGATACACCCTGTATATCTGCTGAACCAAAACAGCTTGAGATGAATTTGGAGATTTTTAACAGAGCTTCAAAACACAATTTTGTGGTAACTTTGTCCCTGTGTCTTAACAGTTTTCGAGATGCAAAAGACTCGATTTTGAATAGGCCCTCCAAAAGTCGATCCTGAAAAATAAAAATCACGAATATATCATAACTATATTCCTCAAACGAGCTAAATGGTTGATTACTTAAAAAATAAATCATAAGATTTCTGTTCGTCCAGATACATCCATGACTACGAATGAAAATTATTCAAATTAAATAGTAAGGTATAAAGATTTTGAAGATCTCTTGGAAAAACCTTCCTAGGTAATCAAGACAGGATATGAATGAAATGTAAAATACATTTGAACAAATAATTTATTCATCTCAATTTGAACACTAACAAAAAATAAAATATATAATTCTTTTGTATATTATATAATAAAATACATTATAAAACTACCATCATATCATAATCAATTCATTTAATTTTTTGCATAATAAATTATCCTTTGCCTTTATATTTGTCTCATCACCACAAAAGCTTGGCCTTCCTTCCTCAGCTTCAGTAGATGTTTTCCTTTGTCCAAGAGATGGTATGAGTTCTTTCAACTTATTATCGTCCAGCTTTTTGGCAATTTCCAATGTTATGTCATTTTCTGAAAAATTCATTATGAATGTGAAAAATCGAAAATTGACCTGAATGGTAAAGAAATTGTAATGTGAGATAAGTACATCATTGAATTCAGACTGAAATCAATTGAAAAAAATATATTTATTAAAATAGAACCATATTTAAAAAAAATTGATGATGAAGTTGATGTTGGTTGATCGACAAATGTCGGATAATAAAACTGAAATTGTCACGAGAACGCTTATGAAAAGTGACTGTGAAGAAGTTGTTCAGTTCTGGCGATACCACCAAAAGAAAAAAAAATAGAATGGAATACTTGAGAATTATAATACTTAAGGCACTAAAAAAAGGTAATCAAAAGATTCAAAAGACAAACTAAAATAACAGATAAAAGCTGACCTAGACCACTAAAAATTATGAATTTGGTCTCAATCTATTCGAAAGGCATCTAGAAAAAATGTTAAACTTGAAAATTAGGGCCGGCAAAAACTGCAAAAGTTATAAACAATTAAGTCAAGAAGAATATGTTTGTTTTTTGCAAAATATTTTAAAAACTATTTGAGATATCCAAAATTCAGGCTTTTCTTGAAAGAATTTAGAAAAGATCCTCGTTAAAAGAAGTGAGAATTTTTTAAATTATTTTCATCGGGGATTACGTTCCCAAAGAACGTTTAAAAAAATCTTATTAGCCATAAGGATAATAAAGACAATTGAAAAAAAATCTGTTTGCTAAATTTACGTTTTTCATTTCTCAATGCCTTGGATTGTTAATACAAAAGTGAAAAAACAAAAATTAAAAAAAATCTAGATTTTTTGTTTAGAAATAATCAGGGATTTATGTTAATTTTCAATAGGTAAAAATTAACCAATTAACAAAAGTATATTCGTTGAATCTATTTTCAATAATTTCCGTTGCAGAATGAGAAACATGATTTCAATTACTTTGGTACTGGTATTTAAGATCATTAGTTATATTATGTGAGATGGAAACAAAAATGAGTACCTAATTCGAATTCTGAAATAACTTCACTAACCTGTTGCCCTATAACCGCCATGATGTTTTGAAATGAATCTCATTGATAGTTTTATAGAAACCTTATTATCTTAATACGTTACTTACCAGCTATCAAATTCTTCAAGGAGCCAAACAATATTATTTTGGTCACTATTTTTATAATTAATAGTCACAAACACTAAAAACACAATTGAAAAGAAACCTTGAACTCCGATACAACGCTACTGACGTTACTCATCAACCATCATCCTTCTACATTTTCGACGCGGACGCGGGTTGCTAACTGTGCCAATACCATGTGATTGTTGCGCTTGCGTGTGGTGTCGCAATGGTAAATTTGACAAAATATTTCGAAAGGATAATTCGATGTATGTTGAATTAATTTCGTATTACTTGCGTGAACAAATTTGTGTTTTCAATGAAATCTTTCTGGTATTCACGAGGAAAACATATTTTGTTCCGTCAAATCAATTTTTGCTGAAGTATTTCTCTAATTATTTGTTCAGACAGAATATGGTTTTGAAAGAAATTATTATTTTCTGTCTTGTCAATCAAACAAAAATGTTCATAGGACCTTCTATGGTTGTTTACATGAAACCATATTATAAATTTAAATTGAACAAACTTCGGATTGAATTCACAAAGTACTGAATCAATTCTTTTTGTTCAACCAAATCATTAAATTTTGAGGTAATTCACTAGTTAGTTGGTGGAACATAATATCTTTTAAGCGAAATATTTGTGATAGTCATAACGATTCACATATAATGTCGAACCAATTCTGATACACATGTCCAATACACAAAAAAGTATTCGACCGAAGTATATATTTTCTCATAATAACAAAATATTTGAGTAAAATATTTTGTTCGTTCAGTGAATGCTGCTAGTCTATTCAAGCTTGTTTTTGCTGCAGATGCAAGTAATTTTTTTCATTCAACAATAAACTCTTAACAAAAAGAAAGTGATTGTAGCAACAAAATTGTTTTTACCGTGTAGCTGAAGTGATATTCTGGACGAAATTGCATGGGCAATGATAAACTAGTTCAAACTAGTTGTGGAGTTCGAAACGGTTTCAGTGTAGCGTTTAATGCATTTGACTGTTTCTGTCATCTGTTTTTGTACCTAATTTATGGCGATTCAATGAATATTATTTCTCCACAACCTTCACAGAATTTGCCAATTCTGAAACTTCCCAATCGTATCGAATTTTTCATTGTAACCTTGTTACAGAATATATTATTCTCCACAACCTTCATAATCCAGTACGATTGGATTTTGAGACAAGAATCGATTGTAGCACCACCAAATTTGGTATGCTAGTAGTTGGAACCATGATAAACACGAACAAAAATTGATTACCAAAATTCCAGGGGTGGAACATATTTTTTTTTTCGTTTAAAAATGTATAAATAGATTTTTGCTGTAATCTTGGAAAGTATATGATTTATAGGAAAAATAACTCAACAGGGTGAAAAACAATTCAATTTTCCACAAAATTTATTCTTAGAAATGTCTTATGAAAACGAGCGTATTTCATAAGGTATTACTGAAAAACATTCTTGTGAAGAATTGAATTATCCCTCAACCTATCGAAATCGTTTTTTGATAAATCTTATATTTTTTGAAATAACAACAAAAAAAATTAAATTTTTTTTAAATGAGAAATTTTTTAGGTTCTACCCCTGATTTTTTGATAAAAATTTTTTTTTCCAATAAAACATGATGTCGAGATGTCATGTGCCGAGTGCTACAATTCATAGTATATAGTATCGTTATGCTCGTGGTTCCTCGCGCTCGCTTTTAGCTCGCGCTCGGAACTTTCCACTGACATCGAATTTTTCATTCTAACCTTGTTACAGAATATACTATTCGACAGGTAATGATCTAAACACTACTGGTGGAACATAATAGAACTTAGCCAGCTGAAACTTTTATTATAGTGATTTTTATGGATGAATCCATACTCAGAATCATGCCGGGTGTCCTATTGTTCAATATAAGGGCGTATACAGGCGACAAAATAGGTGTGGCCGTACGCCTCAACCAGATAAATTTCATACAAAAACGTCGCTGTTTCGTAGAATGAATCGGTTGTTTAACTTGTAGAATATTTCATCGAAACAACGAATACATATTTTCCATAAAATCGATCATAATGAAATATAATAATACACTGCAAGAAATGTACACTATTTTATGTTGGCCCCAGAGCTCCAATTAATTTTTGTTGTTGTTTTCTATTTTATATTACTTTCGTTCAATTTTTTATTTGTGTATTTTACATTAATAAAATATTTATTACCACAATAAATATCGTAAGTTTTTCACAACATTGGTACTGTAATATATTACCATATGTCTTATATACATTTTTTTTGGTGGATTTGAATTTGAATTTTTGTTTTTTGCAGTGTTTTCGCCATACCACTGAAAGGTTCTGGATCAATAGGTCACGTTGTGTTCTTTCTCATACTAGTGAATCCTCTTCATTGCCCTTGTATCCTGTGTGGCCTGGTACCAAGGCCAAGAACAGTCTGGTTTGACTGCCCAACTCTTGTATGGTTCACAAGCAATCCCAAATGAGTTTGGAATCAATCTGCATGAAGCTGATTGTTTAAACAGCTGCTTGGCTGTATATGGCGATGGTCTTTTTTTCACCTATCTCTCCTGCACAATGAAGTACTGATGCAATTTCCGCCTGGAATATCTGCCTGGACTGTTAACTGAAGTGAGACTCTTGGCTTGGCCATATATATATATATATATATATATATATATATATATATATATATATATCCTGCTCCTACACCTTCCTCAATTTTTGGGCCGTCTGTATATAGCAAACATTTCTGCATTAATTGGAGGTCCATAACTTGGGAAGCATTTTATCCGATGGCATTTCGATATTGCACGTGGTTGGTTTCCAACTCTTTGTATAGCTAACATGTCTAACATGCAGTCTGCCTATGGGCGCTTTCTGCAGCATTAATTGGAGGTCCTCCCTTCCATGCTTCTTTGCCTGTTATAACCGTTTTGAAGTTTTTCCCGAAGCCATAACTTGAATGTCTTATATTTTTCCATTAACTTATAAAACATCGAAAATTAATATTTGGAGCCTTTGGAGTGAATACATTTCAAGAAATAGAAGCTTATTGAACCTAAGCTTATAGCTCTTGTTGTTTCATATACTTTCCATATACTTTTTTCTATTTTTCTATTTATAGTTATAGAAACACTAATACATGTCAAATTCGAAAATCTTCTGGCTATAATATCGTCTTGACGACAACAACAACTTCATTTTTCTTTCCTCGCCATTACTAGTTTTGTTTCCACTATTCAACTCTTTTCCCTTCGCAACGTAAACGAACTAACTCAAGTCTCCACAGCTCTTGATAATGCTTATTTTGTTGGCGAAACGCGCGTCGAGTGAAAGTGATGTAGTTTTGGAGTTTTGGATAGCTTCTATTTCTTGAATTGTGAAATATAAGTGTTAGGAGATATTTATTGCTGAGCGCCACTCAGAAATGGAACCTCCTGTATAGACCAGCCGTGTGTCATACACATTATCATAGATCGGGTTTATATGTATCTTCAAAAAACATCTCGCTGACGGAAGGCAAGAAAATAGTATGGATTCATGAATCGACGTGCGTTGATGAACGGTAAGAGAAAAAATTAATTGTGTGTTCTACTTGGGAAGTATTCAATTTATTTTCTAAAATGAATGTTGTTGAGTTATTGTTTAAATATGCTTTTTTGATTTTAGTTCGAAAATATGAATAGGACATTAATAAAATCTGTGGAATCATCTGCGACTGAAAAACAAACTTTAGTCGCCATTTTCCATCGTTCAAGATAACCTCTTGGGAGGTATTCATGATACCTACTGCTGGAATGAAAGGTAGGAGTTGTATTTGTTTTGAATTGTTTATTCATTTCCAAAATAAAAGGATATATTAAGTTTTCAAAACATATAAACAGGTTATTACTCCAATCAAAAGTGTTTTAGTACCCATATCTTTTCAATGTTTTTCCCTTTTTCTATTGATTATTGAACAAACGATGAGTTTGTGTGGAAAGTTTCAATCGTGGCAAGTTGTGCTTTGCTTTCACGACTATAATTTAGAGTTTTTCCTTGGTACTGAATATTTACAGAGGACTGTAACGTGCCTGTGTAGAAGTTACATGTCAGTGAGCTGTATTGAGGGTATAATAACGAGTAACGTGCCTATGTGAGAAGTTACTTATTAATATTTGTGCAATACTGAGACGAGAGTACAGTGACATGCAACGTGCCTGTGTGAGAAGTTGCATGTCAAAGGGTTTACTCTTCAGTTTATTTTTATCATTGTAGAAAAGCATTCTTTGTGCCTGGGCTCATGACAGCAATTCTTCAGGTGCCTTTCCAACAATTTTATTTGTTATTACCATCTAACAATTCCAATGGAAGAAATTATGACTCTCGAAACTTGGAAGCTTCCTTTTGGTAGTATTCGCTTGTAATTGAATCTGAAGATAATTTAATATCTTGATATACGTGTTCATGTTGGTATATATAAGTTTGTATTCTCAATTGTTTTAGAACTGAAGAAATTTATTTCTATAGATGCATCATCCCTATGAAATCCCTACGTCAAATGAACCATAAAAAAAACTAACATAGGTTATGGGTAATATGCCTACTTTATATCGAAGGAAATAAAAGAACAATTTATTATAATTACTTATTTTCATTACAATTTTTTACAGCAACCAACAGAAGAAGAATAACATTATAATGCAGATCTCAATTTGGTGAGAACATTTAACATGGTCTCATATTACCTGCATGTATTACCTGCAAACAAATCCGTTGTAACATCGTGGGTGTTTGACTATTTTAAAGCCATTTACTCATCCAGTTAATTTGTATGCATCATTCTTCAATGAAGAACACTCCTCTGCAGATGATTTTTTTCTTGACATCACAATAGATTACATAAGTTCAGCACTCGAATAAGGTTAAAATATGCAATGGCATTGTGAAGGAGAAATATCGGTGAGCGTAATAAAATATATGAAGGGAATCTAGAACGTTATCCTGGATTTGGAAGGACTTACTCTTTCCAGAAGCAACAGTAGGGGGTCCACATATGTGAACCTGAACTAAAACATAAAAAAGTTCTCTGCTTGAAGTCATTCATTTTGTTTCATCAAATGAAAATATTTGACGAATGATATAGGATTTGTGTCTGGAATAGAATAAGGTGAGGTTGAAAAGGAGAAAATTCTACATGAAAATTGAAAACTGAAAAATGTTGTAACAAGTAAATTGTTACGTCTTCTCTGAATCATTAAAAGTCTCACATCACAACAATTCTTTCTTAATTATCTACAAATATTTAAATAACTTATCTTTGAGACGCAAATAAACGCCTATTTTAATGCTCGCGAATAAACAACTATTTCAATACTCGCCAATAAACGACTATTGATCGCAGTTCTGTCTTCTGTCATCTGTCACAAAATTTCTTCGATTAAAATCATGTGAATATATTGTCGAACGGAAACAATTTTTTTATGGGTTGTAAATTAATAAAACTAGTAAGCACCTTGCTTTATATCCTTTTTGGCTGGTGAACTTCAAGTGCTACAAATTAGAGGCGTAATTGTTGTGCCTGTGCACGAGAAGCCATCTTTATGATTTACTAATTTGAAGATTTTCACGATTTTCGATCCTTCAGGTTCCTAAAGGGACTAATAAAGGTCCCTTTTTATCCTGGAGTAAATCCCAGCAAAGCACCTGGGTAACACTGATGATTTAGGATCATCTTTCCATCGCTGTCCCATGCAACACTGAGGATTCAGGATAGTGTTTCCTGAGCTGCAGTCCCTCACCTAAGGACTCATCGATTGGAGCAACAGCCCTCTCCAAGCTAAGTACACATATTGTGTGCTCTCAGTGTTTCTGCCAAAAATTCTCTACTTTTATACAAACTAAGTGCATATTTTTCTACACTTCCATGAATTATTCAACTGTTCCAACTGTTACAACTGCTCACTTTATTTGTGAAAATAAATGTTAACAATTTTATATACTAGGTCTTGCTTAATTCTCTTTAACTATTGAATCTTGGTGGTGGCGCCCTTTCATAAATAAACATTGTAAGGTCTCAATAACGGCAGTTCAATGTCTACCAGGAATGAATGGTATCCAGTCTAACCCACCTGAGAAGAGTCTCTGCTATAAGTTTACATTTACATTGAGCAACAATGTGATTTATTTATAATATCTAACAGAAAACAACTACTTCCCCGGCTAAAGCCACGCTGCACATTGAACTACATCTGATAGATATTGTGAGTTAGAGTCTTTTCACAATATCTATCAGATGTAGTTCAATGTCCAGCGTGGCTTCACAATATATTATTTTTTACTTTTCAGTTCAATATTTTATGAAAAAATTTGGTTACAAAAAGGAACAAATGATATATGGTTGTATTAAGAATGTCTGCAAATGTTTTGGAGACAAAAAAAGGGAAAATATACTGGGTGTCTCATTTAAAAATCGAAAGTTTATGTCATTTCCGGTGGGACCGAAAGTTACATGAAGCTGAGTCACTTGTCAAAAAATGGAGTTTTATGTATTGTACAGGGTGTATCTTAAATGTCATTGATTTCCGTTGGTGATTCCTTGTCCCATTTCATGAAAAAAAGTTCATATTAACGTGTGTCCTAACTTGCTTCTTTTCCGAGTAACGGAGTGTCAAAAGTTTGATAAAAAATGGATTTTTCATGAATTACTCATAATTCTTTACGCTGATTCTGATTAAACTTCATGTTTTGTCAGTAGTAACAAGGGGATTCTTTTCAAGAAATTAAATTTTGATTTTAATTCCAGTGGCGTCGCAGAGACGAGGCCAGTTTAGGACATACGTTTATATAAACTTATGTTCTTAAAATATGACAAAGAATCACCTCCTGAAATTATTGACATCATATAAGATACACCTTGTATAAATCTTCCAAATTTTTTTCCAATGTCATCAAAAACAAAAAAGTTATATAAAAGTCCACCTTCCGTGGACAACCGGTATGGCCAATTCTTTCTTGTTTTTCGTGTTATTTCCTAAACAAATTTGTTTTAGGAAAAAAAAACATGCAAAGATAAAATGTTAGTAGCCTTCTCCTAGACTATCATCATCAATGCAATGTGACCGCCATAGCCAACTAATTTCAACATACCCTCCTGGGAACAAAACCGATATGCATCTGATTTCCACTTGAGCATAATTGATATAGAAAGGACGTCCCCGCACGTAGTTCCGGTTTCCCCGCATAAAAATGCTAATATAATTTCCGAATGGCTAGTGTGAAGGCAAGAGACTTGAAATCAACACACGTCACAAACACTCGGTCCTCGAGACCGAAAGAAAAATGTCGAGATGTAGCGGAGTTAGCATTAATTTAATGCCAGTAAAGATAATAAAAATCCAGTGAGCCGGTAGTAACAAGTCGAGAGGAAAGCTTCTTTCTGAATTGGCTGCTCTTGAACGAACTCTCCAGAAGCGACGGCTCATCACTTATGGATACTGATGACTGGAGCAATGAGACCCACCGACTTGTTAGTTCTCCGAGAAAGATCGCCCTTGTTAAAATAAATTGGGTGGCGATATATAGGCTTTGATGTTTCAGATGGATTATTTCTGTTCGAATAGGGCTTCACCTTGTTCTTATTTGTGGAATGGATTCGCTTCCGTCGTTATTCGACGATGCTTTTTCTGGAGTGCGGTTCATGGTTAGAATTACCATCGTCATTATTTTTCTGGAGTTGTTTTGACAGAATGTTGATGTTTTCAGATATTCAGATTTGATTTCGGAGAGAAGAGAACTAATCCAGTAACGACAGACAAACTCGAGCAAAAAGTGAAGAATGAATTGTAGCACTCTGAAACTCGGCACATGACATCTCGACATCATGTTTTATTGGAAAACTAATTGTTATTAGATTTATCATAACTTTTGCTAAAAATTATAGTAGAAGGAAAAGAAAAAGTGTCTATCTCTCCTGAAGACTTACTTCCTCATGCAAATATGTGAGTATCTGAATAACTAAAATGTGTTTTGTCCCACTTCACATTACCCTTCTACGATATTTACAGAGGATCCGAAAGTCATGGATATTTTAGTTGATATAAAATAATTATCCAACGGAGGCGATCCATAACATACAGTGGAGGTGAGATGATAGTTAAAAAACTTACAGTCGAACTCCACCAAATAAAATCTTTATTGTATTATGTGGGTGTGTAGTCAGAGGACACACATCAGCAGATTAAGGGATGTAGTCGGAAGACTTACATCAGCAGTAGGACATGTTTCGAAGGATTCATCCTTCATCTTCAGCAAAAAGAGATCTACAGAAAATAGAAATAGGTATTACATTAAATATGAGCAATCAGTAATAAAATTTGAACATACCATATGTGGTGGAAAAAACTATTGAGACATTGATTAAAAAACACTTAACAACTAGTCGTCAACATGACGTATCCCGCATGAGAGCGGTTACCTAAATGTTAGGGGTTGTGGTTTGACCTCGCCAAAAATATCATAATTAAAGTTTAAATAATTTTTCAGAAAATTGTGACCATGCACGTGTTCGTACTTGACTCGAAAGGAAAGGGTTATGAATTTTGAAGTTTGAGGTTGACATCTGTCATCTGTCGAGTGAGACGTCACGACTCAAGGCGACAGAGCGGCCGTTCCGTAGACCTATGGTACCACGGGTCCACGGTTTTTAATCAATGTCTCAATAGTTTTTTCCACCACATATGGTATGTTCAAATTTTATTACTGATTGCTCATATTTAATGTAATACCTATTTCTATTTTCTGTAGATCTCTTGTTAACCTTTTTGCTGAAGATGAAGGATGAATCCTTCGAAACATGTCCTACTGCTGATGTAAGTCTTCCGACTACATCCCTTAATGTGTTGTGTGTCCTCTGACTACACACCCACATAATACAATAAAGATTTTATTTGGTGGAGTTCGACTGTAAGTTTTTTACCTACCCAGTAAAATAATTATACTGAAGTAGGAATCAGTACCCTTTTTGGACTATATGCAACGATTCAAGACTATTGACAAGTCTCACTTATACATGCTAAAGAAAAAAAACTGGATTTTACTCCTGCCTCAGTTTTTAACTCACCCATAATCCCAGCAGTTTCTTCAGTGGATGGTAAAAATAATCGCTCATACACATCCTACATGAAAAATTGAAGTATTTGATTTTAAGCTTGAGGTTTGCACTTCACAACAGTGTTATTAAACATATATGCAGGGTATGAATAAGCGATTATTTTTAACATTTAGCGAAGAGAATGCCGGTTTTATGGGTAAGTTGAATATGGGTCAGGAGTAAAACAAAGTTTTTTTTGGCATGTATAAGTGAGACCTGTCACACTACTCTTAAATTATTGGTCCAAAGAGGGTATGGGTTGCTGCTTCAGTATAATAATTCCAAATTTACTAAATTATTCATGATTTTTGGATCATCCGTAAACATCTCCGTGAAGTGCGACAAAACACATTTTACATACTCAAATACTCGCATATCATATCTTCATGAGAAAAAAGGAGTCTTCAGAAAGGATATGATGTTTTCTTTTTCCTTCTCCGATCATTTTTAGCAGAGTTATGACCAATCAAATATTCGGCTTCGCCAGAACTTTTAGCGGTGGGTAAGGGTGAACCTTAAATTTGATGTCGGCGTTCAATCACTTTTTCAGAGGAAACAGAGGTATGTTGGCGGAAGGAGCCATAAGCATGTAGGCTCAATCGGGCCGGTTATGCACCCACCACTGCTGGGAGATGGTTCAGATTTGAAGGTAGCCTATCTCGCGATCGAAAGAGGCCAGCCTTCTAACCGATACCTCCCTCACACTCTCCGGGTTCAGTACGATGCTCCCGAGGTGTTCTTCCCGTATTGCTGTCACTGCCGGACATTCCGTAAGGATGTGGGTGGCCGACTCCTCATTCTCCAAGCACCACCTGCATTCGGTATCATCCGTGGAACCAGAAATGTTGAGATGACAGTGTCTCGTCAGGAGCCCTGCCACCAATGTGATTTCCTTTCTGCTCAGTGTGAACAGAGTCTTGGTCCTCCTAGTAGAAGGGCCTCCGATGTGGAGTTTTGATTGCCTCATGCCGGTGTATCTTTCCATGTGTCCTGGAATTTTATTTCCTTCATGATTGAGACGCATCATGATCTAGAAACTCCTATGATAGGTTCTGGTCCAATCGTTGGGCTTTTTGCACCTTGTCTGGCCAACTAATCAGCCCGTTCATTTCCAGGTACTCCGGTATGACCAGAGACCCAAAGAAGCTTCACTTTATTGGCGGAAGATAGCCTTTGCAGATCATCGATTATCAGACACTAGCAGAGAGGTGACTCTATATGATGTAAGAGCCTTGATCGCCGCTTGGCTGTCGGTGCATATCGTGATTTGCTGGCCGCGGTAGCCTCTGTTGAGATTTTCTCTCACACAGGCGAGTATGGCAAACATTTCTGCCTGAAATATAGTAGCAAAAGATCCTAGAGCGTAACAGAGTTCCGTTTTCGGAGACTGCCCGTATACCCCGGCGCCGGTTGAATTACCCATCCTGGAGCCATCTGTGTACCAGATGATCCCCTTGGTAGGAAGAAGGCGGTGCCCGATTCGCTCCCAGTCTTCCCTTTTGGGAATGACTGTCTGCGGCCTTTTACTGTATCTTATGGCTGGTAACGAACTGTCACCCGGCATTTCAAGAAGGGGACAATCCCTAACCGTCTGATTCCATAATCGAGAATGTCCATACATTCCCCCGCTCCGCCCCAGATCTTTCATTTTTACTAGGAGGCCATCCACCACGAGGTACCAAAGCAGAGCGGACAAATTCCTCCCTGCGGACAGCCCCTCATTGTTATGGTCTCGCTGGAGCTACTTCTAAGAGTTGCTATGGCTAGTCTTTGGGACATCATGGCGTGAATCCATGTTGTTGCGGTTGGGTTCACGCCCCTTTCCTTGTTGCTTGACATATAGAGTCAAATAACTTGTTGTCAAATGCCTCTTCAACGTCGATAAATATACCTAAGGTGGCGCCACCACGGTCCAACCCTCTCTCAACTCTATGAACGAATCGATGGAGCGCAGTATCCGTGCCCTTGCCAGTCTGGTACGCTGGAGGTCGCTAAACGGGTTTAGCTTCAGCACGTTCTCTCTTATGTATCTGTCCACCAGTCTCTCAGTTGTCTTCAGGAGGAACGACGTGAGGCTGATGGCTCTAAACGCTTTCACCAGATAACTTTGGCTGTCCTCCATACCTTGGGATCGGATCCGTATGCGAGGTAACTGCGGAATATTTTCAGAAGATGGGGATTAGGATTTCTTTGCCCTTTTGTAGTAGGGCTGGAAAAATACCACCTTCCCCCGGAGATTTGAAAGGTGAAAAAGACTTAGTGGCCCAGTCCACTCTTTCATAAGTTACAATCCCAGCAGCCGTCTTGTAGTTGACCTTTGTTTTGGGCGGTACAGTTGGCTGTGGCTTGGGTGTCGCATTGTCACTGCCGAAAAATGGACTGAGAGTATGTGTTGGAGTGTCTCCCTGTCAGAGGCAGTGTATCCAGGATCTTTGGAAAGGACATTGTTGAGTCTCGCTGCCTCTGGCGAAGTTATACCTTGGCAGTAGTTTCTCCAAGTATCCCTCTGTGCTACTCGAATACTTCTTTTGTATTCCCTTTGTACCGACTTGTAGTCTTCCCAGTGTGCGGGTTGTTTGGTCTGTTTGGCTTTATTAAGACTCTTTCGGACTTCCTGGCGGTGGGTCTCTATTGATGAGTTCAACCATGAGGTCTTGCCTGCCTTGTCTACCTTTTTCAAAGGACAGCTGGCTTCGTATGATGATAGGATAGCGTAATTGAGACAATCTCCAAACGTCTCGATTTACGCCTCCGACCTGTAGCGTGTAGGCATGATCTCGAGCCTTTCCTTCAGTTCCTCCTCATAGAGGTTCCATCGGGTTGCCCTGCGATTCCTATACCTGTTCTTGTCTGCAAGGCTGTTGCCTGCTAGTGAGAAGTATGTGTCGATGATCTGCTAAGGTTTCCTCCACCGACACAAGCGCATTTCATAAGAAACTACTGTGAATAATTTTTGTGGAAAATTGAATTGTTTTTCACCCTGTTGTGTTGTTTTTCCGATATATCATCTACTTTCCAAGATTACAGCAAATATCTATTTATATATTTTTAACTCCTGGAATTTTGGTAAACAATTTTTTTTCGTATTAAATATGGTTCCAACTACTAGCATACCATGTTTGGTAGTGCTACAATCGATTCTTGTCTCAAAACCCAATCGTACTGGATTATAACCTATATTCGAAAAACTGAGAATTATCGCCATATTTTCTATATCTCTGCACTAGAACTTATTCTCAATGAGAAATAAATATGAGCATCTGATTCTATCATGCACATTCTTATATTCACCACAGATATGACATTTTAAATGAATCTTAGATATGGTAATCAAACAGTAGATTGTCTAAGGATGCCAACAAAAACATTTTTTTATATTATTATTATTATTAATACGTTTTATTTTATATATATATATTATTATTAATGTAATTGTTATATTTATACCTGATTTATTAAATGGTTCATTCAATCGATTTTCATTTCCAAATTTTCAATACCATGTACCATGTATGATCATTGTACTCTATGATGATCATACATTGAATCCTGCCATTTGATAGGATATTCTATTTTCTATATATGATGTACTTTCATTTAATCTGTTACTGCTATTCCTATCAATAAACTCTATTATTATTATTATCATTAATAAAATCGAAAGGAATTTTTGCTGAGATCTCTATTTCAACCTTACACGATATAAAGGCGTTTAAGGTTTGTTAGTACAGTACTCGTAATTTCTTCAACAGTAGTGTATTTCATTCATCAACTGAACATTTCCACCGATATTTCGAGTTCCATAACGAAGTTCATATTGGTTATGTTCGCCGTGTACCCTCTATCATTACCGACAGATAATAAGATAATTCGTGCCGTAGATAATTAGAAACCGGAAGGAAACACGAATAAAAACTGCTCCGAGATTCATCTCCGATACATTTATTAAAATAATTTTGCATAACTTAACAACGGTCAGTGCGTTCCGCGGGATCTTGCCGCCGGAGACTCGGTACAACCAGAACTGTTATTAACCGCCGCGCCGCCTTCACCTGGCCACTGTGTCGTTTGGAGATTTTGTTGAAATGTTACGGTTTATTCCCATGGGAATCAAATTGTCATCTTTATGTTTTGAACTATAATAGTGAAACTTTTTTCTACTTCCGTACTAGCATTTGCTTATTTGTAATATTTATAACAATTATTATACTTAGATATATACATGTACAGGGTTTACCACCGAGCTGAGTCAACATATATACAGGGTGTCCCAGAATAAAGAAGACAAACTCCGAGGGTAGAATCCTCACTTCATTTTAAGACTGAAAATTCCAATAAACATATACCCTAAAATGAGTAATAACCGAGCTACAGGATGTTGAAAGTGAAACAAAAAAATAGATTTTCCAGAATAACTCCATAACTTAACTTTTCTTAATGAAATTTGGTATGTCACTTGACAGCATTCAGTTTCATATTTCAAGGCAAATCATGTGTTTGTAAGTCTGAACAGGGGCGTACAGCAGGTGGTTACCCCTATTCGCCCCTCCCCAACTTTCACGCCACTGGATTAATATCATCTTTTTTTCTTAATCCCCAATATTTCCTATACAAAAAAGGAATACGTTTTGTTTCACAAATATCAAGGGTTTTCGAGATATTTGAAGTTGACTAAGTGCTAGTGCTAATCTACGGGCGACGTGCCTTTGAAACGTGAGTTTCTTGTCTAGTGTTACCCATGGAATGTCGTCGTCGTTCATCGTCACATGGCCCTCTGGTGTCCTACGTCGCTTCGTGAACAGGATGCCTTGCTTTTGTCTGCATTGATTCCGATCTTCCAACGGTTGATCTGTCGCTGAAGCTTGGATGTAACTTCCCTCTCGTGCGTTAACTCGGCAAAGATCGCTCCCTGCGGGACCCCAGCTTTTAATCTCCTTCGGGGGGAGATAACGTTGCCGATCCTACATCGGTACTTTCGCCTTCTTTTGAAGGAGTTTATGAGCTTGATCATTGGTGAGAGATGGCCTTTGGTCCAGGCTTGGGTTCTAGGCTTGGGTGGTGGCGTCCACTATGCGAGTGACCTGGAGTTCTGTCGAGCGCTCGTGTCTGAAACCAAACTGTTCGTCTGGAAGGACGTTCAGTTCTGCAGACATTGCCTCGAGTCGTGTCTGGATCACTCTTTCCGCGATCTTGCTCATCACGGGGGTCAAGCTGATGTGTGGGTGGTTTTGTGGAAACCCGTGGTTCTTGTTGGGCTTCGCAATCATAACTTGTTGATTCCTTCCAGCTAGCTAGGAAGTGTCTCAGGATGGCGTTGATAATGTTGGTCAGAGCAGCTATGCTCTTCCTAGGTAGGGCTTTCAGTGCTCTGATGAGAATGTCATCTGGGCCAGGTGCTTTCCTAGTCTTTGGGTGCCATCGACTCCTCCTGGGGATGTGGTCTCCAGGAATGTGTCTGCGTCTTCGGTTCGTCTGAGTCTTCTGATTGTCTGCTCTACGTGTATTTGTGTCTCTTCGTCGGTGATATCGACCTGGTTTTCACGGAATCGGCGTTCGAAGGAGTCCGCAAATGCTTCGGTCTTGTCCGCCTCCGTAAAAACCACGCCCATTTCGCCGTGAAGAGGGAGGCATGGTTTCCTCCTGCCATGCCGGAGGATTTTCTCCATCTTCCAGAGGAAGTTGTCTTCTGAGTTCAGTTCGTCCAAACGTTCAGACCACTGTCGATCTCTGAACAGCCTCAGTTCAATTTTTAGCTGTCTGGCAGCAACACTGAACTGACGTTTGTCGTCGGGTGCCAGTGTTCTCTGATAGCGTTTCTTCAAACGTTTCCTCAGCCTCACTATCTCCCTGATTTCGGGCGGAAGCCCTCTTTGGGAGACGAATTTTGTTGTTATGATATCTTTCGAGCATCTGTCCATGGTTGTGAGTATGGCTTGTCCCAGTCCTGCCGCCACCTCCTCTATTTGAGGTGGGGATGTCTATGTTGTCGTGGACAGCTCTTGCGAAGAGTGACCATTCGACTATCCGTTTCGTCACTTGCGTGGTTTTGGCTTCTTCCTTCCCCACTGTCAGTAGGATTGGGTTGTGGTTCGATGATCCTTCGTCCAATACAGAAACATCTACTGTGTTTGAAATATTCTATATGAGAGCTATGTCCAGTATGTCCAGGGTATCTCCTTCTCTCCCGAGGTAGTGTGTTGGTTGGTGCGTCACTGTCACGGTAACGTCATGTAGCTCTGGAAGTAGTATCTCTGCCAGGTTCTTACCTCGTTGGTTTTCGTTGCGGCAGTTTCAGTCCCTGGACGTTGTTATCATCTATGGCCACCGTGGGATGACGGTCAGGGAATAGTTTCTCCTGGTCTGTATTCCGGAGGATAGGGCCAGGCGGAATATAGTCGGAGGAGATCTTTACGGGTCCAATGCCATCCACTTTTAATGTGATCGCAAACGAATCACCAAGTGAAAGCCCTGGTAGTGTGTCTTCGTTGTGCTCTAGGTCCGATTTTACCAGGAGGAGAGTGCCTCCCACTCTGGCTCTGGGACTTTTTCTGTCGTTTCTGTAGCACGTGTATCCTGGCATGTGGAAGTTCTTGTCTGGGTTAAGCCTGGTCTCTTGCAGTGCCATTACGTCCACCGATATTCTGGAAATGAGTTCCAGAAGTTCATATTTGCGCTGGATTGCGCCGTTGATGTTCCATGAAGAGATCTGCTGGAATTTCGGGATTCGTACTGACATTACTGTCCTGGGGTGTTGACCATGGCGTTGATAACCGCCAAGAGTTTGTCTAGGACCTCTGGAGAAAATTATCCTGCTAACTAATATACTAACTTCAATTAATCAGTGGTTTGCTTGAACAATACTTCAACTACCCCCGCTAGTTAACATTGTTTTATTTTTATTTTGTTTATATATTATATATTCATGTGGGTCAAATTGAATATCAAAAATTTGTAAATTATTATGCTACCCTCTAGAATTGGGGAAGAATTGCAATTAGTTTATGGTTTGACGAAAGCAGTACAAAAACTGTACAGAAATTGTGTTTGGGAAATATATCACTTTTTGAAATGAGTTGAAAAGAAGGATCTAAAATATTTATCTCCACACATTTCTTTTGTAGAGTTGTATCCAAGACCGTTTGTAAAATTCTCAGTACCTTTCCACAAAGTCTGCGGGATAGTTATGAAGCTCCGTGCCGTATAATAAAGTCGTAAAATCGCCAGAAATAGGGATATATTGAGTGAACACTAAGCTCGGATGCCTGGAAGTTGCAACAAAAATATTTCATTTATATATCTTTTATGGCGCAGACGGATATGAACGGTCAGAGATGATAATATATAGATTCTCTTACTCCAGATCTTGGTCAAGTAATTGAAATATTTCTCTTGAAATATTGCTGAATAAACGTGAACACTTGTCATGTTAAACTGAATTGATGTAGTTTCTCTAGGGAATCCGACGGAATAACCGTAATATCTTTGCTGTATCGTATTCATGAAATGAAATTACAAGAGTTATCGAAGCACTTCAAGATTATGATATATAAAACGAAAATAAGTGTGATGTAGTGTAGGTGTACTTAAGGTGACAATCTACATATTAACGTAATTAATCGTTTCTCGAAGATGATTATACAGGGTGTTTCCGAAATTGGAGCAATAAAAAATGGGTTGCTGTATGGAACATTTTCATTTTTGAAGTAGTCCTAAAGTTTCGAAATTTTCATGAACTTTTATGAAATTGCTTTCAGTTACCTTTGTTTGGGACGCACTGGTTTGATTCTGCAGGCCACAGTGTGTCTGCCCGCTGGCAGTGTTTCAGCGCGGTGTGCGCAGGCTGTAGACCTCTTATCAATGATTACCGAAAAAAGCCTTAATTTTTTTCGACAAATAAGTATTTCTTCATTTTATTTTGTTTTGTTATCTTTTACTTCCCATTTAATTTATTGCTCCAATTTCAGAAACACGTAACGATAATAACGACAATATTAAAGGTGAAGAAGTGAGTACATTTTTTTCATGTCGGAATGAGATTGGAGATAGAAAAAAAATCATCTTTGGTTTATCCATTATCTTTATAGGCATTTACCTTGTTAAAGTTTGAGATGCCTGTGAAAAATCGTCCACTGAAATTTTCTTTGAGGCAATAAAATATTATAATTGGCAGTTCTCAAGTACCCATTGAATAAAAATGCACCCAGATTGACTCTACTGGAAAGTAATATATTTGAATAGTGCCACTTACACAATTCAATGTAACCGCCAGCAAAAGGTATGGTTTCCTATTTTTTAATAAACAAAATAGATGGAGAGAAGGAGCCCAAAATTTTCTTTGAATTTATTGAGGCTGGTTGTGTACATAAACATACTCTGGTCAGTCAGGCGAATCTTAGAACAAGTGACTCAGGAGAGGCATCAAAGATGTAGCATTGATAGACGTAACAAAATGGATTTATTGAAGCTGAAAATTGTAATACAACTTCTATAATGTATATCAATAAAAGTTATGTAGGTCAGTCACTCATATATTAAAACAGAGCTGGTCAGTCAGTCCGAATATACAGGGTGTTTCATAATTGAATGCTGATCTTGAAGGGGATAATCTTCGAATGATTTGAAGAAAAAAATTTACAGGATGTTGATATATAACAAAAAAATTAGTTTTTCCACAATATCTCTAAAACCACATTCGGTTTTTTTCAGTTCTGGTACATATAAAGTACAATTGAAAATACATTTTTCCCAGGTAACTGTCGCTTGTCAAGATCTGAAAACATAATTTATTACTACAGCCATTTTCAATATCGATACTTTTCTTGCTTTTATCCCTCAATTTTCTACTCTACACTCTGGATTCTGCACTCGGCACCTTGCACTCGGCACTCGGCACCCTGCACTCGGCACCCTGCACTCGGCACCCTGCACTCGGCACTCGGCACTCGGCACTCTGCTCTTTCCTCACTCGACTCTTTCCGCTCTCCGCTTTCAGGTCTTCGCTATTCGCTCTTTGCTCTTCGCTCTTCACTCTCCGTTCTTCGCTCTCCACTCATCACTCTTCGATTGGTCGTAGTTTCCACATTTTGTCTTTATATGTGCATTAAAAAAATCTCAACATGTGATAAAAATCCAACGGAAACCGATCAGCATACGTGTCGCTTGGGTCCTAAGAGTCACCATGGGTCCTAAGAGTCACCATGGGTCCTAAGAGTCACCATGGGTCCTAAGAGTCACCATGTGCCCTCAAATGTGTTTCTTTCACGGCATAGCGCTATTGTTGCTTGTTCTTTGATCATTATATTCATAACTGCCAAAACCATAGAGGGTATACGTTATAAAATCATTACTCATTTTTACTGACGTTCTACAAGCAAGAACTGATATTTACTGCATTTTTCAAAAATTACAAAACTTTGTATGGCTACTACTTCGATATTGTACTTCCCACGGAAAAATAGTAGGGAATTGTTTGGTACAGAATTTTGTCGCCTTCAGTTTCATATAAGATCATTTCGACCGCACGACAATGAAAAAACGAGATATTACCGATTATCCAAAAGTTTGTACCTTTGAAGCTTGAAGCCTCACCGAGATCAGCGCAGGAAAACCTAAAATTTTCCCAACCGCGTACTGATGAACCATTTGACACAATTTCATTTTTGCCAATATTTATTTATGGTCTACAATAATTGCTGACTGGCCTGTGGCTGGCAACCACAGTCAGAAGTCAACTCTTTAACAGTTACAACAAATTCACCATATTCAGAGTAGTTTAAAAAAATCATAAATACTACTTTTAACCCCCAGTACCATAGAACAGAAATCAATTCATTCGGAAAGAGGATAAATCTTACACACTGTAATATAAATAACCCCATCCAATGAGCAATATTTTCATTTGACCTGGAAATATTATACGTTAGTTTTGATATTACCTATTGAACTATAAATACTCTAATTGATAAAATGATGCAACTCCTTTGTCCAGATATCAGATTATTAAAACAATTTTCAATTGTTGTCTTCGCTCAAAAATTAATAACCGGGAAATTGGTCCTCACTGCGAAACAAAAATATTTCCAGTTTATTGACTGATAAATTCAGATACCGTGATAATTTTTAGGAAGCGTGAACATTCAAACCAATCTGAATTGAACATCTTAATCGTCATGTTGTATGTAAATTTTCCAATCCATATTCATGAGGGATATGATAGGACATAGTAGCGAACGGCCTCGCTTCAAACTTCTTTCGTTTCGATGGTCGCCGCCGCATACCCTACAGACACAATACGATGGTTGATGAATATCGCTGAATTTTCCACCAATTTGCTGATGAGAGTATACTGACCTTCCTCTGCAATTATCGCCAATATCTCCGTGGGAGCTTTCTCATTAGTTCCGACTGATATAACATTTTTGGGAGTACAGAGACATTTTGTTTAAAAGACTTGAATTATCATGAACTCGTGAAGCTGTAATTATAGTTTGAACCAGAATTATTTAGTCTGTACCAGATGACCAAGTGGTGGTGGCTACTGAAAATATGTTTGTACCAAGAGTGATAAAGCTTATGCTGGCGAGAAACTACCAAATTTTGAAAATGTCTGCTAAGGACATCGTGTTGCGTGGATCTTTGGTTTTAGAACCTATAGTACCAAGCGGGATTTAACTGGTCTCTGTCTTGAATTCAATGAAGCCTAGCAGTACTCATAAGTTCCAAAACGTCAAAAATTCAATCCAGTCGTGCGATATTAAATGAGTTGTTATCGAAAAATAAAACGGTTTCATATCCTGAGTACTCCGGATCTTCTAGTTAACTCCCGGAGATTCCTCACGAGGTTTCTCTGTGGGATGATGTCTTCTGCACTGCAATGAGCGAAGACATCCATCCTCATGCTAGCCAGAACTTCGCATTCAAACACTATGTGAGAGGCTGTTTTTTTCTCCTCATCACAGAACCTGCATAGTGTGCAATATTGGTGTATTCCAGGATGTACAGATGTTCTCTCAGGTGACAGTGTCTAGGAGTTCTGCCACCTTCCTAATAGAGTTCCGGCTCAGTTCGAGAAGTTGTCTTGAGAGCCGGTCGGTTGGTTTCATCATCATCTTCCCTTGAGTATTGCCCAGTCTCCCAGGAAGACTGATGATGGTTCTCACCCAATTTCTTTGTATCCTGCTTAATGTCCTCATGTGGGATTCCGCAGGGCATCTGCGCTTTCATTCCTCTGTGACCTGGTATCCAGATAAGTTTCACCTTGTTCCTATATCTCTCTTTTGTGCGGCCTGTATTGCCGTCTAACTGTCGGGGGGTACGTCTATGGGTTGGTTTCGAAGACCCTTCCTTAGCATCTCTCTCATGCAATTGGTAATAGCCATTTTCTCGGCTTGGAATACAAAGGTTTGAGTACCGAGGCTTAGACTGATTTTTACCTCGGTCTCTCCCCGTATATTCCCAGATTTGTCCTTTTGACAGCACTATTATGGCCTTTGATGTGTCTTTCTGACCTTGTACGATGGAAGTGTATGTTCCATCAAAGGAGTGAGTTGGAGTCATTTTGTCCGACGGCATCTCAGATGTGTCCATTCTTAAGTCCCCCATTGAATTGGAGTAGCCTAGGATATTACCCTCCATTGGCCAAGGCACTTTAGTTTAGAGGAATATATCCTCGCCTTCCCTGTAATATACAAATGCAGAGGAGTAAGATTCAGTATCATCCTAGGCCAATCGATTAGATACGGATATATCATAAGTAGCACCGTGCATAGCCAGTCTTTGTAAACTGGCCAGTCTCTCTCTGATTGTCATTTGTTCAACCTTTGGCCACCACATTTGGACCCGATAAGTGATCGAGGGCCTCACTATCGCTGCGTTTAGCCAAAGGGATTGTTTGTGTCCAAGTGTCCAAGTTTTGCCGAAGGAGTGAGCTCTGTTTCTCTTCACCTTGGAGGGAACGATCGTGTTTTTTTGTGGGAGGCCTTGAGGTTCTCCCTCATACAACGATATCGTCGGCGTAGCCCTGAGAATGCCTTCATTTCTATTACAGGTCTGTAAGGAGGCTGTCTACGAAGACATTCCACAATGTTGTGGGGATTGTACTCCTCTCTGAGGGCAGTCTCACTGGGCAGTCACCTCCATTTTATCCCCGACTGGAGCAATATTTCTTTTTTTAAAAGATAAGGTGATAAACGCAGATGATATTATCGAACGCCCCTTCTACGCCAAGAAACGATGTCAGTGCAATCTCTCTTTTCGGGGAAGATTTTCCTGGTTGATAGGCATATATCATCATTTCGGATATTCATATAAACTAGTTTTTCCATTATTTTAAGCATGAACGATGAAAGGCAAATTGGTCTGAATGCTATAGCCTGGGCGTAGTATGGTTTTTCCTGGCTTTGGTATGAAGACCATTTTGGACTTAGCTAGGTGTTAGGTATATATCTGTAGAGTAGGTTAGGCTCGCCCTGAATAGCCTGACTAGGTGAGAATCAGTAGGTTGGCTCCTCGCTGTATTTGTACAGGTTGGAATTCGTCTGGCCGTGCTGACCTGAATGGGCTAAAGGATGATATAGCCCATTCCACATTCCTGTAGGTCATACCTCTTTCGCTACCAGGTTTTCTATATTTGGTCATACTGGAAGTTGTACTATTTCGATCTAATTTGTTCAGTTGTTGAATTGCAATCTGCATCAACATGTTCATTCAATATTATCTTCTTCCCGCGATTTCGTTTCAGTAGCCTTCAGAACTGCGTCCAGAAAAAAACGAAAAATGTTGGTAATAAAAAAACCCAAAATTATATTGTCTTTTTTTTATTTGACACACATATCTGACGTTAATATACTTGGACGACGCTGTGCAATTAATTTTGCGCTAGTAGTTTCGACCACCCCATACTCTAGAGCATACTCTTGAGCAAATATTTTAAATTTGTTATTGGTATAAATATTTATTTCACATTCACAATTTGTCTATATTGGCACAATATGAAATCAAGATTCAGCCAATATGAGGTGCTATCTGGGAAAGCTGACCATGCGAGAAACAAGGAGTGCCCAAATGAATTCATGCCACTTTGGCCCTGGTCTTTATGATATTCATCCCCAGCTCTGTAACAAGTAACCTGCTGCCATTACACAATCTCGTAGCATCAATATTACGCATCAGCAGAACTAGGGCGCCAACTTTTAGCTCCAGTTTATAGGAAAGTATGCTTGTTAACTCTATGGTGTTAGGAAATTCCACAGGTGAGGTGAACTGTCGTCATTGTTCATCGTCTATTAATAATTATTTTTGATTCGCTAACTAATACTTCCAATAACTTCTTGTTGATGTTATTGACGAACTGATATTTTTCAAATGAATCAACAAAATCGGTTCATCTGGTTTAGCGTGATTGAGTAACAAACATCCAAACAAAGTAGGGTTATCCTGTTTTTCTTTCTTATGCTTTGAATCTTCAACCATTCGATAAGTTTTCCTTTGTTCGGTGTCATATTTTTCCGGTAGTCTAGTTCCTATCTCTGCAGACGTCCATAAGAAAAACTCATCCCAGAAAGACAAACAGATCTTAGGAACCTGGCCTAATCGCATATTCAGAAGGGGGAAGGAGTTGTCCGAACCTCTTTGCGAGAGTAGGTATGTTTAATACATTACCAGTGATTGCCATTTACTGTAAATATTTGTAGTGGGATGGAAATTGAAATGCTTTTCCGTGTATACTCTGTTACGAGCAGACGGAATAAGTGTATTAAAAAACTGGAAATATGAAAACAATGAGTTGTTATTCAAGAGGCATGACGAACGGTTGCTGAGTCGAACAAGAAATATTCCCACGTTCACGTCCTCTTAGGAATTACATTTTTTATTTTAATTTTGTTAAGTTCATTCGTTTAGTGTACCTACACTATAAAAAATTAATTTATTGGTGGATAACCAAAAACATAAAATGTCATAGTTTATCATCTCAAATTTAAAACATACGTTCATGGAAAATATGGACTATCGAATTGACCCGAAAATAAATTATCATACCAATTAAAGAAATGTTTAAAGAATGAGAGATCACAATCCGCATGGCCTCATTTCGAGTTGATGGATTAGGAAAATCGTTCGAACTGGTGAATACATTTACTTACTTTGTGATCAAATTATGCTCACTTCCACCGGACCATCGCAATCTACACAGACTCGCTAAATACCTCTGTAAAGAAATGGACTCATTGTGAGTTGCTTTGTTGCTCAGTTCTGCTCCTCTCTTACGAGCGATACAGTTCATGTGGCTTAATCTAACAATGGCAGAGGTAGGTGAATGTGACCTTTTATTTCACATCTGAATTGGAGCCACATTGAAGTAACATTGTTATCACAATGTGAAGTTGAGTAAACCATCCACTATTTCTCAATGTGGGGTACTTTCCGATAATTTTTTTGAGTAATATTCCGATTTGGGGGAAGCCGCCCTGAGAGCACCATATTGTTCATTCCAAGAATGCTAAACATTATACACCTTCGATTTTCATGTTAATCAGTCAATCAAACTGATGAGTGCTGATAGAAAAATATTTTTAATTAACAAACTCATTTTTAACAGAAACAAAGAGCGGATAGGTCACTGGAGAGTGCAGATGGCTTCGTTCTTTGATGCCATTTGTTCCTAATCTGAATAGTTACAATTCACATCATTACATCACTCTGACTGGTTATTTAGGTCCCGCGACTCCCGCTCGTTGAAACGGGTTCTAGGCCGCTCCACCTTGCGACGGAAGTAAAAAGCACTCCAAGTTTCTGGGATTTTAGAGATCACTCGGGGTTTGCTCATGACTTGTAAAAGGTCCATGCAGTTTATTCGGGAAAGAACAGAAGGTTTATCAGCCAATGAATTTGACAGATGTGGAAAATAATCCAAAGCTTTGCTTCGGTGGGAAAATGAGCTCTGGGAAAGAGATGTTTGGCATATCTCCAAAGTGACGGCATATGGATGTGAGGACTGAGATAGACGGGTCAGACTCGATCGGACCGCTAACAGTGGGACGATTGATGATATTTCGAAAGAGCATCGCCATGAAAATAACTATAAAACAGAGATAGATCGCCCGCCTTTCTAGAAAATTTGTTTCAGGTTTTGTATATTTCTGAGAGCTTCCACATTAGCTATTTTTATTTAAAATAACGCGAATCGCTTCTTCACCTTTGAGACATGATGAGATTAAAGTTCCAATCTACTGAAATTTTTGATTCCGTTATGAATGTGTTCGAGTCAGAGAGATTCCCAAATTGTCATGCACATTGGGCTCAAATCAACCGAAATGAGAAGAGAATTGTGAAAATTTATCCCATTTGGGATACCTTGGCGGTAACATTGACGTATCTCAAGGATTTTCGTGTCAAGTGGGCAGTTTTCTTCCTATCGATATTTCCATTTCCGATGCTTCTCTGAAAGCGAATCATTTCCTTGATTTTTTCAAATGCTCTATTTTTCAGTTCAGTTTCCATCTCTGTTTTCTTACCAACCATGATATGGGTGGATGAGTTTTTCGAATATACAGAAAGTTCTTTTTGAGTTACTCAAAAAAAAAATCCACAGAATGTCTTTCACACTACAGTAGGGTGGAGTAGGCCTACTACTTCAGTTATAATATAGTAAGTACCCCTTTTCTCGAATTAGCCTTCGTTATTGTTGTTGACAGTGAGCAAATTATTGAGTTCCGTCCCATAATTTTGGTTGTGACCCCTTAAATTTCAGTTGTAGGTGTTTCTTCCTCGTACTGCATAATTCACCAATAATATCAGATATCGGTTGGTCAAGTCTTCAATTATTTAAATTAAATAGTAAAATCGACAATGTCGAAGTACCCTTCACTCCAAAATTTCCACCATGTGGAAAATATGAGGAAAAATATTACAGAAAACAACTACCTCCCTGGCTAATAGTCGTCCTGCCCCAGCCGAATGAATTATAATCCACTATACTAATAGTTCTTCACAAATCAAGCAGCGACTCTGTTCACTTCCTGGTGTCTTTGCTACGAGGATTGCTTATTTGTTTCACCGCGGGTGGCGCTGCGACTGACTTTTACTGTGAGTCGCTGCTTTATTTGTGAGGAAATATTAGTTATATAGTGGATTATAATTCATTGGGCTGGGGCAGCATGACTTTAGTCTTGTCCGACCTACCCTGTCACTGACGAGCGGCAAGAACCGCGAAACGCGTCTGCAGTTGGTCTTCCGCAGCCAAATGAAGGATAATTTGCTGTATAATTACTATATTTTACAAGTAATCCACTGTTTAACTAATATTTCCTCACAAATGAATAAGCAGCGACTTACAGTAAAGTCAGTCGCAACGCCACCCGCAGGAAAAATACAAAAAACATTCCTCGGTCGCTGCTTATTTATTTGCGAGGAAATATTAATTATACAGTTGATTACAATTCATTGGGCTGGGGCAGGACGACTTTAAAGTTATCCGACCTACCCTGTCACTGTCGAGAGGCAAAAACCTCGAAACAGTCGAAATGCGTCGGTAGGTGATCTTCTCCAACCAAATGAAGGATAAATAATCTACTGCCATATCACAAAAAGCATTTGCAATTTGGTCTTCTTGGAATAACGTTGCACAAATATCTTTCAGATGTAATTCAATGTCGGTCGTGGTATTAGCCAGGAAAGTAGTTGTTTTCTGTCATATTTTTACCTGATATTTTCCACATGGTGGAAATATTTGTAGAGAAGGGTAGGTACTTTGAAATTGTCGATTCTATTATTTCATTTATTTTTTACTCTCCGGCAAAAATTCTCGAACTTCAGTCATTTGTTGGGGTGTTGAAATCACCTTTTTAGAAAGTCGTACGTTGTGAAAGATGCGGTGTCAATTATTTTTGCTCTCTTCAATTATATGCATATCACACCTCCACATTTACGTTTTAATATGCAGTAATTCTATGGTGACAAATTGTCTACGAAAAGGTGTGCTGTATCGTGGGCCCAAAGTACGTGCCGAGCCAAACGAAGCTATTCTTGCTTCCTTAAGCCCCCTATACACGCTCAGGCGGCCTGTCAGTTCTGCCTGTGCAGTCGCGGCCTGTTCAGGTCGGCCTGTGCAAGCCTGAGTCTCCACACGTTCAGGCCAAACTGTGCAGTTTTCTGTCAGTCCAAGAGAATTGTTGTGCGAGCACTACAGTGAGCTTATTTCGGTGATCAACTGCATTTTATTATTATTAGTGACAATGTCATCAATTTCTCCAGATGAACTACTATTATTAGGTGCTGCTGCTGTGGCATGTAGCTTGATTAAGGAAAAGAGTAAAACCAAAAACAGGAAGATTTGGACCAAGCAATGGTTGTTGAAAAGAAAAAATTTGTCTCACGTAAACCTTCTTGCCGAATTGAAGTTTGAAAAACAAGACTGGTTCAATTATTTACGCATGGATGAAGAAACATATCTATTATTATTAACCAAAATTTCACCTTTAATCGAAAGAAGAGACACAGTGATGCGAAGGGCAATAACCTGTCACGAGCGTCTCACAGCAACTTTGAGATTTATAGCTACAGGCAGAAGCTATGAAGATCTGAAATATTCCACCATAATATCGCCACAAGCTATGTGCCATATAATTCCTGAAACTTGTAATGCATTAACCACAGTTTTGAAAAATGAATTTTTAAAGGTAAGTAAAGACTTTATTAAACTTATAAGTATTACAAACTTAACACTGCATCGTATTTTGTAAATATGTAAAAACTAGGCATAAGTCGTAATTGAAAAAAAAAACGTATTTCTATAAACTAAATAAATAAAACAAAATTCTTTGGTAAGAGACACCTCACGGAATGAGACACAATTATTGTAAACTAGGATCAAAATTTGAAAAATATGTCGTTGCTGCATTTTGGCTGCTTTGCGACCACGTTGACGCATATTCGTTTTCTGCAGTCACCTCTTGTTGTGGACAGGAAGAACTTGTACGCCATGTTGACAATTGACCTTCTTTTTGGGGGGCAGTTAGATTCCAGTCCTGAGATGCAGTCAACAGTCGACAACTTCTATTAAGGTTTCCCAGCTGGGCTTCAAAAAGGACATCATTAATTATCTTTTCGGCAAAAATTTTTTGTGTATGGTCTATCCGACGCAGTTTTTCTGCAACATTTTTCCCTATAATGTCGTACTCGTCTTCAGGCCTTGACTTAACCAACCTTTCGCTCACTGCTGCAAGAACTTTCTCTGTTGATGATTCAACCTTTTTCTTCTTACTTTTGGGGATTGTTGAGCGGGTGGTAAGTGCCTCCGTTGAAATCTCCGGTTCATCCAACGAAATCGTTGATGGCGAGGCTACAGTTGTGCAGGTGTCCTATGAAATTATTTCATAATCAGATTCTTGGAATATGAAGAAATTAAGAAAAAAATCAATTGTGCCGTTACAAAACTTTGACGTTTACTTTTCGCAACTCCAACTCAGCTACATTATGAAGATACAATTAATTCTGCACTGTTTTTTCTACCGCGTTGACTAGCGACTAAAATCTCAACAATTAATGTATTTTTTTCAGTTTCCCGACTCTGAAGCGGATTGGAGAGCAATTGCTACCGGGTTTGAAAAGAGATGGAATTTTCCCCATTGTTTGGGAGCAGTTGACGGCAAACATGTGGAGATCATCCCTCCCAAAGGAAGTGGTTCCTACTTTTTCAACTATAAAGGAAGACATAGCATGGTATTGATGGCAATAGCAAATGCCAATTATGAATTCATTATGTGCGATTTTGGAACAAATGGTAGAGTCTCTGACGGAGGAGTGTTGGAAAATACGAGTTTTTATCGTAAACTGAAAAATAATGCATTGAACCTGCCTAAAGAAGAACATACCTCCATAAGCAACGAAAAACTGCCGTACGTCTTCATTGGCGATGAAGCATTCACTTTACGTCCAGATTTTTTGAAACCATTCAACCAACGAGAATTGACAAGAGAACGCAAGATTTATAATTACAGACTTTCGCGAGCTCGAAGGATTATTGAAAATGTATTTGGCATTTTAGCAGCACGGTTTAGAATCTTTCAAGGAGCCATAAATTTACAATTACATAACATAGATATTGTTGTGTTGAGCTGTTGCGTATTGCACAATTTCTTAAGAAGACATTGTGGAGAAAGCTATATATCAGACATAGAAGATGATACTTCAAACAGCTTGCTGGGTTTGCAAAATGGTCACAATAGGAATGTATCAAGCGATGCAAAACAGGCAAGAGAAACTTTCTTGAGATACTTCAACAATGAGGGGGCAGTTGAATGGCAAGATGAAATGATAAGTTGAAATTTAATGAAGTTACAATTTACCTATATTGTTGCTTTTTTGCTTTGTTTGAACTTACTTATTGTCAGATTAAATTTAATAAAATAACATCCCTAGTGGGCACTGCCCACCCTACAAAGTTCATTGCCCACCCTAGAAAAATCGATAAAACACATAATTTATGTTCTTTCCCATGAAGTTAGTGATTAACCGACCATTTGCCCCCCCACCTTAGGAAAATATCCTAACTACGCCCATGCGAGTCGAATAGAGAACCTTCCTTTTTTTGAAGTCGGTAAAAATTGAGATTTCAGCATAGTACTTACCTCTGATTTATCCTCCTCTCCCACATTGGATATTGTTTCCCTTGGTGTTTCTTGATCCGTTAGGAATATAAGTAAATCAAAGTACCACAAATGTGGTTTATAAATGTCCTCTTCCCCAGCCCCTGATTTCGAGCTTTCTTTCACTTTTTTTAATTCTTTTCTAAATGAACTTCGTAAGTTATTAATTTTTTTAACAACTGTCTCTTTACTTGCATTTGGGTCAATTTCCCTCAATTTTTCCACTAGTTTTTCGTAAGCAGTATTCTTCATATTTTTATTACAATATTCTTTAGATTTTACTTTCCATAGACATGGATTTTGTTTATAGAGTTCTATAAATTCTTCTAGAAACTGTTTTCCTTCCATAATTATTTATTTCAAACGTATTTTATTTTGAGAGGGGTACGTTCTCATTCGCCGTTGACGGTACACTGAGAATATCGGCCTGTTTTCCATCCACACGCTCAGTTCCGTCAAGTCTGTGCAGGTCAAATTCAAGCAGCGACAGAATTCGTTCAGGCCAGTGAGGCGGCCTGTGCAGGCGGTCTGATTAGCATACACATGCTCCGGTCCGCCTGCACAGACCGCAACTGCACAGGCGAAACTGACAGGCCGCCTGAGCGTGTATAGGGGGCTTTATGGAGAGCAACGTTCATATTGTCTACTAGAATAATGGACGTATATACGGGGTATTATGACGAGTTATGTAATGACAAATTGATCGGTAACTTTTTCGAAATAATTTAGAAAAAGTTGTTTTTCTGTTGAACTTGTTGAAATATTCCAAAATTACTTTCATTTTCACAAAACTCAAAAAAAAAACTGTAAACTATTCAATGGAGCGAAAAAACTGGTAGGTGGAAGGTATATTCCAAAATACTACTGGAATATAACAAAATAATCAGAGGGAAACAAAAGAAAGCATTGAGGAATTTCTGGAAAAATATAGAGAAAACTACGGATAATGCACAGTATAAAAAATATCGGTGGTAGTCACAACAATATTGTTGATTAATCCAGTACGATTGGGTTTTGAGACGAGGAACTAGAATACCAAATTGGTATATCGTTTACCAGAATTCAAGATTCCAGGGGTGGAACATATTCTTTTTTTGTTTACAAACAAATAGATTTTTGGTGTATTCTTGGAAATCATATGATTTTTCGGAAAAACAACTCAACAAGGTGACAAACAATTCAATCTTCCACAAAAATTATTCCAAGTAATTTCTTAAGAAATGCGCTCGTTCTCTCAGAAAACGTGATTGAACGCCGACATCTACTTTTAGGTTCACGCCGATGAAAGTTTTGGTGGAGACGAATTTTTGATTGGTCATAACTCTGCTAAAACTGATCATCGCCTCTAGCGAGCAGTGTATGTCATTCAGATCAACCTCAGGCAAAATTAATACTGGTATATTTACTGATCCTGAAATTTACAGAGTTCTATTCCAATAATTACTGTATACTTCAAAACTACAAGATTTTCCAATTATGCGTAAATACAAAATTTGTTTGTTTTCAGAAAAGGAGTAGAATGAAATTTAACAATTTGACGGCCATTTTTATATATGACGACCAAACCACCATGATTTGGACCATGTGACCAAATTTTTCCGATACTCCTAAAGGTGTTCAACAAAACCCCGCAACAAAACGGCATAAGTGACATGGGGTAGGTTGAGAAGCAAATGCTCTATCATAATGACCACCACTGCCGAGGGGGAAACCGCTGAGAATATTGTGTGCACTAATTCCCAAAAATCGTAAGTAATGCCTCTAATACCCAAGTAGTTCCCGAGTCATACCCAGTAATTCCCGAGTAATACCCAGTAATTCCTGAGTAATACCCCCCAAGTAATTCTAGTAATGCCCGTCAGAAAAATATAACATCGTGTCTTATTTGTTTTCAAGTACCAGTGGGATGATTCTTTTTTTTTATGACTTCACTGATTATTATCTCACACGAATTATTCTTGTAATACCCATGTAATGCTCGAGTAATATCTCCTTTTCCCGTGTAATGCCAAATCATTCCTAACTAATTCATCTAATGCTCGAGTAATACACCACTAATACCTGTAATGCCCAAGTAATACCCCTAATTCCCAAGTAATACCCGAGTAATGCCACTAATACCCAAAAGGCATGTACGCCAAAATTCCCCAGCGTGGACCATAGAGTATTCGGTGCAAAGAGGATTCATCTCCACTAAAGAAAAGAGGAAGTGAAATTACCCTGACACTAAATAAATCTATTTCGCCTACGGAAATTGAATTTAATTTGTACATTCAATCGATGTCATGATATGCCATTTTCAGTTTCCAAAGAGGGTTTTGAAATAAACACAATCTTCCAATGTGAGAGATATTTTTTTCAATCTAGTACTATTATAAAATATGACGATAGTAACTTTTCCACAGGTCATAGGCTACTGAGACAAAATAGTAAGCTACTTGAGACCATTCCCAAAGTTCATTGTTTCCGTCATGATAATTGCCCAACAATTAACTATTGTATTTAAGCCGGAAAGATAATGAACTCAACTGCTGTGTAACTATACAGGGTGATCCAGGGTTGAGCCGCCAAACGTTCAGTATCGGGTATTCAGTTCAAAATAACATTTTTTCTTTTTAGCACATTGAAATAAGCCTTTTATTACCACAAATAAGCATGCAAATTTCATCAAAATCAGTCAAAAAGGGTTTTGAGTAACGAAAAAACAACTTAATTTTCTTTTTATAACTTTCATCGTGTATTTCGAAAACTTAGCAAGTTGGTCCACATGTTTATATGAAGAAAAAATCAACCGATAATGAGCGTTTGGCGGATTAACCCTGGTCACCCTGTATAAACAAAATTTACGATGTCACAGGTTATTATACTTTTAAAGAATATTAGACACGGAGTGAGGAAGTGCCGTTAATGAGTGATTTATAAACGGCCAATCCAACTCAAATTAAATTGCTCGAAGTGGGTAACGCTTTGAAATTTTTATCAGAAAAATCTCCAAAGTAGAACAAGATACATTCTGTCACGGCAATTAAGGAGCCTTCAGATGTTTTATAATTATAGTGGCATTTCTATACGGTTTCTGACTTTGGTGCTTATTTCTACCTTTTAACCATATCCAGTTTTATAATTACCTATTACTCACATAAAAATTGCCTTCTTTATCACTCGGAACTGCGACTAGTCATTCGTTATTGCTTTTGTTCTGAAAAAGGTTATTATTTGTATTGTTATTGATGGAAGAGTCCTGATTTGAATAAATTAGTTTGGGATCCCACAAAACCACGCCTTGAGTCCGTGAATGAATTTGAGTTTAAAGAATATCGTTTTGCTTGCTTCGTTCACAATTCATTTTTATTTGCTTTTTTTCTCCTTATCATGTCCAGGTCAATGACACAATACCATTTAGTGTTTTACTGCCAATAGTCGTTTGGACCATATTTGTTTGTTTTCAGGATTTTCTGGATACATCAGTCATATAAATATTTTACCATAAAAAATAATTTAATATTTGTGGAATTACTTGGCGAAAGGCCATAATTTCATAAAATGAAAATAGATTAATGATAAATGAAGAAATCTGCATGGTTTACAATAAGCTTGTGAAGGAAGAAACAAGATGTCCTGCCCTATCAGGACGACGCTTATTTCCATAATCCTATACAATAGGAATAATTGGGTCAGAAATCCACCAGAAAACAACAACGTTCCTGGCAAATACCATTACGAACGTTGAAATACATCTGATGAATTTCCGTGCAGAGTTCCTACAAAGATGTCTCCGCAATTGCTAGTTGCATGGAAATGTTCATTGAAACATTTGGACCACCTATAGATCGATTTCTGGGTTCTTGCCCTCATCAGTATAGGGTAGGTCTCTGCAGACAATAACTAATGTCTGCAACAAACGATTCAACAAAATCTCCATGTAAAGGTAGAAGCTGAGACACCGCCCGCAGCCTAGCGTTCACTAAACCACGGGCGCCATCTGAACTCCAGCCCCTCAACCAAAGCAATACCCAAAACTTGCGTTAAATTCAACCACTAATACAAATGAAGAAATCTGCATTGTTCATAATGAGCTTGTCAAGAGAGAAACAAGATGAGGACAGGAACCCAGAAATCGATCTATAGGTGGTCCAAATGTTTCAAGGAACATTTCCATGCAACTAGTAATTGCGGAGACATCCTTGTAGGAACTCTGCACGCAAATTCAGTAGATGTAATTTAACGTTCGTCGTGGTATTAGCCAGGAAAGTAGTTGTTTTATGATGTATTTTCGACCCAGTTATTCCTATTGTATAGGGTTATGGCAATAAGCGTCGTCCTGGTAGGTCTGGACATTTTGTTTCTCTCTTGACAAGCTTATTGTGAACAATGCAGATTTTTTCATTTATATTGGTGGTTAAATTAATCACGCAAGTTTTGGGTATTGCTTTGGTTGAGGGGATGCAGTTCAGATGGCGCCCGTGGTTTAGTGAACGCTAGGCTGCGGGCGATGTCCCAGCTTCTCTATATTAAAATATAGACGAATTATGAGAATTAATAAGGATCTTCGTGGAAAGTCTGTAACCCTCTACGTAAATATCCCTGACATATACAATTTTTGGAAGGTTGTATGAGGATTTGTGAGTTGATGAAATTTATAAGCATATCCGAATACATGGCATACGAGTTTGTATAAGGTGGTGGTTGTTTAAGGAGACTATGAGATTCGATGAGGTATTCCACTTTCAATCTCAACTATATTATATGCTCATTCACAAGCATGTCAACGTATGAGGAATGTGTGGAAATTAACAATTTATAATCTTATTGGGTATCGAATGAAGAAAGTGAAATCAGGATTCGATGGTCTGTATCAGAAATTTCGTATCCAATTTTATTGGGTATCTTGTGGAAACAGTGGGATGAGGATAAAATGGTTTGAATCAGGAATTACTGATCAGAAATTATGCGATTCCTATAAGTTTTCATACAACCCAGAATCACTGAGAATTTACAAGTGACGACAAGAAAACAAGGATAGGAGTATAAGAGTTTGTTTTAGGCAGTGGTGGTTCAAAAAAGAGATTATACAATCCGATGATGTATTCCAATTCCAGCTTGAGAACCTATGTGTACAATTCATTATCTTATTCGGTATCGATTAAAAGTGGATTCACGGTTCGATGGTCCAATCTGTATTTGAAATTCCGTATAAAACTGTGACTTTTTGAAGCTGACACTAATGACAAATACTTGCTTCTTGCGAACATGTAGGTATTATTGAACAAGTTTTGGAATTCTGATGCTGAAACCATTGAAAAAAATTGTTGCATTTGGAAATCCTCTACTAGACACCACTATCTTAATCAGTGATAGTTATTTATTGAAGAAATACAATCTCAAAGAAAATGACCAGAAAGAAATTCCAATAACCGAACTGGATAATCTATTCAGGGATGTATCAAGATATGAGCAACATGTGAATGCAGGTGGATGTGCCCAAAATTGTCTAAGAGTGCTGCAGTGGGTATTGAGAAAACAGTGTGAAGCAACAATTTTTGGGTCAGTAGGTGATGATGAAGAAGCTCAAATATTGAGAAAATTATTGACCAATGACGGTGTCAAAACAAGATACTTTGTCCAGGAAGACTTGCCCACAGGAAAAACATTAGGACTTGTCAAAGGAGAAAACAGATCATTAGTGGCTTATATTGGAGCAGCCGAGAAACTTCCACTTAGTGATCTCCTAGCTGATGAAAATTACGAGGAACTGGTAAAAGATTCGGATTTCATTTACGTGGAAGGTTTTTTCTTGACAAATAGAACAGAAACAGCTCGATACGTTCTTGACTGCAATCATAATGAAAAAATAATAATATTCAATATTTCGGGGGAATATATATGCGATATTTCACCAGAGACAGTGAAATATTTTGTTCAGCACTCGGATATCGTTTTCGGCAATAGAAAAGAACTCGAAGCCGTAAGAAAAATAATGCAAATCAACACCATTACAGACCTTTCACACCTTCTTGTCCAAAATGGTAGAAATAAAATGGAGAAATATGGAAATATGGTGGTCATAACCGATGGACCCAAAGCAGTTTCTTGTTTTTATGACAGAGGTAAGATGACGAATTTCGAAGTTCCCCAGATGAATGAAGAAGATATGAAAGACACTACAGGAGCTGGAGATGCTTTCGTAGGCGGTTTTTTAGCGGGAATTTGCAGGAGTGCAAGTGTAGAAAACTGTGCTAGAATAGGATGTTATGCAGCAAATCAAATTATTAGACAAATTGGATGTTCCTTGCCGAAAATTGTTCCAGATATTCTCTACTCATAGTGAAAGTTCATTACTCAGATGATAATATATATATAAAAACGCTTCCGACAATTTTCATTAAATTTAAATACTTCAACAATTCATGTTATCAAGAAATTTGATCCAAAAACTGGCCGATTTCGTTTTTGATAGGATCATCTTTCAAACCAAGGAATATTTCCTCACCTCTATCACCTACTGTTCGAATATTCCAAATAGCACACGAGTTCTAGTGATAATAACTACTGTGTAGGTCTTTCGATGGTATTTCTTGCCACCTCATATATTAAATTACCTTTTTCTGCAAACGTCAAAACTGACAAGGTTCGCGCATTGACAACAATATGCGAAGTGACACTTTTTTTCATTTTTCTTCGTTACCATGACATCGTGCGCGAAGTAATGTGCGAAATACCTATTTTGTAAACTATAATTATGGGATTTTCAGTAGTAATACCACAAGTGATTGAATTTTCGGGGGTAATACCACGAGTGGTCGCAATACTATCGATAATTCTGTCAGAAGATTTCTGACAGTATTATCGATTGTATTGTGAGCACGAGTCGTATTTATTGAGATAATTTCACGAACCAACCAAGTTATTATTTGAAATTTGATCGAGTAAACAAAGTGAATTCTTCAATAGTTGCAACTAATGAATAATAAACATGAAGTCTGTCAACCTGACGTTTATGTCATATTAGATTACAAGATGTATCATTGCTGTTTATATTTGTGGTTGACTTGACGACGTGGTCTTTCCGGATCGGAAAGAAAGGAAGCTAAAGGAAGCGTGTACTTTCGCGAAATCTCATTCTGATTGGTCCTCATATCGCAGGAGACGCGACTTTCATACAGTGAGTGAAATTGTCGCGATAAGTCTATCGATTCATTTCTGAAAGAAACTGAATTGTTGAATCAATTCAGTTGAGATCACAAATGAAAGACAGACTTATGAGAAAAATTCAATGACGAGTGAAATTACCTCACTCATCAAAAAATTGGTTTTTATTCAGTTGCCATGGCAACCCAAAAAATTTCCGGAAATTTTTATCCTCCTGGGTACCCTGGGTGAAATTAATAAGTGGAAATTTTTCTGTCAAGTATTTGACATGAGATAGTTAACATTTTGCTTTTATGTACAGATGACATTTTATTTTTCATATGAAAGGAGATAATATTTCATAATTATATATTCACTACATATTTCGAATATGTCTGAAAATATTTTGAGAACTTGCATTTCAACCATGAATAGGTCCATCGGTAAAAAATGTATATCAATCAAATTTACCTATGCTTGACTACATGAACTTAATATTTGAAACAATTTTATTCAACTTATCTTTTCGTGAATACTCGGCTGAAATTTGCAAGAATTCCTTTCCACATCACTTCCCCATAGACAATCCGCATGGACCAATAAAAACTATTTTAGTTGCGCCTGCGTGATGTGCAATGTAATTTTAGGTTGAAAATGTCGCAAATGAATTTTCCTTCCTCACATACACTATTTGTTTTCACAACAAACATAATATTGGAACGCTTTCTTTGTACGATGATTCTCGGGTGACACCAATTTCACCGGATCCCTCGTTACATAATACACCATTTCAATAAGCAATTCAACCAAATGAAAATATCAAAATATCCATCAACATTGACATCATCTTAAAAAACTTCCATTTGTGAATTATGTCTGTGTAAGATTAATAGTTCCTCAACTGATATTTGCATGAAAAATCACTTCCACTTTCTTGTAGAATTGTTTTATGTTTTTGACACACTGTCTATCATGCATTCGAAAACAGCAATTTGTTTTCATAGATTATGCGTGGTCTTGAGATTCGTTTTATGACAGGAAGTAGACAAACAAAAGAAAAACCGAATTGAATACTCCCACGTCAGAAAAGTCCAAGAAATACATCATAACTTTTGAGTACTTCTGATTGAACAGTATCGAATTATTATACATATATCATATTCACGCGTGATGAATGTTTGATTAGTGGATTTATTAACATATCAGTTACCTGCCCATCAAAGTAATCGATAATAATTAATGTTCGAAGCTGTTATATTTCTATATTGTGATGTTAAGTGAGAAGTTGATATCTCTCAGGTGTGTATTGTTGAATATAATGAATGCAAATGAGGTATTCGAGTGGACATTGTGTCTGAGAAATGAGTTCCCTTTATTATTACTTTATATATCCTGTTCCTAAAACAAAAATAAGTAAATACCCACCTCATGAATACTGTCTGTTGGCCGTTAGCCAGGTTTGTGAATCATGAAAATTATAGAAAATCATAATAAAAAAACGTTTGAACCTCGTACTTATAGAACACTTAGGTATTGGATTTTCCTTTAATAAATTTAAAAAAAAAATTAGGTGAACACGTTTACATTTCCTCAGATTTTATTATCTTCGCGACATGCTCCGCTACACGGTAGCTTTCTCATAAGCGTTTAGTAGTACACTGAATTATTCTTCATTGAAAAGTACCTAAATATCTTTCTTTTCCGCAATATAAGATTTGTTAATCCTAACTCATACAGAAAGGGACCTACTATTTTTGTACTTGTTTGAATAATAAGTATTTTGGTTTCGGTCTTGAACCCCACACACAAAATTTCAGCTCAAAAACTTCTTCATGATATTACACAGTTCAGTTTGTTTCAGTGTGTTTTTCTACATTTGTGCAAAAAGCAAAACTTTATTGAATTATATTTAGTAGAAAAAGAAGTTCTTTATTGCACTAGTGCAATAGAAAAATAGATGATATTGATCTGTTTCAATGCACATCGATAGTAACAATAATTACTTATTTAAGTTGCACTGTTCATTTTCCTACACGTAGTGCCAGACCTCAATAAATCATTTTTTTGCTTTTTGCATGAACGTAGAAAAAATATTGTATGTAACTCGTGCAAAAATTGTTCATTGCACTCAACGTATTGTCCAACTCGGCCTAACGGCGTCGCCGGACAATTTCACGTCGAGTGCAATAAACACTTACTTTTTGCACTTGTTGCATAAATATCTATTTTTAGACATAACAGAGAAATGAAAAGTATATACTTAGTCGGAATGAAAGTTTGCAAATAAGTGAGGAGCACTCAAAAGACAAGTCCAGTAAGACATACTCATTCTCTTTTCTAACATTCAACAAACTGCACGCTCATACAAAAAAGTCCTACTTCACGATCTTGTATCATAAATAGCTATTTTTCACCATTATACAAAAAAACAGGTTTATTTTTGGAACTATCAAAAGAAATTTTTGTGGCATTGAGATTATTTTTGGCATTTTTTGCCTTATTATATATTATATTATTATACCTACCCCAATGAAAAAAGAAGAGCAAAAGGACTTTATATCGAACATCTGGGACAAGGTAGCCGAGTGGCAAACGTACCGATCTTTGATCCCTCTGGCTGCCGGTGTCATGGATTCGAAGGCTAGCGAATGCAGAATTTTTTTCTGAGCGCCTGAAAAAGTGTTAGGAATCGCACATAAAAAGGTTAGTGCTTGTTAATCCTTGGCTCGCACAAATTTAGACTTCTGAGGGCTGCCGTTCGTAGGGGGACGACAACTGGCTAAGATGCCTAAAAACCCTGGTGTACCGACTTATACCTGCAAAACTGTGGGATAAAACGAGAAACATTCGCCAACTTGATTACGAGAAAACAAATGAAACCGTGGGCTGTTTTTCGAATATCCCGCGACACTTGAGTGCACCGCCACCGTCGGATTTCTTGTTAGGGGTAATTTTCATGAAAAGAAGTTTAAAGTTTTGCCCACGATTCACGAACATGAAATTAATAAAACAATATCATTATTGGAATATATTTCGACATGATTTATTATTTTTTTTTTGCTGAAATACAATTAACTCAAATTTCACATAGAATTATTGCAGTTCAGCTGTATCCCATGGAAATTAACCATTGGCACCTGTCAATCTTATGCGCATGCCCTCGCGCTGATATCTGTGCATTTGTGCCCGAGTTTTCACTTTAAACTTTTTTAATGGAATAAAGAATAATTTTGTCGCTTTGAGTTTAATTGCATTTGATATTTGAGATGAGTTAATGTGTTTATTGTTCTTCCACTTTTGAAAAATCATTCAATATGACATGTAATAGTGAAAATATTTCTATTGTGCAATTTTGTTCGACAAAGAAGTGTATTTTTTGACCTAACTACACTAAAAAGATTTTACCATTTCAAAATAAAAGGAATGCATGGTAAAATAACCAAAACCTTAACAAGCTTACTGAAGATAAAACATTGATGAATTTCAGTGGGAATGGAGAAAAATTTATATTTTTTACGTTATCGCAGATTTTCGCGACTTCTGGAAAATTTTAAGAAACGGTAAGATATAAAAACGCATCCAGATTTGATTGAGTTGATTAGAAAACATTTTTGATATAAAATATTGTCAACATGCATGGCGTTTTGAAATAAAATGGCACTGAATATAAATTAGTTACCTACTTTGTTCATCTTTCTGGAGTGTCGGCACAAATGATCAAATTATTAAAATATAAGGAAAATGAAGAAACACATATAAGAAACTTGCACAACATATTTTTTATTACACCACAACTATTGACTTTCAAATGGTTTTTAGATTTTTTTTGGAAAAAATTACACAATTTTAGTAGTGTTATTTTTTTCAATAAAACTTTATCTTTTACTTCGAGTATGGACTATTACTTTCGTATGGTAATAAAAAAGTTTAATTAAATTCCTTAAAATTCAATTAGCAATCAAAATCACCATGTCCTTGGAATGTTGACAGTGTTGACACGAGAAAGAGGACGCCATCTCTGGAGTCGATTACAAAAGTAGACCACTAATTCATTTATTTTGTCTTCAAAAAATAAAACCCTGTGAACTTTTTAACATCCCTCAAACAATCGACTTTCCATCGGAGATTTTAATAATTTGAATGATTTATTGACGTTTCACAACATAACCCTCAAAAACTATATTTATCGAATTATAGAGTGCAAGCGTGGTACGTTCCACAGAACTAATTCTAATTTAAGTCAGAACCATTTCGGGATTACACGGAACTCGTTTATTTCATTAATTTACTAGTATTAAAGCAAGTTGTGCTCTAGACTTTAAGGTAGGTCTCTCCTAGAGCTAGGGAAAAACCCATGAGTAAGAAGTTTTTTTTTTTAATGATTGATATTTGATATTTGCAAATTGATACTTTTGACAATCAATAAATTATAAAACTTTGGTACAAATTTGAAAAATTTATTTTAATCTTTCATTATTGACATAAGATTGATATCAAGAAACAGCACCGGACTTCACTAGAACCACCCTGCAGAGAGAGAGAGGAGTTCATGTTCATTTTGGCGACCCGAACTGAGCTGAAAAGAGTAAAAAATAGAGGTAAAACAAAGGTAGAAACATTGGGCAACTTTATTATCTTTTTATAACAATATATATATATATATATAGGAAGGGTAGTCGTTGCTGACTAGTTAGGTATGGAACTAGTAAATAGTGGGGCTTTGCAGCAAAATCAAAGAGTACTACTTTAAAGTTTGTTAAATTTCCGAAAGCTTGGACAAACTTTAAAGTAGTACTCTTTGATTTTGCTGCAAAGCCCCACTATTTACTAGTTCCATATATATATATATATATATATATATATATAAAAAACTCTTTAAATTAAGATATTCTCAACCTGATGAGTAAGAATATCCTTGGGGATGCAGTCAGGAATAAAAGGCCTCGTTGAAGTAACACTCTGGTGTTAAATAGTCAAGCTTTCAAAATTTTTTAATTTCTTTATGAAGACATCTGAAAATATTAATGGTGTAAACATAACACTAAAAATATGACAATATGAAAAACAACTTACTAACGTGAGGATAGTTTGAAGAAAATAGCATGTGCTTTTCCCTTGGTCATTGTATACACAATAGGTTTTACGGATAAGATATGAAAAATATGCACTGGTTTATAAAATCGGAAAAATTAAAAAGTGACACAGTGTGCATTTTGTCTCGATCGAGAGAAAAGCAAACGTAATACATTAAAACTGAAATCTTGTTGGAGATTTCCTTAGATTAAAAACATTTTCAAACACAAATCAACATTGTCACATGTAACCGGCTCCAGCACAGAAACAGGAAAGCAGAGGACACAATGAAAGAGAAAGATGGAACTAAAATGTCAGCTGTCATCCACCTGTTAGCTGTCATGTGTACTGACCCCATGCAACTGTGATAGAGATGAAACATGTTTATGTTCTATGGGAAATAAAGTGAGTGCCCTCTATGGGGGATTATATGTACTAATTAAAGAGTTTACATTCAAATTTAAAAATGATGGATTTGATTCTAATTTAAGAATATAATTGTAAATAACAGATAAATTTGCAACATCAGACCTTTTGTTCATACTGTTTGGTTCATTGTTAATATAAACCATCTCTAGAAAATTTCTCTTGAGATAGTTGTCCTCCCTTGCTAAAATGGTTGGTTCATTAGAGTGTTACTTCAACGAGGCCTTTTATTCCTGACTGCATCCCCAAGGATATTCTTACTCATCAGGTTGAGAATATCTTAATTTAAAGTTTTTTTTTCAACTAGTCCAGTCAAGAGACTACCCTTCTCGATATATATATATATATATCTGGGTGTTGAGTTAGAAAAAATACTGAACGGTTCGTTCCAACTTTAAGTCATCAATATATATCTTTGAACTTTGGAAGTGAGCATGTACACGTCCTGCATTTATTTTTTCAAACCACCGATGTGCGCGTTCCGTATAGGACATGCGGGAAACAACGACTTGTCCTACCGGAACTGAAATTCCGGTTGTGCTACACTGCCGCGGCATCTGTTGTACAAATGAATATTTATAACCCGAAGATTTACATATTATCGGTGTGCCACCATCATTTACTGGTCTTACAATTAATTTTACAGGTTGTGTCATTCTGTAACGGACATTACGTGCATAAAAAAACACACACTGGAAAAGTTCAATCGTGGGAGACAATTCGAAATTTAATGTCATTATTGTTATTGATTCTGGTTAATTTCTCGGTGGTAAGTTTTATAATACGACATATCTTGAATACGATATTGACAAACAACGAATTTATAAACAGTATAGGAGGTGAAGTGAGTACCAGTAGTGACAAAAAAAACTGAATGAAAAACTCATGGAGATAGAATGAGAATTCAACAACCTTGGACAAAAATTGCCTGTTACTGAAATGGAGCAAAACTCGCTAAATGGAAAATCTTACAAAAGTTGATATGATGAACTAGTTGAGAAATCGAGAAACCGTAACCTCAGAATTTCCAGTCTGAGGGAAAGAACAGAAATGGAAATTAAGAACTGGAAGTTATCAATTTCAAAAATTCCAAAATATCTCTGAACTTACATCAGGATGACATCGATTTATGCTTCAAAATAGGTACCAAAGACAAAATTGCAAATTAATAGAGAATACCAAAAAATTACATTTTTCCAAATTCATGCAAAAAGCAAAACTTTATTGAACTATATTTGGTAGAAAAGTAAGTTCTTTATTGCACTAGTGCAACAAAGTTTTTATTGCACTCATCTGTCATTCAACTTCAACGTGCTGTCATCATGACAAACATAAATGTTCAAACCCCCTACATATTTAGCAGATATTCTGTGAGATTGGCAATACGTTTTAAACAGTTACATATTTAATGTTATTTTCTATTAATGTTAGCAGCCAGAGTTGAACAAACAATGCCTTCCCGAGAAAAACTCCATAATCAAAACTGATCCGCTTTGTTCTAAACCGTCTATCTGCATGGAGCAAACTGTCTGTACTATGACCACACCTCGTGATAACATACGCGCTCACGGCTACTATGATTTTGATTTTTATAATGCAACTGTGGTTATAGAAACGTCAGTCAAAAATTATTTCTGACAATTACAGAATTGAAAGTTTTAAAATGAGTATTATTAATGGAAAATGGATGATAGTAATCTGTTTCAATGCAAATCGATAGTAATAATCAATTATTTAAGATGCGTTTTTCGTTTTCCAACATCTAGTGCCGTACTTTAATAAATCATTTTTTGCTTTTTGCATGAACGTAGAAAAAATGTTGTATGCAACTCGTGCATAAATTGTTTATTGCACTCAACGTGTTGTCCAACTCGGCCCAAGGCCTCGTCGGACAATTTCACGTCGAGTCCAATAAACACTTACTTTTTGCACTTGTTGCATAAATAACTATTTTCGAAATGAAAACAATATATTAATAGCCAAAAAAAGCTTTTCAAGAGCCCTGGTATCTTTAGAGGAGATTTTACCAAATTGATACTACAACTAATGACCAAATCCATCCAAAACACCAAACTAAACAATGTATGGTCAGAGAATTGAAACATTTGGATAAAATGCAACAATAAAAAATAATAGTTATTTATTATAGAAGGGAAAAAAGTATTAGATTAGATATTAGCTAAAATCTAATCTTTTTCCCGTGTATAATACACTAATTTTTACTGTGACGGGAAAAACAACGATTTAATCAAATATCTACCTTAACCTATATGTATTATTATAATATTATGGATGTTTGTGAATGAATTGTTAGTTGTAAGTTGTAAAACTAATTTGCCGCTACATTAGGCGACATTTGTTACAATATTTGTGTTTGTATATTTTATTTTTTTGGTTTTTGGTTTTTGTTTTTTTTTTAATAAAATAAATTTTGTTGACGATGATATGAAAGATTTTGTTGTTGTGAAGAATAAATAACTTTTTTGTATAGATTTATTTTAGAAACATTTGTTTGCCCAGATTTTAATGTTTAATGTTTAATGCTTTTTACCTTTTTTTCTCTCCTTACAGTATCTCCAACTCAGTCGGCGCTCAGGAACGCATGTAGAATTCAAAGGAAAAGGGCTTTCCAATGTGGCAATGTTGTAAAATTTGTGAAAAGTGATGTACCAAGAGAAATAAACAGGATAAAATTCAAACTCAGACAACTTTCTTTATTAACAAATAATCAGGAAATGAAATAATAACCAGTTCTTGTTTATTCTTACCTTTATAACTCTTTCCTACCGATATCTATTCGTATACTATGTAATTCGTAATATTTCTTGAAATTTCAATGAAGTTAGACAACCCACAAATCTTTGTTGAGCTCGGTGTGTTGTACTAAGGAAATTGTAACGATTCTGTTTACTTTGAATAAAAATAAGGCTCTTTCACAAAGTTTCAAAATGTTTATAACTAGAAAAATGGGTGACAAATAGTCTCCGTAAATATATTAAATGGTGGTTATTAAAGTGTTTTAGGTTTTTTAATAGAATCACTGATAGTTTAAGTGCGAAAAAAGTTCTTGTGCAGTGAAAATTTTATAAGTTCTCGGAAATACTGGATTAGCTGGTTGTTACCACAAAGAATAATGTTGTTGGAACAGATTGGAATTGTTAATCTTTGGCTAATTTGGATAAATACCTTTGGATTCTCATGCAGAATGCCGGTCGATGATGTCAAATGAATTTTTCTTGTCGGATTTCTATGTTACAGGTGAGTTTTTGCGTTTAGTGGGTAGAATGATGAGTCGTCGTCAGATTAAGGTGGTTTTCATTAATGTTTCTTAAGTTTTTTCTGGATTTTCTTCTAAATTAAAAATGCTGGTACAAATTTTCTCTTCAGCTTTTTAGGCGTCCCTGCAACATTAGGCGTCCCTGCAACACTCTCGCAACACTCCATTTTCAACAAAGTTCCTTTTCCATGGCAACTTTCTCCAGTTCTCTCTTGATTTTTCGTGCAGTCGCGGTATTCACACTATTTAGTCATAACACTTTCACTTTTGGTTTTTAGCACTTTGTTTAAAAAATTCTTATAACTATCTGTACAATCTATTACTATTTTAAATAACTACTATACAAAGTTTATTTCCATTTAACCAAATATTACCACTTCCTGACATTTTTATCTGTTAGTTTCAATTACTCTATTCACTCTCTCAGTACTTGACATTTTTTATCTTGGATTGCCATGTCAATTTTGCTACTTCTATAGTATGTTACTTTATAATGAACTTTTATTAAAATTTAATATCATTTTGAAATTTTTATTCATATTAACTCAACTTCTAGCTTGTTTATAATATTGTTTTCAATATTGTTTTCATTTAACCAAATATTACCACTTCCTGACATTTTTATCTGTTAGTTTCAATTACTCTATTCACTCTCTCAGTACTTGACATTTTTTTTATCTTGGATTGCCATGTCAATTTTGCTACTTCTATAGTATGTTACTTTATGATGAAATTTTATTAAAATTTAATATCAGTTTGAAATTTTTATTCATAATAATTCAACTTCTAACTTGTTTATAATATTGTTTTCAATATTGTTTTCTAATTTAATTCTGTTTTGCAGCAAGAATTGGCTGTTTCCTGATGGTATTCTGAAAAGCAAAGCGATTCCTCGTCGAGCTGAAACTGGTTTCGAGAACTGATATTTGGGACTATATGAATGGTTCTTTTTGTAGTCTGTGGCTGAGATGGTTAAAATAAAACTCAGTAAAGTTCAGGTAAGGTATCTGGGTTAACTGGTTTTGATAATAATAATAATATTCTATTTATTTTTACAACAACAATGTTTCTTATGTAATTATTATGTTTTTTCTCAAAATTTGACTATATATATGTTATAGTTTTAATAACAGTATATACATATATCCGGAAAAAAGTAATCACTTTTTTCCCGTGGGCAAAAATTACTCCCTTATTTCCGGGTTCTTTGGGAAAAAACTAATTTCATAAAAAGTTATATTTTATTACCTGTCAACAGGGATAAAATGTCAAACTTTTTTCCAGTCACAGAAAAAAAAAATTAAGATACCTAACCTGAGTATGAAAATAGCTAACTCTATTTTCTATATCGTTTACCTACATGATCAGTAAAAGTTTCCAAAATTGAAATATAATTAAATGTGTTTCCTCTTTTTCAATTTTAGGATTTGTTTTAGTTTTGTTTTGTGATTAAAAAGTGTACATCATTATTTTTCATATATTACTATGGCCACTATTGGGGCTTTCGCATGTGTATTAGTATTTTCAATTTCGAAATACTTAAGTTTTTGGATACACCCGATCGAGATGGAGGCATGAAAACCAAAGTATGTAAAACCATTAGTGCATGGAGGTGAGTGATGATGTTGATTTTCTTAGTGTGACTCTGGAGACGGTGAATAATTTTCGTATTGCTAACTACAGTATACACTATAATTAATCTCAATAAAACTAGAATAATTAGCTTATATTTTGTGTAAAAAAATAAAATATCTGCTCGTGTTTAGAAAATTGGCTGAACTCAAACAAATTATTGATCAGATGTTATGAAAATATATTTATTATGTCAGGCGAGTATACCTTCAGGCTAAAGTGCATAAAATTTCAAATTAGCTATTCCCAAACGTTTTCGGTTATAGGACCGTCATCAGGGGATATTCTCAACAGTGAAAATGTGAATGAAGATTCTCTCACGATAGTAAGATGTGCTATGCTATCGAAATTAATTATGGTATCTTCTCAATATCTGTTAGATGTCGTCCAATGTCCAGCGTGGCTTTAGCCGGGAAAGTAGTCGTTTTCTGTTAGATATTACACCAAAATCACATTTTCTGATTTTAATAGAGAATATTTCCCCTTTCAACATGAATACCTCCCAATAGGTTATCTTGAACAATGCTTAATAGCGACTACAGTTCGTCTTTCAGCCGCAGATGATTCCATAACTGATTCAAAATGTATTTTAATGTTTCAGAAAATTAGTAAGTACCTTGACATTCATACTTTGCGTAAAATTATGACGAGTGATTCTTATTTTAATTTCAATAGCATAGCTCATCTCATTTTTCACGAATCTTCCTTCACATTTTCACTTACAACCACCCCTAATGTTGGTCTTATGACCGAAAACGTTCGGGAATACTTACTCAGACATTTAATGCACTATGGCCTAAAGGCATACTTGCCTATATTTTTAAAGATAAATCTGTATTTATTGAAACATAATCTACAAGTGCACACAACCTCTGTTTGCATTAAAAGTTATTGAGACTCACTTTCAACTCTCTAAAAAATTCCCATTTGGTTGACAGCGTCATACAGACCCCCTTTCACAAATGAGACTGTATTCATACCTTTCCAGCTCAAGTTGAATATTTTGTTGGTGCTATTACCTAACATTAATATAGCAGATAAATCATCAATCAGATTATACAAACAAATATATGAATATCTTGAGGTAATGAATTCATAATTTACATGAATATGATGATACATAATGATGAGAGAAGTACAGCTTGGCAAATCTATGAAGAAATATTGATAAACGTATGATCTGCGCGAATTAGAATGAGAAAGTAGTCGGACGATAAAGAGGGTAGTATAAATTGTACATTTAATTATAATGTATACTGAGCTCTTCTGCTACCGCGCATTGATAAACCGATTTCATATCCTTTTATAGATTTGCCAAGCTATAAATTCTATTAATAAAAATTTTGGAATACCTTTCTGTTTTCTGTTTCAGTGTAATATGCTATTTATTTTCCCACCTCTTCACAATGAATTCTATTTTTTTTCTAACGATATTTCGATTTACATTTCACTTTTTCATTCATTTCGTTCATTTTTCGTAAACACCTCGAAATATGGTGAAACTTTATTGAAGGTTTTCCCACTAAGATAATCCTCCAATTTTGTCTTCTTTTCCTTTGTTTTCACCATATTCTGCGAACTTCATAGTATCTCTTTTCTTGGCGTATGAACCTGAAAATAAAAATAGAAATTTCCCAGTTAGTGGTTTCAAAGAACAAAGTTGAACCAATGAGTGAATTCCATTAACGACAACGTTATTAGATTGGGCATAATGAAACTTATAGATACAGTAATGCCTTTGAAAAGAGCGATTGAATAATTACCATGATTTGTTTCTTACGAATCAATTACCGTGTTCAAACAGCATTATTCGATATCGGATGTATACAACAAAATTAATTTCAAATAGAGTAGAAAACAGTGTTAACATTCGACAACACGAATGGAAATAAGCTTCAAAAATATTATTTCAGGTTGTGGCATGTGACGGGTTTTCTGGTACTTTGAACCATTTCATTAATTTCAAACATTAATTTTTCATCGATTATCTTGAAAAAAGTGAGTTATCCAACAATAGATCATATACCTTTTGTCATTATGTCTCAAACAAAAGCATATTCGACAAGTTGTATTTTGAAGTGAGCACTTGTGAAGAATCTCATATCTTTGGTTATAGTTATTGTAACCGTGTGATACTGATTTCACGGGTGTAAGCTTGATTGATTTATACAAGATATATAGTATCGGAAAGTTTTCGTCTGGTGTATGGTGGTTCTATGAGAGCGTAAAGAAAACCTTGCTAGGTGTTGAGAGAGCACTACAATTTCTCCTCTACTCGCTCGAGGAAGGGATATCGACGTGAGTTGTTAATTCGTCGGGCGAGGCAACAGGAGAGGCGCGCAGTAGTGCGTCTCTCTTATTTTTGTAGTATTATCATATCATTGCGTTCCTTGTTGCTCGCATAGATTTCTGTCTATACCCCAGATGAAAAGTTTCCGATACTGTATAAGATATAACCTGGATGCAAAGTCGGATAAAACACAAGAAACATTGTCCGAAATCAAATCTGAACTTTTTGGCAGCAAATAATAAAATAGCATCTCTCGAGGACGAAAATTACAAAGTAAAAGGGAATTTCCCAGTTAAATACAGCAGATTACGTAGAAATAACAGTCTGCTAACCCGCTTGAAGGTCTCTTACCAGTTTAGATATACCTTGGAAATCGATCAAGATTTGAAAGATATCAACAATATTTATTTTTTCTGTGACGGAAAACAAAATTTGACATTTTATCTCTGCTGACAGGTAATAAAATATATAACTTTTTATGAAATTACTTTTTTCTCCGAGAACCGGGAAAAAAGTGAGTACTATTTCTCGGATATATATCCACATAGGTAAAGGTAGATATTTGATTAAATCGTTTTTTACGTCACAGAAAAAAATAGCGCTCGAGCTCAAATCTAATACCTTTTTCTCTTGTACAATAAATAAGTATTGTTTCCTGGCAAAAACGAATAAAGTTGGGCATGAAAAAACCTGAAATTTTGCCTGTGTTTTTCAATCAGCTAACTGTTTTCGAGAAAATCGCTGGCAAATAGAATGGGAATATTAAAGTAACAAACTGAGATTAGGGTTTAGGCGGTTTAGGTAATGGAATTTTTAGTTCCTTAGCAATTGGACTCGGTTCACTTGAACTGTTGTAAAACTTGTCTTGTACAACTCGCCCTTAGTGGGCTATGACTCCTTTTTTGACGTTCAAATTGTGGAACAGCACTTCCATTTACTAGTGAGTTTTACGTATCTTAAACAGTTGTTCACTTCTTTTTGTATGTTTCGATTTAGTGTACATTGTTGTTTTGTCTGTGGCTTGGAGGAAGTGAATTTATACCTCTTTGAATATTTTTATTGAATTTTGGAAAACCATGCATAAATCAAATGTGGGACTTGTCCTAAAGTATAAATAGATCAAACACTGGTAAAACGTCATATGAGTTAAGTCTTGATTTAAAATAAAGTTTGTGACTTACATAAATTAATATTCTAGGGTAACACATAATAATCAGACGAGTAAATTCAGTTAATTAATCTCTGGAAATATCTTTTCCCCATTAGTGATAGAGAGGAAATTCATAATACTCTTTTCCTTGGCATATGAACCTGAAAATTGAAATAATAATTAACCAGTTGGTGGTTTCAAAGACCAAAGTTGAACCAATGAGTGAATTTCATTAACGACAACGTTATTAGATTGGATATAATTATATTAATAGAAACAGTAACGCCTTTGAAAAAAAAGCGTTTGAATAAATACCATGATTTGTCCGTCACAAATCAATCACCGGGTCCAAACACCAGTAATTAATATCGGATGTATATATACAACAACAATAATTTTGAATAGAGTAGAAAACCATGTTAACATTTACAGACACGAATGTTGATAAACCTACAAAATATGTTTTCACGCTGTGGCCTGTGACGGGGTTTGAACCAATTCATCATTTCTTTATCAATTTTCTAAAAAAAAGCGACATGGATGAAGCATTACGGTAAGGAATGGCCATAAAAATGTCTTGTGATTGTTGTGCGTGCACGATGGGTTTGTTCACTTTGCCAGAAATAACAGTTTTGGGACATCATGAGCGTAGGCAGTAAAAAAAAGTGAACGAACGTGAACCTGAAGTGAACACTCAACTGCGCATGATCCTCATTCCTCCTTTCTTTTATGATGGTTTTATAGCACTCCTCAAGTCCATGCAATGGTTCTAGAATAAAATCAACTTTGAGGTTTTATTGAGGTTTTGAGATGTACTCCCGAGAACCGCTATAAGATCAAAGCATAAAACTATTTGTACTTAAATGCCAGTAGCTTCCTCTGAACGGTAATAAATAAATCATAAAGGTGGCAAAAGTTTTATGAGATCGTCAAAATATTCAAATAATCTTTTTATAGCCATTATAAAACCGAACGAAAGTGATGAAATGTCACAAGTCAAAATTATATATACCGTTGTAAATTATTCACCATATAATGTACCAGAATTTCATTTCATATCAATAATCACTGAAGATTCAACAAATCTGACATAAAAAATTACTAAAATCAAACTAATGACCAAAATCGTAGGAATTTTAACGTATACAATAATTAGAGATGTACATACATAATAGTTCGACATTTTGCCTCTCGGACGCAGTTATCTAATTTTGAAGTCTTAAACGCCAAGGAGTATAGATAACTGAAAAAAATAAACATTAATTAAAAGGATACTGAAGCTTAGACACTAAGTACCGATCACAGAAGTATAAACACCGAGTACAGGTTTGACATGATTCTTTTTGAAGTTTAAGAAGAAACATACATTTTTGGGAGAAAATGGTTTATTTTAAGTTTAAAAGATTTTATGATGGCAATATGTGCAGCAGTGCAGCTATTAAGAATGAAAATAGGGTAGCCATTTTTTATTTCAATCATAACGGCGAAATAGGAGACGAGTCTAATTTCAAGTCATGTTTCTTGCAATTTGGTATGTAAGACGTAAAGGATATACACAATGTTTGCCATATATTTGTATTTAGATATTACACATCATTTCGGGAATAACATGGGTCAAAATAAATTTTAAATTTTTTTTCGTATTTTGTTTATTTTGTTAATTTCGCGTTGTTATTGGGGCGCGTTGCAGATTTACCACCTATCCGATATCATTATGTCAAAAAAAAATTCATTCCCAGAGGATATTTGGTATTTAACATTGTTTAATGGACATGTATACTTCATACATCTCTGTCAGGACGCCAGTACTATATTTTTGACTTGTATAATTAGTCGCCCTATCTTTCGTAAAGTACTACTGCACAATTAGAATAATTTGAGTCCGTTTTGGCTGTGGTTATTTATGGAAAATATTATTCTAACCCAACTTCATTCAAAAAAGACATTTTTATGCCAAATAGATTTTTTTAAGTCAATACAGGCATATGATTTGGTTTTATAATGGCCGTCAGGATATTACGAATCCTGCTAATAAGGCAAAAAGGTTATATGGAGTGGGCCCTCGTAGATTTATGGCAGCTTTATGGAGGTTTTATGGATCAAAACAATTTTATCGTAGCTGTTTTTGTTATGGTCTTCAGAACCTTCTGAGGGCTATCACAAAACTAAAATTGTTACTTGGGATAAAATGTAGGAATATATTTGGGTAAAAAATCCATCAGAAAACAACTACTTTCCTGGCTAATACTACGACGAACGTTGAATTACATCCAATGAATTTCCGTGCAGAGTTCCTACAAGGCTCAATCCGCAATTGCTATAGTTGCATGAAAAATGTTAATTGAACCGTATTTGGACAACCTATAGATCGATTTCTGGGTTCTTGCCCTCATCAGTATAGGGTACTCTGCAGACAATAACTAATGTCTGCAACAAATGGTCCAATTATAATCCATGTCAAGGCAAAAGCTGAGACACTATCCGCAGATCAGTGTTAACCAAATTACGACCGCCATCTCAACCTCAGCCAACTAAACAATACCCACCACTTGTTCGCAATGAACTTGACTTGGACTTGAAGTTCGATCTTGACAAACAGAATATTTTTAATTAAAAAAAATTACACTCGTCACTTTTACTTTAAGAGCGGTGTATACCACTGCCTGAAGTTAAAGAAAGAATTAAAAATAAAATCTCATAATTTAACACATGCCACTTGTGCATTCAGATTAATTCAACAGATTCAAGTCCGCAGATGATTTTGATCCCATTACCTGATTCCATTCATTCAAAAAAAATGTGTAGTTTCACGGTTCCATCAAAACCAAATTGACCAAAAAATAAATTCACTTCGAATAGGTTTCCCAAGTTCCATATATATTTAAGTGCGTTAATTAGGATATTTTAATAATTCTGCCAATTAATAATATACAAGAAAATGTTTCTCTTTGTATCATGCAGCGATGATTATCATTTACCGTGACGAGTATTGTTTTGCTTCGCGGTTGGCCGTGAAATAATACCGTATTTTTAGCATTGCCTCCGACGAATGACCAACTGCTGCCGTATCGTAATTGTATCCTCGAACAACGATTATCATCAGTGCCAATTACATCACGAATGGGGGCATATTTCCTGAACCGAACCCTGTCGATTTTCCAGGTGGATGTCATTACAGAAAAGATAATGATTGAGAAGATCTTCTGAAGATTTTCTTCACCGATTATCATTTTATTGTTCTATTTATTGATGCCTTCAAATATCGCATAAAATGACTCTTCATTCAACATTTGTATCTGTATCTCAGAACATTTGATACAAAACATGAAAAGTATTTTCGGGGGTAATACCACGAGTGCTCGAAATACTATCGATAACTCAGAGTAATAAAATACCATAGAGATGCCTTCTCCATCCTTGTCTTGAAGTCAACATAACTTTGTTTGTTTACAAGCGAAGGCCTTATACATGTTTCCGTATTCATTCGGGTAGTTTCGTGTATGTCCGCTCATTTCATTCGGAAGTTGTCATTCTTCTTTGTATTATGGTGCTTCTTACTCTAAATGTAAAGAAACTGTCCATAACATTTCACCACCCGTCACCCCCTCGCCGCAATTTCTATAGAATAAAATAATGTATTTGTGAGGTATAGGCAAGGCAGGGCATCTCTTTGTCTTTTATTACTCTGAGATCGATAGTAATTCTGTCAGAAATCAATGAGATCAAATTGCTTCGAGTTGAAGATTTCTGATTAAGATTTTTGACAGAATTTTCGATAGTGATGCGAGCACGAGTCGTATTTCAATCACTTTTCGCAAAAAATTTACGAGAAAGATTCACGTAGCCTTATGGAAAATAGGTTCGAAGGGTTTGTTTTTGTTCAGTTTGGTTTGTTTGTCCCCCTATGACATTGTTCCGCAACTGTCATATTACGTCACTGACTGTGACATAGTGACATGAAGATTGTCAACCTGACGTTTATGTCATATGAATTATTTTTATTTCGTGAATAGAGCTGGTTGAGAACGAATTTTTATTTTTGAAATTGGGCCAGTGTTCCAGAACAATGAGGTGTTGTAGTTTGAAATCGCACACAGTGTATAATAATCAAGTCTCGGTTCCTTTCATATGATAGATTATCCAATAATTATTCCATAATAAACGCACAAATGAGTATGTGATAAATTTTTGTTTTACGAAGGTGGCGGGACTTGTCCTAGATACTATGTAGAATTCTGGTGCATTTCTTTTAAAGTACACTGAAAAAAACTTGAAAATTATTCAGTAAGTAGATATAAGTATACGTAAGTGTACCTATATTTTACCTATATGTCATAAAGTTGAATTCTTTATCTGAACGACTCCCTGTAATACCAAAAGTTAGTGATAGCATTACATTTGAATATTCTTATCTATTTCTCCTGCAAGATTATATACAGTAAAAAAACAGTTTTGATTGATTTATAGTATATGAACTGAAAAACATCGTAATGTTCACCAATTTCGTTGCAAGGATACTTGCAAAAATCCAAAATGACAGATATTAACAAATTGATCATTATGATATAAACAGCTGAAAACGATCAGTATGATATAAATATCAGCTGAAAACGATCAGTATGGATCGAGTTCCGCAACTTAGAAAGAGTCTGATAATCTGACTGATCAAATTGTATTTCTATCAAGAAAGTTTTGGGGTAGTTTTGATTACTTCCATTCTCTATATGTGTTTTGGGGTGCGGAATCCGAATCTGAGTTTGCTAACAAATTTTCGTGACGGAACATTGAAAAAATTGCAAAAAAAAAGTAAAAAATCTCCTTTTTCTGCGGTTTATTGCCTGTAAGTTGAAAACTACACATTTTTCCTTGATAACCTTCATTTTAGGAATGAAAGAGCGTAACATTTTCTACAAATTTTACCATACCAGCTTTTTTTTATGACGAACCGTTCGGGCCCAAGAACTACTTGTAAATAGGCATATTTCAGCTGACTGGGGAAAATCCTACTTTTTCACTAGAAAACTCTAATTTATTATTAAAGTTAATAAGTGGATTCCCCCATTTATCTGCGCATACCTTATTTAGATCATATAATGAAGGTACAGTTCACTTATTCAAAAATTACATACAAGTTATCTAATGAGGTCCAAAATCGTACAAAACTTAACTCCGTACAAAAACCTTGAAAAAATATTTCACATGATTATATTATTATATATCATATATTATACGATCTAGTTACCCCACTGCGTATTTTAGTTTAATATAGGGTGAGTTCGACTCACTATTCGAACTTTTTACTCTAAATGTTCTTCAATCGTTCGGGTACAACCACAAAAACATTACTTTGACGCTCTACCGAACGATTGAAGAACATTTAGATGATCGAATAGTGTTGGAAAGTCGAACTCACCCATAGAAACTTAAGAGAGAACAACTGGGAAATATACTCAGCTTCACACAGTGAGTCTCTCGAGAGGCCGTGACTGAAATCCGAGACAGGGAGAGCCTTTTGAGACGGCAGTAGACGAAATGGGCACGGCAATAGTCGAAGCCTAGGAGGGAAGCTATCATGAGAAAAAAAGGCACAAAATAACAAAACGGTCTGGTGGAATGAGCATCTAGAAACCCTCGGAAGTAGGGTGCGGCAGAATAACACCTATCAATCAATCAATCAAAATATCCTTTATTGTCAGAAGATATCATCTCATGGACAAAGTTTTACAAAATGGATTCATACAACAATTTATATAATATAAAGGTAAAAAAGATAAAGTAAAAATATAAAGAATATGTGACTTGTCAATAGATAAAATACATTCAAAGTTTGTTAAAAAATTAAAACAAAGAGTACATGTATGTAAATATATGTAAATGTAAAAAAAATCAATCTTAATATAAAAAGATGAGTGACTTGTTGATAAAAAGCAGTCACAAGACTTGTCAACAATTACGAACACAATAATATATGCATATTTATAAATTTGGGCTGGAGGACCTAGGTCAATGGTATACTAAATTATTAATATCAATGTTAAGTAGCCTATAATTTTACATTGAGGAATTCGCTTACATCGTAAAAGGCTCTCTCGATAAGGGACAGCGTGAGTGATTTTCTAAATAAAGATAAAGAGTCAATGGTTTTAATTGATGTTGGAAGATGATTATATATTAAAACGGCATTATATACCAGCGATTTTTTTATTAAATTTGAAGAGGGAATAGGAAGCCTCAAATCATTATTTTGGCGGATGGATCCATGAATAGTGTCATACAGTGACTTATTTTTATGTATCAAGCATGCTGTTTCGACAATGAAAAGTGAAGGAAGGAAGAAGGAAGGAAGTAGAGCAAACAGGGGATGTCCGCAGGGAGGGGTGCTATCGCCCCTACTTTGGGCCATCCTGGATGAAAGAATTAATTGAAAGGCTATCTTCCAGAGGCTTTCATTGCCTATGCCGATGACGTCGCGATTATTGCAAAAGGCAAATTCGCAAGGACAGTCTCGGAGCTTACACAGTTAGCCCTAGATATAATCGACAGGTGGTGTAAAGAGGAGGAGCTGGCAGTGAACCCTCATAAAACCAGAATAGTCCAAAAAAAATTACTGGAAGGACTTAAATCACCTGTACTGAATGGGATAGAAATCCCATTTGCCCAAGAGGCAAAGTACTTGGGAATAATATTCGACCATAAGTTAACTTGGAACCAACACCTACAAAAAGTTATAGAAAAGAATTGATTGAAGGGTAAAAATATTTTTTACTTTTAGTTTTATTGAAATTCTACGGAAGCGTAGAAGGGCCATTATTTTTTTATTTATTTTTTCTCCCTAATTCCGAGTTGCAACTCGGAAAATTACTAAATTCCGAGTTTTAACTCCGATAAAATTCCGAGTTGCAAATCGGAATTTAGTAATTTTCCGAGTTGCAACTCGGAATTTTATAATTTTCCGAGTTACAACTCGGAATTAGGGAGAAAAAATAAATAAAAAAATAATGGCCCTTCTACGCTTCCGTAAAATTCAATTCCTTGAGAAACTCACTAAAAATGTCATTAAACAATCAATAATAGTTTTGGAGTGAAAAAAAGTGGCTGTTTGCTGAGTCAGCAGATATACGACCATTTTTATTAGGCGTTTGACCCCAAACTGTCTGTCGAAAAAAAAAAAACTAAATAGTTAAATTTGTATAGGAAATTTTATGTACTTTCATTTAAAAAAAAAAATATTCACGAAAAAATGATAGTTTTCGAGTAATAAGCGAAAAACTATCAAAAAAATCGATTATTTACAATTGTTTTGCATTTTTTTCAATGTTCCGTCAAGAAATTTTGTTAGCAAACTCTAGATTTGGATTCAGCACTCAAAAAAACGTGTGAAATGAAAGAAATCAAAACTACCCCAAAACTTTCCCGCCAGGTGCTCTGTCGGATACTAATTTACTGAATTATGAGTATGTTCCAAATAAATTGCAACTCCAGGTTCAAAAATAGCACTCGATTCAATAAAACATTTAGGTTCCTTCTCAATTCAAACAACTCGAAATTTGAATCAAATTTATTCTGAGAACTTCTGATAACAAACTTATTCTGATAACTATCGAAATGAAAGTTTATTGAAATTTTTGATCTACACACATTTTTAAAGCTTATTCCCTTTATTAATAATTCATTTGGATTTTCAATTTTTGTCACGCTAAAACTCAATATTATTATTTCCAATAACGTGGCCTTTCTTTTTTGGGATTAATTCCAAATTTTTCAGTTCCTAGCCATAAACTAAACAAGGTATCAATAACTTTTTTTTAAGCAAAAATCTACCGTACTGAACAAAAAATATTCTCGGTACATTTTTCTAGAAATATCAAAATTTAGAACAGATTTTTTTGGACTAATTATCCCAGTTCACAAAGGCCGATTTCGTAAATCCATGCATTTCATTACATTTACAGACTCTCAGTATTTGCTTCAACAAATTGTGAAACAAATGACTAATTGATAAATGACTTATTTAATAGACAAATCGTGATAATTTACAAATGACAAACAATATTCACCTAATGTGTGTGTTGTTATCTGTATAATTGCTTATATACTTTAATAAAGATATTCCTATTCATGAAATATTGTGAATACTTACATACTGATGTGTTAATACCAGAAATTATTATACCTGTAATTGAAGTTTCCATTGTCTAGACTGTACTTGCATAATAATCAGATAGTAACTATGATGGTAAATAAAGTATACTATTAACATCAAAGGGTTTGGGTGGAAATATAATGAATAATGAAGTATAAGACGGTTTGTTTGGTACACTTTTTTATATTTATATAGATGAACGGATATCCTCTTAGTGAATCGCCGTTGAAACAAAAAAAAAATAATACTAGAGAGGAAATCAAAATACGAATATATTTCCACAACTGTTTTAATTTGCATGGGAATTTCAACAAAACACGTTTCGAGCGCATACGCTCATCAGTTGTATATTATACACACGGTAAGAAATGCCTGTGTAGATGTTTTGCCTTCAACAGTATAAAAAAACAATGTGTAAATAATGCATACAATTGTCGAAAATTAGTGCACCTGGTTGTAATGTATTTTTACCAATTATTGTTTATTTCGGTTTGTGGTGAAATTTTTCCCAGCTTTGCAACTTTTATAAATGTGTAATATATAATTGTGAATAAATTTCATACAATTTTTATTCAGAAAGTACAACACGAAATGTGTAATGAATCAGAAAACAAGACTACCCGCCGATAGAGGGCACAACCCGCGCTATACTAGTATTCACTAAGACCGAGGCTTACTAGCAAGACCAAAGCAATCTTCAACACCTCAGTTCTATTCAGCCCCCGACCGGTTAAGAAAAAAAGGATTGTTAGAGAACGAGGAAGATGCTGAGATATTTGAATCGCATCTTCTCATTCTGTAAATGTATGTTCTCACACAATAGGGAGTATTTTAAATGTATATTCCCTATCAGCTATTTTAAGCCCCGTGTAGTGCATTCTGAATTTCAATTTTGTCCACAGAACTGTAATAAAAACAAAATGTTGTAAAATAATAACACAATATTATGTATTTTTTTTAATCATTATATAGGTAGTCCACAGAATGGTACAAAAAAAAACTAAAATTTCTGTAACATTTATACACAACAGCGTTGTTAACCAATTTAAACAATATTGTGTAAAAAATGGATTCAAAGAAATATACACAATGTGGATATATTATTACAACAAATTAGGATAAACAATGGTGTGCGAAATTTCTACACAAAAATATTTCTGTAACCATTCCAGACACAATTTGTTTAAACATTTCAAACAATTGTGGAAAAATTCTACATCCATTTTCCGTGCAGAAGGCTGGTTGGAGAGAAAAAAAAAATTAAAACATGTACTACTACTACCTTCAATGTTTCACTTTCACTGTATGGCATCAAGCGTTCAAATTAATAATATTATGTAATTTGGTATAATTCACAAATTAATTAAGTCAATATCTTCTTGGTGTGAGTGAAATAGATTTTCTCGACAAAAAATTTTACCAAATGAGACTTCGAGTGACATAATGAGTTAATTTACTCTTAATTTAATTGATATGACACATATTGATATGGAATAACAGAAACAAATGGTTCAGAAAACGATACGACCGTTATTCCCATGTTTCCTGAATTTGTACAAGATGTCCTGCATGGTTTTTAATATCGAGCACTTTAGCCAGGTCCGTTGAAAATTCAATAATGTTGGGGAAAAATAGTTGAACCGGTGAAATTTTATTTTTACTTGCTTATTCTTTCAAATGGAAATGATATATACCAAGGATTCGTGTAGGAGTTAAGACGCCATCAATGTTTTGTTTAATGATAACCCCTTTTGAATAACTTGAGCTCAATATGTTTACAAATGCTAAACTGATTGAGTTCAAGTGCAATAAGAAAATATTTGAAAAACCATTCTGCATATTCCTCATACTTAATACAGTGGCAATGAAACCTTAAAGAAATGAAGAAAATATTCAAATTGTGCACTATTGGCTGCCTTAGAGGGCGGATATTTTGTTTCTTGTCAGTATATAATATAAACTCCCTCAAAATGCTCATAAAATGAATGTGTGGTGCGCAGTTGACAGAAGAATACTGATATCCGTTTTTCCCGAAACAACCTTATTTCTTCTCTAAGAATATAGGTATAGGTATAGGTATATATTATTTATCTAGATCTAGAGAAACTTAGCATTTCAAGAAATGTCTTTTTCTTTCATCCTTTTCCACCATGAGCCGCACCTGTGGGAGCTCATGTGGATGAGGTGCTTACAAATTTGTTAAGCAACCTGAACAAAAAAAAATAATAGTTTAAAAAAACTAAAGAACACGCTCCACTTCCAAGATGGACTAAAAAGTAAAAAATAATTCACAATTCAATAACTCAAATGTGAAAAAAAGCGTGGGTGCATTCGATCTATATTAGTTTATTTTAACAATACTGAGCGTTCAAGAGCTCAAGAGAACTTTATCAAGCACGCCACGCTTTTTTTACATTTGAGTAATCAAATTTTCAATTATCTTTTTCTTTTTAGTCCATGTTGGGAGTAAAGCGTGTTCTTTACTTCTTTAAACTATTATTTTTTTATGAATAAAATCGAAATCTTCGACCCCGAATACCATACCAACTTTGAATCGAATCTGACCATAATCACAAAACTCGTCCACCATATCTTGGGCCGCCATCTTGAATTCATAAATATTGACAAAAAAAATAATAATCTTCACGAGCCCGAAAACCCTTGCAATATAATTTTGAATTGAATCAGACCATAATGACAAATATCGTCAGCCATCTTGGAGACGCCATCTTTAATTTATGAATTTTCACCCAAAATTCGAAATATCATACCTAAAAAACCTCCACATACCAAATTCATAATCTCTGACGCCGAAAACCCTTAAATGCCAATTTGGAATCGAATTGGATCATTATCACAAATCTAGTCCGCCATCTTGGAGCCGCCATTTTGGAGCCGCTATTTTGTTTTTTTCTATAACATAAATGTCATATTACATTGTCACTGGAATTATGAACACATGACAAATTTCAAATCATTCGAACGTCCGGAAGTGGGTGAAAATCCAGTTCAAAGTTTCCGTTTCATAGATACAAGTAGAGCTAATATAAGCGTGTGAAAAAGGGGCGGCCGACTGCGACAATATGCATTTCTTTAGATTTAAAACCATTTCATCAATTTTTTGATATAGGTTGCCAATTTAAAAAAATGTATAAGTACTTGAGTAGGCTGGAGAATTTATAAAATGTTCGAAGCAAACATTTTTCGTGAAATAAAACGTAAACTCGTGAAATTATTGACAATGTTGAGAAAAAAAATTCAATCGTCTTGACTACTAAGGCAACCAATCGTGTTAATTTATTTGTCATCAAATTTTTGTCATCAAATTTGGTACTTTGAAATGGCAAAGTTTGATGTTTCTTCATTTAGTTTTTTAACCCATACCTACTCTTCTTCGTTAAGCGGCAACACACAAAAAAACTCTCTTCGCAAACCACAGACTTAGATGAATTAATTTTGAAAAATATATATGTATATATTGATATATATAAATAAAAAATGTAAATATTGGATATTTTTACTGATGTCATAGTGTTAGTCTGTAAAAAAATTAACATATTCAATTACAAAATTAAGCAGCTATTAATACTCAAATAGAAATAACTAGACATATAAAACAGAACCTCTCATTTATTTTTATATAGGTACCAAATAATGCAATGAAAAAATTACATATCTTGTTTGAAACAATAACACATCAATGGCCTTCTATAGGATCCTTGGGGTAGGTCCGCCAAAGTTATTCACAGAAAAATCGAATCAAGAATTATTGATAAATTCAATCATTTATGATTTTTTTTTTAACACGATAGCTTTCAGTTTTTGCATTAACAAATCAACGTGTTCAAAAACCTATACTTTGAAAGTTTTATTTTTACTAGTTTCATGCTGCATAGTTTTTGAATAAATCGACTCAAAATGTTGAGGATTGGATAGGAGACATGCCGAACATCTCTTTCTTAGGATACGTTCTTCCAACAAACGACAAAGTTTTGGAACTCGCTGTATTGGTAGTTGTTCCCTGAGGCACACAGGCATCAGAAAATCAAGAACACCAACTCCTACCTATCCATCAGCTCTGATGATGTTCTCTGAAAAATACAAGATTTTTCCTTTCGTGGAAACCAGAACAAAAAAAATAATCATTGAGTTAACCGTGTCCAATAATGTTCACTTTATACAATAGCTGATTCAATCTTTTTGATGAGATACTGGAATTGAATTGCTATCTGCATAAATATATTACTTATAACTACTAATGAGATTATTCATCATGAACACCCACTCAATAACAAAAACAGTTTTGCAGTAACGATCAACTGAGTCGTATATTCTGTTATTCTGTAAAGCATTACATGGCACCCTTTCAAAACTTCTCAGTTCAATTCGTTTGACAAACATTCAACATCCCCGAATGAAAACAAGAACTCCATGAAAATCAGCATCCGTTAAAACAAATTACAGACTCGTTCTGCTCGACATAAAAAGAATATTCCATGTTCGACCTTGTGCAATGCACATTTAAAATTATAAATACATACATAAATCAATATTGAGATACAGTTAACAATTTTATGTGAAATAAAACAACTTCAATACAGCTTTACCATAACGATGTGTTTATTGTCTCCCTCCAAAACTCCAATCTCCCCACTGGAAGGTAAACGAGGAGAAGCGTCGCAGTAGCGGTGGGAATATTAGGGTGGGGATGAGGGCACGGAACAGAAAGGAGGCGTTGATGATATAACGACCAATGGTCATGCGCTGCGTTTGGAGCACCTAGCGGCTCCCGAGAACATCGCAAACAAAATGGTTGACTGGGTTTCAGCAGCTGTCTGTAGATGGCGCCTGTATGCCACTTGAAAGTATGAATCAGTAATTAATGAGGTTTTTTTGTCGATTTTGAGCACAAATTCGAGCAGTTCCGTATCTTTTCGGGATTAAATTCAGATTGATTTTTATCACTGCTGTAAACAGCTTCATGAAAGAGGTATGACGAGCTATTTAAGTGATTAGTTTTCTGTAATGTAGTTGTACAGTCGTAACCTACCTACTTAGTTTTGTATCACGATGTTTCTAACGTAAGCTGAATACACAAAGGAATATGTACCTATAATTTGTTTCTTGGCATGATTTTTTGGGTTTGGAACCTTCCACAATCTGAAAATGAAAAAAATGATCATCCAAAGAAATCTGTACAAGTGTAGAAGGGCAAATTAATTAATTTGCTCGATAAGTTACTGCGTTCACAAGACTGCTGTCTTCAATTGTATTTTGATAATCGAGAAAATGGTAACTTTTTATTTATCCCATGATAGGTATTTATATTTTGGCATTGGAATTTGTTCAATGATTTTCAATTTGTGAAGCAGATTATAACTTCATTATTCAATCAAAAATACCTATATACCTATGTTTGATTGGGTATAATGAAATAATTTTTTCGTGTCAACAAACGTACCTATTTGTGTAAAAATTTTAATTGTCTCAATCACATAAAAGGATTCAAAAATAGATACCTACATTAGCTATTTTATTGGACATATCTATAGGTATACCCAATTTGTTAGAATCAAAATAATCTTTTTTTTTTCCAAGAATCATGCGGAAGTTAATGTTAAAGTCTTATTGAGAAAATGTCCGTCAGTGACCAGAATAACAGATTAAAATTCACAATCGTCGTAGCAAGAATGCAAATTTACCTACTTAAAGATGTTTTTATAAAGTTATTCTTGCCCTCAATATGTTTCGAATTTGATTCGGAATGATGTTCAGGTAACTCAAAATTGAAAATGTAGATACAATTTTTGAAACTTATGTAGACATCATTAAAGTTGTTGAATTATGCATACCAAAGAGGAAAAAAAAGGTTGTTTATGTGAAAATGAGAGTTTTTCTTCATATAAGCAAGTATATCCCAACTTGCTGCGTTTTCAAGGTACAGGGTGTTAAAGTTTTTAAAATATATATATATATATTTTTTTATTCTAAGTAAAATCAAATAAGCATTTTATTACCGCAAATAAACATACTCAGTTTTATCAGAATCAGTCAAAACGTTTTTGACTAGGTAATAAATGAAAAACTGTTTTTTTTTAAACTTTGACACCCCGTATCTCGAAAACGAAGCAACTTGGGACACATGCTGATATGGAGAAAAAATCTTATTTTCACCTAGAAAAACGATTCTAATCGTTTGACAGTCTAAACCTGGGTGACCCAGTATAGTCAATGACAAGGAGGGATATGTTTATTCTGAATTCAAAGAAATTCATAACATCACGATGGTTCAATGTAGGTATATAAAACGAACTGGTAGTCCTGTTAGAGATTTATTAAAAAAAAGTATAAAAAAATCAAAAAGTATGAAAGTTGAAATTATTATACTTATAGATATGCCATTTGGAACTCATTGCCACACCTTGATTTCAGTTATCGATATACATGACCATTATTCTCTCACTATACACCAGTTTTAATTTTGACAATAAGAGAATCACGTTGTACAAGTATAGGGAGCTCAAGGAAATAAAAAATAAAAAAATTGGTGATTGAAAAATTATACTGTGTACCTACATATTTACAATATACCAATCAGAAAGAGTTGATGCATTTTTTTCCTTGGACTGGTATTCATATGGTAGAGTTTTTGCATTGTATATTCAATAAACGTATGGTTTTCTTGATTATTACAACCGATTTTTTATGAAAATCCATGCTATTATCTGTAATAAAACTATAGCGCAAATGATTGTCGTGGTTTTGTGAACCTCTTGTGTAAAAATCATTTAAGCTATTCTTTCATTATAGATATTGAATTGTGTATTCTCAATATTTCAAGACTATTTTCGAAGTCGTTACTCTACTATTCATTAAATATTATTCAAGATTATACATTTTACATTAAATAACAGTCACAAATCTTTAACATATTTATACTAATATCGTTTGTTCATTGTGTTTGGAATTATTTTATACGCTAGACCAATACCTTAGGTATACCGATAAAAAAATGGATTTTTTTCAATTGGTGCCCCTTTTAACCTATTTAATGCACGCCTCAGCGTGTACAAATCGAACTTTAAAAAACGCGCATTTCTTAAAGTTACCATGGCTATATCAACAACTCGAGAACCGTGCCATTATTTGTAATAATGAAACCAGTATTTATGATTTCAAAGTGCACCAATTGAAAAAAATCACGTAAATTATTCGTGGATTGATCTTTCAAACTCTTGCTCTATTCGCGCGTGTTTGAAAGACCTCTTCATCCACTCATACTTTAATATACTATTTTGCAATTGGTGCCCCTTTTTACTAATCTAAAGCACGGCTCAGCGTGTGCAAATCGAACTTTTCAAAAACGCGCGTGTCTTAAAGTTACCATGGCTACATCAACAACTCGAGAACCGTGAAGTCTAAATGACAATTTTGATCATTGATCTAACAGGAGTTAACCTAAAGTAGCGCTGTCGGTGTTAACAAATAACGATCTTTTTTCATCAACCTCTACAAAAATGACATTTTACGTACTCTTTCCGCCGGGCGAAAAATTGACTATTTTTGAAGGCAACGGTACGAGAGAGACGATGGAGTCATTTTCGTAAATCCACGTTTTAATTAATACATAGGCACCTGTGACAATAACTGTCATTTGCTTTTGTCAAATTATTTACTATATCGGCTAGATTTTATGGTTACTTAAAAAAACGCGCGTTTTTGAAAGTTCGATTTGCTCACGCTGAGGCGTGCTTTAAATAGGTAAAAAGGGGCACCAATTGAAAAAATAATTCAATTTTAACTGAAGTTGAGTTCAGTGAACAAGACATGGCTCTTATTCAAACAAAAGAATCAATTATTTATTCATCGGATTGCCAGTTTTTCATGCATCAATATATAATTATATTAATTGACTGATTATTGAAACTAATATTCGACTCCATTGCGAGATGTATATAACAAATTAAATAACCATGATGAGCCAGAGCAAAATAACGTATTCAAGATGAGAGAGATTTATTTTTCTAAGTTTTGATTGGTGAAATTTTGACATCATTGTACATACTATTTTGATTAGTAAGGAAATAACTAAAAAATAAAGTGAAAAACTTACAATTTACTTCCATAGGTATATTCATAACATCTCGATTATATTAATTATACTAATGGGATACATTTCCTCAAAACAAACTTTCCTTGTGTTTTCATTTTCACATTACAGATATATTTCATGTAACCTTTTCTTTTCTGTAATTCTTTACATATTTTCCTGAAAACGATCCTTGTTCGAACACGAATACACCATTTGATATCCGACCTTTATACATCGAATTCCAAATTTCATAGCGAAATCAAGGAATACACCTACGTTCATATTTATTTTGTCCTCTTTGCTTTTATTTCGGAATGTATCGCTTCACCATAGAAACTAGAAACAAAAGCAGGCTGTTTCAGCATCGATTGTTTCCCTCAGCTGAGCTATGCAAATCAGCTCGTGCCGTGCTCCGTATTTTATGCAGTGCATACCATACTAGATGCTACTGAACCCGACAGCATTTTACATGCTGAAACAGTTGAATTACACGTTACGTACGACCGCAGACACATTGAAATATTTTTATGGCTCATTTGTTTATATTTTCGTCGTTCTTCTTGTAATGACGCTTAATATTATTGAGTGTCTATTATTGTGGTTTATTTATTCAACACGGGTGAAGTGAAGAATATATAGGAGTTTTTGCGGCTTTTTCTGATGATTATTTTCCATTTGAATGTATGCGATTGATTTATAGTTATTTATGCAACAAGTGCAAAAAGTAGGTGTTTATTGCACTCGACGTGAAATTGTCCAACGAGGCAATCAGGCCGAGTTGGACAACACGTCGAGTGCAATAAACTCTTTTTGCACGAGTTTCATACAATATTTTTCACAAACACCAGAAAATGTTTCATTTAGGTGGCACTAAACTGTAAGGAAGACATTGTTTGTTTAAATCTATCTGCTAAAAGTAATTCAAAAACATTTTGTGTAATTCAGATGATATTCGAAGGAAATAATTTTATTTTCAACAAATTGCATTTTCTAGTAATTTCATAGTCCATTATGTAATGAATATGATGAAACATGCAACTATTTGAAACGTAATACAATCTCACAGAAAATGGGCTAAATTTGGAGTCGATTTGAAAGTTTTTTTCAGTAAGTAAGTTTATTCAGTAAGTAACAAAAATATTTATTTTATTCAAGCAATAATTCATATTTCGATATGAATAAATAATTTTTGTTGTAGACTGAATTAATAACAAATTGTATTTGATTATATAAGACTTATTCGAACATATAGGTAGATTTAATCACAGAGAGAAACTATGATGGATAAAATACAATTTTCTTTTAAATACGAATCATTTCAGTTAAATATACCTTTACTTTTTGATTTTTGTTCGAAAATATGAATATGATATTCATAAAATCTGTTGTGGAATCATCTGAGGCTGAAAGAAAGACTTTAGTCGCTATTTTCCATCGTTCAAGATAACCTCTTGGGAGGTATTCATTCAATGCCCATGACAGGTCTATGTCAAAAAATAACTTTCAAAGTGATACCGCAGACGAAATATTTCCAACATTTCTATCCTTGATTTGTATAATTGCTTCGGAAGAGCCTGTTTCCAATTTTACCAATCTCTCTGATGAGCTTGGTAAAGCAAAATAGATTTTCGTCGACTAAAATGTATTGGGGATTAAATGCGAGGGAAGCGAACCTTGCTTCAATGAAATGAACGATTTCTGTGAGTGATATTTTTTAATAACATTCTCCCTATCTTATTTAATAAATTTTGAATGAAAACTAGAGAAAATTAAAAAAATCAACTATCTGAATGAAAATGCGAATTTTCACTTTCAGATTTCTTCTTTTCATTTAGAATCTTTTCACAATGTCTATCAGATGTTCAATGTCCAGCGTGGCTTTAGCCGGGGAAGTAGTTCACTGATAAAAAGGATATTTTGCATCAATGCATAATTGCATTGATTCAAGTCGATTGTATTCTTGAATAGGTCCAACCAAATATTTTGACGGAATCCTCTTGACCACTTGAGAGGAAACTGTTTTGAGACATATGAACACTTTCTTCACTGAATAATGAGAGTTGTTTGGTGCAAGAGTATTTCAACTTTGATAATGAACACTAATGTAAATACTTTCTTTGTTCGATGGTGTGAGTTGGTTGAGGCAATAATATTTCAACTTCAGTAACAAACAATATTCTTCTTCATAATGCAATACATTTTTGATTCAAGATTTGGAGGCTCAGTACAAATGTGCACTTGGTTATAAAAATATGCCATGGAAGCCATGTTCATATGGTACAGTTCAACAAACAGAGAACAACTGCGAACAATTGAGGTATAATGGTTATATATGAGAATAGTTTTGTAATATTTTAATTTCAGAAACTATATAATCAACGAAGTTACCTCTTCGGTGACGCATAGAAATGCGATCGAATATAGAAACGACAGCGTCATTCGCCATTATCACACACCTGTTGAAAACGAAAATATCTTCAACCTACCTCCACAACTGGTCCATAAATGACCTAAATTCAAATCGTGCAGAAATAATTGGACCTCCATATTGCACTTCTGTAGCAGCACATTTGCACATAACCAATGTGACGAATACAAAACTAACAACTTAAATTATGATTCAAACACAACCCTCAAACCAAACGCGGATAACAGCAAAAAGGATAGAGGTCCCAGTTGCAGTCGGCAGTCGCAGTGCGCGCTTTCGCGTGGGTTCGCGTTGTTCCGGTATATAGCGGAGTTTCGCCAAGAAATCATGTTCTTGAGTCAAAAGGAGCATTTTTCACAAGTAGGAGTTCTCTAGGGTAAAGAGTTGAAATGTATTAATGCAAACAAATTCATTTCAAGACAATTTATGTAAAGAAGCAAACAGTTCAATAAGTTTTGAAATAAGAGTGTATTCATCAATTAGAAATAATTATTCTTTTCAGAAGATGATTCTGTTTACGAGAATATATATATTTGATTGAAGACATCCTTTTTATCAGTGTTGTTTTCTGTTAGATACCTATTACAAATGAATCACATTTTTCATTTTTCAATTTTTATGGAATATGGTCCCCTTTTCAACATGAATAACTCACAAGAGGTTATCTTGAACGGAAAATAGCGACTAAAGTTTGCATTTCAGTCGCAGATGATTCCACAACAGATTTTATGAATATCATATTCATATTTTCGAACAAACATCAAAATGAAATTGATCTTTTTTAAACTGATTACGTAAATAATCATTCAAACATACCGATATATTTCAAGCATCATATTCCTAATAACTTGCTATCATCTATTTTATTCAACCTCGAAAGTACCAGTTCGCGTCGATATGGAAGTTTTTCTTAGATTTCTCCGAACAGTGTCACGCATGACCTTTATTCCCCGCATCGTACAAATACAAAATCCATTTGTGTAAGATAATGGTTTCCTTTTCGCACCGCCCACCCGTGTTTCACGGGGAGTTTGAGGGTGTTAATGCAAGTGATAACATCGTAATGTCATTCGGCTCATTATACGGATTCTCTAATGCGTGTCGAAACTAGACACGGCAAAGGACGCCAGGCACTCACTTCATAATTATTATATGTGTGTGTATGTGTGTGCGCCACGATCATGGGGCGAAACGCTGGTAATTTAAACTTAATAGCCAGATACCTTTCATCTTCATTGCTAATTTTAGTTTGGATGGAGATGCGTGAGGGTACAGGGTGTAACGGACTTTTGGTTGTGGATCACTACTATGGCGTAGAATTCTTTAGCAAATAATATAGGCAGCATACTAGACTACAAGCCCAGGCCAATTTCGGAGGGGTCATTTGACCCAGCATGAATTATCTTCAGAATTATAGTGCCATACGAAACAACTCTTTTCCTACGAGCGTGCGGAAAAGTTACTTTTCCGCACTCACGATTTTTCGTTTTGAAAGTTGTACTTTTCTGTACGATTTGAAATCGTGCGGAAAAGTTACTTTTCCGTACGATTTTTACTTTTCCGCACGATTTTTGTATTGCTGAAAATGAGGATATTTACGACTAACTAAATGATCTATGTAACTATTCTGTCTTATTAGTCATTTTGTAGCATTATTATAAAAACTTGTTTATTGAAAATCTTGTTTTTTCATAAATAAGATGGACAAAAACACTCGTAGGAAAAATATTGTACCTAACTCTCACGGAAAATGTCTTTTCCGCCCTTAACGGCTTGCCCGAACTCCGCTCCGCGTCGTTCGTGCAACTGCCGTCGCGTGCGAAAAAGTACTACTTTCCGCACTTGTTAGGCAAATAACTATTACGCACTATGCCGTTAGTTGTGAGCGGTGCAGATGAGTACGAAGGTCAACGAAACTTCCCATCCAGAGGAGGGATTTTTTGACGAAAGATTCTTGAACGGCACTTCTCAAAATGATGAGATCACTGAGAGAAACAAATAGGACCTAATGCCGTACAAAAAGAACAGTGCTGAAAGCCAGCAATTTTTTTTATTTTCCCCAAATTTTTGTTATGAGTTCAGGTGGTTTATTACTGTACGGCATTTGTATAATTGAATTTGTCTATAACTGCATAGATTCAATTGTAGCAATGCCGTACCTATTTGCCGGCGCAGGGGCGGGGAGCTCCGAACGCAAATTCGTACATGGCCCCCACATTTGATTAAGGGCCCTGGACCCAGGATCTCATTATGGGTCCTGGTTCCAAGATCTCATTGACGACCAACTCGTTCCTATTTTACAGTCGCGTTATATATTATAATTGCAATGTTATTTCTCACCAATACTCTTTTTAGACAGTAATTCAACCTGAAAATACAACTAAACTTTATTTATAAAATTATTTTTAATTAAAAACCACCGGTCCCAACAGACGTTGTCCTGTATACCTAACAACGTGTATGGATGCACAGAAAAAATATTTCCCTTTTCAGCTTTCCCGTTTCATGTTTCGTTTCATGTTTCATGTTTCGTTTTATGTTTCGTTTCATGTTTCATGTTTCATGTTTCATGTTTCATGTTTCATGTTTCATGTTTCATGTTTCATGTTTCATGTTTCATGTTTCATGTTTCATGTTTCATGTTTCATGTTTCATGTTTCATGTTTCATGTTTCATGTTTCATGTTTCATGTTTCATGTTTCATGTTTCATGTTTCATGTTTCATGTTTCATGTTTCATGGTTCATGGTTCATGGTTCATGGTTCATCGTTCATCGTTCATGGTTCATGGTTCATGGTTCATGTTTAATGTTTCATGTTTCATGTTTCATGTTACATGTTACATGTTACATGTTACATGTTACATGTTACATGTTACATGTTACATGTTACATGTTACATGTTACATGTTACATGTTTCATGTTTTATGTTTTCCATTTCATCTTTTCCGTTTCATGTTTTTCCCGTTTCATGTTTCCCGTTTCATGTTTTCCGTTTCATGTTTCATGTTTTATGTTTTCCGTTTCAGCTTTCCCGTTTCATGTTTCCCGTTTCATGTTTTCCGTTTCATGTTTTGTGTTTCATGTTTCAATGTTGAAATGAGTAAGTACTCATTTCCTTCATTTGCAAACATCAAATAATACTGAGACATTTTACTAATGCTTGATATACCTAAATACAGTATCGGAAAGTATTTTTCGTGAAAATTATATTATTTCTCTGTATAACTTTCAAACTAGAAAAATTACTATGATAGTATATGCTATGGACCATCAATACTCTTGAATGGTTTCATAAATAATGCATATATGTAGAAATATATAGGGTGTTCAATTTCAATTGAAATGTTTTATTGCGTGAGTCTATCTTGCGCTCCTCGTGGAAAAAAAAAGTATTTTCTGAAGATAGCTTTCATAATGCCGTAAGACATGAAATCTTGATATTTTAAAAAGTTCTATTGGTACAAGATTAGACTGCCCCACTGATCTAGGAACACACTAAGTAGTATTAGATATATGCAGTGAGGTGCATTTTATGTATTGGGTATGTAGTGATTTCTTTACTATCTTGCTCTTATTTATTTCTATGTACGTCTTCTCTTTCTTTTTACCTCTTTCTGTCTTAATTTTTTTGTCTATTTTCTCGCTTTTCCTCTATTTCACTTTCTTCCTGTTTCTGTCCACTTCTCTCACCCTTAGGTTTTCCGTGTTCTCTATCCATTTTGTTGGCATGAAGAAACTTATATCCAAGCATATTCCGGTGATATGCAACAACTTCTTGATTAAGAGATAGGTATGTTTGTGAAACAATTCATATATTTCATATCTCATCAAAGTTATTTATCTTCCGAATCTAGAAGTATGTCTTATTCCTCCACGCGGTACCGAAAATTAATTAAAGACGCGTATGTGAACTTTACAAGACTGGTTTAGTTTCAACTGCTTCGCATACGAAAATGGACTGTGTGAATTTACCATAATCGTTAAAATACTTCATTCAATAATTAATGAATTGCATTGTTACGGTAGTGGAATCTCATGGTTTACATCTGTATAAGCAAGAATGTTGAAACAATTTTGAAAATTGAATTTGTTACTGAGAAATGCATTGACATAACTGAGATATAAACGAGATTGTATTGTTGAGGAATATCCAGAAGAATTGACAGGAATTGAAGTCGAAGGTGTACAATAGTATATTGTACAATGAGCATGAAATGGGTCATTTCATGCAAATTGTACACTATACTTTTTCTACGACCATCTGAATCATAAATAAATCTGTAATTATTTTCAATAACACTTTTTATCACAAACTTTCCCGCCGTCATGACTCTCATAATACATACAACCTAAAAAAGGAATTGAAGATACAAATATTGAAAATAGAAATCTAACACTAATCGATTTCATAAAAAAAAATGGTTTATATGGGATTCCTTCACTTATCAATCGTGGCTACGAGCCCACATTAACTGCTATAGAACTTTCCACCAACTATTCGAAAATATAGAATTCGATTGTCATCAATCTTTATATTGAAATTAGCGGTGTCAATGTCAAATCATCCTCACTATTACTACTCATTTTCGATTACTTATTTTTTTAAACGAATTTTGTAAATACTGACGTGAAATGTCAAACTACCTGAGTTTGGTACATTCTGTATAATGTACCTTCCAATAACATATTATTTTCATCAGTCAGATTTCAAATGAAAAATCTGAAAAAAATCAGAGATCATCTATGTTCTAGACATGATTTTTTGGGTTTATGACCTTCCACAATCTGAAAATGAAAAAGAAATTTTTTAATCCAAAGAAATCTGTACAAGTGTAGAAGGGCAAATTAATTAATTTGCCCGATAAGTTACTGCGTTCACAAGACTGCTGCCTTGAAAGAAATTAATTTTTGTCAGTAACGTACCCTACACTGAATTAGCCTATCAGAAAAAATGAGATCGAATTAACAAAGAATACTTCTCTTTTTTTGAAAACTGTTGACGTTTCGGAGGCTGTATCTGCCTCCGTTATCAAAACTTCCCAAAAAGACGCTGAGGAAACTGAATTTGAATTGCGATTTTGGTAATAAGACCTTTCTTTGACAGAGTCAAATGAAATCTGTCATACATTTTTTTGATTGACATTTGGTATCTTGATACATAGGGTGTTCGGTATCAATCAATCACCATTCTATTAGTTCTTATTTCATCTCTGAGGAGGGGTAACCAGGTGCGGTCCATTTCGATTTCTAGAACTGGATTTCCTCCACAAAATCAAACTTTCAATCAATATCATCTATGTGGTTTCTGCACTTCAGAAGAAATATTTTGAAAAAATCTTCCTAAATATAAATTTTAGAGCATGTAAGAACCAAAATTGACAGATTTCCCTTATCTAGGAAATTGAATATATTGCGTTTCCAGCTTGTGATGAAAAAAATTAAATAACCACATTAATCGTAGTTCTTTTCTCTAAAAATTCATACTCTGACATTTTTTCCTAGTTTTCCGAATAAGCCGAGAAATTCACATTGAAGAATTAATGAGTAGGACGACAAATTGATTTCTATGCGGTGTTGCCGATTTTCTCACCACGGCTCGGGAGATTAAGTCGACTGCGACTGCGAATACCAGTCGCCTCGTTCATGTGGCGTGACGTCACACACTAGAGCGCTGCCTACTATGAAATTATTCTTCCAAGCGCAACTTCAAAGTCCCATAACGTTTTCATTTCTAGAGATATTTTAATGATTCTTCCACTTTTTTTTAACTAGTCCATTTCTTTGAATTGGTATAAAAACATTAATCCTTATACTATAGACAATTTTTCTCCTCCTAGTAGGACACCTTGTATTTGGTTTCAGACTTTCAGTATACCATCAATGGAATAAACACTTGTTACCATATTTCAACTCCACTCCAGCGCGCCTAGTTTTTCCGCTGATTTATTTATCGAGAACCTTCTCGAGAAGTAGCGTAGTTCGCGATCTATTCCGGTCCATTTGTCGATGTGAAAATGATAGAAAAGCAGCGACATCGTATATTTCATCTTCGACGACTGGGCGTCCTGCGAATCTTTTTATGAGAATTTTATGTCAGCGCGCAGATATTCTTATTGTTGAAGTACGGAAGTAATGGACCATGATATTTTGACGAAAATTGAAACGTAAATAAACTTTTACGACTGCTGGAAAAAGTTTACCGAGACTTTTTGCCGAAATAAATTCGCGTTCACGGTGTACGGTGGTTGGAAATCTGGAAATACGTCGAAAACGACCAAAGGAATGGAAATAATTTATGATTATCGTATAATATGGGAGGGGATTATCGTGCCTGGAGAATAATTATTGGGAATGAGTCATATACAGTGTGTCTCACTTTCAAATTGAAACACCCCCGTATCTTCCGAAATAATTGTGGTAGAATGATGAAACTCTCAGGACAGAAGAAAATGGTCAGAATGCACCTACCACCTCAATTGGCCTAAGTAATATACACTGCCCACCACTCGCGATGGAACAACCCATTTTTATGGTAAAACATACTAGGGGACAAAATAAGCTCGAAATTCTTTCAGATTCGTGACCAGGACCACCAACTTACTACAGATACACTTTTCTCAGGGAAAAATGTCAGTCCTGAAAAATCGGAATTTGTCTCACTTCTCATGGAAACACCCCCGTATCTTCCGTAATAATTGAGGTAGAACGATGAAACTCGCAGGACAGATGAAAATGGTCAAAATGCATAACTACTACCTCAATTGGGTTGGCCTAAGTGATATACACTGCCCACCACTCGCGATGGAACAACCCAATTTTACGGTAAAACATACTATATGGGGCAAAATAGGCTCGAAATTTTTTCAGATTCATGACCAGGACCACCAACTTACTACAGATACACTTTTCTCAGGGAAAAATTTCAGTCCTGAAAAATCCGAATTTGTCTCACTTCTCATGGAAACACCCCCGTATCTTCCGTAATAATTGAGGTAGAACGATGAAACTCGCAGGACAGATGAAAATGGTCAAAATGCATAACTACTACCTCAATTAGGTTGGCCTAAGTGATATACACTGCCCACCACTCGCGATGGAACAACCCAATTTTACGGTAAAATATACTATATGGGGCAAAATAGGCTCGAAATTTTTTCAGATTCATGACCAGGACCACCAACTTACTACAGATACACTTTTCTCAGGGAAAAATTTCAGTCCTGAAAAATCCGAATTTGTCTCACTTCTCATGGAAACACCCCCGTATCTTCCGTAATAATTGAGGTAGAACGATAAAACTCGCAGGACAGATGAAAATGGTCAAAATGCATACCTACTACCTCAATTGGGTTAGCCTAAGTGATATACACTGCCCACCACTCGCGATGGAACAACCCAATTTTACGGTAAAACATACTATATGGGGCAAAATAGGCTCGAAATTCTTCAGGACCACCAACTTAGTACAGATACACTTTTTTCCTGAAAAATCCGAATTTGTCTCAATTCTCATGGAAACACCCTCGTAATTTCCGTTATTATTGAAGTAGAACTCTGTGAATTCCAGGAGCGTAAGATATACCAGCGATGAGTCTAAATCTAGCATGAAGTTGATTTGAGTGACGTACACTGCTCGCCAGGGGCGATGAACCTAGCCAGTTTTGTGAAAAGTTATATTACGGGACAATATAGGCTCAATGGATTTGGAATCATGACACCAATTTTACCAACAAAACATATTTTTGAGGGTTATACTAGAAAACGTTTTTATTTTATCGGACAAATTTTCGTTTTGCACGAAAACTTAGTTGCTTTGGTAATTGACGAGAACAAATAACACGATAAAATCACGACACCGAAGGTGGTATGTGCATTTTGACCATTTCCATCTGTCCAAATTCGGATTTTTCAGGACTGCAATTTTCCAATGAAAAAAGTGTATATGTAATAAGTTGGTAGTCGTGATCACGTATCTGAAAGAATTTCGAGCCTATTTTGCCCCATAGTATGTTTTACCGTAAAAATGGGTTGTTCCATTGCGAGTGGTGGGCAGTGTATATCACTTAGGCCAACCCAATTGGGGTGGTACGTGCATTTTGACCATTTTCATCTGTCCTGAAAGTTTCATCATTCTACCTCAATTTTTACGGAAGATACGGAGGTGTTTTCATGAGAAGTGAGACACACTGTAGATACTTAGTGAGCATGAAATCAGCGAAATGTGACATCGCTTCGAAAGGAAATTGGTTCAAGCAATTTTTCAGCTGCTTCAAGGGGGCGTCCATAAAATACGTGAGATGTTTGAGGGGGGGGTCGAGTCAAATATCATCTAATTTTACGTTGGAGAGAGGGAGGGTATCGGCAAATTTTTTTCTGATGGAAACAAAAAAAAATTATACTATTTTGGTCCATTTAATCCAGATTGTACATGCTTAAGATTTAATCCTAAGCGTAATCGTAATACGATTAAGATCATTCACTAATTCGTTCGAAAGAAAATAATTTCATTCATACTTCAACGTTATACATCTACTGACTGTCAATCCACCATATTTGTTTTATACCAAATAGCTCAATTTAATCTGAATTTACGGTACAGTGTAGCCCGTCCTTTGTTTTCGCGCCACTGTCAGCCGAACGCGCGACTCGATGAACGAGAGCGTACGAGCTGAGTGGCAGCGACACACGGACACGTTCCAACCTGCTTTGTTTATTCTTGTAAATGTTTTACTCGACTCAGTGCATGCTCTTACTAACTTAAAATGGGTTATCAAGATTTTTATAACGCATACGTCAAAAGATACGTCTATAAGACGAAGAATTCCTGCCAGGACGATGTGATAAAATTATGGAATACAGCGAAGTAAAAATTCCCGAAGAAAGAAGAGTTAATACATCACATTCAACATGAGATTGAACGGCTTCTCAGGGAAGCCACTGAGAGAAAATTTCGGTCTACTTTAGCATTCTTTCAAAAGGTAGGTTAAATATTTTTTTTTTTATTTACTTTGCATCTAGCACAAGAGCTGCAGATCACAGGCGAGCAGCCCACATTGCACCAGCTAAGCAAGCACGTATGTTCCGCAAAGTGCGACCCTCATGGATTGTCACAAGACGAGCTAATGAGTTACTGTGCGCAAGCGCCAACGGCTTAAAGTGGCTAGATCAGAACGAAGTTGAAGGAGCAGATGATTTTACTAAAAATCATATGGACATGTTGGTTCCAATAGTCTGTCTTGAGACCGCGCATCATTCTCCATGGACTGAATTGGAGTAGATATTCTTTTTTTAATCACAGTAGTTACGATTCAAGTATTCTAAGTATTAAGGTGGTCGTTGGTCTGGCGGTCTAAGGCGCAGGCCGTTTAGAACTTCAGTATAGCGGTAGTCGGTTCGAGCCCGATGTAGGACGAGGGATTTTTTCTCAAGTACCCTATATCGGAATCTATAGACGACCACAGTCCTTGTTGAAAACATGTGTATTGTGTGTTGTCTAGATGCCAATCTCGGCTAGTGCTAGCTTGGAGTGCACGCCGGCCACCCGAGGTGGTGCTGTAGGTTTTCCGGGTTTTCCTGCAGCTGAAAAGTGAATACGCCACCAAAAATCAGTAAGTCGCCCCGGAGCGCCACGGCAAATAATAATAATAGCCGTCCTCTACCCGCACAGGCCATGCCTTTGGGTACACTCTACGAGTGTTTCTGAGGGAGTATTATTATTATTATTATTATTATTATTATTGTTAAATTTTTATTACACTTATAATTAAACTCTCAGCAATATTGATAACTAGTCTTAAAAACTAGTCGTAAATATTTATAAGCACGAAGCAATTTTTTTTTTACAATAAAACAATCCAACGCGTTTACGTAAGAAACCCACATTTTTGAAAAATCTCACGTGAGATTGGGGGATGGGGGAGGGGGTTGAATAAAATCTTACGACATCTCACCAGGGGGGAGGGAGGGACAGAAAATTTAAAAAAACACCTCACGTAATTTATGGACGCCCCCCAATGAACTACAGTACTGTTATTTATTGTAGTATAGGCCAGCCGTGTTTATGCATTATCATAGATCGCGTTTTTAGGTATCTTCAAAAAACGTCTCGCTGACGGAAGGCAAAGAAATAGTATGAATTCATGAATCGACGTGGGTTGAAGAACGGCAAGTGAATAATTTAATTGTGTGTTCTACTTGGGGAAATTTAATTGTGTGTTCTACTTGGGGAGTATTAGATATATTTTCTAAAATTATTGTTGTTGAGTGACTGTTTGAATATGCTAATTTAATTTGAAGTGATACCTACTGCTGGAATAAAAGGTAGGAGTTCCACTTTGTTTTGAATTGTTGATTCATTTCCAAAATAAAAGGATATATTAACTATTTGATGAAATTTGAAGCTTGGAGTTTTCAATAACTTATAAACAGATTATTACTTCAAGTAAAAGCGTTTTAGTACCTATATCCTTTTAATGTATTTTCTCTTGTCTGTTTATTATTAAACAAAGGAGTTTGTTTATAAATTTTTGCTTTGCTTTTACGACTATAGCTCGGGTTTTTTTTTGGTACTGAATATTTAAATGTTGTTCGTATCTATTTTGATATTGAAACGCTAAGGTACTGATTTGATTTATGGGTTGTACATGAGACTCGGCACATTGGAATTGAATGAATAATATGCTCAGTTTATCCATCGAAAATCTAGTGACTTGTAACGTGCCTGTGTGAGAAGTTTATGTCATTTGGTGATTTGTAACGTGCCTTAGTGAGAAGTTGCATATCACTAGAGTCTGGTGATATATAACGTGCCTATGTGTGAAGTTACCGGTTACCAGGCTGATTTGAAAGCAGAAAAGCTTGCAACGTGCCTTAGTGAGAAGTTGCCTGCTTCTAGGATTTTCGAAGGATTTACGGAGGACTGTATCGTGCCTGTGTGAGAAGTTACATGTAAGTGAGCTGTATTGAGGATATAATAACAAGTAACGTGCCTATGTGAGAAGAAACTTATTATTATTTATTATTATTTGTGCAATACTGAGATGCGAGTGCAGTTACGTGCAACGTGCCTGTGTGAGAAGTTACCTGTTACCAGGCTGATTTGAGAGCAGAAAAGCTTGCAACATGCCTTAGTGAGAAGTTGCCTGCTTTTAGGATTTTCGAAGAATTTACGGAGGACTGTAACGTGCCGGTGTGAGAAGTTACATGTCAGTGAGCTGTATTGAGGATATAATAACGAGTAACGTGCCTATGTGAGAAGTTACTTATTATTTTTTGTGCAATACTGAGATGAGAGTGCAGTTACTTGCAACGTGTCTGGGTGAGAATTTGCATGTCAAAGGGTTTACTCTTCAGTTTACTTTTATCATAGAAAAGCATTCGTTGTGCCTGGGCTTATGATAACAATCCTTTAGGTGCGTTTCCAACTATTTCATTCGATATTACTATCTAACAATTCCATTGGAAGAAATTATGACTCTTGAAACTTGGGAGCTTCTTTTGGTATTATTCGCTTGTGACTGAACTTGAAGATTATTTAATATCTAGATATACGTGTATATTTATGTTTATGTTGATATATATAAATTTGTATTCTCAATTATTTTATAAATGAAGAAAATTATTTCTATAGGTGCATCATCGCTATGAAATCCCTACCTCAAATGAACTATAAAAAAAATCTAACAGTACTAAAAATCCCAGTTCAATTCAATATCATCGAACATTTTCATGATTCTACAGGGCGAGCCAAAAGTTCGGTATCAGATTTTCAGCTGAAAATAAGATTTTTTCTTCCTGTGACCATATGTCCAAACTTGCTTCGTTTTCGACATACAGGGTGTCAAAGTTGGGCTTTGTCTCACTAGTTTTTTTTAAATTTACATTTATGGTTGTGTCCAGATCTGGGAAAATACGCAACACAAGCTCTGCTTAGGCGTTTCTCAAGAACTGAACACCACCACTTTATTTATTTAATTTTTATTTTTTACATTTACTGCAATTACTATCAAAGATAAGCGACATTCATTGAATATAATTTTATGTTTCTCAATTGAATAAACTGATTGATTGATTGATTGAATATTGACAGAGATTGCTGGTTATTCATTTTCGAAAATTACTCTACAAAGAAATTATTTTTATCTAAATTTTTCTACTGAAATCTTTTCGGTAACTGGTCAAATTGTAGAAAATTGAAGTAATATTGTTATTGTTACAACAAGTCTTGTGTGTTTGAGTGTTTTCTTTACTACTTTTACGGATGCCTTCCCGCACATTTGGACTCCATGAAAGTTCTTTAAGAAGGTAATAAATAATAAACAGGAAAAATTTATTTAATTCACAATTCAGCCGTTTGCTATGCGACTTCTGAAGGTAAATATAAATCAGGATGCATAGCCGAAGACCGCTCGCTCGGTCGACTGTCAGAATAAATTGTTTTACGTTCGCGACGGCATGTTGACGATTTTTATAAATTGACCATCGGTAGGAGTAACTGTTCCACTCCCAGGTTTATTCAAAATGTTTGGAGATTTGGGTATAATAAGCCGTCGTTCTTTCGAGGAATATAATACGCAATTACCTATCGAAAGCGGAGTTACGGAATTTCAGTTACATTAAACATTTTCTTTTATACCGGGTGACCACGAGGTGAGGTACACCCCCCAATTTTTCTATAGTTTTTTAGATACAGATTTGAAATTTGGTGTGTCACTATGGTACTTAAATACGCATATTTTGAAGCCTCTACTGAAAATTCACCACTCCCGGTTCAACCGAAAGTGACCCAGAACATTTTTTTTTCAAATGTTCCGAAAGAGCACATAATTTGTGATGAGACTGTTCTTCAAAATTGAAAAATGGTTGTAGTATGGCGGAGATACAGTTGATTGTTCATTCAAACAAAGTTGGCCATGAAATTCAAACATAGATCCTCACAACTGAAAACTGAGTTTTCTTTAATTGATGAATTTATCAAGCATTGTGAAAATATGAATGAATTGCATTCATTTGAATAACTGTTTGATGAAACATGCCTGAAGCATCATCTGATTTGATCCAATAACATTATTAGCTATTATAAAACCAGGATCTCTTGAACAATAATTCATCGTTGAACGCTTGAATGCCAATTAGCTGATAAAGAGGAAACCATTCTACTTCAATATCTTTGAATTATCATACTTGTAATGTTCGTTTTCTATCTGAAATTGTAATGGCACCTATTATGGTTACTGTAACTGTTCGAAATCACCTAAGCTGTTAGGTTTCCAGGAAACGCTTATTATACTATCCGAGGATAGCAGTAGTTTTCTATACAGGGTGTAACATAAGTACGTTAAAATATTCAAGTAACGTATTCCTGAGACAATTTTAGGAAAAAAAATCTATATAAACTTGTGTCCGGAAATGCTTCGTTTCGGACATACAGGGTGTTGAAATTGAATTTTTTTTTTCGCTTTTTGAAAATAACTTTTGCAAGAAATAAGTTATTTGCACGGGGTATCCGGGGTTTTTTTTGCGTCGGAAATCATAATTTCGCATCAATTTTCATGTAACATCCAGAGGGAGCTGCGTACGCTGTCATTATTCATTGCAAATTGCCCTAACATTTTTGACAGTAAACTTTTGGTACTTTTCATGAAAAAACCTCATTCCCACACCTTTTCCAAGTAAAAAAGGTACACTTTCTCAACAATGCTGGAGGTGATCGTTTTCGAGATATTTGTAATTTCCTATATTGATGCATGTTACTTAGCTCCTAGGGCGCTAAGTGAAGTTGCTTAGAAAAATTTCAACAATCTGTATCTCGAAAACGAATCATTTTCCGATAAACATTTTATAGGAAAAAAGTTGTTTATTTTGACGAGATCTACCACATACTTAGTTTTTGGAATGTTGATGATAATCGTGCCAGAGCGTTTCACTTCGCATGCAATGTTGAAAACTCTAGCCTCTTTGATTTGACGCACTATTTTTATGAGCGAAGTGAAACGATCGTGTACGATTATCATCAACAATTTATTATAATCGGAAAAACACGATATTTTTGGATTTCTCCATCATCGCAATAATCGTGGAATTCTGATATAACTGTTAGATACGAACCAATGTAACAGCAAGGGTTCTGACAAAATTCAATTTTTTTAATTTAGTGCTCTCTGGTGTGGAGAAAATCAGAAAGTTTTGTTATCATCATTAATATTTCAGTATGATGGTCAAGCTATTCATGAGAAAATTATTTGATATTTTTATAAAGCTAGGAAAATATTTAAAAAAAATTGCTATTTTCAATTTCCTCTCATTATTTTGCAAACTCTGTACATGTGCATAAAATTGAATTCTAAGCAACTTTTTCAAATTACTTTTTTCGATATCTTGCAATTTTACTCGACTTTTTGCCTATTCATAGTAATTTTTTTCAATTTGCCGCCATACTAGCGATCACGTGACATGTGTCAAAATTGATTTTTAGGTTATTTGGCGGTCACTGTATACCTACTCGTGGGAAATGTATGCCATTTCATGCTCATTGTACTATTGTTTCATGGATGACAATATAAGGTGATTATCACATCATCCGTTCATTAGAAATTTTTGATGTTCCCAATTGAATCACATTCTGAAAACTTGAAAAAACACAACAAAAGTCAGAATACACAATCGATTTTAATTCTAGTTCGAAAATATGAATAGAATATTCATAAAATCTGTTGTGGAATCATATGCGGCTGAAAGACAAACTTTAGTCGCTATTTTCTGCCAAAGTTATTTCACATGATGACATGATGAAGTAAAATTATTAGTTTATGGACTGTGTTATGAAATTATGAAAACACCTTGTCGTTTTTTCAACGAAAGGTACCTGAGCTTGCCTCAAATAAACAGGAAAAAATTCGGAAAGGAAATACAATTCTTCTAAATACGACAAGAAAGCGTTGCTCAAAACAATCCTCACATGTTGAAATCATTACTAAAGAGCAGCCAATATAATGGTTATTCATTGTACAAGTATTCTGAGTTAATAATTAGGAGATGAAATACAACAAAACATTTTTTCTATGACTGTGCGTAAAATGATACTTTTCGAACAAGTGCAACAGCTAACGTCGATATCCCTTCCTCGAGCGAGTAGAGGAGAAATTGTAATGCTCTCTCAACATATAGCAAGGTTTTCTTTACGCTCTCATAAAACCACCATACCCCAGATGAAAACTTTCCGATACACTATAAAGAAAGCCACGAGCAAAGACAATGAAATTTAATATTAGTATCGAGTAGAAATAAGAGTTTTTATTCATTTAGTTATATTGATAAACACTAGGATATTCTTTTTTAACAAGAATAATTTAGGATAATAAGTTGAGTTTCACTTAGAACAGGTTAGAAAGAGTAAGAGTATTCAAGGGGAATTTGCTTGTTTTTATTTATTTTTTGACATTCAATTTGTATTTTTATATTTAGCTATTTAGGAATTATTAGATAACAGAAAAAAAGGAAAATTTGAATTGATGAGTTTGGTTTTTATTGATTTCATTGAATACTTCATTTTATTCCACACATAGACATCAAGGAGAATTCCTAAAATGCAACCCATTTGAGAGAAACACAATAATTATGTCTCTGTGGACCTGACTGAGCTAAAATGTATAGAAAAGGTAAATAAACAAAGAAGGTAACAGAGGTCACAGTTTTTACAAAGACAGACATATTTTTCACATCATATACAATACCTACTTTCATACAAAAAAAATGTTATATCATGGCAAAAAAAAACACAAAAATTATACAAATTATAATAATACAATCCCTGTATCGGTTCTAACTCTTTTGTTTGGTACAGTTCAAAAACTTATGTGTTGAAATGACTAACAGCCTGTATAATACCAGAAACAATTCAAAATTCACCATTTCGTTGGAAAACAAAATCGTGGAATCAACCCTCTCTACTCTCCGTAACAACTGCAGAGATATACCCGATAAAGTGCTCCCCTGTACACGAGAGTGTATATACAACCCGTCCGCGCAATCCGAGAAATATAATTGGAAGCCGTTCACCGCCTCCCCTGTCGATGGGGTTGCTGTGTAAAGCCGCGAACATTCCCCTTATCCCCAACCAGCGGCGTTATCTTTCCTGAAAGGTCCTGCGTCTAGTGAGAGTATATCACATGCAAATGCCTAGATCAAAGTACGCCGCGAAAATTTACAAACTACTACAAACTCGTGTTCTTAGATGTGCCGGTCGGGCTTTGCTGTGATTTCGAAAATTATATCTCAAGCGACTGGGAAATTTGTTTACCAAATACAAGCACTCTAGTCGCCACACAGGGGTTGCGTCTTTGGGTATTGAGGGTTTTGTAGTCTTAGACGATGTTTTGAAGGTTGTAGATGATATGTATACATATAATAATAATCTTTATTTGAAATAGAAATAATCCTAATATACAAAAATTCTAATAATAACTATTACATGATTAATTATTTGATTAAATGAATGCTATTACTAAATACAATAGTTTGTGAATCAATAATACATTTACATGATGAGGGTTAGTTTACATTGATGTACCCCAGAAGATTGCTTTTGAATGAACTCAGTGTTGTACTATCCTTGATATCAATGGGTAAATTATTATATTGAAGTAATCCTTTGTGAAACAAAGAATTCATGGTTTTTTTGTAATTGGTTCTATTCACATGAAAGTTTGAACTTCTTCTGGTCTGGTAATTGTGAACTTGGTTATTGAATGTGATAAATTGATCGAAATACTGAGGTAACTGTCCTTTCAACATTTTATAAATAAAAATCATTGAAAGATAATATAATCGGGTTTTTAGTGGAATCCAATTCAGTACAACTAACATCGTATCAATGGGAGTGGACTTCTTGCATTTGAGAATGATTCGCATTGCTCATTCTGCAATTTTTGTAATGCCGTAATACTGTTAGAATCTAGTAACGATAGTAAACTTGAGCAATATTCGAAGTGTAGCTGGATTATAGTTTTATAGACCGTTATAGATGAAGAGAACGATAATTGTTGGCGTATTCGTGAGAGAAAGAATATTTTTTTACTTATTTTGCTATGAACATAATTGAAATGACTTTTGAAAGTGATAAAGTTATCCACTTTGAAGCCAAGGTATTTTATTTCTTGCACTATTTCAATTTATTCATTATATATTGATATATTTACGTTATTTAAGTTGATTTGGTTATATTTGTATTTTGAAGTTATTATCATGGCCTTGGTTTTGAGAGTATTTAATTTGAGCTTATTAATATTCAAAAAGTTAGTGATAGTTTCCAAACAAGTGTTCATTTTCTCTATGGCCTCATCTAGGTTCGGACTGCTGACAGCTATGAGAGTATCGTCAGCAAACAAGTTAATGAACTCACAGTCTTGAACAAAATTAATATCATTCAAGTACAGAATGAATAGCAAGGGTCCTAGGACACTGCCCTGGGGAACGCCGGTGGTTATATTTTTTTCACTAGAGATTACATCATTCACCTTGGTTACTTGAGAACGACCTTTCAGGTAATTATCAAACCATTTTAAAACGGTCCCGTGAATTCCATAATACTGCAGTTTAATCAACAGGATATCAATATCAATTGTTTCAAATGCTCGTTTAAAGTCCAAGAACACTGCTACTATAAATTTATTTTCATCTATCAAAAACTTCCACTTAGTTATTGGCAGTTGTAACTTGATTACTTGTGCTTCGGACTTCCATCGTCTTGATGGTTGAAAGATTTCTACTTCTTTCAATTTTTCACTACGTTTCAATTGCTTGAATCTGCAATGGTCTTCAGGTGAATACTGACAAATTTTGAATCTATGCGATGTTTTATAGGTCTGCCGGTAATTACGTTGTAAATTACGCGCGGTCTTGTGGCGCGCGTGTTTTCGCACTAATTCTCCCTCCAAACCGGTTCATTAGCGGCCTCCATACGTTTTTGATTTCCACGCTCGGTTGACTGAAAGCACCATTAACCTCGATATAAGCGGTTTCAATGAATTTGTGTTTAAACCAGTGTTCTTCTCTATGAAGAACATTAGCCTCGTCCCAAAGAATTCGATGGTGCTCTGTCCACGCGTGGTCGGCTACTCCCGATTTAGATGTTTCCCCCCGTTGAGTCCACTTTTTGTGTTCAGCTATTCTTACAGATAATGGCCGCTTGGTCTCTCCGATATAGGTGAGACCTGTGAGATTCCTATATCGGAGAGACCAAGCGGCCATTATCTGTAAGAAAAGCTGAACACAAAAAGTGGACTCAATGGGGGGAAACATCTAAATCGGGAATAGCCGACCACGCGTGGACAGAGCACCATCGAATTCTTTGGGACGAGGCTAATGTTCTTCATAGAGAAGAACACTGGTTTAAACGCAAATTCATTGAAACCGCTTATATCGAGGTTAATGGTGCTTTCAGTCAACCGAGCGTGGAAATCAAAAACGTATGGAGGCCGCTAATGAACCGGTTTGGAGGGAGAATTAGCGCGAAAACACGCGCGCCACAAGACCGCGCGTAATTTACAACGTAATTACCGGCAGACCTATAAAACATCGTATAGATTCAAAATTTGTCAGTATTCACCTGAAGACGATTGCAGATTCAAGCAATTGAAACGTAGTGAAAAATTGAAAGAAGTAGAAATCTTTCAACCATTAAGACGATGGAAGTCCGAAGCACAAGTAATCACGTCTTAGATGATATTGCGCCATGAGTTCAATATTTTTTGATCACGTCTTTGAAATTGTGTGCTATTTTATTTCACAGCCAGTAAAATAAATCATAATACAGGAATATATTTGATTGGAGACGAAATCATGAAGTTCTTTGTAGTCCAGGTGGCAGTGAATAGTTTTCATTCTTATTTTCACAGTTATGAATTAATCTGTACTCTTGTGACAAAAAACAAACATGTTTGAGTCTTGCTAAAATATCTGGATGGATTGAAACTCATTAACAGTTTAATGATTGGCCTTACATCAGATAGAGAACTTTAAACTAAGAATTTTCGGCAAATATGCTGTATTCTAATCAAGTAAAATAATTTTTCGTTCCGTATAATTCACTCATCATGGAGACATGGAGATCTTTTCCGTGTTCCTTTTTTTATTTTCAGTTTCGGAGAAAATAAGAATCAAGAACGTGAAGGAGAAAGTAATTAGTTTTAGAAGTTTCGTGTTCGCTAAAAAAATAAATCCTGATAGAACGAAATAAGTTTCAGCGGGTCTTCCGGCTAAAAAGGATAGAAAGACTTTACTCATTGGGTCGATATCAGTGCGGAACTGCAAAAATAGAAATGTTAAAAACGATATTTCATAAAAGTGATGTTCGATTTCTACAATATTTTTCAGTATTTCTTTCAATGATGATGGCATGAAAGTTAGTAATAGAAATTTTCAGGAAACAAAAAAAGATTTCGTATGTGATTCGAATACTTAGTCGTAAAGAAACTATAGTGTATAGTGAGCATGATATAGCCATGATATAGAAGAAGAAAATATTCTCTTAAGACAGACAGATGGACAACTTTTTTACTGTATTCCAGCGAAATTAGCGTTATATGAATGGAAGTTATCAAATACTTTTGTTATAAATGTTTTTCTTATCTTAAAAAAAACGAGCCTGTTGAGGAAATCTGAGTAGGAGCATACGTACGAGGTTTCTAAAGAAAACCTAGAAGATTGAATATGATACAGCCATATTTTTTCTGTCAATAACAATAGCTATTAACTAATGTAACCAGAATATTTTTAGATTGCATGATAATGAACGAGGATGTTGTCAGGCGACGAGGCGCTCTGCGCTGAGTCGCCTGTGCAACCTCCGAGATTTATTTAAATTGCATAATAATCTAGTTACATTCAAAGCTTTACCGTATCATTGACATTGACAACGATGATGTGAAAATGAAATCAACAACTTTGGTTATGTCACGTTATTGTCATTTGAACGTGCCATTTGGTATCTATTATAAAGTAACTTAAGTATTATATTGTAACTGATTTATTATGTGTTGTTATGATATTATGATGTTAATAATTTGTAATAAAGATTCAACTTAAAGGAAGCTCAATATCCATTGATACGATAAAGGTAATAATAAATAATATAACAATTAATAATGTGATTAATTTATCAACTTTTTTGCTATGATCTTTCTATATTAAGTTTTGTTCTACTAATTCTCTAGATACATTTTTCGATTATTGGTTAAGGTATATTTCAATAACATGAACCGCAACAATCTTGGCCAAGAACAGTGGTGACAAGTATATGATTTTTTTTACTCCATGTTTTCTTCCAAATATCTCTTGATGATAGGTACTTTTGTATGGAGTTAGAAAAAAAAAATCAGTTGTTTCTTTTCTGTGTCATATTCCAAAGAAAAGAACTTTCTTCATGAGATGGCTATATTATCTTCAAACACTGAGTTGATTCAAGGTTTTGATATATTTATTGTAGTAACTAGTTACTATAATTTTTTTCATAGTTTGAATTTCGATACCACTTTCAAGTTGAAATGACTGATGATTTGATTGTTCTCCTCATGCAATTTCAAAGATGTGCATTGAATTTTTCAAGGTAGCTCGTTCATGTATATTTCAACGATGGTTGTAGAGTAACAGTCAATTTTCTCTTGCTCTTCCAGCATCCGCACCATTGAGAATGTTCATAGAAATCATTAATAACAACACCAGGGATCCTATATATATATATATATATATATATATATATATATATATATATATATATACTTGGATTTCGAAACAGAGAAAACAATTAAAATTACAATATTTGATACGACAGTGGTTTTTGCGTTAAAAAGTTGAGGTGTATGGTTATTAAAAACCTATTAGTTTATTTCAGGAAAGTCTTAAAAAAAACGTATATATTTCTTTGGCCTTATTCTTTCTTATACTCAAATCCAAATTGAACTTGTGATGATTTCTATCAATTTTGTTTCCACATCTCCATCGAATGTGTTAAGTGTTGAAATTGAAAGATCTAAAATAATATTTGTGAATGTTTGTATACGTTTTCAACAAAAATCTTCAGACAGCGTTTGTTTCTCTTAAAGGGTCACACAATCCTCTCTAATAATAGACACTGCAAAGTAAGTATCAAATTATTTTCGCTAGAATCTCCGCCAGCCATATCGACGCTTCCGATAGAGGCGTCGTTCCCATGGCGACGCGCTTGCGTCGGCGTCGACACATGTACTTCTCGTTAGTGTCGATTTTTGATATACGCCATCTTATATAAAATTCAACTGGTTCCTGGGACCATTCCACGAAACACCTAACGCACGCTCTGACATTGTTTCTATATATAACCGCAGACTTGTAGCGCGGCTTTATAATTTGTGAATTTTTCACTCATTAATTCGCCTCTACTTTTTTATAATGAGCGTAATTATCACTTCAGCTATTGTACGCCTTGTGTGGGAAATCGAAATATGATGGTATAATGAAAAATAATTACGGAGATTATTTTAATGTTGGTGATTGGTTTGAACTTGATTATTAATTATATTGTCAAAGTATAACGGAATTGATAAATTAGTTGTCGCGTATTAATACAATGACTCATTTCATACTGGAGTTGGGTAATATTGCTATAACTATTCTTGAAATGGAGTTGAAATGGAGTATCATGAAATAAAAAACAAAAAATCATTGGCTGTTTCCAGGAATTGAAAAATGAGTTCACTTTCTTGACAGTTGAGAAAATACGCAAATTCAATCATAAAAATGCCTGAACTTGTTATACTTTCCTGGGTAACGGGCAGTTTTATGCAACTGTTGAATACATCAGTTTTTATCATATGCATTCAAGCATATGAATAATGGGTCGTATTCATAAACTTTGAGCAAATGCTTTTACTCGGGTTTCTTGAAACAGGCCTATTCATTTTGTTGCATTATGAGACAGACAAAACTACAGTATGAGCAATTGCTTACATTATCAATACCATCCATTATTTTTATTTTTATTAGGATATATTCGAAACTTCAATTCTGTTGAGTATATTTTTCATATACCGAGAGATATTCATCGTGTTTGTGTTTGCATTCGTTAGTTAGTAGTAACTTGTGTTACTTAGTCGATACATTTTTCAAGAAGCCATGGAATATGAGTTTTGTTTTGATTTTATTTCGAAAATATGAATAGGACATTCATAAAATCTGTTGTGGAATCATCTGCGACTAAAAGACAAACTTTAGTAGCTATTTTCTACCGTTCAAGATAACCTCTTGGGAGGTATTCATGTTGAAAAGGGGAACATTCTCCATGAAAATTGAAAAATTAAAAAAATGATTTATTTGTAATATCTAACAGAAAACAACTACTTCCCCGGCACAAGCCACTCTGGACATTGAACTACATCTGATAGATATTGTGAAAAGACTCTGAAAAGACTGAAAAGAAAAGAAAAAATCTGAACGTGAAAATTCGAATTTTGTTATTTCTACCCCAGGTGATTTAATTTTTTTTTTTATATATGAAGGTATGGAAAATATTTTATATTCAATGTATTCAGTTTCGAGCCTCATAGAGCGAACGAAATAAATATATTATCATCAATTTCAATGGTTTTTAAGAAAGTAATAAAAATCAGAGTCTGATTTCAATAAATAAAGTAAAAAAATAAACATCTCTCAACATATACCCATGAAGTGGAAAATATTGGCAGGAAACAACTACTTTCCCTTACGAACATTGACTTATATCTGATGTCTATTCGAGCAATATTCATCTGGGACACAATTTTTAAGTGCTAATGGTAATAAAGAAATTAAATAGTATCATTCATTTGGTTGGAAATGATCATTTCGCAGTACCATTTCATAAAAAACCATGGAAACATTATTGAAAGTGTGATTCGAAAAATTGGATTTTTGTTTCGTACCAAGAGCTATTTCAGTTCCCGTCAACTGATTGCAGATCCGATCTGTCTTGAAATGCCGGTTCCATATTTAGAGTGCATATTCGAAACGCATACACGTTGAAACATTAAGATTCTGTTCAAGAAAGGGCCATTTGTCTTGATGGAAATACTTTGCTTACGGTCTCTCTTACCACTCTGGAACATTTCTATCTTTGTTTAGTAGATATTTTCATGGACGATGTTCTTCTGAAATATCATCAATGGTTTCACCGTTAGTGGTATCATTGAGAATGTCTCATTGTCGTCACTTTAGAGATATGCCGAACATCTCTTTGTCATCTGTCACTGACTAGATGTAAGAACCTCGAAACGCGTCTGCAGGTAGTTTTGTCCAGCCAAATCAAGGATAATCTTCTGTATGATCACAATAAGATTTACAATTGGGTCTTCTTAGAAGAACGTTGCACAAATATCTGTCAGATGTAGTTCAATGTCCGTCGTGGTATTAGCCAGGCAAGTAGTTGTTTTCTGTCAGATGTTTGCCTCATATTTTCCACATGATGGAAATATTTGGAGAAGGTTACTTCGATATTGGCGATTTCACTATTTCATTTATTTGATATTCTCCGGCAAAAATTATTGAACACCAATGCTCAAGACGGTCTACTTTGCAACTCGAAATCAACACTAATTTCGAGTTGTAAGTCGAAATTAAGAAAAAATATCACATATTCGTTCTACGCCTTCGTACATAGGAATGAAAGTGAATATTTTTTCAATCTCAAATTTGATTTCAGAATTGGCAAATTTTTTGATGGTCATGGAGAATGGTTATTCATAATAGAAGTTCGTAAAGTAAGTGTACTTAAAAGTATCATTTTACGCACCGTCGTAGAAAAATATACATCTATAAAAGAACTACACAGAATCATTTGAAGCACAAATTCATATCTCAAGTTTGACAGGTTTGACTTTTTTCTGTGAACTTTAATTGAAATTCGCGCTTCGCAAAACTACAATGAGCAATTAGGTTTTCCATTCGAACAACTCAACGGAAGATAAACATAAAAAACATATACAATGTGCTTGACATTTTTTTCAAACTAAATCTGAAATGATCGAAAAAAGTATTTCACAAAATATCGCCGAAGAATTGACCAACGCGTAAATCAAAGGGATGATATTATAAATGAGATATCTAACAGTTCATCCTCGAGAGGAGTTCACAAAATGATTCTGTTTTTGATATCCCTAAAGCTAAATCACATTCCGAACCTCTTGATTGCCTATCTGGCATATAATTTAATTATCTTTGCCTTGGTTAAAGCTCCCTGAAGGCACATATATTTTCATACCAGATATAGCGTTATCCTTGTCCACTGGCTTAATTATTATTCGTGTGTATTACAGTTTTTTCAGTTTCTGATAAATGGACTAGAGTCCAAAAATAATGATTATTACAATATAGGCACTCGATTCTTTATTGAAAAACAGGAATTTTCAGAAAATAGAGCTTGTTTTGATTTTTATAGCTATTTATGTATAGAGGGAGTTATGAGGATGTTAATTACAGAGGGGAACAAATTGCAATCCTGAGGGACGTTAGACGGGATTGTTAACCCGAGGTTATTAACATCCAATAACTATAGATAATTGATTTTAGATAAACGTCACTAACATGTAACTGATGTCACATAACGAATTCAACCATTTTAAATTATAATTTCTCATTTCCATTATTTGTGATAATAAAACTAGTATTTATGATTTCAAAGTGCATCAATTGAAGAAAGTAACGTAAAATATTCGTTCTCGAAAAATCGCATGTGTTTGAAAGACCTTTTTATCCATTTATACGTTAATATACTATTTTATACGTTAATATGCTATTTTATACGTTAATATACTATTTTGTTAACTTAGTTCATTCTAAGCATGTTTCATTATACAACGCTACTACTTCAATTTTTCAAGTTTCACCCATGATCTCAGAACTTTGTATTAGAATTTCAATGTTAATTTCAATCTCAACCATTGTGTACCCGAAGCACATAGTTTTGAGTAGGAATTTTGATTTTGCTGATCTCTTAAAAATAAAAGCATGAATTTAGCAATATACTCCTCTCCATCGCATCGGCGAATAGTTCAGTTAACTAAGCTATAAAACCCCTAAATCTAACACTACGTCATACGTTATTATTATTCAAATTTATAATTCAATTTGAGGCTATAAATTTGCATAAAGATGAAAGGGTCTGACTGAGCATTCACTGAACAGATAGGTCTGAACAAGTGGTCAATTACAATGGTTCATGTACTCTTGAATAACTTCATTTCATCTTGACTCGCACAGAAAAATATACAGGAAGAACACTCCTCCTGTCCGTCATCGAATTTCATTGTTAACAATTTATGGTGTTTCAGAAAGAATTATTAATCAAACTCAATTTTGTACCCATGTCATTTGACTCCTACAAGGATCCTTAACCTTCTCTTCATTTTTCACGGTGTCGTCTTCAGTTGTCACTAGAACATTGTTACTGCCAGGTGCTTTTGATGTATCGGTAATTTTTCAACATCTACGGTGACATCATTATTATTGGTTTATTAACAGAAAGGAATCTATTATTTAACAATGAGCTTATCAAGTTAGAAACTAGATGTCCTGCCATACCAGGATGATCACTGCAATTTTCCTATACAATATAGGAATGTATTTGGGTCAAAAATCCAGCGGAAAACACCTACTTCCCTGGCTTATACCACGACAAACGTTGAATTACATCCAATGAATTTTCGTGCAGAGTTCATGGCAGGACATCTTGTTTTTAACTTGATAAGCCTGTTGAATAATAGATTCCTTTCTGCTGTGATGAGTACATTCTTTGCGAACAAGTGGGTATTGTTTAGTTAGGCTGAGGTTGAGATGGTGCTCGCAGTTTGGTTAACACCGATCTACGGGTGGTGTCTCAGCTTCTGCGTTGACATGGATTGATAATTGGACCATTTGTTGCAAACATTAGTTGTTGTCTGCAGAGACCTACAATACCCAATCATTTTAGCATTTACAATCAAAAATGGGGAAAAAATTTCAAAATAAAGGAAACTTTCGCAAGTTTTATTTTAGGGCTCATAACACTGTATTAATTCGCCACCTCGAACATAGCTGGCAACATTGTTGAATATAAATCGTAATAATTTTTTCATCAAATAAATTGAATTTATTAAAAATAAACGATAACAATAATAATATCTATAAAATAAAACAAAATATAATCAGGGGGAATAAAATAAGTTGTATGATTATTACCGATAATTTTTAATTAATGAATTGCAATCCCAAAGCTGAAAATACAACTCGTCCTGCGGACTCGTTGTATTTTCTTGCATTGCGATCAAGTGTCGATAATTTTTTTTCTAAGAGCTGCGCTTGTAGAAAAAATAATGTGTGTATTTCGAGCACAAAGTGCCATTGTCGTTCTCCAAAGATTAATCTTTTTGTCGTGCGACAATCAATCACTTTGCGCTCTAAATACACAAATAGCTATTAAAGAACTAAAGTAGAAGTAACATTCATGTTCGATTGTTACCAGAATACAGGATATATATACAGATATAAGTTGTTCTAGAAATTACGGAAACAATTTGATTATAATAGATTCACAATTTTCATCGTTTACAACTTACTTGAAATGAGGGGAAGAAAAGTATGAGTTTCCTCCCTGGTTTGAGGGACGAAAGTATGTACTTTCTATAGGGGTAGGAGGAAAAATTATTTTCTATTAAACAGAAGCAGACCAAATTGTAGGTAGCTACTATCCATTGTAAATTTTTCGGCGAAAGTTTCATTTTTGTACCATAGATTGTAATTTTTAGATTGAATTTTCATGAATACTAGGATTCGTATATTTCGTGTTACGACAATGTTACCACCACAACAAATAAATAAGCCGCCATTGATAAATTTCTACTAGAAAATAGCGTGACCGTGTGATATGGAAAAGTTTATATGATTTTGTCGAAATAGGTAATTCGATGCTTATTGAGTGTAATTATAATACAAGTCACGCTACGCGCTTTCAGTTAGAGTGGGAAGAAGTTGAAGTGTTGACAATTTTGTGTTTTCTGCACATTGAAATTTATATATGAATTTCCCAAACTAGTGCTTTAGACTTATCTGGTTCAACTAAGATTCTGCTGCTTATGATGATATTACATCGTATCACATTGTCAGCGAAATCGAACATTTTGGAAGAGAGTCATTGATGACCGATGTTTTCACCCTCTACTGATGACGAGGCATACCCTGCCAAAAAATGTTACATGAAATCTCATGAAAAAAATATAGACTAATTATGCGATTTCATAAGGATGTACGTGGAAAGTCTGTAACCTACAAGTACGCAACTCAGGCACATACACTTTTTGGAATGTTCTATAAGGATTTATAAGTAGATGTAATTTATAAGCATACCCGAATTCATGTCATAAGAGTTTGTATCAGGCAGTGGTTGTTATAAGATTCGATGAGGTATTCCACTTTCGATCACAACGAGATTATATGCTCATTCACAAGCTTGTCAACGTATGAGAAATGTGTGGAAATTCACAATTTATAATCTTATTGGGTATCGTATGAAGAAAGTGGGTTCAGGATTCAATAGTCTGTATCAGGAATTCCGTATTCAATTTTATTGGGTATCGTATGAAGAAAGTAGATTTAGGATTCAATGGTCTGTGTCAGGAATACGTATTCAATTTTATTGGGTATCTTGTGGAAACAGTGGGATCAGGATGTGATGGTTTGGATCAGGAATTCCTTATCTGAATTTATGCGATTCCTATAAGTTTTTATACAATTCAAAATCACTGAGAATTCACAAGTGTCGATAAGAAAAGAACGATACAAAGTATACGAGTTTGTTTTAGGCAGTGGTGGTGCAAAGAGACTATATACGATTCGATGAGGTATTCCCATTTCAATCACAATAATGTTTTGAATGAGGATAAAACACACAATTTATAATCTTATTCGGTATCGTATAAAAAGTTGGGTTCAGGATTTGATGATCCAATCTGTATTTGGAGTTCCCTATCCAATCTTATGCGAATCCTATGAGATTTCATGAGATCCAACAGTAAGAACATTACGAAACCAAATGGAATATTCTAAACTAGATATTCCTAAGAATATTTCCGAAATATTTGAAAAGTTTACTTTCCTTCCCTCGTATGTAAAATGTATTCGCTGATAAACCGTTTTCGATTCTTTTACAGTCGTGAGCACAAATCTCTAAATGTCCGAATGTATGAAATTAATGTATATATCTCTAACCAGAGACTTCTACCGGAGTGCTTCTACCTCCAATCGACAGATGGAGCTGCCTAGACCACATTTTATAGCGCGGGATCAGAAAGGGCAAATAATGCCAGCCATAATACGATGCGAGTTGGGAAAATACGTACGAGGAACAAATGGCATTAAAACTGTCGGCACAGATCTACTCTACCTTCTTTTCGTTTTTATTAGAAATTAATGTATAATTTACATATTTTTTTATCAGCACTGCTGATAAAAAAAATAAAATTTGTAAATTTACACAGCAGTTGAAGTTGAAAAATACTTTATTATTTCCTTATGTGCATTTGTGTATATAATAATCGTGCCAGGAACAATCTCGCAGAATATAATTTTTTTTTAAATAATCATGTGATTTCTATACAATCTCATGTTCATATATATGTTCATTTTCAAAAACTAGATGACCTCATAGAAACATGTAGAATTCATCCCAGGAATCGCCGATAGGAACGGATTACAGTTATGTCTAAAAACACATTCAAATATCATAGATTTACGTTAGGAAATGCCATTAGAAATTAAAGGAATATGTATCTGTAATGTATTTGCGGTTTCATTATCCAATTTGGATCTCATCAATTCTCTTATAATTTTTTTTATCAGTCTATGAGCCATTTTTGGCAGGGTAAACCTCGAACTAGCCTACAGGGAGCACTTCTTGCAATTGTTTCCTCTTCATTGAGGCTCATTGCACAAGTATCTGTTATACACAATTCAATGCACGTCGAGGTATTAGCCAGAACAGTCGTTGTTTTCTGACAGGTATTCGCCACAAATTTACGTTGTAGGTGTATAGGGAGCTACAAGTGTAAAGCATCGGTCAGCAACGACTATCGTTAATACAAATAATATTACGTACTTTTCGGTTACTACTCTGAATATGATATATGATGATGTACAGTCAAAAATATCCATAAATGTCTATCTTCCGTGGCATTGACTCACTCACAAACTTTTGTTGTTTGATATGATGAGCGGAACATTGAAACTGAAAGTGAATCTGTCTGTTAGGGCTCTAAGGCCAAGTTAGGTTAGGTTAGGTCCCGAAATGCTCATGTAAAATGCATAGGATGAAAGCGAGGCACGAGTTCTGCATAGGAATTATATCTAAACAAACAGTCAGTAGCCCTATAGAGCGTATAGAAATCCACCAAGTCGAATGTTCCTTTAATAATGTGTGTTTTGCCGGCACTCTCTTTGACGCAATCTGAACATGATAATGGGTGATATCCATTCGCTTTGAGTTTGATAGCTTTTTTGGATAGTCGATGCGCCGCGCCGATTTGCGGATAACGGGATGAATACCTTTCTTGGATTGAATGTGAACTCTGAACTGGATCATTATGCGGGAGAAAACAAAGTCGTTAGCCAGTTTTGGTACATACTCCTTGCAAGTCCGTGTGAAAGCTTTGGAAGCATTTATGCCTACAGCCACTTTTGGATGAAACTGAAGTTATGTCATCAAAACAACTTATTGAATTTTATTCAGTTCGATAGATAAGTACTCAAGTTATGACCCTGGGAAATCTACCGATGGATTTTTGGATATTTTTCCGTGCGTCATCTGAGCAAAGAATAATGGTAGGAATAATGGCATTTTGATGGAGGACTAAGACAGTATTGGTTCAACTAAACTGGCTTGACTAGTCCCAGAGATCATTGCTATGAATTTTCCAAAAAATGTTTCGATTTTAAACACTTACGTTTTAGTCTAATTATCTAACTATCGGCGAAACATTTGCCTATTGAATATTTATAGGCTATTATTAGCTGCCCCAGATAATAAGCACTGGATCTCTTGACAGGAATTTGTTGTTATTCGGATCTGTCATTGACGTCGGATGAAATTGTCTGTCACATTCACATTTTTTTCAACACTATTCCGTAGAATAATGAAATCCTATTTTGATATCAAAATATTGTAATTCTTCAGGCACACAAACTACACCAAAGAAGAGGAGTTTTGAATTTTTTTTTATTATCTTTCGTAAATTAAAGTCCTTCAAATTTCCAACAGTAAATGACGTTATTTTATGTTTACGTATAACTCCAAAACAATGTACATATCGGATTAGTCGGTTCGTTTATGAAAATGTGATAACGAATTGAACGAATATTGTTATCATGGTGCTAGGTGAAAAATGTGTTGTTACTGAAAGTTCAACAAATTTGTTACATACCATTTCACTATCCAGTATGCCAAGAATTCAAACTACGATGAATGAACCGTACAAAAAGTATGTTGCAAGTTCTAAATTGCAAAGAATGTTATTTGGAACGTATGTTTTCGACGACACTATCTAATTGACATTTCATTTTACAAAATATGTGCATGCAAGGTCATTACTTTTTCGATGCTCATTTTTGGTAACTATTTCCTAAACTATGAAAGTTACAGAAGTGGTTAAATGGGGCAAGAGTTGCGTGTTTCGAAGAATAAATAATTGAACGACCAGAAGAAATGTGAGATATCCTTTTGGGTTTCCGAGATAAGTATTTGGAAAAAAATTAAAAGTACACTTTTTTTACTTAAAACATTTTGAAAATAGTAAAAAACTGAGTTTAGGTGTTTCGTTAATTTTCATGAGTTCTGTAGACTTATTGCGCTGGATGCAGAAACTGACGTATCGTCTCTTCAAGGCCTCCTCAGCACATTTTTTTCAAACCGACCTGTTGTTTATTTTTCATATATTTGGTCTATTTCACCTCTTGTACATATAAACGTGTGTTTTTCAAATTTTTTGCAATTTCCGGCAGGGCCGAAAATTAGATTTCTCATAACTCCGCTAAAAATTATAGTAGAAGGAAAAGAAAAACTGTATTCCATTCCTCGAGACTTCTACTTCCTCATGCAAATATAACATGTGAGTATCTGATTACCTAAAATGCGTTTTGTCCCACTTCACATAACCCTTCTACGATATTTACGAAGGATCTGAATGTCATGGATATTTTAGTTGATATGACATAGTTATACTGAAGCAGGAATCATTACCCTCTTTGGACCATATGCAACGATTTAAGTCTACTGAGACAAGTTCCACTTATACATGCCAAAGAAAAAACTGGGTTTCACTCCTGCCTCAGTTTTCAACTCACCCATAATCCCGGCAATCTACACTTGCACTTCACAATAGTATTATTAAACATACAGTGCTAGTCCGTTCCCCCCTACTAATTTTTGAACCACTGGTATATCGCAACGAAATTTGAAAGGCTCAAATAGGAGATAAAAACCTACTTTTTCATGAGACAATTCCAGCTAAAAGTTTCAAAATGGCAGCTGAGCGCCATCTTCAATAATTTTTTTAAATAGAACACCCGGTAGAATTTATTAACACTCCAGAAAAAGTTTCTCTCTCCCACTCATTCGGCTGATGTAGAAAGTAATAGGTGATATCTCCATAGTTTTTGGAGATAATAGCATCAAACTTGGTGTTGTTGGATTCTTTATGATCGTCCCTAACCGATCATACAATGATATACCGGGTGTTCTATTCAAAAAAATGATTGAAGATGGCGCTCAGCTGCCACTTTGAAACTTTTAGCTGGAATTTTCTCATGAAAAAGTAGGTTTGTATCTCCTAGTTGAGCCTTCCAAATTTCATTGCGATATACCAGGTGGTTCAAAAATTAGTAGGAGAGAAACGGACTTTAGACTAGCACTGTATATGCAGGATATGAATAAGCGATTATTTTCAACACTTACTGAAGAGAATGCCGGTTTTGTGGGTAAGTTGAATATGAGGCAGGAGTTTTTTGGCATGTATAAGTGGGACCTGTCACACTACTCCAAAATTGTTGCATATAGTCAAACGAGGGTATGGGTTGCTGCTTCAGTATGATAATTCCATATTCACTAAATTGTTCATGATTTTGGGATCATCCGCAAACATCTCCGTGAAGTGCGACAAAACACATTTTAGATACTAAAATACTCGCATATTATATTTGCATGCGAAGGTAGGAGTCTTCAGAAACGATATGAACTTTTCCTTTTCCTATCATTTTTAGCAGAGTTATGACCAATCAAGTATTCGGCTCCGCCAGAACTTTCAGCGGAGGGTAAGCGTGAACCTGAAATCAGAAGTCGGCGTTCAATCACGTTTTCTGAGAAAACGAGCGCATTTCATAAGAAATCCTTTTTGTGTAGAATTGAATTGTCTCTAACGTCGTTGAGTTGTTTTTCCGATATATCATAGACTTTCCAAGATCACAGCAAAAATCTATTTATTTATTTTCAATTGATAAATTAACCCATTTAAATATGACGTCTGAGTCAGTTTGACAGCGATAAAAAAGCATGCACCTTTTTTATCGCGATAAAAATGCCTGTTCCCCAAAAACTTACTTCATCTAGTAGGCGGAAGTCCCTTCAATTTCTGTCATGACAGCAATGATTGTTCAGTATTGTGGACACAATATGAATCGTTTTGGAAAAGTTTCATCTGAACAGATTACAAAAAGCATAATTATAATTGTGTTGTTAACAACTGCTCTCAATCAAGGTGATTATTATTGTGGTGTATTCATATATTGTCGTTAATTCATCTTGCCATAAACACTCGAACTTGTCTTTTATTGAATAAATTTCTTTCTTTAACTAAAAATCAGTAATTTCACTCGAAAAACTGACATTAGACAAAAGTGCTCGACCTTACGGTCTCGCAATTTTTTTTCATGTCAGTTTCTCTCGTGACTGATTGGCAAAATTATTTCGTTGAAGAAAAAAATTTATCTGATATCTGATAAAAAAAAAGCTTTTGTGCTTTTACTGTTGAAAAAAAAAATATGTTCCACCCCTGGAATTTTGGTGTTTATCTTGGTTTCAACTACTAGCATACCAAGTTTGCTGGTGCTAAAAACGATCCTCGCCTCAAAACCCAATGCTACTGGATTATAATGAAATTGAAAATTTGATATTTTAAAAGGACCCTAACCGAAAAGAAAAAATCTGAAAAGTTGCCACATTAATAGAATAGAGAACAATGTCGAAGAAAAACAAGCCGAAGAGATTCCTGTATTCAAATAATGAAATGTTGCAATACATAGTAAAACAATGATTACTGGTTTGTGTGGCACTTGAATTCGTATCTATTACGAACAAACATCCTGACGCGATTGTCTCCTACATTTTCATTTCAAGCATCGATTTTCCAGCGAAAATACATTCCAAACGTAGGGTAGTCGGTAGGTTAAACCGACGGATGATAGGCAACGTATACTCAACGGGAGTGTATGGCGTAAATATATTCAAATGTATGCAGCATTAATTCAAAACGCGGCACTCACAGCTGACTGCGCTCTGTTTGTAAACATTGAACGCTGTACCGCGACGAATGATGCTACCGATAATCATCAACTCATCATAGTTGGCCCTTACAATCAAAAACACTACCAACAGCGACCTCTGATAAATCGCCGTATTCATATTACTGATGATGAATGAGCTGTGATGGTTTCGTGTTTTGCTAAACGAGCTCTTCGATCGCGTAATAATTATTGTTTGTTGTGTTATTGCGAAATCGGAGACCTTCACATGCCACTTCTGAATTGTGATCAGATGTTTCGGATCTATCAATGTCGAAACAATGATATTTTACGTGCAGTAAATATTGCTTTTCCAGTTTCTCCGATTGAACAACTGTAATGCCAGTCCTGTGCCGAAAGGTGCAGTAGGTTTTCAATACAAATACAATGAGACACAAATATTTTTAAAAGAAATTTTAATTTGCCTGTTAATCCAGTACGATTGGATTTTGAGACGAGGATCGATTGTAGCACAACCAAACTTGGTATGCTGATTGTTGGAACCATGATAAACACGAACAAAAATTGCTCACCAAAATTCCAGGGGTGGAACATATATATATTTTTTTTTCGTTTAAAAATAAATAAATAGATTTTTCTATAATCTCAGAAAGTATATGATTTATCGAAAAAACAACTAAATACAATGAAAGACAATTCAATTCTCCACAAAAATGATTCCCAGTAATTTTTTTCGAAATGCGCTCGTTTTCTCATAAAACGTGAGTGAACGCCGACATCAAATTTCAGGTTTAAGCTTACCCGCCGCTAAAAGTTCTGGCCGAGCCGAATATTTATTTGGTCATAATTCTGCTAAAAATGATCGGAAAAGGAAAAGGAAAAGTTCATATTATTTCTTGTCGAATTCCGCTAACGCGTCGTTCGGCCATATGCAATCGCGTGCGGAAAAGTATCACTTTCGTACTTGTTAGGTAAACTACTATTGTCGCACTTCACGGAGATGTTAGCAGATGATCCGAATATCAAGATTAATTTAGTAAATATGGAATTATCATACTTGAGCAGCAACCAATACCCTCTTTGAACTATATCCAACAATTTTAGAGTACTGTTGTTAGGTCCCACTTATACATGCCAAAAAAAAAGCTTTGTTTTACTCCTGCCTCATTTTCAACTTATCCATAAAATCGGCATTCTCGTCAATAAATGTTGAAAATTATCGGTTATTCATATCCTGCATATGTGTTCAAAAACACTACTGTAAAGTGCAAACCTCAAGCTTGAAATCACATAGTTCATTTTTTATGTAGGATATGTATGAGCGATTATTTTCACCATTTTGTGAAGAAATTCCCGGGATTATGGGTAAGTTGAAAACTGAGTAAACCCCAGTTTTTTCTTTGCCATGTATAAGTGAGACTTGTTTGTCTCACTAGTCAAAAATCGTTGCATAGGGTCTAAAGGGGTACTGATTCTGTGGTTACTGTACTATGTTAGATGTTCATTATTTGTTAAAATTTGCTATTACGAATCTCCCAGGTTTTCGTAGAAAACCCCTTGAAAGCAACCTTTGTCCGAGCACGGGAGACCCGAAACCTACAGCTGGAAAAGTGGATACCGAACCACTTTAGCTCCGTGATGGCGGTGTGGATGGAACCCGGGCCGCCTGAGTGAGAACAAAAGCTATTACTACCTCGACCACTTCGCTACAGTGGGCATATCTATTGAATGAACTGGATCTATAGTGTATTACCATTTAATATACGGACTATGACAACAAAAACACGTGAACGCCAAACTTTACACGTACACTTTACAACGTAAACCTATTTGTTGTAAACTTTAAAACTGCAGTACCGAATTTGAAAAATGTATTTTAGATTTTTACTAAAGAAAAATTAAAAACCTACTAAATGAAAAATGAATAATTGAAATAAAATGCCATAACATATTCTTCATCCGCCTTTTAATAATATTGAGTAGATTTAAGTTCATTATTTTTCTTTCGAGACCAAGACTCTTGGTCTTGGTCTTGTATCAAGACCAAGGCAAGACCAAGACTAATCTCTTGGTCTCACGAAGCCCTAAAATAAATAGTCAATGATTTAATTGAAAACACAGAAATAAATCACCGCTAAAATTTCAAACAAAACGCAGCTTTAATAATTGTAACGAACCCAAGCTGAATACAACTCTGCGAAAACATTTCGTTTTGTGTTGGGTCAATTAATGCTCCAAAGACCAATAGCGTTGCGAGAATTGGCGATCACGTGGTGGACAAGCTGCAAGCATGCATTGATCATTGTTCACATGGTACGTATTTGAAATATTAATATACTATGAATGTTTACAATCTGATAAGGAGTCGTGAATAATAACTTTGTCTGTTGTCATGCTATGGTTGTTACTGTAAGGCTTAACAGACATATGAATATTATAGGTCTGGCGGAAGAAGCAATTTGCAGGTTCTGCCAGGAAGAAGAGGAAACCGCAATACATGCAATGTGCCAGTGCGAAGGAGTAGCAAGGGTGCGGTTTCTACAACTTGGAGATGAAAAACCAAGAGCGGAAAGCTATCTCGAGAGGCCATTATCAAATCTGCTCAGTCTGATGAAATGGACGAAGCTAGTGCTATAAGCAATCGGAGCCTCCACAATAGATCTGAAAAGGTTGCAGTGGATTAGGCCAAGGGGCCAGCTCCGTTGTAACACCTAACATCTAACTGTAAGGAAATAATAATACCAGAATGAACTGAAATAATTTTATTCCTGTAAAATATTTATTCATCATGTTCATAGTTTACATCGAGACTGGAGTTCCAGGATTAACAGGATCTCTTCAATATAATCTAGTCAGCTTTGTTTATGTGCCTAAACATATCGAAGAGGTCCACCTGCCGATGCATACAACTAGATATTCCTACACTCGGCCATCCTGCAGCAGGTCTGTCCCCAGACCCTGTATTGACCTGAAACAAATGCAAGAATTAATTTACGTCATTCACGAGGGTCAAAAATTTCAATGTTTTGATGTGACGGATAAATCACGGTATGTTCCTCACTATACACCGTTCTGATAATAGGATGAAACATACTTATTATGAAGTTTCATAAATAGACGAATACGCCTAAAATGGGTTGCTTATCAAAATGTGGTCCAGACTATATACAGTGAGTTTCGAAAATTTGCACCATATGGAAAACTTTTTTATTATCGATTTGTCGGAAAATTTTATTCTTCATAAAAATAAGTGCATTGCAGAATACTTGCATGAGAGTTGTCCAAATTTCAAATTTTCAAACGGTGTAAAGTGGGGAACATAAAATACAATTTTGATCAAGTGTAAACTATGCTGGCTGTGATTCCAAACTTGAATACTGTTTTCAATTCTGAACAACCTCCTTGAATGAACTTTTTGATAATTTCAATAATAAGGGGTATTTTAAAATTTATTTGTTTTTTGTTTCCCACTGTACACTGTATGGAAATTTGAAATGTCTATAACTCTTATGCAAGTATTCTGCAATGCACTTATTTTTATGAGGAATAAAATTTTCCGATAAATCGATAATAAAAAAGTTTTCCATTTGGTGCAAATTTTTGAAACTCACTGTATTCAGTTTGGACCACATTTTGATAGGCAACCCATTTTAGGCGTATTCCTCTATTTATGAAACTTCATGAGAAGTATATTTTATCCGTTAACCAGCACGGTGAAGGTCGACCTCTCTTCGGCTCTTAGACTGTATCCAAAAGTTTCAATTCAAAAATAATTAATCTTTTTATAAGTACATAGGTACCTACAATGCCATTTACATTCAGTTCAGACGAGTTCGTTGACATACTGCTGATTTATGGTTAATGTAAGAAAAATCTCCTATTCTGTCAAGGTTTTATAAACATGGGCGGAGGCAATTTTTCATTTTTATAATGATAATTACGTAACGTGAAAAAAGTAAAAAAATGTTAATTATTTTGTTTTTATTAATAAAAAATACCAAGTATGTGCTATAGTTGTATTCCAAATAGAACAACACACAATTTTCCATTGCAATATACAGGTGGTGCCAATTGAAAATAAAATGTGAAGAGTAGCTACCACAGGGCTGGCTATGAAATTTATTTTAGTATACGTCATTAGGAAGGCACTTTAATGCCATTCAAAGCAGTTTTTCCATTTTTTAATTATCTTGTCAAATAAGCGAGATGTTGCCTCTATACGATATCTTGGGACACCTGGCATATACCTGTCTACTTTGAAATTGGTGGTCTCGGTAAATATTATTTTATATTTATCCTTATTAATTGGCAAATCTAGCTATGAATGTGAAGTCGCCTCGCCTATTAATTCGCGTCAGTAGAAGGAATCAGTACAGTCCGTTAAACAAGTATGAGCTACAACTGGTGTATGTACATCGCGAAATGCACTGTGAAGTTAAATGATTTTTGGATTACTGAGTGTATTATACAATTATACTACCGTCTTTATCGTCCGAATACTTTCTCATTCTAAATTCGCGCATCTCATTCTATCTCGATATTTAGAGCTAGAAGTTGTATATTTTTGAACTCAACTATGCTAGATTCGAGTAAGATGTGCATACGTTAAATTCTAAATTTATATCGACGTGAAGTTTATATGGTATTGTATTTATTCAATTACTGAGTTTTCGATATGTATATAGGTCCAAGAATCCTATGGAAGCCTCACCCATTAAACAAAAAAGGGAAGATTATATCTTGGCATACCTGATTGCATTACAATCCTGGACTATATAATAGTAGGGTAAACTTTTCAAAGGCATAACATTTCAACTAATTTCTTGTTCCCAGAGTTCAAGGTATGCCAAGACTGTCCTTCCCTTCTCCAGAGGAGAGGGGATAGTTTCATTCTTCAGGATTTTTACTTGTAAAATAGAACTCGTTACTTGGTATTCTAAACCCTATTTTTGTGTTCCACATTCCTAATTGACTACATATAACTTTTCCTATTAAGTGACATCACGTGGGTGATCGCCCCGTACAAATAGGACTCGCACTGAATGTGAATTAATCTTTATTGGCAGAAACGATCACAAAAGCTGCCAAAACATTATTTTGCTGCTCCGATGTCCTTTAGTTGTCTGTTCACTTTCGAAATAACAAAATTTGCACACATCTTACAACGAACGACCTATTTCCATATCAGTATTATTTTTGACGAAATTAACTAACTAAAAGATCAAGTTGGGTTGATTTCTAGGAAATGCCCTGGCCTGCAACCGGGCGGTATACAATCGCCTGCATTTGACCTTTTTTCTATTCAAACTGCAATTCCCAAACGTTACAACTACTTGAAACTATCCATATTTTTTATAATTCTCTGAAAATCTACATTGTGGCACGCCCCTAATAAATTTGTAGTTCTGGCAACTAAACTTGATAATTTCTTTAGAATTTAGGCCCCTTTTTCCCCGATGTTAAAACATCGTTGTGCCAAATGTCTGGTAGTGGAATGAATTCTGCCACTCGATCAGTAGCGTCTCCCAAGATTTTATCACACTATGAACCAGCGAACTTTGCCTTGAGGTGACGTTCATCATGAAGAGACGTTCTTCAAATCTTGAGGTAAAGAAATAAAAATGACAGTCTGTTGTTGTTACTACGCGTGGAATGACAGATATTATAGATGATGAGTTCTACACAGGCGGAGCGACAGGCTCATTTCATTGGCGCGTTTAGGAAGGGTGACGTCAAAATAATTGAATGTATGATCTCTGATTTCTTTGAAATTTCACAAGTGTGTGACTGCATGATAGACTAGTATCCCATTTAATAAATAATAGTATTAGAATTGTTAGAAGTTACCACATAGTCCAGAAACTTCGAACATTCTTTATTCAGAGTCCAACAGATTCTAATTGAACCATGGTTTTGGTTGTTTTGGAATTATTGCGACAATTTCACTCACTATATGAAAGTCGCATCTCCTGCGATATGAGGACCAATCAGAATGGGATTTCGCGAAAGTACACGCTTCCTTTCGCTTCCTTTCTTCCGATCCGGAAAGACCACGTCGTCAAGTCAACTACAAATATAAACAGCAATGATACATCTTGTAATCTAATATGACATAAACGTCAGGTTGACAGACTTCATGTTTATTATTCATTAGTTGCAACTATTGAAGAATTCACTTTGTTTACTCGATCAAATTTCAAATAATAACTTGGTTGGTTCGTGAAATTATCTCAATAAATACGACTCGTGCTCACAATACAATCGATAATTCTGTTAGAAATCTTTAACTCGATCAAATTGCTTTGAGGTAACACCACTCATCCCTACGGGACTCGTGGTGTTACCAAGCAATTTGATCTCGTTGATTTCTGACAGAATTATCGATAGTATTGCGACCACTCGTGGTATTACCCCCGACAATTTCACTCACTATATGAAAGTCTCGTCTCCTGCGATATGAGGACCAATCAGAATGGGATTTCGCGAAAGTACACGCTTCCATTCGCTTCCTTTCTTTCCGATCCAGAATGACCACGTCGTCAAGTCAACCACACAAATATAAACAGCAATGATACATCTTGTAATCTAATATGACATAAACGTCAGGTTGACAGACTTCATGTTTATTATTCATTAGTTGCAACTATTGAAGAATTCACTTTGTTTACTCGATCAAATTTCAAATAATAACTTGGTTGGTTCGTGAAATTATCTCAATAAATACGACTCGTGCTCACAATACAATCGATAATTCTGTCAGAAATCTTAACGGCCACTCGTGGTATTACCTCCGAGAATTTTTATTCAATTTCGTTGATTTCTCAGACTCATTGCATGAGTAAATTCTAGAATTCATCTACTACTAACTAATTCGCTTATTCACCTACCCACCCTGTATTCTACGGTTCTCCATTGCCTGGAAACTGGGTACAATAATAACGAAAATAAACAATCCGCTCTCTGTTTTCGAATTTGCTTGCTTTGTATTTATGAAACTGACTGGAAACACTGAAATACCCCGAGGATACGGTGCACAGACGTAGGAATTCTCACACAGTTGTGAAAATACCCAGATATTCATGTAAATCGAATAGGGCATTCATTTCAGTTGCATTTTATTATTATTATTATTATTATAGTCCAAGAGGAAGAACCTGAATTTATTAATGCTGATTTTCCGTTAATTAGTTATAGTCGATGTGTACACAATTATACTCTGGTCAGTCAAGCGAATCGTAGAGCAAGTGACTCAGGAGCGACATATTTCGCACTAATGCGAAATACTTAATTTTTTGTGTTAGTATACAGTCAGAAAGGACCCCGTAAAATCCTAATGGACTTCCCTGAATTTTTGGTATGTTGTAGATTTTGACTTCTTCGGCAAAAGTGTCCATGGGCACAAAAAAATCGGCCTACTAGTTTTCGAGATACAGGGTGTCAAAGATGAAAAGTGAAGTTTGCTAAGAATTTTTAACAATTCTAAGAATTGACAAAACGCCTATTTATTCTGCGAATACCATGCCTCAATGATGGTACAATGTCACCTTGATCTCGTATCCATTATACTTTTTCGGGTTAAAAAAAATCCAATTCGATTAATTTTATATCAAGCAGTGTGAGTTCTCTAATGAGAAATATAAATATTCAATATAGCCAGGATGAACTCCCTCAATCTCGACCAACATTAACTGACATTTTTTTAACAGGGTGGTTCCAAAATAGGGGTACGCCAACCCCTAGATTTTTAGTTCGGATAAGAGAGTGCATTTCATTAATATATCAAGCATTCTTCACTGTTGATAACGTCACACAGTCATTTCATGTATACAGGGTGAGTAAAAATATATAGTCCAATTTTCTTAGAAAAATGCTGTTTTTTCAATGAATACTCTTTATTTCGAAAAAGAATCGGGTAATTTTCATGATTTTTTTTTATAATGTACGGTTTGAGGAGTCCGAAATATTGTCATCAATTTCAGCATAGGTCTCCGGATTCATTTGTCGGCAATATACTTTTGAATGTATGGATTTTATTGATATACCTCATATACTCCATCGAAGACTGAAATGAGTTATTTTCGAGCAATTCTTGTTTAAAAATATTCGGAATAGATTGTTAGTACGGTACTTATTCCATACATGTTGAATGAAATCTCTTTCATTTGGAAGCTCTATTTCCAAAGAAACTGAAAAAAATTCAATCAAAGCTTGTCTTCAAAAGTGTTTTTTTTTTCATTAACTTATATTTTTGTGTTTCATATATTCGAATACATTTCAGAATTAGTTCATTGAATGAATGTCCACAAAACGTAGATATATTTACTACCTATCGCGGAACTTCTTGTAGAATTTTGGGAAGTATAATACCTTCACCATTAATTTGTTGATTGTATTCCAAATATTGCATTCCTAGGTTTTCGTCGGCTTGATTAGGAAATATCTTCTATTTTGCAGAAACCCCACATTTCACAGAAATCATCTGAATTGAATTAGCTCTTAACCAATGGAATTAGTCGCAATCTTGAGAGGATTATTGCTTCTGTTTTATTTAAATTTTTTTCAGTTTCTTTGAAACAGGGCTTTCAATAATGAAAGAGATTTCATTCACCATGTATACAAGGTATTCAAAGGGTCAAGTAGCAAAGTGCTTGAGACTGAAGCGTTCAAAACCATTGACTGCTGGTCGGCTAGGTTCGAACCCTTCGACTTCAGATTTGTATCTGATGGCCCGAGAAAGTGCTAGGAATCGCACGTTAAAAGGTTAGACCTCGCATAAGTTTCGACTTTTGAGGGCTGCCGTTCGTAAGGGGACGACAGCTGGTTAACAGAAAAAACAATTTTAGCAACAATTTTTTTTTTTTAATTTTAATTGCATGTTTGGCATAAGTACCGCACTAGGCTAGTGCGAATATTTTTCAACAAGAATTGCCCGAAAATAGCCCATTTCGGTCTACGATGGAGTATGTGGGGTATCATTCAAAAGTATGTAGCCGACAAATGAGTCCGGAGACCTATGCTGATATCGATAAAAATATCTTGGACTTCTCAAATTGTACATTATATCAAATTTTCACGAAAATTAACCGATTCTTTTTAGAAGTACCGGGTATTTATTTAAAAAACAGCATTTTTATAAGAAACTTGTAATGTATTTTTTTTCTCACCCTGTATACATGAAATTACTGTGTGACCTTATCAACAGAGAAGAATGTGTGATATATATATATATATATATATATATATACATGACATGCCTCCCTTATCCGAACTAAAAAACTAGGGGTTGACGTACCCCTATATTTTCGAACCACCCTGTTAAAAAAAAATAATCTCAGTTAACTTTGGTCGAGATTGAGGGAGTTCATCCTGGCTATATTGAATATTTATATTTCTCAATAGAAAACACTGCTTGATATAAAATTAATCGAATTGGATTTTTTTTAAACCTGTTGTAGAGCACAAAACGAAAAAGTATAATGGATACGAGATCAAGGTGACATTGTAGTGTAAATTCTTAGCCAAAAGCTTTACTTTTTATCTTTGACATCCTGTATCTTGAAAACTAGTGGGCTGATTTTTTTGTGACCATGGACACTTTTGCCGAGGAAGTCGAAATCTACAACATACCAAAAATTCAGCGAGTTTTAGCTACTCTAGCTATTTTATCATCCCCTAAATGTAATGCCGCAATTCGTCCAAGACACCACTTACTTGGTGGTAAATTGTCCGTTTTAATAAGAACAAGAGTTCCAATAGCGGGCGGAATAAAGGGATCCAACCACTTACTCCTCTGTTGAAGGGTGTGTAAATACTCCCTTCTCCACCTATTCCAAAAATCCTGGTGCAAGCGATGCAACGCTTGCCATCTCGAAAGCCGGTTCATTGGAACATGAGCATAATCAGGCAGAGGTAAAGCTGAAACTGGCTCCATATTCAAAAAGTGATTTGGAGTGAGGGCATTTAGGTCCTCAACATCTGCCTCATGGGCGAAAGAGGGTGGGAATTCAAAATAGACTCTATGAGTGTCAACGTCGTATAGAACTCCTCATAAGTGAGAATTTGAGCACCAATGACTCGAGTCAAATGGGATTTGACACACTTTACACCTGCTTCTGTCAAACCATCAAAGTGGGGTGCACTAGCAGGGGTAGGATGAAAAGTAATATTTTCGTGGGATGCATTAGCTAATAAACGTAGAAGTTCGTGTTGGACACCTATAAAGTTAGTTCCACCATCACACAGTTCCATAATGATTTTGCGGGGTCCTTTCAAGTAGGTCGTCAGAAAATATTAATTTGAACAAGATCTACAGAGTGACCCATTTGAAAGCGGGCCACCTCTCTAAAACTGTTATTTATTATCCGATTCAGAAGTTTTTTTTTTCAATAGATAGAGCGTCAATAGTTCTATTAGAGTGCTGTGAAGTCGAAATAGAAATAAAATTTTCAAGGCCTACTTCGAATTTTTTTCAAGGTCAAAAATCCAAAAAACATACTAGCGATTTTTTTATATGAAATTTGACGACGCCACTGGATTTGTGATGCTTTCAAATGGTTGTGACTAAAATTTCACGATGAAATATGTTTTTTCAACAGAAATATAGCATAAGTAAAATTCTTATCACTTTATCTAAATATTTGGAATTGTCGTCATATTAAATCACAATATTATTAATAATATCGTTCAAAATGCTCTTTCAGGTCGTTAGCAGTCGAGCTTGTAAACAGCAGTTATTCAAAATGGTGTCAAATTATGTTTCTTTCAAACAGAACTCTATAAAGAATGGAAGATAGTTATGTCCATCAAAACACTGCAGTTTTTTTGTCAACAGAGAAATGAAATATACATCTTTACATCAAATAGTAATCAATATTCAATAATCAATAATAACCAATATTGATGAAATAAATGAACTACAAAAAAAAATGGATTGAGATGAGAGTGCCCAGACATTAATTTCCGTACTTTGTAACCAATTTCCGATTTAATTCGATACGTTTATTCTACCATTTTCTATTGCTAACTAATCATAAGATTCGATCAAAATTCGATCATTAGTTTGGGGTAACATTTATGCAAGCCTGGTCTTATTCTTTCACGCAGTTCCTCTTTGGTGGTTGTCAGTTATTTCGAATATTTATCTTAGTTTCATTCAAACATGTTTGGGATGCCACATTTCGAAAATATTATTTTTATTAGAAGGCTTTGAAACTTAAGTTGCCGTAGAGATGACAAGTCATTAAAATAAAAGACGAAAAGACACAAATTTGTCAGTATTAATAGTGAAGTTTATAACTCTTTAAGTACCTACACTAATAAAGAAGTATGGCAGATAATTTGACTTTGCAGGAGAAAATTGAAATAGTAAAACTTCGTGGTAACAACGACAGATCCGAAAGGGAAGTATGTAGAATTTTCAATAACATGCATCCGGAGCGGCGAAATATTAGCAGAGCTACAGTTGGAAGAGTAAACAAAATTTTCAATCAGTATGGAGCTGTTAGTAAACATATCCTGAAGAATATCAATACTGTACAAAGGCAGAGACGAAATAATTCTGAACGAATTCGAAATTATTTTAATAATAATCCGAAAACAAGTGTGAGAATTGCAAGTTTGGACATCAACTTACCGCGTGAAACAATAAGGAGAAATCTTAGGAAATATAATAATATGAAGCCCTTTAAACCAAAGTTTCTTCACACCTTAGAAGAAGGCGATAATGAAAAGAGGATGGAGTATAGTTTATGGGCTCAAGGAGAATATCTAAATAACAGGAATTTTCTGAAAAAAATTTTGTTCAGTGACGAGGCAACATTCACAACCAATGGAACAGTTAATTCTCAAAATTCAAGGTACTGGACGGAAGAAAATCCACATTGGATAATAAATTGCAGAAGACAGTACTCCCAAAAGATAAATGTTTGGTGCGGAATATTACATACCAGAATAATTGGCCCCTTTTTTTTTGAAAACAATTTGAATGGTCAAATTTTTTTGAATTTTTTGAATAACGAGTTTTCCAACGCTATGGATGAACTTCCACTAGCAGAAGATGCCCATATTCTATTTCAATTAGATGGCTGTTCCATCCACAATAGCAGGATTGTTAGAGATTGGCTGGAAGAAAATTTTCCTAATCGGTGGATAGGGCGAAATAGTTCACTGATTGAGTTTCCCCCCAGATCCCCGGACTTGACTCCACTTGATTTTTTTTTATGGGGCACCGTTGAGGAAAAAGTATACAAAACTCGCCCAACGAGCAAAGAGGAACTGCGTGAAAGAATAAGACAGGCTTGCAGAGATATCACCCCAAATCAATTATTGAATGTTTTGGTTAACATTAAAAAACGATATGATAAATGTATCGAATTGAATGGAGATTTGGTGGAACAGTCCAAAATTTAATGTGTGGGCACTGTCATGTTAATACATTCTTTTGCAGTGGTTCATTTATGTTTTTAATATTGATAATTATATTATGATATAAAGACGTGTATTTCTATTCTTTGACAACAAACTGCAGTGTGCTAATAGAGATAACTATATCGCACATAAAGTTGTTTTGTTCTGAAGAAGTATTTTATACCATATTATTTACAAAATTGTTATTTAATATACAACTATTTGAATTATTTTGACAGTGATTGGTATATTTTACTTATGCCATATTTCTGTTAAAAAAAATAATTTTATCTTGAAATTTTAGTCACAACCATTTGAAAGCATCACAAATCCAGTGGCGTCGTCAAATTTCATATAAAAAAATCGCTAGTATGTTTTTTGGATTTTTGACCTTGAAAAAAATTCGAAGTAGGCCTTGAAAATTTTATTTCTATTTCGACTTCACAGCACTCTAATAGAACTATTGACGCTCTATCTATTGAAAAAAAAACTTCTGAATCGGATAATAAATAACAGTTTTAGAGAGGTGGCCCGCTTTCAAATGGGTCACTCTGTATATACCTCTGGATATGTCGAAAAGATGATCAATAGCTCAACAAGCGTCAAGTTAATATTAGGTTACCTACGGATACAAACAGATAGACAGGTGAAATGGAGTCGTTTACGATACACTTCACTTACTGAACGCAAATCTAGTTGAACGGTTGAGCAGCACAGTTTTAAACTAAATCAATTACACATCGGCCGGCGGATGCCTTTCGAATAACATTATTACTTATTCCTCAACAGCCTTAACATTGTGGATTTAATAACTGAATTTAGTTATTCCCTGAAATGTTATTTCCTCATTATTATTCATGGCAGCGCTGCAAAGTATGTATAATTTATGTACATGGTAGTTATAATATTTATTGCAGATTCGCGGATAAACAGTAGCAAATTCCTAATCGAAATACTCATTATCAATGATTAAGTATGATTGCCGAGCATAAGTAGTTACACTAATTTATATAGTGCTTCGTCGCAAAGGCATATGGCCTGGGTAGAGCACCACGTGAGTCGAACTGAAAATCGCCGATAACACATGTTGTGAAATGTGTACGACATGTCATAAACTTGGAACTGAGCTCTTTGCTTTCGTTCGGTTTATAATTCGGTTTAGCATGCTCCGGTATTACCATTTACGACCCTATTTGCTTTTATAACTAACCAATTTACGATCTCCACAAACACGACACCAAATGGAATCCTGAATATTCTTTCATTTACTACCTTGTGGAACACAATGACTGTCACGATCAGCCGATGGACATATATTTCGAGATAATTTATGGCCATCATCTAGATTAGTCATCATTGGTACTGGAAAGTGATGAGATTAGGGGAGAACGGGGGAATTCCGCGCACTTAACGGAATATGTTCAAAAAAACTTCCTTTATGAATATAAACGTTCATAATCCAACTACGAAACATTGCACCTATTGGTCATCTCATTGCTTGAAACGAAGCTTCTTCGACAAAGCGATTTGTAAAAAAAATTAAAATACAGTCATTGTGCGGTATTCCCCCATGTGATGGGTAATAGACCGCGGGCATATCCACAGAACTCAAAGAACCTAGAATGCTAATGTAAGCCGCAGGAATTAGTGAAAAGCGAAACCACATGCATTTAGTTACTACGGATCATGCGCAAATCATCAACATCATTGCCAGTTCATGTACTTATATGATAATCTAATATTAATGCTTTTATGATTTATATACTACAGTGTACATTTTGTACAGTCCCATAATAACAGCCAAAATTCGTCAATAATCAGTTGCTCAAGTTTATAAAGTTCACTACTTGTCTAATATAATCGAAACAAATATCGACAATAAGTGGAGCACATAAACTCATGATACAAACTAAGATTTTCCAAAAGATAAGTTGGCAACACTGTGTGTGTAATTGGTCTGAAGATATTCAAGTTCAGAGCCGGCCTTGTCTCTTTGTAGAATTCACTGCAAAATTCAATATGTTTCGTATTTTACTATATAACTATATAGTCCATAGAATTTCATTCAAACCCCCCCTGGCATGGCAGCCATGTTACTGCGCATGATCATGGGCACCGTTTGGCGTACGTTAGGTTTCGTTTTTACACTACAGCATTGGCATTCTAGGTTCTTTGAGTTCTGTGGGCATATCTGACAGACGACAGTAAATGACAGTTGTCAATCCAGCCTGCTGGACAAACAAACGGATCTACAAATGCTTATGGTGCATTTATGTCATATTTAAAAAAAAAAAACTCGATAATGCCTCAATTTTGCGCGATTGTGAAATGTGGGGGAGTAGAAGCGGCAGAGATAAGGTTTTATTCCATCGATTCCCTTCTATTTTCGACTATAGAAAAAATATCAATCCTCTTGCTGAAAATAGTTTTTAATGTCATACACTGAAACTTTAGGAAAGTCCTTCACAGCATCACTACAATCCCCAAATTTCAGTAAGGAAGGATCACATCCATTACTTTCTTTCACCTTCTCCAAATATCTCTTCTGAACATCCATAGACAAGGTGTTGAAATAATCACTTTTATCAGCCATCTCACAAAAAATCTCGTTGCAAGCAGGAAGAATAATGATTGCGATATCAAATTACGTTCCCCTCTTTCAGGTATACTAAGGATTAACCCATAATCTCCTCAGAATTGCAATTATAATCTCATTAAATTACCATTGTTGTTTATTGAAATGCTGTTTGTTTGTCCAGCAGGCTGATTGACAGTTGTCAATGTTGTCATGTGACGTCACATGCCTGCGGCCTACATCGCACATGTTATGGAAATTCTGAGTAGAGTAAATAGAGTAAATAAAGCTGAAAAGCTATGAATAATAGTTAAAAAATGTAATGTTTCGTAAAAAAACAAAAAATATAACTTTCTGAGACAAACTCATCAAAATGTAAATTTTGTAAAGGTGGTTTCTTTGCTCGAGTAGCCAGTTCCCTACTTTTTCCTCCTTTCTTTTTTGGCTCTAGATTTTTTCAACTATTCATCTTGTTTCTTCAAATTTCCCTCTTCTTGTTTCATTTCCAATTGAGTTTTCAGTAGCATGGATGTGAAAATTTCTGAATGTTTTCTTTGCAGGTGATTTAGAACGTCTGTTTGCAATTGTGTCAGGAAGCGGTGCTAGCTTTTCAATAAGGCCTTTCGATGAAGACAAAACATTGGAACAGTCGAAAAGTAAGTCTTTATTTATCCAACCGTCCTTTGAACATTGTAATATTTCATTTGACAGGAGTAACATTACAAGTTACTTGTATCAATAATCACAACATTGTCATTCAGACTACACTTATCTCGAGTTGTTGATGTATCCACGGTAACTTTAAAAAACCCGCGTTTTTGAAAGTTCGATTTGCATACGCTGTGGCGTGCCAATTGAAAAAAGTTATAAGAGAATGAATTTTGAAAAATATGCCGTTTAATCCACCCACCAATTCGATTTCAGAACTTTTATCAAAATTCGGAACACACCACTGTATTCAGGGGGTTTTGATATATCATCGGTCAAAGTTTCATCGAAATCTATTCATAAATAAGAAAATAATAAGATAATAAAATTTGAATTTGAATTTTCATCTGCTAGTTTTTGATTGATACTTTAATCAGTGGTGGATCTCTGATTAAGGTAATGCCTGATCAAATTCGAACTGATGTGACGTTAGAAGTTGATTTGCTTTCATGCAACCGATATTTCACTTTGACTAGCAATCATAAGTTAACGTGGCATTGAGTTAATGTGCCATCAAGTCTTTGATCAGTGTTTCTATGCATCCTAATCTGACATAACGCCATGTTAAATTTTTAACGTGACATCAAGTACTTGACGGGTTTTATGCAACCGGCCCATAATATATAAAAAATTAATTTTTTTAAACGCTGCCGAAACAAAAAAGTCACAGAGGAAAACGATAGCAGACTTGGTCCAAAGAATCCATACAGAAAGTTTGGAGAGAGTATCATTAAAATTTTTGCCGATGGGCACTCTTAACTAATAGCATTATGACACTTTCTTATATTTAAAAGTCATAGTAATATTGTTTTTCTACGTTCATGCAAAAAACAAAACTTTATTGAACTATATTTGGTGAAAAAATAAATGAGTGTAATAAAGACTTTATTGCACTCATCTGTCATTCTACTATAGCGTTCTGTCATCATTATTACTTATTAGAGAATTATCTGATAAATCGATTCCAGAGAGTTTCTATCGACAACATAGAGTCTGATTATCTTCCACTTATATCTGGAGTGCCACAAGGCTCAATATTAGGTCCCGTGTTGTTTGCCCTTTACTCCGGGAACTGAATACATTCGTCAAAAATGCTATAGACCATTTGTCTGATTATAAACCCCACAAAATCGAAGGCTATTTTATTTGGACCAAATAATAAGCGAGTTGATGTTTTGAATTCAGTGAATATCGAAATTAATAATGAAACTATCGAATTAGTGGACAAAGCTAAGGTTCTAGGGGTATTATTGGATTTCAACTTAAGGTTTGAAAAACATGTAAATACATTAGTACAACGAGCATACTCATCCTTACGAGTTATATATGGTGTACGTCATTGTCTTCCTATTAAATTGAAATCCTTACGCTGGTTTTATCCAATTTTAATTATGCGAACTCCGTTTATGGACCAAATTTAACCAACCAGTATAAACAAAAAATCCAGAAGGTACAAAATTCTTGCCTTCGCTTAATATATGGAATAAGGAGGCGTGAAAGAATTTCTAACAAGATTCGTTTAGCTGGGTGGTTGAATATGGAATATGGAATATGGAATATGGAGAAGAATTCTACATTCTGGAAACCTCTTCCATAAAATTATTCTTACTGGGAGACCTTCCTATCTACATAGAAAATTCATTCATTCATAATGTCAACATTAGACATCGAGGAGTATTGTCCCACCCCCATTCAGAACAGAACTCTTCAGGAGATCGTTTAGTTACCAGATTTGCAAAATATATAATTTCATTCCACCAGGTTTCAAGACAGGAAGTATCCAAAATTTCAAATCCAAACTGAAAAACTTTTTGTTCAAGAATCATCAGTAGGTTTTCATTCACTATTTCCACATAATAAGACCGAAAACTGCTACTAATCACCGACAATGTATAGACATTTTTTTAATGTTTTTTTTTTATTTCAATAGGTACGCATAGGTATTTTTCAGGGTTAAGTGGAAGAACAACAAAGTAGCACTTTGCGCTGCCAAGTTGAACTTCGCCCTTTATTTTCAGAAATGTATCTCAAAGGAATATTTTTTATTTGAATGTACTGAAAAAGGAAATAATAAAGGTGTTATTATTATTATTATTATTATTATAAACTTTCAAATCGACGCCAAATTTAGCAAATTTCCTGTGAGATTGTATTACGTTTTAAATAGTTGCATGTTTCATCATATTCATTATATAATGGACTATGAAATTACTAGAAAATGCAATTTGTTAAAAATAAAATTATTTCCTTCGAATATCATCTGAATTACACAAAATGTTTTTGAATTACTTTTAGCAGATAGATTTAAACAAACAATGTCTTCCTTACAGTTTAGTGCCACCTAAATGAAACATTTTCTGGTTTTTGCATGAACGTAGAAAAAATATTGTATGAAACTCGTGCAAAAAGAGTTTATTGCACTCGACGTGAAATTGTCCAACGAGGCCATCAGGCTGAGTTGGACAACACTTTTTGCACTTGTTGCATAAATAACTATTAAAATATTTGAGTACATTTCAGTTTCATTTCGAATAGGTCTGTCAGGTTTGCAGACTTGCAAAATTACAGATTTTACCAATAGAGAGAAGAATAGAGAGAAGTGTATGCTGGTCTCTGAGACGAAACAAAAATTGTTGAAATCGAAAATTTACTCTTTTTCTTCCAGTGACTCTCCAATACCAACAAAAAAAAAATGAAATGTGATATGGTATGAAACTTTCGACTATCAAAAACAAACTTCGTAAGAGAGGTGATTTTTCAACATACACTCACAACGAGAGAAATGCATTATTTTTGTTTCTCTAAGTCTACCTCAGTTTTTTTTAATTAAAAACTCCATCGTGTAAATAAAAAAATTTGGCCATTAGGTATTATTGATATATATATATATATAACTTTTGAAGTAGTATTCAATATTCTTGAATGATTAGTCATCTCTGAGAAAAAGTCCTTCAGCTTTTGAGTTATTGTGGATGTTTTTGTCACATGGTGTTTGAATCATCTGATGCCATCACTGAGTGAGTTTTTCCATTAAGTTGACGTTTTATTCATTAAGTGAAGGTCACATCAAATTACACAAAGAACAAGCCATCCATTATCAGTAAGTTGGAAAATCCATATACTGAACCTTCATCGGCTTGCCACAAAATAATACTGCATTCTCTTTTTGCAGATAACAAAGTGACTCACCAGAAAATACGTTGAATCACTCCTTGATTGATGATTTTCGTAACATTGAGTTATTTACAATTGAAACAAATGGTGATAATCAGAACAGAAAACGAGGAATATTATTTTCTTCACAACCGTTCGAGAATTTGCCAATTGTGAAATCAAATTTGATAACAAAATACTAACATTCTTTCTCTTGAGATTAAATAGTATATTTTACAATGAGCATGAAATGGGTCATTTCATGCAAATTGTACACTATACTTTTTCTACGACCATATGAATCATAAACAAATCTGTAATATTTTTAATAAACATTTTTATCATAAAGTTTCCTGCCGTCATGATTCCCATAATATATACAACCTAAAAAAGAAATTGAAGATACAAATATTGAAAATTGAACACTGATCGATTTCATAAAAGAAAAAAAAATGATTTTATTTGGGATTTGAACTCACTATCCGAATGACGAATGGTCGCTCACTCTACACTCGCTGCTACGAGTTCACATGATAATATGACGAAATTAACTGCTATAGAAACTTTGTGCCAAGTATTCGAAAATATAGAATTCGATTGTCTTCAATCTTTATATTGAAATTAGCGGTGTCAATGTCAAATCATCCTCACTACTACTACTCTTTTTCGAATGCGTATTTTTTTTAACGAATTGTGTAAATACTGATGTGAAATGTCAAATTATTAGAACGTTAACAAACTTGATTCGATCTTATATTATTTATAATTATAAAAATTACAGTGTAGTAGTTCAAGAAAGTCGTGGGAAATGAAATATCCTGTACTGAAATGATCATTACAGTACAGCTTGCGATGTAGAAATGAAAAAGTGTTTACAATCGGCCTAATTCCTTGATCGATAAAGCGCATAAAATGGGCATATTTCCATGTGGTCGTAGAAAAAAATATTCTACACTTGCTGTCTTATATATTTTGCGTGTATTTCATTCAATCACTTGTTAAAGAATATTATTCTAACATTGTTGTAGCAATAATAACGTTAGCCTTGACTGGCATCATAGTGACAAGATGTGAATTGAAATGTCAAATTTATTTTTCTTTGGCTTTCCATCTGATTATATTTAAAATTTGTGGTTGTGAGAAAGCACAGTCTGGTACTCGGTTATAGAATGAAAATTCGATGCGAGTGGGAAGTTCTGGAGCTCGAGCCGAAAGGCGAGCGCGAGGAACCACGAGCATTGGATTTTCATTCTAACCGAGTAACAGAAAATACTATTCTTCCACCATATAATGTTTACGTAAAGTAATGAAAAAATGTATCAAATTCGTTTTTATGTGAGCATTTTTTTTATGTATAATACCCATATAATATACGGGATGATGTGCGTATAGACGGTACGATATAATCGATATTTTCATGATAACCCAAATTTTTTATTTGAAAATTTTGTTTTTCTACGTTCATGCAAAAAACAAAACTTTATTGAACTATATTTGGTGGAAAAACTGGTACTTTATTGCACTGAGTGCAATAAAGACTTTCTTGCACTCATCTGTCATTCTACTATAGCGTTCTGTCATCATGACAGACATAATTAAACTTTCAAAATGACGATAAATTTAGCCCATTTTCTGTGAGATTGTATTACATTTTAAATAGTTGCATGTTTCATCATATTCATTACATAATGGACTGTGAAATTACTAGAAAATGCAATTTATTAAAAATAAAATTATTTCCTTCGAATATCAACTGAATTACACAAAATGTTTTTGAATTACTTTTAGCAGATGGATTTAAACAAACAATGTCTTCCTTACAGTTTAGTGCCACCTAAATGAAACATTTTCTGGTTTTTGCATGAACGTAGAAAAAATATTGTATGAAACTCGTGCAAAAAGAGTTTATTGCACTCGACGTGAAATTGTCCGACGAGGCCATCAGGCTGAGTTGGACAACACGTCAATAAACACCTACTTTTTGCACTTGTTGCATAAATAACTATTTTTCACATACGCTAGTCGATTATTTTCGAACATCAGTTATTCAAAATGGAATAATTTGCGTTGGAATTCAGTGTGTGTATTTTACATCATTTCACGCCTGAGTGTATTGAATTGTAGGTCGTTTATATATTATATTAATTACTACTGGATATCCGTCGTAGATTCGAACACGATCAATAAATAAATGGAGAGGAGGATGTGAAACAAATACGGTTTCCACGTTATCAGTTATAATTACGTTTTAACTTACTGTTAATATCTTCCCGAGCAATATCTATATTTCGTTTTTGACAATAATGTCATGCAGCCATTGATTTAATAATTAGGAGAAGATGATATATAGGCTCCTAACACACATCCTTATCTAATTACGTCAGGAACATGTTGGATCTATGTGATAAATAGTTATGTGAGTAATTACCATCAGTGGCAAACATAGCATGAAATATGTATCGCATATGCAAATTCTCCGACACTGAAGATACCAGCGAAAGGTGAAGGATCGGGAAAATTGTGCCTTTTGGAGTTTGAATATTATTGTGATTTGTAGTTGTTACTGTATTCGTAGCATTTTCCAATCAACAATTGAATGTTGAACATGTTTTTCTCAATTTCATGGAGAATTTTATGAAGAACGCAACCCAGGATTTTTCTGAAAATTCCTCACATTTTCTTAACTGTTCGATCGATATAAAATATTTTCAGCAGCGCGACGTTGCCGCTTTTACCAAAAAGTCCTAGCAAGTTTCCTTAATAAAGCCGCTTTTTTGGAAGAAAATATTTTTCAAATTATTTAATATTAGGTAGCCTTGGAAATATCAAGCCTATGACAGTTTGGTGTCTATTTTAAGTAATTTATGAATAGTTGATGGTGTTATTATACACGGACATTATGATCAAGTCATTGGTTAGAACTTGAACAGCAAATTTATTTATTATTCTGAATTAACACCAATGAAAAAGATGAAGTTTGTAAAATTACAAAATAATTTCAGTAAATATCGTTCAAAGTTTTCAGGAAGCAACTGTACTAAATATCAGCTTTCTATCTTGCATTTCTAGGTAAAAATTTTGATTTACTGGGCTGTAATATGTGAAAGTACAGAAAATAATAGAGTTAGGAAAAATAAAAGTAACAAAATTGGTTCCTTTTTCAATTTCATGGAAATCTAGATCTTCAATTCACCGCACTATTCACCTTCGTAGTTCTTTTTTGTAGTCAATGGAGTACTGTACACCCTTTCTTCTAAAACAGCCCATAAAAATAGTCAAGCGGCGTGATATGAAGTGATTTTGGTGACCAATCCCACGTCCCTGAACACCCAAACCAATGATCGTCAAATATTTCCCCGCAAACATTTAGGTCGAATTTTACTTAAAATTCCATCTCTTTTGTCACATGAGGATTATGATCAGCCCATAAATGATTTTTCCTTCTATTAAAAATAACATCCCTCGTAAATTTTGATTCGTCTATCCAAATTATTTTTGAAAAATATTTCCGATCATCTTGCGTATGAAGGTATAGAGGGATTCACAAAAATGTAGTCTACGTTCAAGTATTCTGTTTTGAGAGCTTGAATTTTGGTAAATTTATACAGATGCATGTCGTGATTTTTCAAAATGCTTTGTAGTGAAGTATGTAGTACATCCAAATTATTTTTCTACAATTTGAATGAAAGCTTCTGGATATTGAAATAAATATGCCAAAACGTTAACAATATTGTCCTCAATTGAAGTAGTGTTGATAATATTGGTGGCGCTTTTTACTTCGAGCCAAACAAACCTCCTCTCGTTCATTGGTACAGGATATGAATTTTTTGCGAGTTCTGGTAATGATTTGATCACATTGTCCGTGAATAGTGAATAATTTCATAAGTACTTCTGTTGCGGAAACATCCAGTATTTGTCCACTCTAATCTAAATTTGCCTTGCAACCAATAGTTGAATGAATGTTTGTTGTTAACGTCTTGTATTGACATATGAATAAAATAATTTTCAACTTGCTGTCAGATTTACTCTTCAAAAATATCTAAATAATTCACTGAAAAATAGTATTTTCCACGACAATTGGTCCTTCGAGCATAGAACTCAGCACCTATCCATATATCCATCGAAGATTATAAAACCGAAGAAATTATGGCACAAATCATGCTCAGAGATGTACCTGGAATAAAAGAAAAATAAAGAAATGTTGATGATAATTATATGCTACAAAACATTCATTTTGCATTATATGGGACTTACTTCAAAGGAACCGTTTTCAGAAATTTCTAGGTGAAGCTGGAATAATGTGTTGAAATGTGAAGAGTTGAACCTATATACTTGAATTCGATAGAAAATTAAATTTGACATATGCTGTTGACATAAAATACAGGACGTTCCATACACAGGGTGGGACAAAAGGATATTGAAGTATCTGTAGTTCTCAAACTAATCGTTTTAGACCACAAGTGTGATGGTTTGTTGAAATCATTTCATTGGGAGGAACATAGAAATACCAAATATACAGGTTTTCCCATTGATAGTTTTGAGTCTGTGTCACGTGACCGAGAAAAAACAGCTCATTGGGTAACATGATATCACGAAAAGCTAAACCAATTACTTTAATTTCCAACCCCAAAATTTCAATTCCCTACTACTCTCGAGTTCCGAGATATTCCCTGACCAAAACCTCGTGGGCCACCCTGTACATTATATGAGTTATGGAAGTTTAGATGTATTAAATTTTACACACCTTGTATAAGTCAGTGAATATTTCACAAGTGCGATATAAAAGTTATTCAATTAGTAGCATTGAGTTGGTTAAAAACAAGAGATACTACATCAGAACCAGAAGGTTAAGGCATATTAAATCTTGATGACACTCACCTTTATTTTGATCGGAGATTTCGAAAATGAAATAATATACTGGGGATTTTGTATTTTTGGCACACTCTCTACAACATGAAAATTATTTTAAAATGGAGCGATAATATCCATCCTAAGAAAAATACTGTATTTGATTAAATTAGTTGCTAAGCCATAATGCTTCGTGCGGAATAACCTGAATAACCCTTTAGAACAGACAGAACTGTCCTGATATGATTGAAGAAGTTGAATTTATTTGGTATCAAAGGAAAAACATTCGACCTCCTAGAAAGCTTCCTATCGGATCGTAAACACTTGTCAAAATCAACGATGTTATAAGCCAGCCAAAGGAAGTGATCTTCGGAGTACCTCAGGGAACAGTTCTTGGACCTTTTCTGTTCACAATATATATGAACAGTTTATTAACAATGGATCTGAAGGAAACAACCCTCAGCTTTGCAGACGACACCGCAATATTTTAAGATCAATCACATAGATGTCCCTAAAAGAAAAGGTAGAAAGAGATTTCAGAACAATCAAGGCTTGGTTTCAATTAAATAAACTCACTCTCAATGTAGGCAAAACGCAATATCTTCCATTCACATCATATGTTAACAACTCACTTCAACTGGATAGCTTAGAAATTGACCAGAACTATGACATCCATAAAAAGAAAATTCAACTCCAACCTGTGGAACATGATCACTACACCAGACATAAAAAACAAAATGTTAAAATTTTTACAAATGTAAAAAAACTGTAGGTCAAAGAAGTTTCATTTTTTAAGTTCAAATTTATATAACTGCATACCAATACAGTTTAGAACTATAAATTTAATAACCATGGCACTTATGAAATCAAGCAATGGCTGCATAACATAATAATACTCGAATCTAAAAAATGATGAACATAAGAATTGAGATGAATATATTTGTATGGATTTTTAATTATACTTGTACATATATGTATATCTGCATATGAGTGCATATATGGATGTTAATGAATGTGTCTATTTACACATTTGTATATGTTCTTTTACTGTAATAAATTAGGTTTATTTTGAGACTATGTTTTCTGTGTCCCATTTTAAATTTTTTAACTCTTTTCTTTTTCTGTTCCCCCTCTTAATTCAAAAATATTTTTTTCCAAATAATGTAATAGAGATGAACATGAAACAAAAAAAGTAAATAAATGATGCACACTACACATATTCATATCACGTACAAGCTGGCACCACAGCTTCTGTGATTTTTATGTTTATTCTGCGAATTTTTGTCCTAACACACTCTGTATTTTTAAAAACTGTAACTGTTCATTTATATGTTAATTTTATAAAAATCTATATTTATTTTTCAATTTTACCTTCGTGTATATTTTATATTATACCTATATAATATACGTTATATTAATGCGAATAAATATTACTCTATTCTATTCTATAACATATCTCCAAACAGCAGTGACAAAAGAATCACAAACGAAATGCCTCAGCTTGCTAACATCAAATATTTTCCGCTCATTATAGAACATCAATTTTGCTCGCACATAAGACGAATCCCAATTCCGTTAATGACTCCGAATCTACAATAATGCCGAACCTTTCTGTTCCGACTAAAATCCTTGGAAATCCACGGACTATAATATATCGATTACTTTCCCTGAGAATCGTGGCCACCCCCGCTTCTGCTGGTATGGCGTCGCATGCAAATCAGCATGGCGGCGGCGGCGGCGACGCGACGCGTTACTACGCGTCTTGCATGACAAGGGCCGACTTCGATACGCAAAACAAAGCCCACATCAACTTCACATTTCCTCGCCGCGAGGCATCGTCACGATTTCTTGACATAAAAAAGGATAACGAGAAATACAGGCTGATGATGGCTTGAACTGAAACCACAAAAATTGTGCATCAGAAATGATTTATAAATCCAGTCGTTTTCGTATCCAAACAAATATTTTTCAAATAGTTCTGCAAATGAGACCCGCACATTTCTTATGGGAAATGGCCTAACGTTGACATGTTGTAGTTCTTGAAGGGCTAATCAAAAGTGTCCATAGCCACAAACCTCAAGAATTTTTAGAGCGAGCTCTATATCTGAAAAATTGTTCATTTCCAGATATAGAGCTCTAAAAATGGACTTTTTTAAATTTTTTTTTGGGAACGAATATAATGTACACTAAATTAAACCATATACATTCGTAGCGCCGTCCGCCACAAAATTGAATGAACATCAAAAAATCTTAATGGAACCCAAATAATAATTTACCGATTTTACCGATTTTACTAAATGTTCCCCAAAGGATCCCGCACATTTCTTATGGGAAATGGCCTAACGTTGACATGTTGTAGTTCTTGAAGGGCTAATCAAAAGTGTCCATAGCCACAAACCTCAAGAATTTTTAGGGCGAGCTCTATATCTGAAAAATTGTTCATTTCCAGATATAGAGCTCTAAAAATGGACTTTTTTAAATTTCTTTTTGGGAACGAATATAATGTACACTAAATTAAACCATACATTCCTAGCGCCGTCCTCCACAAAATTGAATGAACATCAAAAAATCTTAATGGAACCCAAATAATAATTTACCGATTTTACCGATTTTACTAAATGTTCCCCAAAGGATCCCGCACATTTCTTATGGAAAATGGCCTAACGTTGACATGTTGTAGTTCTTGAAGGGCTAATCAAAAGTGTCCATAGCCACAAACCTCAAGAATTTTTAGAGCGAGCTCTATATCTGAAAAATTGTTCATTTCCAGATATAGAGCTCTAAAAATGGACTTTTTTAAATTTCTTTTTGGGAACGAATATAATGTACACTAAATTAAACCATACATTCCTAGCGCCGTCCGCCACAAAATTGAATGAACATCAAAAAATCTTAATGGAACCCAAATAATAATTTACCGATTTTACCGATTTTACTAAATGTTCCCCAAAGGATCCCGCACATTTCTTATGGGAAATGGCTTTTCGTGAATTTGGCAGAATTTTTTGGTATGTTGTAGTTCTTGACGAGCTGCTCAAAAGTGTTCACAGCCACAAAGCTCAAAAATGGACAGTTGATATATGAAGTATATATGTTTTGAAGATATGCGTTTTTGAAGATATATATATTTTCATAATAATCGAGATAATCCGAAAAGGGTTGAGAATTTTCATAGCAACGTCATACAATTTTTCCAAAAATAATATATATTTGTCAAATCAAAATATAGCGTTGTTAAAAAAAAAGAAGTTTATGTCTACTTCCGGTTTAACCGCGGAAAGGCTACGCCACTGACGAAATATCAAGTCGATTGGGTATATTGATTTATGAAATTTTCAAAATTTTTTACCAATGTGAATATGGAAAACTTCTGATGAACGTTTTCCGTGATAATCCCTGTAAGTATACGCTTTTACTGAAAAACTGGTTTGAGACAAACTAATTAAGAATAAATATTCAACATGCCTACCATTCACTTATTCATTACATCTAGTATCACATACTTGAACCAAGTTTTTGCATGTTCTTTGCATAATATCGGAATTCGCGCATATTTGATAAGTTGCTGCAAAAATATCTCATCAAAGTTGGTGTTCATTGCGTAATGAACCATGGCATAAACGATGTTGAGTGTATGGCCCACAATAAAATATTCAAAAATATATACTGGGTGGACTTAGCCCAATAATCGGATATAAATTGGTATTGGTATAAACTAGTCTATCATGTGAAAACACACCTGTAAAATTTGAGGGTAATTCGAAATAATTTATTAAATTTTTTCATAGCCAACCTCCAGAGTAACCTTATTCGACACCAACATGATTTACTTCATTTTCCGTATTGTGTTGTACAGTGCAATTAAACAAAATCATTCAATTTTTGCAAGTTTATACTGGGAGTCATTCTAAAACTTATATCAAATCACCAGCTTCAGTCCCATGTTTGATGAAAAAAAAACGGAGAAACACTCTGGTTATACGTATGTTGTCATCCAGGGGCGGCGCTTTCATACATATACAAAAGGTAATTAATTTTTTTCAGATTTCACTTAGTTTTCCACTTCTGTTGGTGGGGAGAGCACACTATATTTTTTTTGTAATTGGTTCTAGTTTACCATGTATATTAAAATATAGTTCATCCCGTATGTAACATAAAGGGTCTTCGAGGTGTTCATCAATAATGCTAAAACTAATCTCCATATCGAAGATTTGTTGAAACTGAGTTTTTCGAGTATAATGATGAAAACAAAAACAACATTTTTTAGTTTTTGGTCAACAAACGGTTAGACTGCAACATTATCTTCATTTGTTTGGTTCAAGGAATCATCTGTTGAAATTACTATAATGGTACCTCCAACAGCCTCTATATGACATTTTTTCCCTATACTAAACGGTGATATATACAGGTTTGGTTAAACGGGAAGAAAATTGCGTAGACTTTTTCTCGACCTCTCTGATGTCCATACTACAGTAGCGAGCGATGTCAACCGTTTATACTAACAAGTGATGCATTGGTATCTTACCCAACGTGCATTTGGAAGCAGTTCGTTACCATTTCAGCAATATCCGTTTTGCGGGTTGTGGCTCAAGATCATCGAGAAGTTAGTTATCTAGATGTCAGAATCTGATTTTTTTTTACACATTTCACATTTCAGGTAATCAATGGAAAAAACCCGCAAAATTTTACTTTAGCGTTATTTTTGCTACTTGGAAGCCTCAATCGTCTGGTTCATATTCATGTGTCTTAGTGCGCACTCTGCTTGGAATCATTATATATAATTATAATATATATACTTACTCTAGAATGCCAATTCAATGGGACGAAAGTGTTGTAAAAAGTTCGATGCATTATTTAGTGCGCATGATCAGGACCAGTTTCATTCATACCAGGGTGGGTTTCAGTGAGATTTTTAAATGATTCATGATATTGAGTAAAATCGATTTGATAATACGTTGGTGAGAGGGCAGTCTATGAGACACGAAAAGTTTTGGTGGGCATACCTATGTTGTGAAACTGATTATATCCAAGAAATTCATCGAATAAAATAACAATAAAAAAATATATCTTGAGTAGGTAACTATTGTTTTCTGAAATATACCTATTTTATGATTTTTTTTTAGTCTGATTTCCACGGAAAGAAACATCCTGTATTGTTCAGAGAACATCGTGAGAACCAAAGGAAGGTAGGTAGGAATTGATATTCTGGAAAACAGATGTTCGGCATGTCTCCAAAGTGACGGCATATGGATGTGCTGAGGACTGGAGCTCGACGGGTCCGTCTCGAAGGGACCGCTAACGGTGGAACGATTGATAATATTTCGGAAAAGCACCGTCCATGAAAATATCTATTTTCAACAAAATGGAGCACCACCTAGGGCTTCGCGAAACCAAGAGATTATTCTTGGTCTGGTCTTGGTCTTGATACAATACCAAGACCGAGACCGAGACATTTACATGACAAAAAATTATTATCGGCTAATTTCTTAACAAATGCAATCCTTCATAAAACTTACATCATGAATGAATTGAACAGATTTTAAAGATTTGAAAATTCCTACAGTTGTTATATAGACTTACCTTTCTTGGGTAGGAACTTCATAATTTTTTCGTAAAAAAAGACTTGGAACTGCATTTCGTTTCAATAACATTCGACTACCCTTCATATATACATCGTTTGAAGAAAAATGTTTGCTGCAAATGACATTTTTTTCAGTCAGATGCTCCACGGTAGGATCTCTTCCCAATGCTCTCATCCAAATCATGCCTTGCTCTCGTCAAGCTTAAAATGATTTATATAATCCAAACGTGAAGAAAGGATTAATATCGTCAGTTTTATCAAAGATGGGAGCTATTTCTGCTCTATTTATGTTATTTATTAGATTTGCCATCAACAATTCATATTCAAGTAGGTACTCACTAAAAATAATGGATTCCAGGAATAAATATTTCCTTTATTTCCACACCATAGAACCAAGCACGTCAACATTGTCAAAATTAAAATTTCACTACAGAAAAACCCGAAAACCAATAACATACACACTTCCGATGAATAATTGAAGTAAACAACAGTAATGAGAAAAGCACATCTAAATAAACACAATAACGTTAATGGTTACTTTCACAATGAACACAAATCGCCTAAACCACCAAACTAACCCAAACCGGCTCTGGCAAACTACCCGCCTTCCTCTGCGGCAATTGAAAACTGTTAACACTGTTGCACGATCCCAACAATTCAACGGGAATTTGGGTAGGCTTCACAGTAATGTCAGATTATTTTCGACAGAATCTCGACTACAAAGATAAAATTTTCTGAAATTTGTCAACGCTGCAGAGGTAGGAGACTGGTTATGGGCATGCGCATTGATGAAAACATTTGGAATTTTACAACACTATTCAGGGTCCCACGAAGAGGGGATTGGCATTCTAGAGTAAGAATTTATATTATAATTTCTATGCTTGGAATACATCAGTTACGGGGGTACAGTTCTCCTAAATTACCAATAGTGAATAAGTGAATCAATGCTATGCAAAAAAACATATTCGCCCCTTTCCCGCAAAGAGAGATAACGATATAATCGTTATTTTTTTTATGCTCTTTGACTCAAGGGAATCCATTGATCTGATCACAAAGTCAAGATAGGGACAAAAACACGAATATTTTTTTCGAGTCTCTATTGTACGTAGGCTTTCTACACTAATTCTTGATGTCATCCACAATTGAGTTCTTGAGATCCTGGCTAGTACACCTATGCTCAACCTGAAAAAAAAAGTTGTGATAAGATAATGAATACATTTTCAAAATGAAGTATTTCCAAATTAAAGGTTGGTTTCGATAGAAACTAATTGTTTAAAATCAGTGCAAGCTAGGATGAAATATCGAATTGGGTTTTGAAGATAATGAGAAATACTTGCAGTCCTTACCATTTTTAAAGGACATAGGTAAGTAAAAGTATTTAATGAAACACAATAGATTTTATGAATTTCCTATTTATATTTTCGAACTAAACACAATAAGTATAATTGTACCTAAAATTATCCACTGATATTTCGTGTTCATAAACGCATTCAACATTACGAATAATAAAGGTCTTGGTTAAGGTTCTGTTTAATGGATGAAACATACTTCTTATGAAGTTTCATAAATAGACGAATACGCCTAAAATGGGTTGCCGATCAAAATGTGGTCCAGACTATATACAGTAAATTAAAAAAATTTGCACCATATGGAAAACTTTTTTATCATCGATTCTGTAAGTAGTCATGATTCACCCTGTAAATTTCAACTATATCAAGCATCTATCTGTCTTGTAACTCGTTGTTGTACGTGCGAGTTGAATCATTTCACACAACAACCACGCTGGGAATAGTATTAGTTGCTAGTTCTTCGATCGTGTCTGAATCGGATTTCAATTTAACGTAATGCAATTCACTTCCAACGCGTCGTCGAATGATTTGTGACCGAGTAAGCAAGTCTCTTTTCTATTTCGCGTTTCTTTATTTCCCTTAGTGGACTACTCCAGGTCGTCTTCTCGAACTCCGGCTATAAATCAGCTCCAGACAGCATACGTTATGCGGGTCGTTCATCATTCGCAGAAACCCCTGCAAAAAACGCTCATTCTGAAGAGGAATTCTTGCCACTAAAGATCATTTTTAATATCTCTGCCACGAATTTTTTACTCCTCGAAAATTTCCTGTCCCCAACAACAAGTTTCTTTATATGATGAACGAGCGTTTCTTTCTGCGCACAGATAATACTTACCTCAGAGAGTTTAATGATGGTAACTTGAGCAAATCGATTCTGTATGAAGGATTATTATAAAATATAATGTGAAATGATTCCCACTGAATAATAATTTTGAATTATTGATAATATCTATGAAGCCGGTATGTACTTTTTTCTTTTTTCAAGTATAAGTTCTTGTATAAATATCTGATAAGAATCATCAGATATAACTCGGCAGTCATAGATACAGTCGTTATCTTCTTTTGGAAGATCATATTGGATTGGTTAATGCCGAAATCCGGATAATTTACAAACCTTCAGTCACTGCATGGGATTCACATTGGCGATATTCAATTTTCAGACTGTCAGACCAAACATATAAAGGTCTCTCTGGACTGGAACTTACCTCTTTCATTCTGATTGACTCCAGGATGGCATACATCTCTGCTTGGAAAACTGTTGTTGGAGAACCCAGCGCATAGACTCTCCTCTCTATGTTTTTCAAGTGAACTCCTACTCCGGCTTGTCTCTCTTCCAGTTTGGACCCGTCTGGCTTTCTGGAGGAAAGATCACCTGTTTCACTTTCTACTCTGTCCTGTCTATGATCTCTAGAGAGACATTCATTTTCTACCCCATTTTGCCTGCATCACTTTTATAGCGGATAGGGGAACTTCATTCTCCGCTACCATTGCGCTTTCGATGTGCCCACCGTATTACCCTCCTGGCCAACTCCCTATGTCCCGTATTCTCAGAAAGGACGCCATCGCTTCCTTCTCAATGCAAGTTAGAAGCGACGGCAGACCTAGCAGGGCATCTAGGGCTGCCGAGAGGGTCGTCCTCGTCGCATCGGTTACTACCCTACAATTTAGTCATTGGATTTTTTCCAGCTTGAAGTTATCTGGTCCAATCTTGGCACCGGACAACTGGCCCATATAGGATCCCGTGTCTGTTTACTGCCGAGTAGATCCAGTGAAGGATGTGAGGTTTGAGGCCCCCCCCACATCCCGGTGGAAAGTCCACGAAGCCATTTCTCTTCTCTCTCGTCACTCTTCTTCTCGACTACTTGATCGACGTGTGGCCCACAGCTTAGCTTTCAGTTCAGTATCACTCAAAGGGATTTTCCACTCATTACTAGTGATCTGTGGTGAAGAGAATCGTGTCTATTTCAGTCGGATTAACTGTGAGACCGACTTCCTCGCGCCACCTTTCTATTTTCCTGCACGCCACTATAGGAAGGAGCCTGTCACCAGAACAAGCCCGTCATCAGCGTATGCCTGGGCTTAGAAGCCTTTGGCGGCTAGTCTCTTGACGAGTTTGTCCATGACCAAACAGCAAAAGGGAGTGGAAAGACAGCTACCCTATAGGCAGCCGCCACTCACCTCCATTTTAACCTGGCTTTCTCCCAGAGGCACCGTCACTTTCCACCGCTCGATGGCCATTGCTAAGCTGATCAGCGTAAAAGGATTTCCCCTGATCTGTAGTGCATTCAGATGACGTCAGTTCTCGCTTTGTCAAAGGCACCCTACACGTCGAACAAGACTCCGAGAGCCCATTCCCTAACATGGAGTGCTTTTTCTACTCTTTGCACTACCACATGAAGTATCGTTTCTGTGGACCTTCCGTTGTGGTATGCAGTTAATTTTTAAGGGATGCCTAATCGGAACTCTCTTTATTTCCCTTAGTGGACTACTCCAGGTCGTCTTCTCGGACTCCGGCTATAAATTAGCCCCAGGCAGCATACTTTATGCGGGTCGTTCATCATTCGCAGAAATCTCTCAAAAATCGCTCATGCTCAAGAGGAATTCTTGCCACTAAAGATCATTTTCAATATTTCCGCCATTAATTCTTTAATCCTCGACAATTTCTTGTCCCCAACAAAAAGTTTCTTTATATGATGAACGAGCGTTTTTTTCTTACAATACTTCCGAGAGTTTAATGATGGTAACTTGAACAAAACTTACTATTACCTTCAAATAAATGCCAAGTTAATGGAGCGTGGTTCAGTATGGTATAGTAGTGATCCACCCCATTTATCCAACAAAATTCAAGAAAGAAAAGGAAAAGTTCATATCGTTTCTGAAGACTCCTACCTTCTCATGAAAATATAATATGCAAGTATTTGAGTACCTGAAATGTGTTTTGTGGCACTTCACTGAGATGTTTGCGAAAATCATGAATAATTTAGTGAATATGGAATTATTATACTGAAGCAGCAACCCATACCCTCTTTGGATTATATGCAACAATTTTAGAGTATTAGTATTGGTAAGTATGGGTGCTGACTGATGTGCTGCGACCTGATTTTGTGTCCCATCTGCTTCTGCTATCTCATGGTGTTCTTGTTTACAGCAGCCATTCAAGCCTCAATTCCTTCAGGAATTTTAGGATTTTGAGGAGGTCTACTTGTGGTATTTCTCCCACAGTCAGCTGGTGTGATCCCAGTACATTCAATCTTTCACGATGTACAGCGTAACACTCCATCAATATATGGTGGGGTGTTTCTGGATGTTCCCCACAGGATCTGCAGGTGCTGTCCTCCTCTAAGCCTAGCTTCCTCAGGTGTTCTTTGAGTCTGCAATGCCCCGTTATCGATCTTGCTCGGTTGAAATTGCCGACGAGATAAATCATTGGCCTGTCTCAGCCCTGGAAGTCTTAGCCAGTATGTTGCTCTCATTGTTTCTTCAGCTTTATTGAGTTCTTCTCGGAAGTAAGATTTTCCAAGTCCGCAGAATTCGCTAACTCATTTGACAGCATCGAATTCCGATCCAGAGGTAGTTTATTCGGCCAAAATCGTAAATTGTAGGTACCTATCCGAAGTGAAACGGTGATTGACATAGTAATAATATGAATACTTTGAATTCCCTGTTGGATGAAAGAAGATACCATTTCCCTTTTTCAGTACCACAACTATTATTGTATATTCAGGGCAGTATGATGATGTTAATAGTACTACTATAATATACTATATAATCAACCAACATTTTTGTATTCGTCTAATGAGACAAATTGGATTTAGAGTCGTAAGTAATACTTACCGACGCCTAAATTACTTATCGGCATCTTCATAATACTGGTTGCTAGGCCAAACGCGTCGGTAATCTGGTCAATTGGGTTAATTGTTTTTTTTTCTTTAATGTTATTTGAAAAGTCACTGCTGGTAAATAAACATAATAATAAATATTGAAGGAATAAATAAACGAGTAAACATATTCCATTGATATTCTGCAAAATACAAATCTTCACTAACATTCATATAAAATCCCAAAGTTAACAGACGTCAACTCGTTCGCCAGCATCGAATTTCGATCAAGAGGTAGTTTATTCGGCCATAATCGTGAATTGTACCTACTCGGAGCGAAACGGTGATTGGCAGAGTAATGATAGGCACTGAACAAAGCTTGTCGACAGACAACCGACGATGCCTATTCGTATACTCAGCGAGCTCAAACAATTGATTAACTGTTTCCGGAACAAAAAGGCATTCATCACTGACGTCGCGGTGTGCCGATTCCAAGTCTCGGCTCGGCTCTTATCCCGCGGCCTATCCGACTTTGTACGCAAAACGAATTGTAATCATCTACGCTGATAGGTTCATATTTTTGCTTCGGATTGGGGGTGATATGAATGAATGTTCTGAATATATGCAGAGAGTTCGATTTGATTTTTTTAAGTATATTCAGTCGAAGGCTGCTAGGAAGTATCAACAGAACAATAATATTTTCGGAAAATAATATGATTTATTTTTGACTTGTCCATTACTGCTTAATAATACCTTGGCAACGGTTGCTATTAACAGACCCATAACGCCCGGGGCGTTATGAAGGGCATTATGAATCATAACGCCCGCTAAATGTTTTTTTCTGTAGTTCAATAAATTAATTACTCAAAAAAGTTTTATTTATAACTGTACATAAAAAAGGGACTAATTATTTTGTCTCAGATAGAAATTACAATTTTCAAATGTTCCTGAAAAATTAATACCAAGGTCGAAGTTCTGTGTGTTGACCGATGATGAACTCTTCAATGTGCATTAGGTTTCGTTCGGAACGTTAACAATTTCTTTTTCGGAAACGGAATGGGCTATCATTGTAACAATTTTGTTCTTCGAGGAGATACTTTCTTCAATATAGCTCTCCGCTACCGTACTACTCCTCCATTTTCCATGTAATTTTAGTTTTTCAAAAGAAGCACCACCCACCACCCTGAACAAGAAGCGTTGACGACGTTCGGCGTAGACAGTGTCCGATATAACCTTTCGGATTTTTCGAATTAAGGTATTTCGCTATGATAGAAGGAACACTTCCTATGGTATTTTTACTGACAGGTAACTCAATGTATTTATTATTTCTTTCCTTTTGGTCGTAGTGCAATATACTTTTCAACTAAGTTCAAGGCTACTATTTCGCTTTCTTCAACAATGGTAAAACTTTTTGAGGTGCAGGTCTTGGTTTCCGGTACCTTGATCAGTAAAACGGATCCGCTGTCTTCAATGTCATCAGTTGTCATCCTGACCATTTCATCACGTCTTAAGCCTCCAAATACGCCTATTAGCAGAACAACTTTATGTAGTAGAAAAGGATCATATGGAGCTTTTCTTATGAAAATTATTACTTGATCACCTTCCAACACCTTTGATTTTTTAGGAATGTATCCTTTTGAATTAACTTTCAGAAAAGCCATCAGTTGACTGAATGCTGATACATTAATGTTTTCTATAACAATCAATGTTGATTTCAGCTGTGAGTATTTGATCCATAGACTATTTGCACTATAATAGAATGTAAAATAAATAAAAATGTTAATATATTTCATGAGATAAACTAACCAGTTCCTGGAAGTATGCCATTAAGACAGTTTCATTTACGGTATTCACTCTGTTTCCATCTTTCCATCTGGAAAAATGGTCATACTCCTTCTCGTATAAGTAGTAGTAAGGAAATCAGGATTTCAAATATGCAATTGGTAGAGCAGAAATGGACGAAAAAATCTCTAACGAACCGTTTTACGAATAAAACGTTCGAAAAATGGTGGAAAACTCGGTTAATCAAAAGTGCAGGAAATATTTGAATAAATCGAGAAAATCGGTATATCTACGAACTAACGCAAAAATCAGGATCATATTCAGGAACAGTTTTTGGAAAAATTGTCCACAACATGGAAAACGTAAATAAATGTACAAACGGCGAAATATTTGTTTTCCTGTCGTCAGTTCTTCAATATTCTTGATTGTTCATCAGTGTTTTCACTTGATGAAAAGAAAATTTTTATTATAGCCATATTTCGGAACCTTTAGGGTTGAAACCCGTTTACTATACAGGGTATTATGCACAAAAGCTAGCAAATGCTTATACTACAGGTTCGTCCCTCTCATTACTCAACAAAGTGGATAGGTCTGTTTTAAGAAATCCGAGTAAAAGCATTTGCTCAAGGTTTATTCGTTATGACCCGTATTGTTCAGTTATAAAAAAAAACTTATAGTAGCAGGATTTGCTAGCTTTTATTCATACCACCCAATATGCCTCACTTCCCATGGAGGATTTTTCAAAGTGAATAGACCTACCAAAAATAGTCATCCCAAGTGATAAACACTGCATGCCATCGGCGGTGGAGCTAGACATTTTCAAAAAATAATAAATTAGGAGGCAAACTAAGTCGAAAATGTCTTTGGTTTCGTACTTAGAATAACCATCAAGTTCTGAAAAATCCATCTTCGTCTCACTTCTCATGGAAACATCCTTTTAACTCCCATACATTTTTACGTAAAAGTGTGAAATTTCCAAAATTGATAGATACATCAAAAATGTACAATTCTTCCCCAATAATTGCGTTGTTACGGGGGTATTTCCATGGAATGAGACAATTTGTATATTTCAAAACTATAATTTTGTTGCAGGAACAAAGTGAATTGGTAGTAACATTGTTAACATTTTTGTTCTCATTATGAATCTGATGATATTTTTGATTAGTTTTGCTTCCTATAATTTTTCGGAATTGTTGAAGTTCCATGGCTTTGGCCAGTGTATACCACTTGAAATAACCCCCATCAGGCAATTTTGGTAATAATTTTGTAATTATCTATCGAGTATGGTTTCACAATGTCAGCTGACGTCACAACATGGCGATGATCAGCTTATGGGGGAACAATCAGAGAATTTGAGTTTGAGAAGAAAATTGTTTTTTCAATTGGTGGCCCTTTTCACCTATTTAAAGCACGCCACAGTGTGTGCAAATCACGCGCGTTTTTTAAAGTTACCATGGATACATCAACAACTCGACAACAGTGAAGTCTGAATGACAATGTTATGATTCTTATCTGACAGGAGTACCTTGTAACGTCAAATGAAATATTACAAATAAATACAAAACTTTTATTCAAACATTAACGAAAGGTATACTGATGTTACATCACGAATTCAGCCATTTTACATTATAAGTTCTTATTTCCAACACTTGTTATAATGAAACCAGTATTTATGATTTCAAAGTGCACCAATTGAAAAAAATAACGTAGAGTATTCGTGGATTACTGATCTTTCAAACACTATGCCGTCGTGCTCGAAAATTCGCGCGTGTTTGAAAGACATTTTTATCCACTTATACTTTAATATATTATTTTTGCGGTGGCTAGTGGTTATTTGTTATTTTTTTGAACTTTACTAAATTCAGTGATCCTATTATTTAATAATATTTTGAAAAACTCTTGTTTCAGATGAGTAATCGTATAATTTGACTGTTTGTTTTGCGATATTTGACAATAAATATCTACTAGCAATACAAAACTTCCCATCTTTCATAACAATTTCAATGTTGATTTCAATGTTAATTGTAAATTCCTAGCGTTTTTTTTGTTTTACGTAGTTTGGGTAGGTACATGGTCCGGATGTTCGGAACGCTCTGACTAGTATGTCTCTGTACTCCAGCAATTTCTACCTGTCTCTGCCTTATTTGTATAGAATAGTTATTTACTTAACAAGTGCGGAAAGTAGTACTTTTCCGCACGCGACGGCAGATGCATGAACGACGCAGAGCGGAGTTTGGGCAAACTGTTAAGGGCGGAAAAGACATTTTCCGTAAGAGTTAGGTACAATATTTTTCCTACGAGTGTTTTTGTCCATCTTATTTATGAAAAAACAAGGTTTTTAATAAACAAGTTTGTATAATAATGCTATAAAATGACTAATAAGACAGAATAGTTACATTGATCATTTAGTTAGTCCTAAATATCCTCATTTTTAACAATACAAAAATCGTGCGGAAAAGTAAAAATCGTACGGAAAAGTAAAAATCGTGCGGGAAAGTAACTTTTCCGCACGCTCGTAGGAAAAAGGAAATTTCACGTGCTGGTCTGGAGCGGATCAGTTTAACAACCCATATGAACAGCACAAGTCTTCAAGATATGTCCTCAAATCTAAAAGAGAAAACTGTTTGAATGATAACGTATTTTTGAATTAGAATATTAATGTTTATAACACCTCTACTGACTTATGCAGAAAATCCATCAAAAAAGGCACGCGTAGTCTTATGGAAAATGGCTTCTTTTGTACCCCCATCGAATGTTTGATAACTGTCAAATTACTTCATTGACAGCAGGCCCGGATTAGAAAGTTTGTCGCTTTAAGCAGCAAATATTTTGCTACTCCCAACAAAAATGTTTGGTTGTTACTTTTTCGATTGAGAAAAATGTAAACAGTAGCGAGGAGCGATGAAGCACCATTTTCTAAGCGCTATCACTTGGAAAATAATTTAGAGTGAGAATTGTAGAGTATTTGATTTTCATGATCAGATTTTGCCGCTCCCTTGCCGCTTTGAGCGGCTGCTTAATCAGCTTAATAGAAAATCTGGGCCTGACTGACAGTGCTATATTCTATGTAAAAAATAAAGCAAGGTGATTCCATGAGAAATGAGAAAATTTGATTTGATTTCAAACCAGGTATCATTATATCAATTTTTGCCAGAGACTGAGTAACCAGAGTTACCAACCAAATGATGGAAAGACATATTTCATTAAAAGAAATCGAAGACACTCATAATTTTTTTAGTCAGAAAATTCAGAATAAAAATCAGAATGAAAATCCCTCCAGTAGAAGCCCCTTCTCATTCCGAGTCGATTTTTAGCAACCCCGTACAAAAGCACAGTTCATCTAGAGGATAGGAATCTAATAACGGAAGTATGCACACACTTCCCCGAGCGCGTCGATTGGAATAGTTGCTCGAGTCAATGAAAGGAATTGCAGACAGTATGACAAATGGAGCGTATCTCTCCATGATCATTTAATCCGCGTTAACCCTTCTCGTCATCGCTCCGCATTTATATACTAGACGACTCATTCATTAGAGGAAGCTGCTATCATTAGCTCAATATCGGAGTCGCAGTCGGGCCCGTCTCGGTATCAAACTCATCCGCAGTTATACTTACGCTTACTCACGGTTTAGGACGGGCAATGAGTTGCGAATAGCGTAATACGGACCTGAAGATTTGAGATTGTATAAAGTGGGCCTGACTGTCAGTAATGGAAATGCCACGCGACTTGATAATTCCTTTCTAGTCTGTGAAATATCGACGGAATATTCAAGTAAATAACGTTGTGATACGTGAAATGATGAATCTGTTACCATGTTCTCGAATTTTTCTGCACAAACTTAGTGAATGTGTTTGCAATATTATAATTACTCCAAGATATTGAGTTAGAACAACAACAATACAAGTACGTCCTCCAGACATTCTAGGAACGTCCCTGCGACAGTCATAGTTGGAACATGGTGGATGATCAGGGTGATCCATAAATACATCCAGTTTCCATCTAGAAGAACTTCAACGACTATCCTCTCAGTATGTCCCAAGAATTTACCGAACCTCACCAATCATACATATTCCAAAAACATCCCAAAGATGTATCAAAATAGAAATCTCAGGGACATCCTCTGGATGCCTTGGGTACACCACATGAACATTATTTTAAATTACTTCCTAGAGTAATTATCGATCAGGGATTAGGAATTCATTCATTTTCTCAACGGGAGAGTTGAAACATGCTTATATACACAGAAAATAGGTACCAATATAAATGAAGTTCTCGAAATCAAACTAATTCATTAACTGAACAAGGATTTCTGATGATAAGAATTAATCTGGTCAAAAAACGGTCTACAATAGAATCACAGAATGATGAACGAGACAGAATCCTTGCTTTCTGTATATTTTTCTGTGGTACTCTTTAGAATATTCTAAGAGCCCGCCCCCAATTTGTTTTTTATCTCCAATTCTTTGAGAAACACATATCACAAGGATATCAGAGATGCTCTCTGGACACCTTATACCTATAGAGAAGCAACATTCAAGATTCCCGCCAGAACAAAATATGTTTTTATCCTACACTGTGAGAAAATTGAATATTATCGGCTTTACGGAGAAGAGGCAGTAACTTTTTCTACGGCTAGACGAGAAAAAAAATTGCATTTTCACGCTAGGTAGTGACGCCATTAAACGTAAGTATAAAAATAAATTGTTAACACTAGTTGTCAAATTCAATAAATCAGTTGTACTATTTGATGTTTGTTTAATGTTAACTTGTCAGTTTTTCAATAAATATATAATTTTTGTAGAAAAAGTATTACCAACAATTATTGTGAAGGATAAAATATTGTAAACCAGGACAGTAAAGTGCTTTCTCAGGCCTCAAGAAGTGTGCAGGCTCGGCTTCGCCTCGCTTCCCCTTATCTTCTTTCGGTCTGAAAAATGCCACTTTACCGTCTAGTTATACAATATACCATTCACTAACGCATTTCTGTGCCGTAAATTCGAATTGGAACGCCGCATTCTTAATTCAAATTTGTGTTCATGGGGTAACATTGCGTAAAAAGGGTAAGTAAGTAACTTCTCTGCTCAAACGAGAATTGTTAAATTGGACGAGTTCACATATCGGATATTACCAAAGGCGGACACTTGCCATTTTTTTCTTGTTTAAAATGACATTTCAAGCAACAAAATATTGGACTTGACAAACCAATTTTAATACATAATTTAGGTTTGCTACAACTCCATTTCACCCTAACTTTCCTTAACTCAAAGATGCTCGAGGAGACAGACAAGCTATCCACTTTTGCAACATCTACTTACTCGATAAGAGAACAAGAAATTTATGGTTATTTCTTATTGAATTTTCAAAAGGATGAAGAATAAGTATTTGATTTATATTACCAAGAAATCTGTAATCCCTGACGTACAACAACTACTTCCTGAACAAACGAAGCTTCGAGAAAATTTCAAAGTGATTTCATTATGTTACTTCTCAGACTTAACCATTTCCATTTTCAGAATGCTCTGTGTTGGGTCTATCATTCTCACAATATGAGCCGTAGGAAAATTCCCATTAAAACAGAAAGTGACCTAAAGCCCTGATAATTTTGTGTATTCAGGCTACTCATCGAGTTCGTGGTGTGGTCTTGTACGTCTATCCATCTTTGCTGGCTAAGGAATGAGCTTGCGCAAATGTAAATTCCAATTAAGCTTGTCCGGTCTCCGGAAATCTAGTGTGCGGGGGAAAATACTATACCTGTAGGTGCTATCCGTCTATTCGGAAGACGAGATATATTAATTAAATTCAGATTGGACCACCCAAAAACACCTTGAAGAGATCCATGTTGTTTTGCTGAAAAAACTAGTTGGAACTTATAAAATATGAGTTCAATAATTTCTGTTTCCTAATTTTATTTCGCTCCTCAACTAATCATCATTTCTTTTGAGAACATTTACATACAAAAAAATCTCCTAGAGCTTTACCCAATCCACCACATATATGAACATCAGAAAAATATAATTTTGGTTATTTTTTCTTGTATCTCTGGAATGTTAAAGAATAAGTACCTGAATATTCTGTTCCATCAATCTAAGAATTGTTTGAACCCTGACGAACAACGACGGTGCAACCGGCGCTTCGAGGAAATTCCATAGTGATTTCATTATGTTACGTCTCTGATTCAACCATTTCCATTTTCAGAATGCTCAGTGTTGGGTCTATCATTCTCACGATATGAGCCGTAGGAAAATTCCCATTAAAACAGAAAGTGACCTAAAGCCCTGGTAATTTTGTGTATTCAGGCTACTCATCGAGTTCGTGGTGTGGTCTTGTACGTCTATCCATCTTTGCTGGCTAAGGAACGAGCTTGCGTAAATGTAAATTCCAATTAAGCTTGTCCGGTCTCCGGGAATCTAGTGTGCGGGGGGCTCTTCCGACGTCGGACAACTGATAGATTCTTCTTAGCACATGTCCACCATCCGAGAGAATCGTAAATTACAACGCACGGTTTTCTTACCTTTCTCTGAACAATTCAACTGACGGCTCGAGTTGTTTTAATCAATGGACGAGCCGAAACTACGAATGCCGTCATTTAATTGAAAACCGGCGCTCTCCGCCTCGAAAACGGAATACGCTACCGGCAAGATGCCGGTTCGCTCTCACTTATTATATTTATTGTAGTAATAGAGAGTTGGGTTCAGATGAGCCCAATTTGAATGGACTTGAGGACGTATCATGAGAAGTGGGTAATACTGGAGGGGAGATCATTAACAAAAAAATTTATAATGGGATTATCGCATAAACCCATTCAATAGTTATTTTGTTGGCAATTTTACAATAGAAAAATCGACTCCTTCCTACGACCGTTGAATTATATCTCTGTGGTTCTAGGCGAAGTTTTTTACAAGAACTGCCTTTTCGTGCTCGGTAAATATTCGGCTAGAGAGAGCCAACGAATTTACAAAAATTGTTTTCAGCAACTTACGTATTTCGGTTTCCTCTACGAAAAATCCAAATGAAATTTTTGGCGGCCACCACTATTTTCTTGTGGATTGTCACCATTCGACAGATCGATTTTTAATCTAATCAAATTGTATTTCTACCAAGGAAGTTTTGGGGTAGTTTTGATTCCTTCCATTCTCTATGTTTTTTGGGGTACTGAATCCGAATCTGAGGATGCTAATTAATTTTCGTGACGGAATAGTCGAAGCCTACGAGGAAAGCTGTGTTGAGAAAAAAAAAGGCTCAAAATAACAAAATGGTCTGGTGGAATGAGCATCTAGAAACCCTCGGAAGCAGAAGCAAAGTAAAATTTAACCAATATTGGACCACATACACGCAGTATAACAAAGAAATTAGTAAGGTCAGAAGACAATCACGTGCTCAAGAATCCACAATGTTTTAGCCAAAGAAGGTACTGTGAACCGAGCAGGCTTCCTGAAAAATAATGCCAATGCCTATACTACAACATTCGAGGAAAGTATAAGGATGCTCACAGAAGCACACTTTCCATCCACACAGGTGAAAAACTTTGGAATGGTGGCTTGCTACGGAAATATCGAGACCAAATAGTATCAGGTGGGCTATCAGTAAAGAGATAGCTTAACAACATTTATAGACATCAAGGGTGCCTTCAACAATGCATCCACCGAGTCTATAGCAAACCCTCTAGTAAAAAATGGGTTCTGCTCCTACTGTGCCAGTGGATAAACGCTAACTTCAAAAACAGGGTCATTACATTAGCAATCGGCGGAATAACACTAACACCTAGAGTAAACAGGAAATGTCCTCAGGGGGGAGGACCTCCCAAAAAATTATGAAGGTTCAGGAGCCGGCACTTATGCAAGTTACCTCAATACTTGTTTGGGGCTGCATAGAAACCCTAAAAGAGCTCTGCAGTCAGAACAGACTGACCCTAGCCTAGGTAGCAGCACACACAGGTTATAGAGGCAATGAAGAGGCCGATACACTAGCCCCAGAAGTAGCAAGTAATGCCCTGAATGGCCCAGAACGTTTTTGCGTTGTTGGAGACTCTCAAACGCTCCTTTTTTATCGCACTGTCACTAGCAGTCCCTGACATGAACTCAGATGAGTCCTTTGATTGAAACTGCTCCAATGACGATCGAGAGTACTTTCAGTTTTATTACAATATATTCTTTGAGAAATTCACTAAAAATGTCATCATATAGTCGATAAGAGTTTTGGAGTGAAAAAGTGGGTGTTTGCTGACTCAGCAGAAATACGCCAATTTTTATTTGCCGTCTGAGCCCGAACTATTTGTCGAAAAAAAAACCTGTATAGTGGAATTTGTAGAAAATTTTATAAACTTACATTCTGAATGGAAAAGTTTTTCACGAAAAACTGATACTTTTCGAGTTATAAGCGAAAAACTACAAAAAAACAAGATTTTTTACCATTTTTTCAGATTCGGATTCAGCACTCCAAAGAACGTGTGAAATGAAAGAAATCAGAACTACCCCAAAAATTTCCAGCCAGGGGCCCTGTCCATTACAAATTTACTGAATTATTTCTGTTATTAAAAAATCACAAAATATGCAAAATACTTTGTAGCTTTTAGGCAACATTCAGTTGCCGATGAGCCGATCCAGTTAAACGAATGTGCGGCGCAAGATACTTATGTTGGCATACTGACAGTTTTCTTTACCTGTAGGACCTCATACTGCCTGGACATATTGTCATAGGATTGACCTCTGCAATTGTTAATATCGATATTCAGTGATTTAAAGGTCTCCATAATGGCCAGTAACATGTCTTCTGCTTTGTGACCAGTGTTTGTCAGAAAGCAAAGGAATCCTTCAACTGGTTCTTCATTATCTTGAACAAATCTCAAAATCAAAGAAAGCTGATCTAGATGTGTAATATTAGGGGTTGAGTTTATCCTAAAAGAAAAGTATTTAGTCTTTTCAAGTTGTTTTATTATTGATGCTGTGACTTTAGCTCTCGTTATTTTTATAATTTTTTCGTATGTCGCGAAAGACAAATATGACGTGTTGCCTTTCCCAGGATTACCGAAATTTTGTATATGTTTCGCCAAAAACGGACCAAATTCGGAAATTTCATCTGTGAGCATCATAAAATTTCCGTAATTTGTAGATCTAAATTTATCTGTCTTGCCACGAAACGAAAGACTACGCATAGCTAAGATTTTAGAGCCACAACTATTCTAAGCAGATTGCGCCAGTATTTCCTTCCGTCTTCTAACTGCTCAAGTAATTTGAACTCTGTGTGAGTCCCGACCTACGTGATTAGGTGTGCTTATTTTTTAATTTCTCTGCTGAGCGAGGTGCGGCATGCGCTTGCGCCGCCCCTCGCAGCCTGCCGCCCCGGGCCATGGCCCTAGGATAAATACGCCACTGGGTGCCACTGGGTGTTGCTTGGAGCATGGTAAGTTCTCACGGAATGCCAATATGTGATAATGACACGGAAAGCGCACATTTGGAGCATCGTTCCGAACCCAGAGAGTGTCAGAAAAGCATCGGTTAGAAGGTAGACTGATGTATATAATATTTTCAGTATTTTTCCCGTCATCATGTAAGGGCACTACAGACAGACAGCTTTCAGTCCATCTGTTTCATGTCCGAATCATCACACCACTTTGTCTAATTACGTACTCTGGTCTCACGCTGATGAAAAGGGTGTAAGCCGCTCCACCTATCGGGCAGAGCAAGAAGCACTCCGATTCAAAGTTAGATAGACAAAGCCTAGAGGTATTTTGGGAGATCTAGAAGAACCCTGAGCTTAATATTCAGATATCTGAAATATGATGTTGTATAATGTATTAATATGCTTACTTATTGAAACAATCCATAATAATGGTAATAATAATAATAATGATTAATGATATTATTATGTACTGGTTACTTCTTGAGCTTGCTTTGCTCATAGTAAAGTCATAAGAGATTTGAACATTGAAAAGTTTATTACTCACTTCTTACAAACACCCACAAAATTTAAATTTTTTATTGTGATTGGCGATAGGTATTCCATTTTCCAGATGGAAGATGATTGTGGTATTAAGATGACTCTTTGACCAGAAAAAGCAAAAAAAAGGCATGTCAAATAAAAATCGTTGATGATAAATTGGCGTGGCCAACAAATATTACTCTTCCTTCTATGGTTTTTTTGTATTTACAGCACTCGCAAATTATTTTTTTTATTTTCCAGGTCTTTAAACTTTTCCCAATGGCCTATATTTCGGAGTAACATCGCAAAAAAATCAATAGGAATGAGTTCAGGTGAGTTCAAGCGACTTGCTGAGTTTTGGGAGGTGCACTTTTCAAGCGAGCACTAGATGTCAGGATTGGCATCTAGGCGACTCTCATCACACTTGCTTCACAACAAATCATGTGGTCGCCTATAATTCTCGATGTATTCGAAAAGAAATAGCTTGCGCTCAGGTCTCGAACTTAGTCCAGGGCCAGCAGAAGTTCCAGAGCTGACTCACCGGCCACTTCATCGAAGCTTGACTCTCATTGAAGTGTATTTCTGATATGGGGTATTCGAAAGAAAGAAATTGTGTACAGACATTCAAAATATTGAGAAAAGCATAATGAATGCTCTCAGAAGCATAACAACGGCAATCCTAAGAGCAATAGAGAACGTATTTCTATAACATGATAAACTTGACTTTCGTTATCAACACTGATGAAAATTCACTTGTCAAGTTTTGAGAAAGAAACTCCATTGTAAAATAAATTAGATTGTTAATAAAAGTTGATATACCACTGTTATATAATTATTGATCAAACATGGTGGCAGCTAGTAAGTAATCGAACCCAATAGAGCACTGTCAGTGACGTAATTTGACTGTTGTCATACATTCGATGGGGGGGACAAACAAAGCCATTTCTAAAAAAATTCTAAAAACACGTTTTTGGCCATAGGGTGAGTATTAATTCATTGTGTATAGTCTAAATTGAGTGCATAAGTCTGTAGAGGTGTTATATACATGAATTTTCCAATTAAAAAATACGTTGTTATAAGTATCATACAAACAGTTTTCTCTTTTAGATTCGATGATCTAAATCATGAAGACTTGTGCTGTTATGGGTTGTTATAACCGATCCGATCCAGACAAATGGAAGCAGAAAGTGGAATTGTTTTGGATTGCTAGAGACTTAGAGAAGCAACCAGTTTCAAAACAAAGCTAGGTTTCTTCAAATACTAGGAGATTATGGTTGAGTTTTATATAATACGTAAGATTTACGGAAAAAGGTGATGGGAAAACTGTAGAAGTCATTCTGGACGAGTTTCTGAATATTTCGGACTGTACAAAAATGAGAAATATCTTCGTTTCTTGTTTTTCTCATGTAATCAAGAAGGCAATCACAATTCAAATTCAACTTCAACTTGAGCATAATATTTGTTATACGATTATAAAGTTCTCACTATAAATTAGTAGGGCAACTGTATTTTTAAACGTTTCTCATAACCCATCTTTGCAGAGTATAGATAAGTTGTAACCAGTTTGAAAGAGGAGGCAGTTGTTTTGAATTGAATTGAATTTGGTTTCGCTCATAAGAGACAGAATAATATGTGGAATGCTTTTTGATGACCTGATGAGGAAAACTTATCAAACACATACGAAATGTACATTATTTTCAAGGATTCGTGGATAGTTCAATGGGATTATGGAGTATTTTGTATGAGATTATGGGTAGAAACTGTTCCAGTATCGACAAAATTTACACTAACATTTTTGTTTTGAAATTGCCATCAGAACAAAGTGTCAGGCAATCACAATTCAAATTCAACTTCACCTTGAGCATAATATTTGTTATACGATTATAAAGTTCTCACTATAAATTAGTAGGGCAACTGTATTTTTAAACGTTTCTCATAACCCATCTTTGCAGAGCTGTAAAATTCAACTCAGGCTAAGACATGAAATTTGTTCTGCGATTATAAAAAACAATAAATCAGCTATGCAACTGGACTAGAAAAAAAAACAATGATAGGAAGAGGCCATTGTTCTTCGTGTTCCCAAAAGTTACCTAGAGTGAATAAAATAAAACCGAGAGATATTTATGTGCAGTAAAAGCACGTTTGTCGAAAACGCCTGTTTCCGGTAATACCTAATGCCTACGTTTCGGATGCTTTACGTTTTACGTGCCCGTTGGAATCATCTAACCGAAAAAGAATCGAAAGCTATCTCACATTTTTCACAGGCTATCTCTTGTATAATCGTGAACGCGTTGGTTATTCCACGATACATTATCTTGACAAATTCGCTTTTTCATTTCATAGGTTTTCTTCATCCAAATTTTCTGCGAATCTGTTGAAGAGATTACTTCATTTAAAATCATCATCATCATCAAAGTTCATACGAAATCTCAGCAATATTTTTCATATTTATAATTTCAAACAATTGTTCCTCAAAGTAAGGATTAATGGTTGAGTATAAAAACTGAAACCACTTTTAATCCGTTGCCGACGGCGACGTTCGGACTTTCATAAAGTCATCTTCAGGGCACTACAATACATCACATACATAATAATTGTAGAATGTATGATTTCAGGAAATGAAAATTGAATTGAAACAATATCATCAACTTCATGATGAACTCGACAGTAGATGGTGCAAGACGACGCATCGTGATCTGTTTAAATCAACATACTGTTGTATAAACAGATAATATTCGACATCAACAGAGATTTCTCAATTCACGTACTTTGATATTTTGCAATTATTTGCTTTTCCTTCTTATTTTGCGCATTTTTTGGTGTACTCATTACTGTTCCAGTTATGACGTCATTATATTTTGTTTTTAAATGGCAATATTCAATTTTGATAATACCTTCAAAAAGGACGAATTTTTCTGTGTACGGAGGTCATATTTTTCCCTATGTTATACAGTGAGTTCCAAAAAGTTTGCACCATATAGAACTTTTTTATTATTCATTTGTCAGAAAATTGTATTGTTCATGAAAATTGGTGCATTATAAAATACTCGTACTAGAGTTATAGAAATTCTCAATTTCCAAATAGTGTACAGGAAAGAATAAAAAATAGGAATTTTGATCAGGAGTAAACTACCCCCATTTTTGATATTATCAAAAAAATCTATTTAGAATAGTTGTTCAGAACTGAAAATTATATTTAAATTTGAAATCACAGCCACTTATCCAACGAAATATTTTTTTCCTATTTTTATTCGCAGATTTGTATTATTCAATTACTTAGGATCATTTAATTGATTTGTTCAACAATTTTTTGCTATAAAATCTTACTGATAATTATTATGCACATACATATAGAGTGAAACGTCGATATTTTAGTACAAATAATAAATTCGTCCAAATTCCGTATCGACTTATTATAGGAATATGAGCTGCCTGAGGTGTATATGACATACTACTACTTTTTATGAGGCTAGAGCCATAAAAAATGCAAGAAAAGATATTTTGTTGTAAATGAACTGTATTGATAAGATCAAAAATAAGGGTACCTAATTTACTCTTGATCAAAATTCCTATTTTTTGTTCCTCCCTGTACACTATTTGGAAATGTAGAATTTTGATAACCCTACTATGCGTTTTTCTCGATGCACCAATTTTTATGAAGAATACAATTTCCTGACGAATGAATAATAAAAATGTTTCCCATATGGTGCAAACTTTTTGAAACTCACTGTATAACATAAGAAAAAATATCCTCCATACACATACACAGGTGTTGAAGGTGTTATCAAAATTGGTCATTGCCATTTAAAAAAAATTATAATGACGTCATAACTCGAACAGTTATGAGCACACCACAATGCGCAACTGACAAATAAAATTAATCTGTCTGAACTTTTTCTTTCCCACAGCGAAATCAAGCTTTTAACGAATTTGTTCCAACCTTTTCGTGCTCACTGTATACTCTTATACACTGTATTTTTTATATAGTTCATATAATTAATAATACTTCAAGCTGACAGAACTTTTTGATCTGTTTTTTGAAAGAATTCAGCAAATTATCATTTATCGCATTTTTTTACAATGTTCCGGACTTCGGAAAAGTTTGCAGAATTATATATTTTGTTTTTAAACCTTTTCCGACCTTTTCCGAGCTTGAAAACTTTTGGACTTATTGTGTATTGATTGTATGTCCACTGGCCTATGATATTGAATTATAACCGGATTTTTTACAATGTCTATGTGACAACAAGAAATCATGTACATTACTTTGTCTCGCAAAAAGCATAACCATTTTGCGTCTCCATTTCATCCAATTTCATTTATGGCCGTAGCTCGACACAAGATTATATTTATTTCTCATTATGCTTTCTTCCGTTTTTAGATGTAGGAAGGTGTAAAACATTCACTATAATGTCTAATGAATTCTTCATTCTTTAAATAACTAATTATAAATTTTTATATTAGTAAGGTGTCGGTAACTATTACTTATCGTTATTATAATGTGAGTAGTATTCACAAAGGTTCTTTAAAGGCATGTCATTAATTTTAGGATCGGAAGTTTTTAATATTGAGCGCTGCATGCAGAGCTTTGGAAAAACTATAAAACTATTGAAAGTTCAATATTCTCTCAGATCGCCAATATGGTTTCATCTATGAATCTTTAGATAAAAATATCCTACAATCAGCATATTTCTCGATCTTTCCAAAGCTTTCGACACGGTATGCCATAAAAATTAAAAACTACAGAATCCGGAATAATACGGAATTAGAGGAAATATTTATGAACTTCTTGAAAGCTACCTGTCCGATAGGAAACAGAGAGTAGAGATCGAGGGAACTCTCAGTACTCCTAGAACAGTTACTTTTGGAGTACCCCAAGGAACTGTCCTAGGTCCACTCCTGTTTATCATATACATGAACAGTATGCTTTTTCTGAATACTTCCGGGGAAATAATCACTTTTGCCGACGATACAGCATCAATAAAATTTTTTGATTACGCTCAACAATATTTCTATATAATATAATAATAATAATGGTAATAATAATAATTATGTTTATTCCCAATATTTCCATATAAAAAGACATAATAGATAATATACAGTAATTAATAATACTAAAATTATACATATATGAATTGCACATGGGAATAAACAGTGGTAGATCACAGAAGTAGTTTAAACTACTTGTGTTTGTGATTTCTACAATAAAATAATAATAAAAAAGTAATTATAGTAATAATTGGTGGGGTTCAACAAATAAATATGATTGAATGAAGACTTATATTCAAAATGTACACAGCGCCGTCACTAGAGGGTCAACTCTACAGGGAATCGTTGTTTGCACAGGCAGCTGAAATGAAGGAAAATACCGAGACAGCAGAGCCGACCTCCGTCCAAAGAGTACAGGGTGAGCAGTTCTTGGGCCAACCGCGCCATGTTCAAAGTATGAATATATTCATGAAACTGGTGTTAAATTTGAACTGTTCCTTGTATGTAGAGGTCAGAAAATGTTCACCATCATAGTGTTCAGGAACGCTCACTACTATTGTGTAATACTATATACTCGTATTATTTCTACATAAGGTGTTATGCAACACAGTAGAAGCAGTTTTCTATAAACCATTCAAATGGACAATTAACACCACGATGGTGTTTTGTAAGACTTCTTTCAGGTGTAACATCTGATCTTTTCGATTTCAATCAACAGCATATACAGTATTTTATGTTACACCATAGAACGGTGTGAAATATGTTGGTGCTATTCTCCATTTTAATCATCAGGACCTATATGAACACCGAATAGTGTTATCTGGTTTTATTTTTTGTTAGTGTTGAAGCTTCCGTTTATCCTGTCTTAAAGCCATCCTTGTACCAGATCCTACCTCCTAGCCGGGTGGTCCTGGTTGTTCGGTGTGTTTCCCACGTCAGATAGTCGTCAATTTATAACTTCAACTCCATACTTCCATCTACTATAACCTATTCTGTGAAATATCGGAAATATTCTTCATTTTCTTCGACCAGCTCTCTTTTGTTAGGGGCTGGACGTGGGTTCAGGAAGATGTAGTACATTCGCTACCTAGACCTAGAACATTCTAAGTTGCATTGAATGGTGGTAGTAGGTTTCTTTTTTTATTCTTGTATGAGATGTGACTGAGATGCAAAATATAAGTTTTCGACCTTGACAGCCGTCAGGATCACTTTTGAATATCCCAAAAACTGTTAATTCTTGCACTTTTTTTGGTTTTGTCGCATTTTGACCAAGAAATGTTTTTGACGGAGACCATATGAATGGTGAACTACGACAAATGACGGACAATTATATAGTGACCTCTACCCTCCAACCGAAGTGGGAAATCAAGCGAAATTTGGACAAAATTACCCTTTATATATGTGGGACCGTGCCGCCGTGCCACTATTCCTCCGTTTCTTCTCCGTCATCGAACGTGGAACTGAAGCTGGTGGTTAAAAATTATGTTTTGGTATAACTTACAAGAGGAAATTGCAAAAATTAATGATTTTTAAAGAGCACAATACAGCACAACACAACAACATGAAATTTGTTTTAAATAATATTGATGTCGAATGAGTTTTTCTTGTATGCGAACACAATATTTTGAGCACGATTTATACTGTTCCAATGCCTTGTAAACACCGTTATGAATTTGAAACGGAAGTCCGAGTAAATTTAAGGATAGGCGTAAGAACGCATATCATTAAGATAGAAAACCATCAGAGGGAGATCGAACTTTGTTATGTGCTCTACAGGTTATAAATGGCGTTTTTTTAATTTTGTATTTCAATACTTTGTAATATTTCTGATCTGACCTGCAACAATAAAAACGATATTAGTATCATTATCAAAGAGTTGCACTGTGTGTGTGTGGAGCAACGATCTGTAACAAAAATTGATTATCGAGTGGTCGTACGCAGAGTGAAAATATAGTGTAAGATTCATTAGCGCATTTTCGAACGTTGGCGAACAACAAAATTTCAAAAATCTTCATAATCCAGTAACGACAGACGAACTCGAGCAAAAAGTGAAGAATGAATTGTAGTAGCACTCTGAAACTCGGTAACATGACATCTCGACACCATGTATTATTAGAAAAAAAATTGTTTACCAAAAAATCAGGGGTGGAACCTTAAAAATTTTTCATAAAACAAAAATGATATTTTTTTGTTGTTATTTAAAACGATTTCGATAGGTTGAGAGATAATTCAATTCTCCATAAGAATGATTATCAGTAATACCTCATGAAATACGCTCGTTTTTTTTCAGAAAACGTGGTTTAACGCAGACTTCAAATTTCATGCTCGCGCTAACCCGCCACTGTAAGTTCAGGCAGGGCCGCGAGAATTAGATTTATCATAACTTTGCTAAAAATTATAGTAGAAGGAAAAGAAAAAGTACATATCGTTCCTGAAGACTTCTACTTCTTCATGCAAATATAACATGTGAGTACCTAAATTGTATTTTGTCGCACTTCACATAACCCTTTAACGATATTTACCGAGGATCCGAATGTCATGGATATTTTAGTTGATATGAAATAATTATATTGGAGCAGGAATCAATATACCCTCTTTGGATCATATGCAACCAACGATTTAACTCTCTCTTATACATGCCAAAGAAAAAACTGGGTTGTACTCCTGCCTGAGTTTTCAACTCACCCATAATCCCAGCAATTTCTTCAGTATATGTTGAAAATAATCGCTCATACACATCCTACATAAAAAATGAAGTATGTGAATTCAAGCTTGAGGTTTGCAGTTCGCTATAGTGTTATTAAATATATATACGCGGGATATGAATAAGGGATTATTTTCAACATTTAGATAAGATAATGCCGATTTTATGAGTGAGTTGAAGATGAGGAAGGAGTAAAACAAAGTTTTTTTTTTGGCATGTATAAGTGGAACCTGTCACACTACTTTGAAATTGTTGCGTATAGTCCAAAGAGGGTATGGGTTGCTGCTTCAGTATAATAATTCCGTATTTACTAGATTATTCATGATTTTGGATCATCCGCAAACATCTCCGTGAAGTGTGACAAAACACATTTTAGGTACACAAATACTCGTATATTATTGTTGCATGAGAAGGTAGGAGTCTTCAGAAGCGATATGAACTTTTCCTTTTTCTTCTCCGATCATTTTTAGCACAGTTATGACCAATCAAATATTTGGCTCTGCCAGAACTTTCAGTGGCGGATAAGCGGGAAAAACCTGAAAGTTGATGTCGGCGTTCAATCACGTTTCCTGAGAAAACGAGCGCATTTCATATGAAATTACTAGGAATAATTTTTGTGGAAAATTGAATTGTTTTCCACCTTGTTGACTTGTTTTTTAGATACTTTCCAAGATTACAGCAAAAATCTATTTATATTTTTTTAAACGAAAAAAAAAAATATGTTCCACCCCTGGAATTTCGGTAAACAATTTTGTTTCGTATTTATCATGGTTCCAACCTCTAGCGTACAAAGTTTGGTGGTGCTACAATCGATTCTTGTCTCAAAACCCAATTGTACTGGATTATTTGTTTTATATATTTGAATGTGGCGGAAAATTGTCATTCGGAAAATCTATCAACAGTTTTCAGATGATTAGGTAATCCCATAGGTTAACTTTTTTTTTGCTATCATGACCTTGTACACAGACTGACTTATTAGTAATTATTCAAATCATTTATTAACTCAATCAATTTCATTAATGGTCTCGTAATTGATTTTCGTCTAAATGAAACTTTGAGGATTCATAAGAAAATGTAGGTTTCAGGTCTTTTGAAAAAAAATCATTTGAAGGCATTGTATTCAGAGGCAAAACATTTATAAGTTCGTTTATAAGAAAATTTATGTAGGTTTCAGCTCTTATGAAAAGAAATCATTTAAAGGCATTGTATTTAGACACAAAAGTTAGGCTACTTCATGAAATATATCGATATCATTCATTTTCAATGAAAGTGCTGCGACATCCTTAGCATATTACGAATGCAGTGATAAAATATAGAACAATAACAAAATAGTCGAATGACGTCAATCTGTATTGTTAGTACGTGCATTTCTTTCAAGGTCCTCAACGTAAACGTTTTTTGGAGCAATAAAACAACATCCTGATGAATGGTAAGTCAGAAATACATTTCATGAATCGATCTCGACATCACTATGCCCGCTAGATCTCTATAACACGAATTATTTCGCGAAAATAACTCCAGTTGCGAACGTCGCGAAGGCTCACTCTCGCGAAAATTCTAATTTCCTTCGCACCCTAACACAAATACATATTTTAGCAAAACCGAATCTGTCGCTGTTGTTTAGAGAATCGACATCGAAATCAGGGTAGTTTCACCCCCAATCTATCATATCAATAGTCCGGGTAGATTCCGGGTTGCAGATGGGGCTGACTCACCACTAGAAGCGGTGGCCCAGCCGCATGCACGGCCCATACATATTCATGAGCGTTCGATGTCATGCATTCCACGTTAGTATCCAAAGTGCGGCTTGATACGCTTTCCCTTTCCATTTCAGATATTTCACTGATATAGCTATAGCGACGCCGAATTCAAAACGGGCGGATTTCGCGATATTTTCTCTAGAGGGATTTGAACAATTTTCTGTTGTGGAATGTTGACTGAAAAAAATATGATTTACGGTGAATTGTTCCTTGTGTCGTTTTGCATGTACTCGCACGAAAGGAAAATATCAAGGTAAATCAACTGGTGACAAACGTGATCAAGGAAAATGGATAATTCGACAATTTTTTTTTAGCAAATAAAGATTTTGACTGTGATTTCATTTATTTATATTCATATTATAATCCAATACGATTGGGTTTCGAGACAAGAATCGATTGTAGCACCACCAAATTTGGTATGCTAGTAGTTGGAACCATGATAAACACGAAAAATGTACCAAAATTCCAGGGGTGGAACATTTTTTTTTTTTTTTTCGTTTAAAAATATATAAAGAGATTTTTGCTGTAATCTTGGAAAGAATATGATTTATCCGAAAAACAACTCAACAGAGTGAAAAACAATTCAATTTTCCACAAAAATTATGCTTGGTAATTTCTTATGAAATGCGATCGTTTTCCCAGAAAACGTGATTGAACGCCGACATCAAATTTCACGTTCACCCTTACCCGCCGCTGAAAGTTCTGGCGGAGCCGAATATTTGATTGGTCATAACTCTACTAAAAATGATCGGAGAAGGAAAAGAAAAAGTTCATATCGTTTCTCTGGAGGCTCCTACTTTCTCATGCAAATATAAGATGCGAGTATTTGAGTACCTAAAATGTGTTTACCCAGATAGCACTGGACGTCCCGAGGATGTCCATTTTATGTCCCAATTAGGTCCGAACGTCCCAGAACCTAATATGGACATCCTGGGGAAGTACGACTCGGGACATCCGATGCGAATATCCCCAGGAGTCCCCCAGGAAGTCCAAACTCAGGCCAAATTCATATTACAGACTTACATTATTTTCGTGTCTTGTGCCTTTTTCAAAAATTTAAAACGTGTTTTGGTTTAATTTTCCGTCATAAATTTCATACATTTTTCACTGAGCTTATTTTACTCAGTGAGTTTCTCCAGTTGTCACCAGTATTAGATGAATAGTCGTTATATCGTTATAAATTTTGCATGGTTATTCTGTTCGCGCTAGGTTAGTCAGGTTAGGTTAGGTTTGCTAGTAATTCACGCATTTTCAACTCAATTTGTCTCATTCTTATCTTTTTGTTTAAACTTCCCGCCATTGCAGTGACCAATCACAGAGCGCTTATTGCGTTCCTTTTATATTTCAGTGAGTTCACAGTCTCGAGTCGTTGGGATGGCGACTTAAATCACACTCTTGATATCATTTCTCTAACAATTCTCCAATTATTTTTTCCAAAAATAGACTTTTATTTCAAACCTGTGACTGAGTGCATCTTGAAGTCTGTGATTTGTGCCATTTGTGGTCCTGTGATGTGTCTTATCTCTTGCCTTGTGGTTTCCTAACCTAACTTATAAACATAATTTCTGGTTGTGGCGGAATTTGAAGTTATTTTTACAATCAAAAGAATACGATGATCTGAGAAAATATAATATCACGTATTTATTGCTGTTGTGAGCCGTGACTTCTATACTGTTCTATAGGTATTATGTTTTGTAATTGATGTAAATGTTTGTGTCAGAATTTTAAATAATTTATAAATGTTTTTTCGAAAATCACTTTCCATCATTATCCTTTTCACTTTTTCTAGTTGGTATGTCACTTTCTATTGACTAGGATCATGGGTTATAAAAAACTTTGAAAATTGATATCCTAAAAACATCCTTAGGATGTCCAAGGGACGTCCATGAAAGACTTTACAGGGACATATAATGGACGTCCCCAGAACGTTCCAATTTGTAACATCGGATGTCCCCATGACATCCTAAGGACGTCTTATGTCCAGTAATGGACTTCTTCGGGACGTATTGAATGTCTTTGATTTATGTCCTGTGGACGTACTGAGGACGTATTTGTATTATCTGGCTAGTCGCACTTCACGGAGATGTTTGCGGATGATCCGAAAATCATGAATAATTGAGTAAATATGCGATTATTATACTGAAGCAGCAACCCATACCCTCTTTGGACTATGTGCAACAATTTTAAAGTAGTGTGACAAGTCCCACTTATTCATGCAAAAAAAATTGTGTTACTCCTGTCTCATTTTCAACTTACCCATAAAAATCGGCATTCTCTTCACTAAATGTTGAAAATAATCGCTTATTCATATCCTGCATATATATATATATATATATATATATATATATATAATTTGGAAAAATTATTTGGGTAAGCAGCAACCAAAACCGTGTACTCTTTTAACACTATATTTCCAATATTTCAACAGTGGTTACTGGTTACTATATATATATATATATATATATATATATATATATATATTTAATAACACTATTATGAAGTGCAAACCTCAAGCTTTAAATCACAAACTTCATTTTATTCATTGTAGGATGTGTATGAGCGATTATTTTCAACATTTACTGAAGAAATTGCCGGGGTTATGGGTGAGTTGAAAACTGAGGCAGGAGTAGAACCCAGTTTTTTCTTTGGTATGTATAAGTAAGACTTGTCTCACTAGTCTTAAATCGTTGCATATGGTCCAAAGAGGGTACTGATTCCTGCTTCAGTATAATAATTTCATACCAACTAAAATATCCATGGCTTTTGGATCCACAGTAAATATAGTTGAAGGGTTATGTGAAATGGGACAAAACACATTTTAGGTACTCAGATACTCACATGTTATATTTGCATGAGGAAGTAGAAGTCTTCGGGAACGCTATGCACTTTTTCTTTTCCTTCTACTATAATTTTTAGGAAAGTTATGACAAATCTAATTTTCGGCCCTGCCTGAACTTGCAGTGGACAGTTAGCACGAGCATGAAATGTGACGTCGGCGGTAAACAACGTTTTCTGAGAAAACGAGCGTATTTCATAAGGTATTACTGAAAATCATTCTTGTGGAAAATTGAATTATCTCTCAACCAATCGAAATCGTTTCTTGATAAATCTTATATTTTCTGAAATAACAACAAAAAAAAAATTATATATTTTTTTAAATGAAAATTTTTTTAAGTTCCACCCCTGATTTTTTGGTAAACAATTTTTTTTCTAATAATGCATGATGTCGAGATATCATGTGCCGAGTTTCAGAGTGCTACAATTCATATTTCACTTTTTGCTCAAGTTTGGATTAAGTAAATATTGTTATAAAACCGTGTTTTTATGAGATATTGACAGTGCTAATAACCATTGAAACTTGCCTACATGAAATATCTGTTGAAAGATTGCAGTGAAAACATAATAAATAGATGAACGTTTATGGAGATATGTCGATTAGAAAACACTGATTTTCGGTACCCTGGTGCCTAATCAAAAATTTAAATCACCTGAAGTGAAAACTCGAAGTAAATGTCATCAAAATTGGTATAAATGTTTCATATATTATGTGTCTGATGACATGATTTAGTAAATATAACATTTTGGAAAACAGTTGGGTGCAATATAATTAATAATTATTCAACATGATTTCTTTTTGCATATCATTAAATCCACCGTTTCGTAGAGGTATTGCTCGACGGAGAAGAGAGGGAAAACGCTCAGGTACAAGAACGACATGAACCTAGTCATAATGAATAAAAACTTTATTCATGAAATTTCTTAACTGTATTCTTTCCGACTTGTTCGCGTCTATCGAAATAAAATCTCGTAAAATAAAATAAACATTTCATCGGAGAAATTCCGATGCGTGAGTAGAATATATCAATAACACCCCTGAACTTTCGATCGCACAAAAACATCGTATTAAATGCAATAATATAGGAATCAACAATGGTAACGATGCATTCCCATGAATTGTTTATTCCGCTCACATGGAGTCCAAAACGCATCGTAAAGTCCATTGTCGTCTAAAGTTAAGGACTCAAAAAAGTGGTCTGCGAACGGCGTTGGATGTGGTCCTCATAAAACAATCTCCGGACCGCTATCTCGAGTCAGACATCTGCATCTGTTAAGGCCCTCAAGTCACTGCCAGCCAGACACATCAAAAAAACGATAATTTACAAAGCGCAGCTACGGATGCAGATATGTATCGGTAAATAGTTTGGTCGAATGCCAATATGTCGCTGCGGTCATACTTTGCTAAATTGCCGGTAAGTAACGTTTCTATTTTGTTTGTTCGTTAACTTTGATTGACTCATTATGATAATTTTTATGTGGCCACTTCGAATACGAGGGGTGATGATAAGCGACGAACTGACGAAAACTTATTCATTTAATAATTGCTACAGAGCAGATGAAACCCCAAATGGTACAGAAATCTTATATGTGAATTAATTAGATTTTTCAAAATTGCATGAAGTTTCGGATCGTGTACAAGGTTGCAAATTTGTCAGAATAGATATTTCCAAAATTTGCAACAAAGTTTCAAACAAATATTTCGAGACCACCTTGATCCAAAAACTGACTTAAAAAAAAATTGTTCCGGTCACCGTAAAAGGTTGCCAATCTGTACAACTGGTTCGGAATATTTTTCCGATGTACATGTTTGCAGAACTTTTGAGATTTTCTCTTTTGGTATATCAAAGAAAAACATTATGGGTCGATAAATAAAATGTTCCGTACACTTGACTTGGTTACAAACTTTCGTGATATGAAATAATATATTCAATACTATTCCAACTAAAAAAAAAAGAACTTTTAGAATTTTTTCAAATTCAAGTTTATTGCCATTTTGACAATGTTGTGGACTTCGGAACAGGTTGCAAACTGAGATTCATTGCTTTCTCGATGTACATTTCACTTGACCAAAGATTGAAAACTTTTGGAATTATTGTTAGATTCTCGATTTTTATGTCTATCTCTACTGGCCTAAAACCTAATTATATGAATAACACAGATTTAAAAGTATAGAAAAGTAAATTGAAGAAGACAAGCTAGGAGAATGAATGAATTTGAACGTACAGGACCAGGGATCCATCAAGCCAAAAAAAAATTGGTAGATCCAGTCCACCTAATTCCTGGGCAAATACCTCTACAGGTTCGAATTTGCGTAGCATAATTTCAGTTTCGAGTTGGCTTGAGAAGGTGAAACAATAATTAGATTTTAGCCATAAGTATGTAGTTGTTTATGACACAATTGAATAATCTACACGGTTGGTCAAAAAAACTTATATTCTCCAATAATTTTTCATTTTTGACTGGTTTTTATAACATTTCGAAAATCTACAAAAATCTGTAAGATTCAAGCAATCTAGTAACAATTGTGGCACAAGCTATACATTTTTTCACCGGACATTTCAAAAATATAACGTGAATATCATTGTACTGTATTTTACTAACTCCAGTTTTGTTTATTTTGCATCCATATAGGTATTTTTATTGTTATTGCGTTTTGGCAGTTAATCAGATTAATACAAAAAATGTACTAGTTTTTCAAGAAAAATTAGGTAGAGACCTTGATTTACAAGTACTTGAGCTTGTCTTGATATCAAGTCAAGCCAAGTAGTTAGAAAATCAACTCAATTAGTGAATCTCTGTATAGGATGGTTTTTTTCATTCAATAAAACCGCATCAACCACGAGAACGATTAGTGATGTAGGTAAAGTGTGTATCATATTTGTTTGATTCCAGAAACTTCAGCAACAACTTGATGTTATCCGGGTTCAAGGCATCACTGATCTATGTTTCACGTTCAGTTCCTCATCACAGGAGACACATCTTTTAGGGTTTTCTTTCTTCAGTAGATACCAGTGGTTGTACCTCGTGTGACCAATCTTGAGGCGGGTTAGATTTATCTGATGTTTATGAGAGATTGATTCGTAATTCTGGAGGTACACGCTAGTATTGATTGTTTTGAGATTTTTATTCTCTAGATCTTGCCCTTGTTTTTCCTCTATGCATCTATACATTGTTACTTTTCGAATGATATGGATGAAATATTCATTTGGTACTCTGCGAATCAGTAGACTGACAGGATTTGAACTGATCTCTCCATCTAGTGCGTTAGCAGTTTCGTTACCAATTAATTCAAATGCATGAAACTCAGTGAGTCGGTGAAGATGACAGCGTCTTCTCCACGTTTCTTCTGTTCTGTTTCTTCTGTCGGATAACCGTGTATTCCATTTTTAGTAAATATGGCAGCCCCTACGCTTTTACTGATGCATCTGTGTATATGTTGAAAATTATATCAAAAATATAAAAGAAAACTTGTCATTGTGCAGAATCTTCTTTTAATTACGAGACATAATGACGCGGAATCCTAACTGTTCGCTTAGAGTTAGGATAATTAGGATCATTAGGAGAGATAGATGAATTTTGCATGATAATGAACTCATTTGAATGAATGAATGAATGAATAGGTAGGTAAGTCGTAGTTTGAAGTATCAATTTTTGAATTAGTTTCATCGGTCCTGATAATACTCACTTTGTACGCAAAACTTACGTTATGTGTGTTTAAAAAGTTTTCCGAAGAAGTGGACAAGCTATCACTCAGATTTTTGGAGCTACCAAATAATTCAGAATCACAATATGGTAAAGTGATTTAGCACAGTAATAACATCAACATGTTCCAGCAAAAGTTTGAAAAATCTCCATATCCGACCGAAAATCAAACCGTTTCACTCTGTATATTTGACTGTGAGCATCAACGCTTCCTACCTTCAACTTCTACGTCACGGTAATACATCCCCGAATCACCCGTTATATATCAACCATATGCAATCAACGCGGCCCATCTCGCTAGCCCTTCCTTTTTATCGCCGACCCTATACGCAAGAGTTATCTCGTCATCTATCAAAATTCAAAAGCAATTTTCATTGGGAATTAAAGAAGTGTCATATTTCAGTCAACAGCAGCTTTGGGAGAAACGACGTAGTGTCAAGGGACTTTCGTTTGAAGGTATTTATTTTCATTCGAATATAATATTTTATCGGGGTTATATCAAGGTTTTGCTACTTTTTTGTTTTTTTTTATATATTCCGATTAGATACTTATCATCATATTTTGAAATAATCACATAATATGTACATGTATAACGATAAAACTACTGCTTTGTCCACAAAATTTACTGCGTTGCTTTGGGTTGTTAGAACGGTATGATAACAGGTTTTACTTACAAATTACATAGTATGATCTTCAAAACTGATAAGGGACTGAATGAGATACTTCGGGAATTGTCTGTATAGTTCCTTCAAAAAAATGTACTAGAAAACCCAATAGTTGTGGGAATTCATAGAAGTTTTCGGTTGATGTAAAAATGTATTCAATATTTATACCCAGGATTCTGAAAGTTCAAATCTTACACTTCAATACCCCGTTAGATTCATCGAAATCCGTTCAGCAGAGCCTGAGTAATTCCCGTTTCAACTTTGAAAACATCTCGTATTTAAAAATGTGAGCGTTTCCATCACGAGCGTTGTTATATCGTTCCAAAGTAATTTCAGAGAAAATCTTTGATTTTTGGTAAAAAATACAATCTACCTTTTTTCTTCAAACTTTTCACAGCTTTATTTTTGATTCCCTGATATTTTTTCAATTTCCACGGTTTTTTCAAGTTACAGCAGGCAAAGCGTCGGAAAATTCTTTGAACCGGATTTTCTTTCGATTTTCACAAAGTAGGTCCCGGGGCTTATTGTCACACTAAGCTCATACCAAATTTAATCACCATCCAATTCTTAAAGCAGAAGAAATCTCTGGTTACTGTACTAAAGTTTCACCACCATGCCTACTCCCTTGAATCCGAACCACCGAGACTTCCATATGACTGTCTTCCAGTACGGTCTAGAACCTTCTAGTTCTGGCTGATTCATGGTTTTCCTGAAATATTCGTTCCAGAAAGTTTCAACCAATACCACTTCTTTAAATCAAAGACATGGTGATTGCTCGCAAGAATCTAACTTTTTCTACAAAACCTCAAAAAATAACAAGGTTCGCGCATTGATAACAATATGAGAAGTGACCCTTTATTTTACCGTGGGCGAAATAGGGTGCGAAATTACTGAAAATCATTTTTAAGGAGAATTGAATTGTCTTTTACTCTGTCGAGTTGTTCTTCCCATAAATCATATACTTTTCAAGATTACAGCAAAATCAATTTATTTATTTTTGAACGAAAAAAAAATATATGTTCCATGCTTGGAATTTTGGTAAACAATTTTTTTTCGTGTTTGTCGTGGTTCCGACTACTAGCATACCAAGTTTGGTGGTGCTACAATTGATCCTCGCCTCAAAACCCAATCGAACTGGATTATTTGGTAATCTTGAATATTTCTTCAACTGCTCCTCGTTCAAATATTCAACGAAAAACTGTTTTCAATTTTCAAGATTTATATGCAGTTTTTTTGGTATGAAGAAACGAGGGGTAGGTTGGCACGAGGGCTCGCGAAAAATGCATGTTAACACTCCATCACGTAACCACATCCCTTCTCGCTTACCCTTCCCTTCATCGCTGTCCCTATTCGCTAACGTTATCTCGTCATCTATCAAAACTCAAAACTAATTTTCATTGGGAATTAAAGAGGTGTCATCTTTCAGTCAACACCGGCTTTGAGAGAATCGCAGTGCTAAGAGACCAAACGGCACTTCAAAGGCCTCAAGGCGTCGGACCGGAATGCGAAGTCATTTGAAGGGAGCTAGGGGCACTCCGGGCCACCAGAGATGAACGCCACATACCACTTAGTATGTGATGTTTAAATTATAACGTATCTAGATGGATACGGCGATAGTGTTGGACGCATTCAGTTTCCAATTCGAAGTAACTGGTCCATTGAGAACTGTCAATTGAACAATGCGTATATCACAATTATAACTGAGTTTTAGTGAAAACATTCTATACAACCTGTTTCATATTACATATAAGTAATGAATTACTCAACTACGACCTTTGTCCCAATACTTTAGTCAATTCATGGTATAGTGTAGTTAGGCAGCCGCCAGTGAAAGAATGCACCGAACAGCAATACTTCTTCCGAGCTCAGGAATGGAAGTACTTACCTCGAAAATACCAAATCCAAAATATTTTTGATTTTGAGTAGGGCCCAGCCAAGAAACAAGGGAAAATATTTTCATAAATTTTAGCCGTCTTCTATATTCCTTCCGTTGAGATATGTTGTTCAGAAAGTGATCAGTTATCATCTGACAAAGAGAAAGGAAATTTGGTGGGGGCCGGGGCTGATTTTTTTTTACATATATGCATAAGCAAGGCACACTATCGAGGCCTATATTTTGAAAAATCTTTATTTCCCAAAAAATTATTTCACTGGAAAAATTGTCCTTGTACGATAATGATTCAATTTTAACAATGCTAGTATCATACTATGGAATGAGGTTTTTTCTATAATCATAGTATTGGTGGTGCATTCGCTTTCAGAGCTGCAGGAAAACCCGGAAAAACCTGCAACACCACATCATCTGAAGAGTTGGAATTCCTTGATAGAGAACTTCTAAAGAGGTCCGTCGAATTGTGACAATCTGCTCTATGGTAAAATAGGATGTATGGTGTCTTTGAATGCTCCAAAAGGTCCAGTTCCAAAGAAGGTATTCTATTTAGGCCATTGTCATCGAAATTATACCAGTCCGTTCTATCTTTGGCTAAGGTGTAAGAGTGGCCAAAATCAGCTCCAGAACCACAATGAACAATGACTGCGTAAAGCTCGTAATTGTAGTCGGCTTGATTGAGCTTTTCTTCTAGCTTGATTCGTTGAAATAGTTTGATACATTTTGATTTTATTTCGAAAATATGAACAGGGCATTCATAAAATCAGTTGTGGAATCATCTGCGACTGAAAGACAAACTTTAGTCGCTATTTTCCATCGTTCAAGATAACCTCTTGGGAGGTATTCATGTTGAAAAGGGGAACATTCTCCATGAAAATGAAAAAATGAAAAATGTGATTTATTTGTAATATCTAACAACTACTTCCCCGGCACAAGCCACGCTGATGTAGTTCAATGTCCAAGTATTAAGTATTAAGGTTTGAATTTTTTAATTTGTAGCGGATTCTATATCTGAATCTATTCTCTATCTAATGATCTGAACTAATGTCGTTGAAATTTTACTAAATTGGAATGAACGTGTCAAAGTTGACAGTTCGCAAAATAAATTAACAATGGGCGCAACGCTTGCTTGTTGCATAATTAATTTAAGGAATATTGACTAATTTTGAGTAAATAATTAACAGTCTCGGCCTGAAGGCCTCGTTTGACAAATGTTCCATCTCATATCGTAATATGCATCTTTACATCACTTATATCGTAAATATCTATTTTGATTTTTGGCCTTAATTTGATGAGCGGCTTCTTGCGCATAATTGTATTGATAGATCTATGTAACATGAAACTGCCTCTTTGTTGATCGGTTATAGTATTATCGACGTGACGTACATTGATCTAGTTTCTGATATTTGAATGTCAAGAATTTGAGAGCAAAGTGGGTTTTTCAAAAGTTTCATCTTGCAGTTCAGTCGTGTACATCTGAGTGATTTAATCAGATTTATTACACTAACTTCTAAATCATTATGCTAATCCAATCTCCAAATATTTCAAAACAAGTTGAAAATTGATTTTCGAATATCGCATCGAAATCGAAAATAGGTATATCAAATGAAATACCGGAGCTCAAAATTACTGAAATATTTTCAGCGTAGTAAAAAAGCCTTCATATTTGCTTTCAATTTCAATCACTAAAAGGTTCACACTTTACCGCTGACGCATCATTTTAATCCGGTAATATTTCAAACTGATACTTCGACCGAAGGTCGTTAAAAAGGGTAATCCTTTTTCCCGCAGTACCATCACGCAGCATCCACCTTCATTCCAAATGTCCAAACGCCGTTCAGACGAGCATCAATCCCGTCCAATATTAAAGCAACGAGATGAAAATAACGCCGGCTAATCAAATATGGCAGGGGCCTATTTAAAAAACGTTCGCTCTATTTATCAAATGTTTGCAAACAGTGACGTCGCGCATGCAAGGACAAATCCGGCCATTAAGGCGTCAATAATGGCCAAACGACGGCGCTAAAACACATAAATAACGAGTAGAAGTCGGAAAATGACACGAGGACATCCTGATAGACTCCGTAGGACTTGCCCTCTTGTGTCAATAAATTGTTTCTGATTGTATAGTCAGTCGCGTGCACCGTTTACTCATTACTTCCCTCTTCAGAAGCTGAGAGTCATTCCATTCGGATCATAATACTTTTATATCTTTTTTATTTTTACAAGTCATTTACTGGGTTATTTTGCGCTGCATAATATTCACTTCCAGTCGAGCTGAATTAAGTATCCGGTCTTTTCTACAGCCCGGTTCATTGGGGAAAGGGGGAGGAAGAACTTTATTGCGGCAACTCTGATATACAGAAAAGTTTGAGCGCATTCGACACTTTCATTGAGCGAACCCAGACTGAGCGATCAGTGAATATGAATCATGTTACAAGTCAGGAAATATATTTGGATGTAGGTTACAAAAGACAGATAAATTAAACGTGCTGTGCATGTGCTTTTTCAGAACAACCAGCCCTCTACTTGGATCAACTGTAGATGATATTGCTATGCACAATCAGTCATCAACACGCAGGCGAAACTATCAGATATTCTAGTCCTTGAACATAACCTAGAAACTTAAATTCGCATGTTGGTCCGCAGCTGGCATAACATCGTTTGACACTGCTTTCTACAAATATGTTCAATTCGAAACCCTTTCCATTCTACAATTTTAGTTTCGTTCAATCTTCAAAAGACTACCTAGGAAAAAATGTGAAAATGAAGTCATTGTGAAATTGTTATTCACTGATTGAAAATGTTCATTGTATATATACTTGAGAATAAGTTCTACATTATTTTAGTGCAAGAACAAAATCTGTTCACGAACAGAATTCTGAACTCTGCCTTTCGACACACCACCCTCAAATATCATTGATATTATAATAATAATAAAATAATAATCATGAAAAAAACCACAGCATAGATGAGTCTATGATTCCATATCACGGTCGTCACAGCTGTAAACAGTTAGAAACAAACCAGTTCGTTAGGGATACAAATTTTGGACTGGTGCTTTGCGACTAGGATATATTGTTCATATTGATTGAAAGTTTGATTTTTTGGAGGAAATCCAGTTCTTGACATGATTTTTTGGGTTTATGACCTTCCACAATCTGAAAATTAAAAAAAAATTTTTAATCCAAAGATTTGGATTATAAAAATTTTTTTCATTTTCAGATTGTGGAAGGTCATAAACCCAAAAAATCATGTCAAGAGATATATTGTTCATTTTGACCCCTACCAAGGATCTTCATTTACATTGCCTGATAGATAGAAACATTTGAGAGTTGGAGCAGCTGTAGTTCTAAAATATGCAGATATTCTGAAAAAAATGCGTTATCATCAGCCATTCCATTTATATTGTGATAACTTCTTCAGCTCACTCTCTCTCTCTCTTCAAATAATTAAAACTTGAAAGCTACAGGTGCGATCATAGAAAATCGAGTTCCAAAGTCTCCTTTCACCTCAGGAAAATTAGTGAAAAATAAAGAACGTGTTCATTTTCGGTACTTTTTGGCTGGCAAGGAAGTTGTCACCTGTAAATGGAATGATAATAGCGTTGCGAGTGTAGATTCTAACGCTCTCACAGTTTTTCCAATAAACAAAGTGAAACGCTTCTCACAATCCAAACAAATCCAATTTCATTTGTCGAAAGTCGAAAGTGTAATTTGGATGTACCAAACGATTGTTTTGTAATATATCATACAAATTATTTGATATAAATTGTTTGCATTGTATCCATGATAATAAAATAAAATAATTTTTATCAATATTGATTATTCTCACTAACAGTTTTACAGTTATGACTTATCATCAGCTATCTTCAGACCAGATTTCATAGTTTGGCAACCAGCAGATATTCATCATTTGGGACAGCAAAAAACAACTAGATATTCCTATTTTACGAAAATTCATCTGAATGAAAATTTTTCAGTCACGAACGTATTTTTAACACTTAACTCTGTATATTTCATTTATTTCAATGACAAAATAATTGATTTTATCCGAAAGGATATCTCGAACGGTAGAGCGCGTGGGTCATCGATTTCTCGAGCCAAGCAACGCTATGCGAAGTTATGGTTTGGATGGGTGACTTACGGACGACCTTCATTTGAGATCTATTCACCTCGTGCTAGGAATCGCACGTTAAAAGGTAAGACCTCGTTAATCCTGAGCTCGCACAAGTTTCGACTTTTGCGGGCTGTCGTTCGTAGGGGGACGACAGCAGGTTAACGAAAAAAACAATTTTAACAAATTTTTTTTTTTAACAATACTCAATCAGAACTGCTACGTGTACTGCTTGGCCAAGTCTGAGTATTTCACTCTGTCTTCACTATCGCTCGTTAGGCTGCCGGTGCTAAACATATAAGTGCAGAATACTTCTCGAAATCTCTAGTGTGTTCTTTCACGGTTCGGCTGTTCCCATCTGGGTAGCTCTCGTCGTTTCGAAATGCATGTGGCCGCTCGAGTCGATGAGCGGTACGATGACTCATGCACTGTTCAATCAGTTTTTTATTCCGGATAACAAGTGGTTAAATTAAGATCTAGGATTATTACAGTACGAAAACTGAGATAAATAGTATATTCAAAACAATTTTATGTAAGTAACTCGATGGTTTCAATCAGGAACGTACCCCAAGTAGGACACCCATATTGGGACAATATTGGTAAAATATTGGTAAAAAAAAATATTAAAACGTAATATTGGCGAGATAAAATTATAATTATTTCAGGATATTGGCACAATATTACTTGGACATTATACAAATAATATTGGTAAAATATTGAGGAAGCAATATTGGCCCCAAAATATTCAGGGATATTGGTACAATATCATTTGCATATATTGGTAAAATATTCAAAGTGAATATGTTGCTTTGGAAACATTGATGAAATATTTCCAGAAAATGTCGAATAATTTAAAAATTCTACAATTTCTTTTCTACTTCAATTTACCACTGAGTAGATTGACTTGTAAACGTCTTGTGAGAAGCCTTATATAATATATGTTACTATGATTCAGCTGTTGTTCCATATGTGGGGCCACCTAGCGGTTTATTACCCAAGTTTAATCATGATTCATTTCAATATTGTTTATTGAATATTCGGCCAATATTCAAATTTAAATCCTAGTGATAAATGTATTTTGTAATATTGTATCAATATTGTCATTCAAATATTGGCGTAAGGTTTTCATAACAATCTCAATCAATCTAGGGTCAATATAGTTTTTAGAATATGGATTAAATAATATTCCACCAATGTGCTATCAAACTTGGATATACAATATTGTTTTTTATCTCTAAAATCGATATGAGAGTAATATTGAAATCGCAATATTGGAGCTAGATGCTGGAAACAATATGTAGGCAATATCGCTTTAACGATATTGGTGATAATTATTGAACCAACATTGACTCAATACTTCATGAAACAATATGCATTCAGAACAGGTTGAGCCAATATGAAATCTTGGTTTTCCAATATGAACCCATATTGGTTCAATAATATTTTTACATTTACAATATATCCATATTGGCCCAATATGAAAACAAGATTCAGCCAACATGAGGTGCTACTTGGGATAGTAAATACTAATATAAAAAAAGGATATTTTCGAACGTTCCATAATTATATTGGGCTCTCCAGTGGGATACACATTGAATAATTTTTCATTTCTTTCTTTAGTGAGTGTGTATAAAAATACCCCTTAGTTGTTAATTAGGGCGCAGATGGAAATTGTTCAATGAGCAAAAATCAAACACATTTCAAATGACCGAAAACTGTTTCTACTGTACCTATCATTGATGAATGAATGAGATTTTGGTATCGTTCGGTTGATCTGAAAAAACTATAACAGAAAATGAAATCCCCCGCGATCCTTTATCCCCATAGAAAGTAAAAACCGGTCGCACCCTACTAATCCGCTTAGAGATAGTCTTTTGTGACGCAGCATCACGCGGTTTAATATCAATACGCTTTATCTGATACAGTCATTTGTCTGAGCACATTATGTCCATCTGCTCATGGTACGTGAAATTAGTAAAAAATGTTGAAACATTTCAAACGAGTAATATTTCAATGCAGAATGAAATCGAAATGGAATTCAAAATCCACAGAAAGAACTAAATCAATTCGATATAATTTTTAGGAACAAACTTGTAGAACGTAAAAATTTCCATAAAAAGGTAATCGCATGTATTTTCAAAAATTGTCTCCTATGAGAGATAATGAGCTATAACTGATATTTTCAGATTTTCATGCTAACAACTCGGGATATCATAAGATTTACCCCAACGCTCGCCTAAAATCTCTGTATCTCCCTTGCTTGTGAACGAAAATTCTTGAACTAAATGGTGTTTTTCCGAGGAAAATTCTTCAGCAATTATCATATATTGCTGGCAGGTGTCGCTAGAAGTGGTTATATATTTGATATTCAAGGGTGAAATAATTCTTCGATTTTCCGAGCTTTCCCGGGAATTTTACCCACTTTCCATAGGTGTTCGCGTGCAGAACACTTTTTTTTCGAGTTCTCTTCAAAAACTGGCTACGTAACAAAACCAGAGCTGTGCCGCACTAAGCACTAAGCACTCTTGAAAAGTGCTCCGAAATCTCGTACACTAAGGACATTTGTTTATAAAATGCTCGCGATTACTAAGCACTCTCAAAAAGTAATCCCAATCAGAGAGCACTAAGCACTTAGCACTCTTAGATACTTAGGTAAGTGAAACTTAATTAAACAAGTAAGATTTTCACAAACAATATTACATCCCGACATGTATAGAGCTACAGTGAAGCGACACATGTCGCGATATAATATAATTTGTTGCAATCTTATCGTGTTTAATCAAGTAACTTACGTTTCGAACAGTCTGAAGAGTGCTATGGATAAGTAATAACCGAGTCAATTAAAAACTTAAGTTACTTCTTTTACTCACATAACTATTATCACAAATTCACAATGTATCTAACTAAAACAAATTTTTAGAAACATTACCATAGCAACTCCATTATTTAAGTATATCGCTCGTGTTAAGGTGGATTCATGCAACATCGCTAAAACTAAAATGAATTTAAGATTTAGATGAATTTTAAATTAAGAATATGACGGTGTTCATGCAGCATCAATTTAACGAAATTGAGAAAGTACTAGACATGCGCATATCGTTCCAACTGTCAATTTTTGAAACGTCTTAGGGTATTCTTTGATCAGAAAACAGAAGGTGAACCCCAACCTGAGATTATCGTGGTTTGTTGTTGTTTTATCTATTCTGGTCTGGTGTTTACAGAACAGCATGAAAACTATCACCAAGAGAAGTCAGTATGGTTTAGTACTGAGTACATTATTGCTTCTGCGGGAGCCTCTGGTGTTGTAAGGAATAAGAGATATAGAAAATATGGCGTCAAACCTATGCTGAAATTGCGAAAATAAAAAACCTCTTTCCTCTTTGAAAGCAATCAGCTGTGAGTAAAGAGACTACGCATGCGCCGTTTCTAATTTATGGAAGAAATTAAGTTATTAGTTTAAAGGTGGCCATCTTTCTTAGTGTTAATGTTAATTTTAATTGCTTAATTTGTGCGTGAACACCTCCATTTCATTACATTGTTTTATATTCTTAATTTTAGTTTTAAATTCATTCAAGTTTAGATTTACGCTTGCATGAATCCACCTTTACTGTTCGGCTTAAGTGGTTAAAAAACTTCCTGGCAGAGTAGGTCTTGACCTGTCAATTGAAACTGTTATGATAAAAAAGTTATCGCACAGCGTTTATAAACTCCTCGAGATACTTCCGCTACGCTGTACTCGTGATTGAAATACTCGTTACTGAAAGCTCGTTTATAACACTTATGAGAAAAAATGCTCAACAATTTGAATCAAATACAATAGAAATATTGATTAAATGTTTGGTTATGTGGTTTTCTTGAAATTTTTTTGGGTGGTTAACCACTCAAGTTTGAAAATGAAAATATGTATATCAAAATCATATCGAAATTGGCCGTACATGGTTACATCTTCACAGATAAGTGAGAAATAACAGAATGGTGCTTGAAATGCCTCACATTTCCTGTATCAAGATAGCAAATGTCAACCCAACAAATTTTTTGGTAGATCTCTTCTGGCGTTCGTCAAAGAAATGTTGCATAAGGACGTGAACGAACGTTTTTTTTTTTTGGTGGGGTTGTTGCCGGGTATCATGTCTTGACTTCATGTTTTCAACATCAAAGATTATTCATACGACCCAATATGTTTCGACCATGACCACCACTAACCTAAACTAGAAGGAGTTGTATGAGTTGTATGAAAATTTTATGAAAAGCCGAGACTTCCATTTCTCACGAGACCTAGTCAATGCTCCTTTAATATATTCCTAATAATTAGCAAACAGACCGAAGGACTCTCATGTCACGAATGCACGTTATTCGTCAAAAACGAATTAACGCATTTTTTTTGCCGATGTCTATGAGAAACTAGAAATTTTCCTCGAAACTCTGCACTTTCCGAGCAGCTGCCGTTCCCTGAGCGTCCGTATTCAAATCCAATCAGCGAAGTGTCACAAAAAGCCGAAGAATAAAAGGGTCCAAATGGGCCAGTACACTTATCGCCGGCTACCCGCGGTTCAAATTAGCTCTATATAGTGCCTATCGCCTGGGTAGCCACCCTGACCCCTGTAGCGAGCCTTGGGGCATACGACACCTCGTCTATTAACTGTTTTATTGTAACGTTTCAATCCCCTCCGTAACAAAGTGCGTAGGGTGACAATTGTCGAGCAATATAATATTTTTTGGTAATGACGTTATATATGTTATTGTTGCGTTTCCGTTTTTCTGAGAAATATGAGATTTCGGCCGGTAATGAGATATTTTCGCACACAGCGCGGATATTGCTTCGTGCGGGTCATTGTGCATTGTTTGTTATCCGGGGGCAAATTGAAAGAAATAAAGAATCGATAAATCGTGAAATAATTGAAGTGAATATACATATATATTCGATACGTTTGTATCGCTAATGATGAAACTAACGTGGGAAAATAAGTTTTTGGAACTAGTTGATTCGTTCGAAAGCACCCTTCACAAATAAAAAACTGGCGGATTGTTTTCATATATATAATGTAAAATTTTCAATAACGCCACCTTCATACTATCTGATTATATTAATGAACATTTTTTGTTCAAGCGGATATCCAATGAAATTAGTTAAACTGAGGTCATGTGATTGAATACAACCAATCAGAACAACATTATACTGAAAACAGACCATACGGTCTGTTTTCACTCTCAGGCACGTTGCTATGGATAAACATATTTTGATTCATTTCGATTTTGAAGTTTCAGATATTCTATAACGTCGAAATGTCAGTGATGTCATGATTTGGTTGTAATACTGACGAGAAGATTGATGAAATTTTTTTATCAAATATATCAAAATATACTTTTTACAACAACATATTTGTATGGAAGTCATTTGTAGACTATTGCAATGTTACAAAGTATCGGTTAGCAAAACATTTTTTATCCGAATAACCCTGGAACTGAAACTTCCTCAAGCTTGTTGCTTACAGGAACAACAAGCTTTCGGAATCTGCTATAATTATCAATGTCCTAGGGTGATTACTACTGATAATATCTGACATTTTAATTATCGTGGTAGGAATTTCATCTTTTCCATCATTTTGTTTTAGGTGGAAAAGGGATCTTCTATGTTGACTCAATCATTCATGCACTGTCTATTCACAAAGTGTTGCAGCAATATCTTGGAACAATTTTCACGCCTCTACATTTTTTTTTACATCTGCAACACGCTTTTTTGCCTTTGCAATAGGAGTTCATGATGTGAGTGTGGCATTCATTCAACTTTTATGCTGCTAAGAGGCTTAGGAATAACTGAGATATTTCTTCCGTTGCATACTTTTAAAATTGACAGTCTAGGAGTTCATGAAAGTCGTGGAAATGAAATATCCTGTACTGAAATGATCATTACAGTACAGCTTGCGATGAAGAAATGAAAAATTGTTTTACAATCGGCCTACTTCCTTGATCGATAAGCGCATAAAATGGGCATATTTCCATGTGGTCGTAGGAAAAGTAATTTATATGTCATCCGGTAAGGAATTGAAATATGTGATTCCTGCATATGCTACTAAATCATTTCATTTATCTGTATCGAATATTTTCTCGAACTCTAGCTAAAAACAATAAATGATTGATTCCTTGTGAATATCCTGCGACAGAAACATTTATACACGATACTCATTTTGTGACAACGGCATTTTCGATTCAATATTAACATTGCAGCGTATGAACCAGAATGATCAACTGGTAGATGAGAATTTTCCTAATATGGCATTGGAGTATAAAATGCGGATTGAGTCTTGCAACAGGTATTTTATATCATTTTCTATACGTATCTAAGTCTCCTCACTTCGATGGACATATAAGGTGTAGAAAAAAATAATTCAGCAAAGTGTTCTTTGTTTGAATTGGACTCCAGATCAAAGGAAAAAATGTCAATCCTACATATACGGAGCGATCATAAAAAGGGAAATATATCCAAGCTGATTGTCGTATGGTTCGAAATCAAGTTTTCAAGAGATTATGAATGAAATCTATGTGATAACATTTTGATTTCATCGGTATAAATGGCTTAATAATAGTCTCAAGCTGAATAGGAGCATGATCTATTACTAATGCAATGATTTCTTCTTACTCCAGCCATTGACAATATATTTTTATTAACCTTCTGAACAAGAACCTACGGTAAAAAAACGCCATGCATTTAATATATTATATCAGTTCATTCTTGTGACACAGTTACTTGAAAATTATAGTTTAAAAGAAAACTAAAGGCACACGCTTATAGTAATTCAGCGGAATGAGTTCCTGCTAGATGGCGCTCAGTATTTTGGCGCGAAATAGTTTAGTGGTGATCACCTGCCGAATTCTAGAAACGAAAATTTGAAAATATCGAAACTTGAAATTAGTTTACCAAACATCTATGCAGGCATTGCAATTTTTTGAAATTTTCTTCTTGGTTTTCTGGTACTTATCTCCTCGATGGGTGTCCACTGGGACCCTGGCCTCTATTATGCATTCTTGCTTGGCGGGGGTGCCGGAATATATTTTGATAGACTTCTTTCTCAGTAGCCTTCGCACTACGTTCCTACAGGAACTGGATCCTTTCCTGATATATGGGGCGGTCAGGGTTGTTGGCAGGGTTACTGCCTTTGCAATTGACACAAATGGCCAATTCGTCTCTCGGTTTGGGACATGGGTAGAATGATCTTCGGCACGCTTGAGGCACCACGCGGGGCGTAGGCGAGGCGTAGTCCCCAGTTTTTGGGGCTTCGACGGAGAATACGGAAAAATGAAGCCGTCTTCATCCTGAATTTTCTTCGGAAGTGGGTGAAAATAAATTTCATTTCTCATTTCGATGAGACGCTCCATTTTTGATTAATGCAAAAATTGATATTTGTCTTCATAAAAAGCTTTCAACTCATTAAACCTTGATTTCAGGTAGGCATTGATTTTTCGGAACTAGATGGCGGCACCTTACGTTGCGGTCCTTTTCGCCGTGCCCCCAGGAGTTTAAGCCAGTCATTCGTACCCTGTTTCTCGAGCACTTGCTCCTGTCCTTCTGAAGGGCAGAATCTCTTACCACTAGTGTATACGGTCACCTTTACAATGTTAAGTTACATGTTATTGATAATATACACGCCGGAAAATCGTAAATATCAAAATAAGCGAGCATTTTCTTAATTTTGTTGCTCTAGAGCGAAAAAGTTTTGAATTAATGACATTCCTCAGAAAACATTAACATTAAACGTTAAAACTCAGTAGGTACAAAGAAACATTTGATTATTTTTCCTGGTCAAATCTATATTCAAGAGGTTTTTCGTACCTATACCCAATCACTTTTCAAATCTTACTCTGACCAGATATAAAGAACGTTAACCAACAGACAATTTCATGTAGCTGTTGAAGCGTATTGATGACATCATGATAAAAATCACTCAAATCAGCGGCTTCATTTCCAAATCAACAACTGACCTGAGGACAAGACCGTCTGGTCTCAATTTTTCATGAGACTGATCCCAATTTATCATTGATCATTAAATATTAATTTTTTCAGTGTGAACGTGAATCAAACAACTGATGTATACATAATAGCGAACCGTTTTCAGAATAATGTTTTTTAAGTGTCTTCACTTATATATTTAAATGACTGCTTTTTATTCATCAGGCAACCGTTCGATCTCATTTGATATTTATCAGCAATAACACAGCTACTTGACAAATTTCCGGTCTATGAATCGATGGAAAGATTTATGTATATCCCATTCTGAATCAATGAAAGTTGGTGATAAGGTAAAAAATTCACAATTTGATAATATGGATATGTTTTCGTATAATTCAGGGTATACACTGTTTCTACAGATGAAAAACTGTTACATCCAGCGTACCTCAGGGGTCTATTTTAGGGCCGCTACTCTTCACTATATATACAAGTGATATTCTAACCTCAATTAAATATTGCAAAGTTCAAGCATACGCAGATGATACCCAGATTTATTTAAACCTCAACATGGATCAACAGTGATTTCGGAACAATAAGTGACCTAGCTGACAGACATAACCTAAGACTTATCAAAAGTAAATGCCATTCAATTTTATTTGGTAACAAAAATTTGAGAACGAGTCTTTCACAAGATATATCTATTGAAACCGATGGCACCACATTACCTGTGGACTCGACGAAAAATCTAGGTATTACATTTGATTCAGATCTTAAGTTCACGTCACATATTGATAGCCTGCTGAAAAAATACTTTGATTCCTTGAAAATGATCTATCCACATAGGCACTACCTCAATCAACCCATTCGTAAGTTACTCTGTAAAACACTGGTCCTCTCCAGGTTTAATTACGGTGATACTGTTTATGGTGTTTTACTCACTAAATTTGACCGGGGGTGGGATTCTGTGTACCATAGAATTCTATTGTCGACAGTTTTGTCTCTTTCTCTCCCATGAATTCAGCCATAATGTCATCTCACTTTTTCTATCGACAATAGAATTCTATGGTACACAGAATCCCACCCCAGAATCGTATTCAGAAAATACAGAACTTTTGTTGTCGATTCGTTTTCCCACTTAGAACATACGACCACGTCTCCAATAAAATAAAGGAACTGAAGTGGTTCACAATGGCTAATCGCACTAAATACAATTTTTGTTCTTTTCTATACAAAATATTAAAGAACACAATTCTTTTTCTCTGTATCGTAAATTAATACCTAGGTCATCTCTTCACTCGTGGAATGTGAGAAATAAACATCACTTTAATGTTCCTCGTCATTGTTCTGCCATGTTTCAGAAATTCTGTACCTATCAAGCCGTTAAATTTTACAATTCTTTTCTCTTCAATCCCATTGATTCATCTGAATACGAAATTAAGCCAAATTGAAAGCCAATTTTTGTGAGTTCCTAAACTAGAAAATCAGTTACTCATAGTCATATGTTTGATGAAGTACCAATGCTTATAGTGATGGTAATGTTTGTTCTTTTTTCTCTTGCTTTATTGCATGTCGTCATAATTATTTACCTATATTTTTGTCTATCACTAGTACAACTGGACGGTGTTATGCAATACTGGATCAAGCCAAAGTCAGATAGAATGTGGCTTAGTACTATCGTCAATAGATTTCTGCTTATTGTAGAATAACACTTTGCGATCCCAGTGATTGTGATGAGTCAGTTATTAAAAAAATGTGGCTTGACTCATTATTGCATAACACCATCCAACTTAGGTTAACTGTAAGAGTAGCCCTGAACTAAACTTCGCCTACTTTGTACCGAAGAAAATAAAGACGATTTATTATTGTTATTTTCTCACTCTTCGACATCGTCATAAGAAACTATCAAATTTCGTGAACTGTAAACGACTCGATACCATCCGCTCTGTATATTTGGCCTTATAAAAATTCCATGTTTGTTCCTGTTGTCTGTAGATAGCGGTCTCGTGGGTCGATAGTGTCTTGGGTTTGGGTGAGTCCGGGTATCGATTCGGCAGCGCATCTAATTAAAAGTCCGAGCACGTTCTTCTCTCGACTCCGGTGACACTGTTCCTGGATTCACTATAGCAACAGACTTCGTGTATGGAGATGTGTTCTATCCTTACCCAGTCTGGACTGTGCTGAAATTATGAAGTCAACGATTTTTTCAAAATGAATAATACGATCTCAGTAAACTAAAATTATTGGAGACCTAAATTTGACGTTCCGAAATTTTCAATGGTGTGGTGGATTTATACACTCAAATAAACTAATAATTAAGAATCACTAATTGTCAAATAAGGAGGTGTTTATAAAGGTCAAATAAGAAATTAAGAATTATATTCTATGAGTGTCAAAATATCAACTGCACGGAAAAAAAATTGTGTTGTTTTTTTCACAATTGTTTGAAATATTTGAACAAATTGTGTTATATTAATTTGTTGTAATAATATATCCACATTGTGTATATTTCTTTGAATTCATTTTTTACACAATATTGTTTAAATTAGTTAACAACACCGTTGTGTATAAATGTTACAGAAATAGTTTTTTTGTACTATTCTGTTGACTATATAATTGAAAAATACACAATATTGGGTAAATTGAAAAATGAAAAATGTGAGTTATTTGTAATATCTAACAGAAAACAACAACTTCCCCGGCACAACCCGATATCACTGGATGTCCCGAGGATGTCCATTTTATGTCCCAATTAGGTCCGAACGTCCCAGAACCCAATATGGACATCCTGAGGACGTACGACTCGACGTTTTTGGGACATCCGATGCGAATATCCCCAGGACGTCCCCAGGACTTCCAAACTCAGACCAAATTCATATTACCGACTTACAACATTATTTTCGTGTCTTGTGCCTTTTTCAAAAATTTAAAACGTGTTTTGGTTTAATTTTCAGTCATAAATTTCATACGTTTTCCACTGAGCTTATTTAGCTCAGTGAGTTTCTCCAGTTGTCACCAGTATTAGATGAATGGTCGGTATATCGTTATTAATTTTGCATGGTTATTCTGTTCGCGCTAGGTTAGTCAGGTCAGGTTAGGTTTGCTAGTAATTTACGCATTTTCAACTCAATTTGCCTCATTATTGTCTTTTCGTTTAAACTTCCCGCCATTGCAGTGACCAGTCACACGTTCCTTTTATTGTCGTCCATATTTCACCGAGTTCACAGTCTCGAGTCGTTGGGATGGCGACTTAAATCACACTCTTGATAGTTTATTATTTCTATAACAATTCTCTAATTATTTTTGCCAAAAATAAAGTTTCATTTCAAACCTGTGACTGAGTGCATCTTGAAGTCTGCGATTTGTGCCATTTGTGGTCATGTGCTGTGTCTTATCTCTTGCCTTGTGGTTTCCTAACCTAACTTATAAACATAATTTCTGGTTGTGGCGGAATTTGAAGTTATTTTTACAATCAAAAGAATACGATGATCTGAGAAAATATAATATAACGTATTTATTGCTGTTGTGAGCTATGACTTATATACTGTTTATAGGTATTATGTTTTGTAATTGATGTAAATGTTTGTGTCAAAATTTCAAAGAATTTATAAATATTTTTTCGGAAATCACTTTCCATCATTATCCTTTTCACTTTTTTAAGTTGGTATGTCACTTTCTTGACTAGGATCATAGGTTATAGAAAACCTTGAAAATTGATATCCTAAAAACATCCTTAGGATGTCCAGGGGACCTCCATGGAAGACCTTACAGGGACATATAATGGACTTCCCCAGAACGTTCCAATTTGTAACATCGGATGTCCCCAGGACATCCTAAGGACGTCTTATGTCCAGTAGTGGACGTCTTCGGGACGTCTTGAATGTCTTAGATTTATGCCCTGTGGACGTACTGAGGACGTCTTTGTGTTATCTGGGAAGCCACGCTGGACATTGAACTACATCTGATAGATATTGTGAAAAGACTCTAACTGAAGAGAGAAATTCGCATTTTCATTCAGATTGTTGATTTTTTAAATTTTCTTCAGTTTTAATTGAAAAAATCATTAAATAAATTAGATAGAATGTTATTATCAAACGATGGAAAATAACGACTAAAGCTTGTCTTTCAGCCGCAGATGATTCCACAACAGATTTTATGAATGTACTATTCATATTTTCGAACTAAAATCAGTTGTTTTATTTGACATTACAAAAATATCACAATGGAGAATGTCTCCCTTCTCAACGTGGATAAAAGAATTAGGTCAGTTCAAAGAAGAATGGTGGAATTAATTGAAGATTGCAATTATTTTCAATAATTTTGACTACGCTATGTTCCCGAAAGTCAGTTTCGTTGTAATTTTCAGTTTCGTTACTTTTAGTGAAGAATATTTGGCAACAAATCCAACTCATTTCGCACTGTCTATGTCTCTGCATATGTTAAGAGAATTTTGAGCTGACTTACAATTGGATTGCCTCGAAAAACGGTTATGTTGAGCTAACAAGGGGCTTAACAATACTCCAGTTAAGTGGGCTCGTAGCTTCAGGGCATTATTTCCATGACTAAAGCTTATAGAGAGTGTCTGTGTATGCCGAAAAGAACGTCCTTTCTAAAGCTTAATTTAACGTGAAATATTCGATTCTGCGAAATCACCCTCTACTCGAACAGGTTTTAAATTGATTTTGGCCTGACTCATTCTCCATTAACATAAATGCAGAAGCATGTTGCTAATTAGTGAAGTAGGTTCAAGGTTGATGGAAACAGGGTATTGTACGTTAATGTGGGTGTAAGTATCCTTGCCTATTTTTACACAGACTTCTTGCATAATACCTAAGTAGTTATTTTTAAACTTGTGAGCCTCTTTCAATGTTATGGTTGAATGTTACTGATGAGTTTGAATGTATTACCTACCCACTCATAATTGGACACTTTCTAACTTTATTCAAAACGATTCAAATAATCAATTTCTGTGCTATTTTACAATTCATCAAATGTCGAGAATTACACCTAAGCGTAGAATATACTTGTATTGTGCCTATTCCATCAATTTGAATGGATACATACGACTATAAAAAACAAAAATATAGATGCGGTTAATGGAATGAACAAAAATTCATGAGTAGATCGGAGGAGCAAGAATACATATTACAGTCCAAAAACATTGAGTTTTGAGACAAGAATTGATTGTATCACCACCAAACTTGGTATGCTAGTAGTTGGAACTATGATAAACACGAAAAAAAATTGTTTACATACCAAAATTCCAGGGGTGGAACATATTTTTTTTCTTTTAAAAATATATAAATAGATTTTTTGCTGTAATCTTCGAAAGTATATGATTTATCGGATAAACAACTCAACAAGGTGAAAAACAATTCAATTTTCCACAAAAATTATTCCCAGTAATTTCTTATGAAATGCGCTAGTTTTCTCAGAAAACGTGATTGAACGCCGACATCAAATTTCAGGTCCACCCTTACCCGCCGCTGAAAGTTCTGGCGGAGCTGAATATTTGATTGGTAATAACTCTGCTAAAAATGATCGGAGAAGGAAAAGGAAAAGTTTATATCGTTTCTGAAGACTTCTACCTTCTCATGCAAATATAATATGCAAGCATTTGAGTAAAAGTTCAAACTTTTTCACTCAGCCCAATTTGGCTTTCGAAGTAATAAATCTACAACAAAAGCACTCCTTGAAATCTTGGAGAACATAGTCGGGGATTTGGAAGGCCACGAACATTCATTATTGACCATGTGTGACCTCTCAAAAGCTTTCGACTGTGTTTCCCATGAGCTCTTGTTAAAAAAACTTGCATTTTATGGCATAAGAGGCACGCCACTGAGATTATTCAATTCTTATTTGGACGGTAGAAAACAATATATCTACTTATCGAAATATTATACATGGTGTTCCACAAGGATCTGTTCTCGGGCCACTGCTTTTCTTAATATACATAAATGACCTATGCTTCCATATGATGACAAAGTGTGAGGTTGTCCTCTTTGCGGATGATACGTCTTTCATTATTTCCAATAAAGACATTTCACTTCTTCTTGAACATGCAGAATCAATAATGTCCGAAGCAGAAAATTAGTTTTCTGCTAATAATCTTCAATTGAACAGGGAAAAATCCCAAAATCTAGTTATTTCCAGTAATAACCAAATAACGGTAGGTAATCACTGTAAATTGCTCGGGGTTGTTATAGATGATTGTTTGAATTGGACACACCACATAGACAGACTTAGTACTAGGCTGTCCAGCATATTGTTTTTACTTAGGCAACTTAGTCGATGCCTGAACCCGAATATGTTAAAAAACATATATTTCGGTCTTTTCCACTCTCTGATCAGCTATGGTACGGTTTTATGGGGTAACTCAGTTAACTCCGTAAGAATATTCAAACAACAGAAACGAGCAATAAGAATATTGACTGGAGTTGGATATAATGAACATTGTCAACCACTCTTCAAAAAGTTAGGAATACTACCCCTTCCTTGTATCTATATCCTACATAATTTAACCGAAATTCATTCCAAGAGAATGAGTCTCCCAAAAATATCAAGCCAACATCATCACAGCACACGTTCCGATACTGCTGACGGTTTACTTGTGCCACGTTACATATTGGTAAAATCTGAAAAAAACTCTTTGAATTTCAAAATTTATAATAAATTACCTAGCCATATCAAATCTATGAATGAGAAATGTTTCAAAATGAATGTGAAAAAAATACTTCTCAATCATTGTTTCTATTCTGTTGATGAATATACTCAAACATCAATTTTTTGACCCCACCATGTCAATGACTTTCCTTGATTCTATCTTGTTTGAATTTAGTTAGTATTGTGTTTGTACTACATGTTTGTGAGTATGTCTGATCTGTATGTTATATACATTTATTTATATTTAAATATGTATATATTTGTTATGTTCCACTGACTTGCTATAAACCATATTCTGTATGTGTCACATAGCCAATAAAACTATCTATATATCTATCTATCTATCTACCTAAAATGTGTTTTGTCGCACTTCATAGAGATGTTTGCGGATGATCCGAAAATCATGAATAATTCAATAAATATGAAATTATTATATTGAAGCAGCACCCATACCCTCTTTGGACTATATGCAACAATTTTAAAGTAGTGTGACAATGTCCCACTTATACATGCCAAAAAAATTTTTGTTAAAATCCTGCCTCATTTTTAACTTACCCATAAAATCGGCATTCTCTTCACTAAATGTTGACAATAATTGCTTATTCATATCCTGCATATATATATGTATATATATATATATATATATATATATATATATTTGATCATATACTTAATTTCTTATGTAGGATCTGCATGAGCGATTATTTTCAACATATACTGAAGAAATTGCCGGGATTATGGGTAAGTTGAAAACTGAGACAGGAGTAAAATCCACTTTTTTCTTTGGCATGTATAAGTCAGACTTGTCTCACTAATCTTAAATCTTTGCATATGGTCTAAAGAGGGTACTGATTCCTGCTTCAGTATAATTATTTCATATCAACTAAAATATTCATGACTTTCGTCCTCCGTAAATATCGTAGAAGGGTTAGGTGAAGTGGGACGAAACACATTTTAGGTACTCAAATACTCACATGTTATATTTGCATGAGGAAGTAGAAGTCTTCAGGAAAGATATGCACTTTTTCTTTTCCTTTTACTATAATTTTTAGCAAAGTTATGACAAATCTTATTTTCGGCCCTGCCTGAACTTGCAGTGGCGGGTTAGCTCGAGCATGAAATGTGACGTCGGGTTAAACCACGTTTTCTGAGAAAACGAGCTCATTTCATAAGGTATTGCTGAAAATCATTCTTGTGGAGAATTGAATTATCTCTCACCTTATTGTAATCGTTTTTTGATAAATCTTATATTTTCTGATATAACAACAAAAAAAATTATATTTTTTTTTAATGAAAAATTTTTGTGGTTCCACCCCTGATTTTTTGGTAAACAATATTTTTTCTAATAATACATGACGTCTAGGTGTCATGTGACGAGTTTCAGAGTGCTACAATTCATTCTTCACTTTTTGCTCGAGTTTGTCTGTCGTTACTGGATAAATTGAGTGAGAAGGTGAATGCAGTTAAAAAAGAAAAAGAAACAAGAAAGAAAGCAAGATAACAATCCAGAATGAATGATCTTATGCTATTTTTGTATGATATAATTAATTTGTGACAGTTTAGTAATGTTTAGTAATGAGGACTCAGACGATATCGTTAATCACCGTTACATTTTCAGTGAGGTATAATTTTAAACTTGTTTTTTATTTCGGAAGAGTATTTATATTTTTCAGATGTGATGATCTACTTACTTTGGATTTGTATAGTTCATATTTTTTCATGTTTGAATAAATCCATGTCAGACTTTGGATAGTATATAAAGATGTTAAGTAATTTGGTGTCTCTGTATAAGGATTCACTTGAATACAATCTGTGTTTCTTGAATATTATTTTTTTAAGTGCTTTGCACTGTTTGCATGCAGTTCAGTGTACTATAAAATGTTCCACCCCAAGCTATTATACAATACCTTATCACCGACTCTGCCAGAGATGTATAACAAATCATCAAATTCTTCCTATCAAGAATATCACGTAGATTATAGAAGGTATAAATAAGCTTTTTCAACCTTTTGGTGACATGACTTATTGTTCGTCCCAGCTGAAATGCTGGTCCAGCACAACACCCACATATTTGATAGTTGAGGTCTTTTCTATTGTTTCACATGAACATGGTTGTTGTGTATCGCATCTCGAACTATTTATCTTTAATTCAATTTCTTGAGGCTGATCAGTGTTTTGCAGAGGAAATGTCATGAATTTCGTCTTACTAATATTCTAGATCAATAAATTATAATCAAGCTACGTCTTAATTTTTTGGAGCCCGTCTTCAGCAAGTTTATAGACATTTTCCCATGGTTCTCCAGTGTGAACTATAGCTGTGTTGTCAGCATAGCAGATGAGGTGACCACAAAAGTCAGTCATTTCCGAGATACTGTTTATGTAAATGATAAAGAGAACAGGTCCAAGCACAGTTCCTTGAGGAACGCCAATAGTAACTTCTTGTGGAGTACTCAACTGTTCGTCAGTTTTAACTCTCTGTAATCTATTTGCTGAATAATTCTGCAGGACTTCTAGCGTCTTATCTCGCACACCATATGTATATAATTTTTCTATTAGGAGACTATGGGATACGGTGTCAAATGCTACCAATTGATTGATATTTCTAGAAAGTTTTTAATTGGACACACTACAATATTCCGTATTCCTCAGAGAACATGATGAGAGCCAAAAGCAAGAAGAAAGTCACTTTAAGGTAAAAATTATCATCAGAGAGCCAAAGAGAATTGTCGGGAAAAAATTAAGGTTTTTGAAATGCTAATAACATGTGGAATATTTTTATGAGCTATCACCCTTATAAACGGTATATAAAGTAACACTTTATCCACCAATGAAATTACTTTTACCACAACTTGAATAATGAAATTACTTCATTCCACTAGTGGAATAATGAAAAATACGATGCTGAATCAATCACATTTTATTTATTCATTATTGTTATCCATCACCTCTCGATATTTTTGTACGTATAAATTTAATGAATTTTTAGGAGGTGACAGCAGCTGTCAGAGCAAAATGTCAAATAAATTTGTGATGAAAAATGTCGGCGATTCTCATTTTAAATTAATGTGACTGTGAATTAAACGTTGTAATGCATGCGTGTTTTAGATTCATTAAACATCTTGCGCGAATAAAAAACTTTCTAAAACACTTATACAGTGAATAACTATCATTTACTGAAGTGAAACTGATAAAAAAGAATTATGAAAAGTCAGTATCAAAAAGAGTACTTTACGGACTTTACCTAAATACTTATTTTTTCCCAAACATTAAGAAGGAGAGGTATGAAAATGTACCTGGATATTAACAATTGTTTCATCTTTGATTTGTTGAGGTATATAATTTTGAGAAATAAAATAGTTATTTATGATATAAGGGTTGAAAGTGGCATTTTATTTTGTGAGTGGGGAATATTGCGAAAAGAGCATAAAATAAAATCATATTTAACAAATGCATCATACAAATTTTTTTATACTACAATTACTGCTAGTAAGAAAAAACAAACAAAAAAAATATAAGATCCACAAGGATTCGAACACACGATCTTTGGGTTACAAGGCTGACTGGCAGATGCTCCAAATATAATAAACCCCAATGTACTATTTATGAATATCATTATTTGTCAGTGATGAAGGACCTTCTACAGTTAAACTGAATACTACTTCGTTTGTAACTTCAAAAGAAATTAGTATTACCAACTGCACAAACGGCCAAATCCATGTGTGAACTTTTATAAATAATTCCTTTTCAGTAGGTGTTCTGTTTATAATATCTGATTGAAGTGTTTCTGTTAGAGAGATCTATATTACTGAGTATTCATCATGTCATTTTACTTTTAACACTGGTGTTAAATGAATTTAAAACGTCATTTTTAATGACAGTTGTACAAAAAACTTTCCATTATCGCATTGGTTTCTATAGGTGTAAATATTGAGTCACAATGAAGTAGCATTCACGTTAAGGAAATCAAGACAAGTGTGAATCAGTCAGTAAGAATGTTTTTGAAATACTTCAATTTCGCAAATCCATGCTCTAACTTCACAATTAATCATACTCTTCACCCTAATTATCGAACGAATGTTTTATAAATATAGTAACTCTTCTCAGTTGATGTTTTTTCTGAAACCATCATGTTGACATTCAGCTACATGTCATGGGGGTGAATTCTTAATAACGAATAGCAACAATCTAAAATAAATCTGTAAGATTAGGATTAATAGAGCAAATGGAACATAAAGGGACCCGTATTTTTTATCCGGTTTTGTTAATATATATGGGTGCCAGAGGCATGAATTAATGAAGGCAGTAACATAGGTACTGATTTGAAGTATATATTCAACTACCAGCGTAAATTGTCGAACATTTAGTGGAAACTGGATAACACACAAAATAGAGTAGAATTGATACATTAGTCAGAGTATAATGCTAACATTTATATTACATAATGAAGCTGGTTTTCACGTTCAGAAATGTTTGTCTTACTTATAATAACGAGCAAGTGGACAATTGAAACACCACACTCGGTGTTTATGTGTTAATTGTTAACAGTCAAATTGATATTGTTATTAGTGTTGGGGTATCAATAAAAATAAAACCAACAAAACCATTTTGCATCACATTGTATAAAGGCACCGTTAAACCTTTTTAGTTGTGAATTTCTAGTGTCATTTTACCTAAATAATACCAAAATTAGAATCACATTCTCTTGAAAAGGGCAACATTCTTCATTAAAATTGAAACATGTGATTTTTTGTGATAGAAAACAACTATTTTGTTCGAAAATATGAATAGGATATTCATAAAATCTGTTGTGGAATCATCTGCGGCTGAAAGACAAACTTCAGTCGCTATTTCTCAACGTTCAAGATAGCCTCTTGGGAGGTATTCATGTAGAAAAGGAGAATATTTTTTGTAATATCTAACAGAAAAAACTACTTTCCCGGCTAAAGCCACGCTGGACATTGAACTACATCTGATAGATATTGTGAATAGACTCTTAGAGAAATAGATTTTCGTCGACAAAAATGTATTGGGGATTGGATTAAATGCGAGAGAAGCGAACCTTGCTTTAATGAAATGAACGATTTCTGTGAGTGATATTTTCGAATAACATTCTCCCTATCTAATTTATAAAATGAATTTTCAAAGAATAGAGACAATTAAAAAAACTACTATCTGAATGAAAATGCGAATTTTCACTTTCAGATTTTTCCTTTTCAGTTAGAGTATTTTCACAATATCTATCAGATGTAGTTCAATGTCCAGCATGGCTGTAGCCGGGGAAGTAGTTGTTTTGTGTTAGGTATTACAAAAAAAATCCCTTTTCAATAGGAAACAACTACTTTCCCGGTTAAAGCCACGCTGGAAATCGTACCACATCTCTTATTCTAGCTAATTGTACATCATTTTATCAAGTATCTATTGGAATGGGTTCAATTTCATGTAAATCGGTGTAAATTTTGCATGACGGTGTATAAACAACCACCGTAAAACCCTTTTCATTGTGTATATCTGGTGTTTTTCTTGTTTAACATATCGCAAATTTCAAAAAACACCGAAAGTACATTATCGTACACTTATTTTATTTAGCAATTTTGGTGTTGTTTTCCACTGTGAAACCCAGTGATTAAAATCACTCTCAATTATTATTTTTTACTGTGTAATACCGCAAATAAATTGCAATTGAAGGTGTTGGATGTTATTTTCTTGTTCATTCAGAACACTCCCTGATTTTCTGTCATCATCATTAATTACTATGTTAAATATTTTCTCCGCCATTCCATTCAATGAGGATTAATTACGTTTCACATGTTTATTTTCAATCTTCAAGAAACTGAGAAATTATTATCAGTATTGTGCGTTGTTTTCATCAACGGATATAATTTATTTTTCCCAAATCTACGAATAATCCTGAAAGCATAACTCGATCCTTCAAATCGGAATGTTTCCTCGGAATAATTCCTGTCATTGCCGAATATCATTCAAGATATATACAGTGTGTCCCACTTGGAGCAGCCACACCCTCGTATTTTCTTGACAGTAAAATGATTTCCAAATTTGTTTCATATAAAATATTAGGTACTGTTTCATGGCTTTCTATGACCAGATGAGGAGTGCAAAAATGGGGAAAACACTTGATATGATACTTCAAGCACAAAAGTAACAGCGGTTTCTCGATTAGAACACCTTGAGAGCCCCACCCCTATACTTCATTCTAAAAATATGCAAGGTGCCATATATAGCTGGCATAACTTTTATTTATCCGTAGTGTTAAATTGATTTTCAAAATTTCTTCTACAGTCAAAAAGTACCCAAAATATTCAATTGATGCTGTGGAAAATAACGAAATATTATACTTCCACGACCAGTCGAAAATTGAAAAATTGGGGTAAATATCCTTCTATCACCGAGACAACAGATCCTGGTTGAAAATATACCGCAAAGCCCCCAGATTCCGTTGCCCGGGTCAGGAAATCAAATACGATATCATCCTGTAAATGGTAACATCTATTTATAAATCTTTTTGAGCGTGTTCTGAACGAGAATTTGGTGTTAGCTCGGAGATAAAACAATCTTATTATGTTTTCCCTAACGTTTCAATTTTCAACTGATCATATCAAGCCATAAAAAAGTGATAGACTGAACGTTTTTGGGTACTTTACGACTAGAGAAGAATTTTTTTAAATCAACTAAACGCTACGTTATCAATCTGGCCAGCTATAGATGACACCCTATATATTTTTTTGATTCATGAATTATGTTCTAGGGATTTTAGGATGTCTTGATTCAGAATCCTCTGTTACGTACTTATGCTACAAAAATCCTTGATGTGTTTTCCCCACTTTTTCACTTTTCGACTGGTCATAGCTAGCCATGAAAATGTAATATTTGAATATTTTTTTACAGCATTATTCGAACATTCTCAAGTAATTAATGACTATGTAAAAAAATTCGAAATCAACCAAACATTAGGGATGAATGAAAATCAATAATATGTTAGTTACAGATGACACCCTGTATACTTTAAATAATCAAGAACTGCTATTTGCAGGTTTCAGAGTACTCTGAAACAGAATTTATTGTTATTTTTGCGATAAAAAAATACCTACTATGTTTTTCCCAATTTTTCACTTTTCAATTTGCTCGTAGGTAGCCACGAAAAAGTAATATTCGAATATTTCCTACAGCATTCCTTGAACATTTTTAGGTTCTCCATGACTAAGGAAATAAAAATCGAAATCAACCAAACATTACGGATGAATAACAAATAAAAAATGTTCTTAGTTACAGATGACACCCTGTATATTTTGATGAATTAGCACTGAGATTTGGGGCTTTTAGGGTGTTCTGAAACAGAAGCTGGTGTTATTTTTGCGATAAAAAAATCCCTACTATGTTTTTCCCAATTTTTCACTTTTCAATTTGCTCGTAGGTAGCCATGAAAAAGTAATATTCGAATATTCCCTACAGCATTCTTTGAACATTTTTAGGTTCTCCATGACTAAGGAAATAAAAATCGAAATCAACCAAACATTACGGATGAATAACAAATAAAAAATGTTGTTAGTTACAGATGACACCCTGTATATTTTGATGAATTAGCATTGAGATTTGGGGGTTTTAGGGTGTTCTGAAACAGAATCTGGTGTTATTTTTGCGATAAAAAAATCCCTACTATGTTTTTCCCAATTTTTCACTTTTCAATTTGCTCGTAGGTAGCCATGAAAAAGTAATATTCGAATATTCCCTACAGCATTCCTTGAACATTTTTAGGTTCTCCATGACTAAGGAAATAAAAATCGAAATCAACCAAACATTACGGATGAATAACAAATAAAAAATGTTGTTAGTTACAGATGACACCCTGTATATTTTGATGAATTAGCATTGAGATTTGGGGGTTTTAGGGTGTTCTGAAACAGAATCTGGTGTTATTTTTGCGATAAAAAAATCCCTACTATGTTTTTCCCAATTTTTCACTTTTCAATTTGCTCGTAGGTAGCCATGAAAAAGTAATATTCGAATATTCCCTACAGCATTCTTTGAACATTTTTAGGTTCTCCATGACTAAGGAAATAAAAATCGAAATCAACCAAACATTACGGATGAATAACAAATAAAAAATGTTGTTAGTTACAGATGACACCCTGTATATTTTGATGAATTAGCATTGAGATTTGGGGCTTTTAGGGTGTTCTGAAACAGAAGCTGGTGTTATTTTTGCGATAAAAAAATCCCTACTATGTTTTTCCCAATTTTTCACTTTTCAATTTGCTCGTAGGTAGCCATGAAAAAGTAATATTCGAATATTCCCTACAGCATTCTTTGAACATTTTTAGGTTCTCCATGACTAAGGAAATAAAAATCGAAATCAACCAAACATTACGGATGAATAACAAATAAAAAATGTTGTTAGTTACAGATGACACCCTGTATATTTTGATGAATTAGCATTGAGATTTGGGGGTTTTAGGGTGTTCTGAAACAGAATCTGGTGTTATTTTTGCGATAAAAAAATCCCTACTATGTTTTTCCCAATTTTTCACTTTTCAATTTGCTCGTAGGTAGCCATGAAAAAGTAATATTCGAATATTCCCTACAGCATTCCTTGAACATTTTTAGGTTCTCCATGACTAAGGAAATAAAAATCGAAATCAACCAAACATTACGGATGAATAACAAATAAAAAATGTTGTTAGTTACAGATGACACCCTGTATATTTTGATGAATTAGCATTGAGATTTGGGGGTTTTAGGGTGTTCTGAAACAGAATCTGGTGTTATTTTTGCGATAAAAAAATCCCTACTATGTTTTTCCCAATTTTTCACTTTTCAATTTGCTCGTAGGTAGCCATGAAAAAGTAATATTCGAATATTCCCTACAGCATTCTTTGAACATTTTTAGGTTCTCCATGACTAAGGAAATAAAAATCGAAATCAACCAAACATTACGGATGAATAACAAATAAAAAATGTTGTTAGTTACAGATGACACCCTGTATATTTTGATGAATTAGCATTGAGATTTGGGGGTTTTAGGGTGTTCTGAAACAGAATCTGGTGTTATTTTTGCGATAAAAAAATCCCTACTATGTTTTTCCCAATTTTTCACTTTTCAATTTGCTCGTAGGTAGCCATGAAAAAGTAATATTCGAATATTCCCTACAGCATTCCTTGAACATTTTTAGGTTCTCCATGACTAAGGAAATAAAAATCGAAATCAACCAAACATTACGGATGAATAACAAATAAAAAATGTTGTTAGTTACAGATGACACCCTGTATATTTTGATGAATTAGCATTGAGATTTGGGGGTTTTAGGGTGTTCTGAAACAGAATCTGGTGTTATTTTTGCGATAAAAAAATCCCTACTATGTTTTTCCCAATTTTTCACTTTTCAATTTGCTCGTAGGTAGCCATGAAAAAGTAATATTCGAATATTCCCTACAGCATTCTTTGAACATTTTTAGGTTCTCCATGACTAAGGAAATAAAAATCGAAATCAACCAAACATTACGGATGAATAACAAATAAAAAATGTTGTTAGTTACAGATGACACCCTGTATATTTTGATGAATTAGCACTGAGATTTGGGGGTTTTAGGGTGTTCTCAAACAGAATCTGGTGTTATTTTTGCGATAAAAAAATGCCTAGAATGTTTTTCCCAATTTTTCACTTTTCAATTTGCTCGTAGGTAGCCATGAAAAAGTAATATTCGAATATTCCCTACAGCATTCTTTGAACATTTTTAGGTTCTCCATGACTAAGGAAATAAAAATCGAAATCAACCAAACATTACGGATGAATAACAAATAAAAAATGTTGTTAGTTACAGATGACACCCTGTATATTTTGATGAATTAGCACTGAGATTTGGGGGTTTTAGGGTGTTCTCAAACAGAATCTGGTGTTATTTTTGCGATAAAAAAATGCCTAGAATGTTTTTCCCAATTTTTCACTTTTCAATTTGCTCGTAGGTAGCCATGAAAAAGTAATATTCGAATATTCCCTACAGCATTCTTTGAACATTTTTAGGTTCTCCATGACTAAGGAAATCAGAATCAAAATCAAACAAACATTACGGATGAATAACAAATTAAAAATGTTCTTAGTTACAGATGACACCCTGTATATTTTGATGAATTAGCACTAAGATTTGGGGGTTTTAGGATGTTCTGAAACAGATCCTGGTGTTATTTTTGCGATAAAAAAATGCCTAGAATGTTTTTCCCAATTTTTCACTTTTCAATTGGTCGTAGGTAGCCATGGAAAATGGATATAGGAATATTTCATAAACCTGAAGGTAGATATTTCCGAGTACTATACGTAATGAAAAACAAATTTTGAAATCACTTCACTGTCAAGAAAATACGAGGGTGTGGCTGCTCAAAGTGGGCCACACTTTATAAAGCTATCCAAAACAGTTATTCCTTTCTGGGAATGAAATAAAAACAGAAATACTCCTTCGAACCATCTTCTGAAACATTCACACAGGACGCGGATTAAATAATGAATCGAAGTTTTATTTCATCACGTAATCAACCCCCAAAGTTTGCGTCATGCAAGCAAACTAGGAACAGGATATCAGCAGTCCAGCGTTTCGGAATCCGTATCATCGAACACCCTACGTCTATTTGAAGTTCATCAATCTCACAAATAAGCAAGGGCTGGTTGGTTCATTTGCAAGGCAAATTCAGCCGATGCACCCGTTTTCCAAGGCCGATATTTACTTTTTAATATCGCGCATGCGCCGGTCACCTGCTCCGTCACCTGAAAGCAAGCGCGCGCGCTCGCCCATTCCGGGACTTCAGAGCACCCGGACTCTGTCCCCGGATCGTTATTCGCCGTAGTGTCCTTCCCCGAACATGCCACCACCCCTTTTATCATTCCCTAATGGATGACAAATGAAGAAGCACACCTACAACTCCTGCAAGACAAATTTGTATTCGGAAATATTATTCCGACCTTGAGCTGTAGGCCGAAAACTGGGAAGCTACTTAATATGAGAAAAGCAGAAAGGTCAGACTGAGGTAGATCGATATATGAATTATTCAATAGAGGGAAAGTGAATGAACTTTTCCTCAGCGTTTAAACATATGGGTTGGATGGAAATTCCAACGTTCGGCAAGAGAAATCGCTTTCAACAAACTACTAAGGCCCCCTTCGTGCTCTTTGTAGCAGAGTGTCACGAATCTGGTTTAAATAAAGAGTGGAGCAACGTTATTGACGAACGGATTATTTCAGCAAAATACATGTTTACTTGTGAATTTTCTAGGCAAACACTTTCAGCATGATCTTTCTTTCTCGTAGAGTCCCGAACAAAAAGGGATATCTACTTGGCCAGTACAGACCGTAATTTGCTTCAATCATACTCAGATATGCGAAAAATATAATCTCAATGTAACAAATGTGAATTGAGATTCTAATAAACTGAGTTAAAGTGGTTTTGGTTTATTGGTAGTTACTTCAACTATTATTGTATCGGCGGCAAAAATAAAAGCTTTCAAGTTTGCTAAGAGCAACCATTACCGAAGAAGAATATAATACAAGAAAGTACGTACATATAGTAAAAAATAATTGAGTGTGATTTTAATCACTGGGTTTCACAATGGAAAACAACACCAAAATATCATGGACTCATCAATTTTATCATACACTTGATAAAATGTTGTGAATTTTGCTAAAATAAGTGAACATTGATGTAATTTCGGTGTTTTTTGAAATTTGTGAAATATCAATTAAGAAAAACACCAGAATACAATATACCATCATGCAAGATTGACACCGATTTACATGAAATTGAAACCATAATATGGAAACATGATAAAATGGTGACCAATTTGCTAGAATAAGAGAATGTGAATCTAATTTTGGTGTTATTTACAATTTCTTAATAGTTTATAATTCAAGAATGACACCAGAAATTCACAATTAAAAAGGTTTCACGGTACCTTTACACAATGAAATGCAAAACGTACACCGATAACATGGAATTGAAACAATTTTATCGATAACGATAATATGGTGTTAATTTTTAACAAACTATCAGTCATGATTGTTGTCGAAATATCACTCCGATTTTATGATGTATATTGAAGAAAAACACCAAGAGATATTGTAATGAAACAAATTTGGTGCCATTGTGCATTTCCTTTTGAATGAAATAACAATAACGTAAACTTGAATAACGCTCGGGTTGTGATGAATCCTACCTAAATGAAATAATAATGAAGACAATGATGTTGCAAGCTAGTAAATTTCACTGTCATGACGTCATGTGGCCTGCATCCATCCAGTCGAAATTATCAGTAGGATGCTCCGTTGCTAGCAGTTAACCATTACCGATAGTACCCAGCGCCTTCACTAGAGGGCCCAGTCTACAGGACATCGTTGTTCGCACAGAGCATATGAGCTTAAGACATTAACCATAACTAACTGGCGTGGCGTTCCACAAGGGTTTTTTTGGGCTCTCTCTTTTTTGTTATTCATGATGCCGTTCGAATCGGTCCTCTTTTGCGGACTCAACCATTTTTATTCTATTGAATAATGATTATGATAAGTTACAGTTTCATCTCCACAAGGTTACTATTACTGCTAGCTAATGAGTGGTTTTCTCTAAGCGAAAACTAATTAATTAACAAAATTGACTGCTTCGAATGCCATATCTCAGTATATTCCACTTGAATCTCCAATATCTGACGAATAAGGCTGATAAATTGACATTTTTTCTAGATGATCACAATGCCCAGATAGTTTGCATACAAGAAAATTTTGTTACAAATCAAACTATACCTTATGTCAATATAAATTTCCATAATAATCTATCCAGTCATGCACTTCTGTAGAACGTTGAATGAGCATGGTGGAGTCTGAGTTTTTGTCCAAAATGAACTATCATTCAAGATATAGATTATTAAAAAAATGAAATTTTATTTCATTTTTTTATCAATTTTTTATTTTAATTTTTTATTTATTTAATTATTTTGCCCGATAAGTTAGTGCGTTCAGAAGACTGATGAAAGAATGAAATTAATTAACGTATCCTATACCCTGAATTTGCCCATCTGAAAAAATAAGAACAAATTAACCAAAAAATACTTCTTTTTTTCGAAAAATTTTGACCTTTCGGATACTGTATATGCCTTCGTTATCAAAACTTGCTGAAAAGACGCTGAACAGTATTTGAATTGGTTTGGAAATAATAATATCTTTCTTTAACAGAATCGAATGATATTTGCCATACATTATTTTGATTGATATTTGCTATCTTGATACATAGGGTGTTCGGTATCAATCAATCACCATTCTATTAGTTCTAATTTCATTATCAATAATATATGTACCACTTTATATATGAAGTGGTATAAAAACAGGAATTTTTATTTTTAATTTTTCATGATGATCTCATACCACGTAGTGATGGCTACATTCATCAATTTATTGAATTCACACTTATTAAACTTTGAAACTATGGAATGAATAAATGAGAATATTCTTCACTAGTGAACATTCTCAATAATTTACCTTGAATTCGAAGAATAATACAGCATATATAAAAAAATTAGTGTGCAAGAATGCTGTATGGCACACAACGTTGGTCGTCAATTGAGAAATTTTACTTTTCACAATTTTTTATCTCTCGAATGAGTATTTTCATTCAACAAAATTATTCAATGAGTAAGTTCACCATTAGACAAGTGAATGACCCCCATGGTGAAGAACGTGCATCACAAGGTGGGCTATTCTTTTGTAGGCGAGGCTGTACCTAAACGTCCCACCCTTGTCGCCTTTGTTTCCCGATCATTCATCTGAACTGAAAACCACAATGATAATTTGCATATCATAAGTTATGAATGAAGAATTGTCACATTCCAATATCACAACTCCACGGTATTATATCTCGGATTAAAAACTATTTTTCCATAAAGAAAAAAATAATACCTGGGTTTTTATTTTTCATAGAAAATAAATAAATCATATAAAAGAAATCATACATAAATCACAATAATGGAAGAACGCCGAAGATCAGTTGATCAATGTTCAGAATACACTGTATTCAAACATCTGTTATGATCTTCAAGTGTGAATAAAATTAAATATTTACAATCCAGTACGATTGGGTTTTGAGACAAGAATCGATAGCACGACCAAACTTGGTATGCTAGTAGTTGAAACCATGATAAACACGAAACAAAATTGTTCACCAAAATTCATATTCACCTAATATTAACCTAACCTAACCTAACCTAACCTAACCTGCGTGTATGTTTAATAACACTGTTGTGAAGTGCAAACCTCAAGCTTAAAATCACATACTTCATTTTTCATGTAGGATGTGTATCAGCGACAATATATTTCCTTGCTTAACAACCAATCAGTCGATTTCAAATTTTGAAATTCAGCCAATAGAATCGGAACTACAGTGAAAATATAGCTTGTCGCTGTATTTTCACGGTGATAAACCTGCTTAGTTTTTGTTTTACTGACTGTCAAGTGAAAATAATTATTTAAATTATAAACGTCAAATTTATGGGTTTTGACTAGTTATCTTCATTTATCAATATGAGCGATCGTTGGGGACAAATGTCCATTGGTATCATAGATGAGGCCGTGGAAAAGAGTATTCCGTTGAATACGGCTAGAAGTAAAGCATCAATTACCAGGTGACATGATTTTTCTTTATTTCAAATCGATATATTGTCGTCCTAAATATAATTCGTGGTATGATTAAAAACCTACAATTTTTTGGAATATCAATTCATTGGCAATCCCAATGCAAGAAAATACAGCTCGTCCTGCGGACATGTTGTATTTTCAGCTTTGAGATTGCAATTCATTAATATTCCAAAAAATTATCGGTAATAATCATACCACTTATTATATTACCCCTGATTATATTCAACATTTACTGAAGAAATTTCTGGGATTATGGGTGAGTTGGAAACTGAGGCAGGAGTAAAATCCAGTTTTTCCTTTGGCATGTATAAGTGAGACTTGTCTCAGTAGCCTTAAATCGTTGCATATGGTCCAAAGAGGGTACTGATTTCTGCTCCAGTTTAATTATTTCATATCAACAAAAATATCCATGACTTTCGGATCCTCCGTAAATATCGTAGAAGGGTTATGTGAAGTGGGACAAAACACATTTTAGGTACTCCAGATACTCACATGTTATATTTACATTAGGAAGTAGAAGTCTTCAGGAAAGATATGCACTTTTTCTTTTCCTTGTAACTATAATTTTCAGCAAAGTTATGACAAATCTAATTTTCGGCCCTGCCTGAACTTGCAGTGGCGGGTTAGCCCGAGCATGAAATGTGAGGTCGGCATTAAACCACGTTTTCTAAGAAAACGAGCGTATTTCATGTGGTTTTACTGAAAATCATTCTTGTGGAGAATTGAATTATCTCTCAGCTTATCGAAATTGTTTTTTGATAAATCTTATATTTCCTGAAATAACAACAAAAAAAAAATTATCTTTCTTTAAATAAAAAATTTTTTAGGTTCCACCACTGATTTTTTGGTAAATTTTTTTTTTCTAATAATACAAGATGTCGGGATGTCATGTGCCGAGTTTCAGAGTGCTACAATTCATTCTTCAGTTTTTGCTCGATTTTGTCTGTCGTTACTGGATTATTACGTCATATTATTGAACTTGAGATCAGTATTCTAGAAAATCTAGTCATCATATGTTTTAATTATAATAATCATTAATCCAAATCATATCCAATCAATTCCCCCAAACGAGCTAGTTTTCATTCAGATTTCATTTGATTTTTGAAAGTAACTCCCATAAAAGAGCTCAAGATTTTTGGTAATTATAAATTCGCGAAAATTGGTAGGAAAATGGTGTTCTAAAAATGATTATTCTGTGAATGTTGATGTTATGACTCCTATGAATCTGATATTGATACTATGCTCATCTTCACGAAATGTCAATATTTTTTTCTTGAATATTGAGCCAATTCATTCCATGTGCGTGAGATTCAAAATGATTAGCCCTTTGTAGGGCGCGCAGGCGGCAATCCGCCGCAAATGTTATATCCGACATTGTTTCAAAGCTGCCGTTTAATCTATCGTGATGTATTCGCCTGTATTTGTTACTCACCTACCCCACACCACCCTCAGTACATTGGAAGTTCCAGGCGACAGTGGTTTAGGCATATTTTATCATCTATTCCTTTCAACGATGCATAGTTCAACAGAAATTGATGAAGACTAAAAAGCACAAAGTAAATTTGGATTAAAATGCTACAAAAGGAAGTGTCGACAATGTGAATCAAATGCGCGCATCCTGCGGCACTTCCAGAATCACAAGACGATGATGGCTTTTGGCTATATTCTATTTAGATATTTCTGGAATAAATGCATTCATCATCTTCAAGTTCAACAATGTCGAAAACAAGGATAGTGGACGTGTTTTACTGAAAAACCATTCTACTTATCTGATGGAGAAACACTTGAAGTAAAGAGCTCAAATTCGGTCTCTTTCCCAAAAATATTCAGTACTTCTTGGCAAAGTATCGGGACTGGTGCTGTGAACAATGTAAAGTTTCCAGAAACATCAAGGCTACCAATATCATGCACATACAGTATCGGAAAGTTTTCATCGGGGGTATGCTAATTTCATACGAGCGTAAAGAATAACTTGCTATTATGTTGAGAGAGCATTACAATTTCTCCTCTACTCGCTCGAGGAAGGGATATCGACGTGGCTGTTAATTCGTAGTAGGGGAGACGTACAGTAGTGCGTCTCTCTTATTTATGTGGTATTATTATATCATTGCGTTCCTTGTTGCTCGCATAGATTTGTCTATACCCCGATGAAAACTTTCCGATACTGTATAAATGAAAAAGTGGGATAGGGCCTAACCTAACCCTTGGGAGGCTTAACGTTTAATTGTTTCCTACCAGCAAAGACTTTGGAAAGGGCAGGAAATACTGTTGCAGTTACCTCCTTTCCATTTACGTTCATGAATATTTTTTGAAGAAAGTAGAAAATGTCAAAATTTGTTTTCTTCAGTTTTGGAATCCGAATTGTTCACTATTTTGGCTAGTGATTCTCAAAAAATCCCAATGTTCTACATTTAGCCGGTTTCTCAGTGATCTCAGACTCTGTAGACAGCTTAAATATTGGTCGCTCATTATTGGTGAAGGGGTATAATTATTGCAGACTTCAAGCTGAAAAGAAATACACCAGTTCGTAGTAAAAGAAGTGCTAGAAAACACCCAAAAAGGGATCCGAATTCTTATACTCATAAGTGAGAAAGAGACCGCTGGCAAAACAAGATGAGGCACCTAGCGAATAGTAATAGTAGATTCATGAAGACCGGATCATCAGGAGAAGAAACGAGGCAACAAAAACATCTATATCACATTGTATTCATAGAAACCCACAATCACCATACAATGCAATACAACGTTAGATGTATGGCTATTGATGGAAATAACAATTTTAACAATTTCAACAACAAACAAAAATTTGCATTTGTTGAAACAGCACTATGTTTTTTACTCTCCCAAAAGCTTAATTTTTGGTAACCGGAGAAGGGAAAGGCGACCCAAAATGATCTAAATTCATCTATATTTATGACAAGCCGGTAAAGACCGATAATCACATAGCCAGTTAGTTCACGTCAAAGCCGCAATACACGAAATAAAAACTCGTCAGTTGAAGAATCAACATTTATTTCTCAGTTTGAAATTAAAGGACACGTAGCAGCATATAAAACGAAGTTTAAAGCAAATTCCGAAGTCGAATAACATTACAATCAATTGTCTGCCTTAAATTTATGACTACACCGAAAGAAACTTCGCGAAGAATGTTATATAATCTACCTTCATCATGTTCAGAATGCAAAAAGTAGAGAACGGACGACGAGTTACTTTCAACAAAAAATAATTAGAGTTTCATTCATTAAAACCACGACGGCGAATTCGAATTTGAAAGAATTTCCAACGATGCAGTCGTTCACACTGGACTCGAACTTTATGATTTGATTCTTATGAATATCCTAACAGATTTCTAGAAAATGTCGAATTCAGTGATCTAGTCGGCGGGAATGATTATTATGAATGCCTGAGATAATTAATAATGCCACCAATTTGAGTGCTATACTAACAATGAAAATGTGTTACTTCTAGTGTACTTCATGTCCCCGGAGGCACTGAGGCCAAATTGTTGTATTATTGTTATATCTGATTTTTGTCTACCGATCTGCCTGTCCCTGTACTCAGTACTGCGAATGTTAGGGAAGGAATAGATTTTTCCTCCTACCCCTATAGAAAGTACACACTTTCCTTCGTCAAATCAGGGAGGAAACTCCCTAGGGAGGAAAAGTACACTTCCTCACTAGAAAAAAACGATTGACAATTCATTCAGAATAGGCACATAATATTCCCTATGAAAAAATTAACACTGAATCTCAATCCCAAATGGATAAGCTAACCAAATATCCAATAATTTATATCTCTAACAAAAGAAAAAAACGAAAATAATTTGCTTAAAAAAAATACCGATTGCCGCGATTCGATCCAACACGGTACCTTCAGTTTACTAGTCAGCGTCGCTTACCACTACGCCATCAGAGTAATTTAGATGGGTATGAATTAATTTTGTATACTTTCCATAATGCAATTATACAGTATCGGAAACTTTTCATCTGGGGTATAGACAGAAATCTACGCGAACAACAAGGAACGCAATACTACATAAATAAGAGGGACGCACTACTGCGCTCCTCTCCTGTTGTCTCGCCCGACGAATTAACAGCTCAGTTGATATCCCTTCCTCGAGCGAGTAGAGGAGAAATTGTAATGCTCTTTCAACATTATAGCAAGCTATTCTTCACGCTCTCATAAAACCACCATACCCCCGATGAAAACTTTTCGATACTGTATACAGGAAGATGACAAAATCCAGAAAGACCAATAGAAAGATCCAGGAAAAAGGGAAACCGAATACCATCATAGCAGGAAGTCGCACGCTTTTCTCCAGTGATTGAATCATCTGGGCCCAATGGAATTCCCTCAAGTCCGAAAATGGGGTCTTGAAACGTGTGTTGGAGACGGAGGATGGCGAAGAGGAGAGACGCCTGACAGTAATACCCAAGTCCAGGAGACAGGACGTGCTCCGAGAAGTGCATGACGGTATCACCGGCGGGCATTTTGAAGTGACGAAGACTCTGCAGAAATTGAGACAACGGATCTATTTCTATTGGGCTAGTTGTCAAGCTGATGTTAAGGACTGGTGTAGGTGGTGTGCCGATGCATCAGTATAACGTAGGCAGCCCATTTGAAAGGATTGCAATAGATATCGCTGGCCCGTTTCCCGAGTCTGATCATTGAAACAAATACATCCTTGTGGCAATGGACTATTTCAGCGAATGGGCAGAAGCCTACGCCCTACCCAATCAGGAAGCCATTACCGTCAGATGTCTTGGTCAAGGAGTGGATATGCTGATTCGGAGCTGCATTCGGACCAAGGCAGAAACTTTGAATCCCATTTGTTCCAGGAAATGTGCAAAATGTTTGATATTGGAAAAACCAGCACAACAGCTCTATACCCACAATCCGACGGAATGGTAGAACGAATGAATAGGACAATAAACCGCCACCTATCCAATCCCAGTCTCTGCCTATCAAAGAGACTTGGACCAGTATCTACATCTCCTCCTGATGGCTTATCGTTCAGCAGTGGACGAGTCAACCGGCCAAACTCCTGCAAATATCATTATGGGACGAGAGCTACGACTGCCTTGTGACTTGATATTTGGGACGTCACCCGGACAAGACACCGTGCGAGAAAGTATGTCAGCAAACTCCGGCAGAGAATGGACGACATCCACGAGCGAGTCCGTTTGAACCGTATGAAGAAGACCTATGACATCAACGCAGAAGCTAGAACATTCAAGTCCGGTGACCTAGTATGGATTTACAACCCCAAGCGTCGCCGCGGTTTCCCACCTCGTCTACCGGATCAAAAAGCCACCCCGAGGAAAACCTAGAGTCCATTCCAATAGGTTTGCTCCTTATGCCGGAAATCATGATCAAGTTCGCACCCTCAGACCACCAGGGGGTGAGATGACCTTCCAGCATTTCATGGCCTTATACTCAAATGGGCAGAAAGTTTCACATGTGGTAACTCGAGAGGAGCCACAAGATCTTTTCCAGATACCTGACTACTGACTACGCGCTAGCGCACTGCGTGGCAGAAGACCTCCACGTGTCCAGAGGCATAGCTGTGGTGTTCTCTAAGAAGTTTGGTCAGCTCCAGGAACTGCTGAAACGAACCAGAAGTTGGCGTAGTGTTACAGTTAAAGAAGAGCCAGAGATACATCTTCTACCTAGTAACCAAGAAGCAATCTCGAGATAAACCGTCCTATGAAGACGTCTGGGAGAGTCTCACCAGATTGAGAGATACGATGCTGAACCAAAATCTCATGGACCCGGCAATTCCTGGATTGGAGAGTCATTAGAAGCATGTTGGAAACGATATTCAGATCCAGCGGCATAGAGATAGATTTTGGTGTGCTGTAACCATCTTCAACGACCGAACACGAAAATTGTGGAGTGTTACTTCCATCGGTACCTACACACTCCAAGGACGCTATTTTGGGACGAAATGTCTTCAAGAAGGGGGCAATGTCACGGAAATATTCAGACTTGGCGCCATCTAGGTGGAGAAGAGCAAACAGCGGCGTGAGTGATCACGCCACCTATGGACGAAGAACTGTGGCTTAAGCCTAGAAACGCCCGCAACGATGACAGAGTTCTCGAACGAGCTGGAACCTATAAGAGGCCGTGCGCGAAGCTGTTGGGAAGTCGGGAAGTCGACTGTTTGTACTTTGAAGATAAATAGAAATATTCCAGTGAACCGAAGTACATATAAATTAGGTTTTGTATTGTATTTATTCTGTTTTAAGTATTGAATGAAGAATTTTAAAGTGAAATCGGGAAAGTTCTTTACACTTCATTTACCTCTCTACTACTATTGATTCTCTGCATCAGTTGTATCAGTACGGAACTTTTCGAAGTTAACTTTCGCTTTCTTTTAAAACGAAAACTCGCTATATTTTTTGACTATGTGATGTAGTATACGGTGCAGAATAGGATTCATAAACATTTTTTAATTGTAGATCCCTAGGCGATGTCTATCCATTTTCGAATTAATGAACTTGTATGTAGCTGGAACACACTGTATAATTGACTAAATGTAACAACTCCAAAGAACAACACTCAAATAGCATCTCATATTGATAAATGTTTACATCTTGATTACTCAGAATACTGATAACTATCCAGGATAACGTTTTGTGTTTTGTGTACAACAATGGAGAAGAAATGAAGGTATTCATGGGCCTCTAGCGCCAAAACTAGCCTAGAGAAAAAGTTGTACCCCTTGGACTTTTTGTTTGGAATGACTTGGACTACAACATATCAAAAATTCAGCCGACTCGACAGGGGACAAATTTTCCTATTAAAGTGTGAGGTATCCTTTCTGGAACATAAGAATCTTGAATGTTCTGAGAATTTCTGGAAAGTATCAGAAAAATTCTGTTCAGAATAAAATATAGAAAATTGCTATGATCTTGTTTCAATGATTTAATCCTTTAGTTATCATTAATCCACAGAAAGATAAGAGAATTATTCAAATTTGCATCGAATAGCCTTGAAATCCTTCGAGGAATTGTTGTGAGACAACTAATAATGATTGGACAAATATTTATTATATTAAATAACAAAAAAAATGTTGCCTTTTATATAACGATTTAATTAGTGCAAAAAATGTGGCATTCAAATCAAACAAAGGTTGTAACTGTTTGGTAGTGTTGTAAACGTTTGATAGTATTGCAAAATAAACTAATCAAGAATGATTAATATATCAAAAAAAAAATTTTACCGAAATTCCAGGGGTGGAACATATATATTTTTTTCATTTAAAAATAAATAAATAGATTTTTGCTGTAATCTTGGAAAGTATATAATTTATCGAAAAAACAACTCAACAAGATAAATGACAATTCAATTCTCCATAAAAATGATTCCTAGTAATTTCTTCGTTTTCCCAGAAAACGTGATTGAACGCCGACATCAAATTTCAGGTTCACGATTACCCGCCGCTGGAAGTTCTGGCGGAGCCAAACATTTGATTGGTCATAACTCTGCTAAAAATGATCGGAGAAGGAAAAGGAAGGAAGTTCATATCGTTTCTGAAGACGATATGCAAATATAATATGCAAGTATTTTAGTACCTAAAATGTGTTTTGTGTGTACTGAGGCAGGAGTAAAACCCAGTTTTTTCTTTATGTATGTATAAGTGAGACTTGTCTCAGTAGCCTTGAATCGTTGCATATGGTCCAGAGAGTGTACTGATTCCTGCTTCAGTATAACAATTCCATATCAACTAAAATATCCTAACTTTCGGATCGCAGAAGGGTTATGTGAAGCGGGACAAAACATATTTTGGGTACTCAGATACTCACATATTATATTTGCATGAGGAAGTAGAAGTCTTCAGGAACGATACACACTTTTTCTTTTCCTTCTATTATAATTTTTAGCCAAGTTATGACAAATGTAATTTTTAGCCCTGCCGGAAATTGCAGTGGCGGCTAACGCCAGTCTGAAATTTGATATCGGAAATCAATCAGGTTTTCTGAGAAAACGAGTGCATTTTGTGAGAAATTACTAGGTATATTTCTTGTGGAGAATTGAATTATCTTTCGCCTTGTTGAAATAGTTTCTTGATCATTTTTATTATTTCCGAAACAACAGCAAAAAAAATTAAATTTTTTAGACAAATTTTTTTTTGTGTTCTACCCCGATATTTTCGTAAACATTTTTTTTCTAACAATACATTATGTCAAGAAGTCATGTGAAGTCATGTGCCGAGTTTCAAAGTGCTACGATTCATTCTACACTTGTGACTTACATTTGTCTATGGTTACTGGTTACTGTACTATTATATCATTCCATTTAGCAGTGTTCAAAGGGTGATTATGACGGGTAATACTTGATTATTATCATTATTATTCAACTAGAATAAAAATAACTCCCAAATTTGTCATTATTTCATCTCGTTGTCCAGGATTTTCCAACATGCCCTCGCTGATTACATCCCTTAATAGATTCAAATTTGTCAAAAAGTATAATTGAACAATGACGAGTTGTTTTATCTTGATCAGACCGCGAACTTATCGACAAGGGGGTGAAAACGTCATTGCCTCGAGGAGAGGAGACGCACAACGCTGCCCTACAGTGGGGAATTATAAATTGGTAGGGGATTTTTGACTTCAGCCACTACATTGTGGCTGACAGCTGCCACGTCGATGATAAAACCTTAACGAAGTTGAATTTTTTAAATTGAACGGGACATAAATAAATTTTATTACCGTTCCATTTTTTTGTTCAAGACCGAGAGATGAGCCAGGGGGTTAGGTGAGTATAACCACAATAAAACTCAGAAGCAGGAAAAGGCATTCCTTAATAAGGGAGCGGTGAAAATAGAAAATGACTATTTTAATAATTTGTTCTTTATACTCAATTATGCCAGGGGGAAGTTTTATCGAAAGTAATGGTTCGTATTCAGCAGATATGATGATGGGTACTCAGAAAACTATTTAGATTCGACTTTTCCTGTCATGAACATTGAAATAATAGTCTGATAGATACCTAAAAGTAACATGTACACCAGCATAAAAAGACGAAATATACCATACATTGTAGGAAAATATGCTTCTTGCTGTCTCTTCTCATTTGCAAGCAACATTACCGATATTATATTCTGCTTTTGTGGTTCTTATAGATGGATCTGTCACCTACTTTCAATTGCAGATTGATGGATTCGAGCATGATCTCTCTGTCCTGACCGGGTCCGCATTGATGATCGGCAGAACCTTTGCAGATAATCACCTGTGTAAATTAATACTTGCCAGTTATTGCAGGAAGCTTTTCAAACTCTATTCTAGTGACAATACTTTGCCAAGTGTTAGGCAGAGGTGATTGGGCAGTTGTATAGGGCTGCTCGATTATTTTCTGTTGATGCTTGCCGACCAAACAGCTGGATTATTCATAATCATTTTTAAATTTTTGTTGGATATTTCATTGGTGACTTTATTTTGCTAACAGAAAACATTAAAGTATAAGGGAGATTTAGAGTTCAAGAAAATTGCAGGAAGGTATATATTATGGAAAAAATGCTGGTAGGTAGATGTTTTCTATTATCATTACAATTATTAGGATAATTGATTGAACATATCAATATGTTCTCTAGATTTTTCTTATTGTTAATGGAATTGAATTGAAAGAATGGATTTTCATTATGAATATATCAATAATATATATGAAATATTTTCTGACGGTATTTGATAATCAAGTTAGTGCACTTCTTTAAATTCAAAAAGGAAATGAATTAGAAGACACCTACTTATATACATATTTTTTCATCTTTAGGGTGACTTCAGGTTGACTTGAGAAAGGAATCATGTAAATATCAGAGGATATTGTGGGCACCAAGGTTGGGAAAGAAAACAAGGAAAGAATTGATGATATTTTTGTGTTTTTGGAGTTTACACACTTCCAATAGTGTTCGGCGGATCTATAGAAAAACGATCTGCCGAAAGACTGAACTCAACAAGTCTCAAAACATTTGTTTCGTTAAATACAGGAACAATCGAAATGTGTACTGATGACATTTTCTCCGAATCGGAAGTTAGAGTCTTTAGATTATGTGCAAATTTTTTGGAACGAATAACTCCTTTTTTTGGAAAAAAATTACGACGCGAAGACGACAAACTTCAAAAACCCTTCACAAATTTTGAAATCTATACGAGTTGAAACTGAGTAAAACTATTTATCGATGTATTCGTTTATAAATATCTGTATTTCAGGAAGATTTTTGAAATATACCATAAATGGCATCATTGATCACATGAACAAGATGGACATTTTTTAAGTTATTGGGAAAACCAGGAAGCTTTTAATTTCATAATTTCATAATTTTCAATCTCATTCCTTCTTCCTTTTCATCGAAAGCACTCGGCTGTAGATTTCTACATAATGGACTAGACACTTTGTACGCCCCTAAACATAAAAATCAAGAGGAGTCAAATCTGGTGAACGTGATGGCCTAGAAGACGTCCACCACTACCAATTCATGTTTTTGGCAGTGTTATATAAATATTGTCTTAAAGTTGAACAATAGTGAGCCAGGCAACCGACGCGACATTTTAAAAAGTTGTCATTAAACCGATGATACACACGGCAGTATCAACACGATTAAATCACAGTAAGAATGATAAGAATTAAGTTCCTTAAGTACTACAATTAGAAGCATACCTGATCTGGTGAAATTAGCACCGCAAGGAGTCAGAAAACCAAGAAACAACACAGAAGAAGAAGAAGTTCCTTAAATTCACCGAAACCGCAGTCATACAAAACGACTGAGGTCAACGAATGAGAGGAATGTATTAATTAATCATCATATCAAGTGTGATACCCAATAGTTTAATAGTCTTACATTCAGCCATGTTTTTGTCAGAAAAAAAACATTATACACTGGGTTATCATTTCATTGAGTTTTTGAAGGTTGAGTTGAATTATTCGACAACATGGCTTTCTGTGGGTTGCATATTGTATTGAAATACAAACCATCATTATTATCTCAAAAAATGGTGGTAATTGAAAAAAGTAATTGACATTAAAAAACAATGGAAACAGAGTCTTCATAATGGATCTCAGGAAATTGATTGCTGTAAATGGTAAATGCGTTTTGCTACTGTAAAAAACAATATTTATGAGATCAAATAATTGGCACATCTTGGAGATGTGATCGAAATTTCCATCTAAGGTGTTTGTTTGGAATTAATTAGCTATGTAGCCACAATTTCTCAAGTAATGTGAGTAATGTTGATATCGCCAATAACAAATAATTAAAATATCGGAGAAAAATTCAATCATCAGAATTTTCTGTCAACAATTCAAATCAGGAATGATATTGTCTTCAACCGAAGTGGAAAGATGCTCAAGATAATGATTCCTCAGGACCGTCCTCGTCTTTAATGGAGTTCAAATTGGAAATGAAGTCCATTCTCGTAATTCTGCAAAGTTTGTATTAGAGAAAGGGGTGCAATATTCTGACAATTGTGGTCGTTACCCAAAGAGATTAAAAGGCATTCCGAACGCAAGACCCCCGCAAGGGTGCTATCCCTGAATGTCTCGGAATGACTTGGCGAATGTCTACCCGAATTACCTCTTATGAAGGTTTTCACACCTAATTGGATGATTATATTGCACGTTCTGTGACGTATTAATCAATTCGGGAGTCATTTCACGTTCAATTAATACGGATAAACAGTAGTGGCTAGAAAATAATTGTTTATATCTATTTAAGTGATTTGTCCATAATGGAATCGGAAGCAGCGGCTCAGAATATATCGTAGATGAAAAAGTGTCAGAATTTGATGACATCGAAAAAAAAGTAGACAGTGCAGGTTTGGCGCCATCAAAGGCCAAACGAATTGAAGATAATGAAAGTGTATCAAATAAAAGAAAAAAAAAATGATTATATCATAGTCGAGAAAGATCCTAAGAGTAATAAAAATATTAACAAACAAGGCAAATGTACCCCCGGTTTTTAAAATGAAAAACTATGGAATATTCTGGGGCAAATATCTCTACAAGTTTGAATAGGCTTAGCACAATTTCAGTTTCGAGTTGGCTTGAGAAGGTAAAACAATAATTAAATTTAAGCTATAACCAGGTATACCAATAATATTGGTGAAATATTGGCTCAACCTGTTCTGAATATACATTTGTTTATAAAATATTGGGTCAATATTGGTTCAATAATTTTCGATAGAACGATATTGTCTACACATTGTTTCCAGCATCTAGCCCAATATTGCGGTTTCAATATTCCTCTCATATCGACTTTAGAGATAAAAAACTTGTCTCTCCAAGATTGATAGCACATTGGTGGATTATTATTTCATCCATATTCGAAAAATTAAATTGACCCTATATTGATTGAGATTTTTACAAAGACCTCACGCCAATATTTGAAAGACAATATTGATCAGATATTATTATTATATTTTATCTCGTCAATATTACGTTTGAATATTTTGCCAATATTTTTATAATATTTTACCAATATTATATCGCTTAACATTTTGAGGCCAATATTGCTTCGAGAATATTACACCAATATTATCTTTAAAATATTGGACCAATATGAATGTTTTTCTCGTCAAAATAGTTATTTGAATATTTTGCCAATATTTTCACAATATTGTACCAATATGAGTGTGCTACTTGGGTTGCTCTCGAAACATCTCACACTCATAAAATATGAACGAATGAATGAACAAGTTTCTTAGGTACTTACTTCCCAGGTAGCACCTCATGTTGGCTGAATCTTGTTTTCATATTGGGCCAATGTGAATATATTGTAAATGAAAAAATAATATTGAACCAATATGGGTTCTTATTGGAAAAATAATATTTCATTAATAATATTGGTGTAATATTGGCTCAACCTGTTCTGAATGTATATTGTTTCATGAAATATTGGGTCAAAATTGGTTCAATAATTTTCACCAATATCGATTTCGATATTGCCTACATATTGTTTCCAGCATCTTGCTCCAATATTGCGATTTTAGCGATAAAAAACAATATTGTACATCCAAGTTTGATAGCATATTGGTGAAATATTATTTCATCCATATTCTAAAAATTATATTGACCCTATATTGATTGAGATTGTTACGAAAACCTTACGCCAATATTTGAAAAACAAAATTGATACAATATTACAAAATACATTATCACTAGGATTGAAATTTGAATATTGGCCGAATATTCAATAAATAATATTGAAATGAATCATGATTAAACTTGGGTAAGAAACCGCTAGGTGGCCCCACATATGGAACAACAGTTGAATCATAGAAACAAATATTAAATAGGGCTTCTCACAATGCGTTTACAAGTCAATCTACTCAGTGGTAAATTGAAGTAGAAACGAAATTGTAGAATTTTTAAATTATTCGACATTTTCTAGAAATATTTCATCAATTTTTCAAGGCAACATATTCACTTTTAATATTTTACCAATATATGCAAATGATATTGTACCAATATCTCTAAATATTTTGGAGCCAATATTGCTTCCTCAATATTTCACTAATATTATTTGTATAATGTCCAAGTAATATTGTGCCAATATCCCGAAATAATTATAATTTTATCTCGCCAACGTTTTAATATTTTCATAATATTTTACCAATATTATTCCAATGTGAGTGTGCTACAGCGATATTGCACTAATATCGCCTAACATTTTTAGGCCAATATTGCTTCGAGTATATTAGACCAATATTATTTTTGAAATATTGGACCAATATCGCCAAATGTTCACATTTTTTTTTTCGCCAATATAATTATTTGAATATTTTGCCAATATTTTCACAATATTGCACCAATATTGTCCCAATATGGGTGTGCTACTTGGGATTACTACTGAATTTTCATATACTTAACAACGTTTTCTGGGACATTCTGTAGATAGATCCGACATACGAGTATGTAAAAATATGATATTTTCGAGACAATGATCCAAAAATGAATCCGAAGAAGGCGCAGTTGGCACAGAATCCATGCTTCCATAAAAAAGGTTTTTATTCGATCACTCGATATATGACTGCGAATTTCCAGTACACTCTCACCCTAAAAGAACGATACAGAATCATCAGAGTGGAGTGTACCGGAGTTGCGGCAATCAATACAAGGTGAAGACGTTTACTGAATTCTAAACAGGTTCGCCTCCACCACCTCGGGACAACTGAAGCACAGCCAGACTCCTAAGGGCGGCGTGAGTTCGGACATTCGAATTCTCACAGTCCTTCGTGCAATGAAAAGACCTGCAATATTACTGAGTCTACGGAAAATTGATTTGATGAAAAAATATTAGACTGGGGTCAATAACTTTTGAAACAAAAAAATTCTTAGCAGTTTGTACTGGATATAGTCGGAAAATTCAGAGTAACTTATAACAGCCGTATGCACCGATGTCATCATAAATCGAGATTAGTTAATCTTGATTAAGTGACTCGGATTAAATCCTTATGCACCGAAAAGGAATGAAGATCGATTAGTTAATCTCTCATTACACCTGGCAACACTGGTAATTTCTGTAAATTTTGTTCTATGGTCTATGTTATTTGACATAAGACATAACGTTCTTTGCGGAAACTTTCAAATCTTCAATCTTTCCATAGTCCCAAATATCAAATTTGAAATTTGTATAATACCTATATTAAAAATTAAAATGGATAAGGAGAGGGTTTGAAGACTACAGAAACCAATATCTCCATGCTCACATTTTTTGCAGATACGCCCTTTCTGCTTAGGATGGCAGTATTGTGGAGTTACCCGGAGATTGAATTTTTATATGTGTTCCATCCAAGCAACCTATGACTCGAGGAAATCTAGCTATTTGAAAAAATTCGTTTTGTGTTCTTACACACTCTGCTTCACTTGGCATTTTGATATATCGGTTAGACAAACCAGCAATTGCTCGAGTCACCTTTGAAATTATTCTAGATGCTGTTGTCTGGTGCATATTAATGAAATCACCAATGCAATTCTGATGTGCATTACAGGAATAAAACCTCAACGTAGTCAAAAGCTGATTAATAGGTGATACACTGTTATTTCTGAAAATATCGAAATTCATATAAATATTATGAAATGGAACTCTGGCTGCAATACTTACAAATTATTATCAAACTCTAGCTGATCCTCCAGTTGTTCCAATACCAGCAACACAGTATTTTTCTGCAATCGGAATCGTCTAAAAAACGACAAATCATCCATATCATGGAAGAAGTCTGTGCGTTGGTAGTACCTTCTCGGAAACCCAAATCTGATCACATTCAGAATGTCTCCATCATCATCCACAAATAACTGGTCTTCAATGTCCATTGTAAAAACATGAAATTTGTTCTTCCAATACCAAATTCTTCAGAATTCTAACATTCCTAACCAATTCAAATTAGGTTATGTGAATAATCCGAGGATTAATCCTCCGAGAACCAAGGATTGGCGTTAATCGCGATCAAGTGCTTAAAATCAAGCGGAGCATAGCATTATCTCAAGATGATCTCGATTAAGCTTTAATCTCGATTAAGTATCAACGGTGCATACGGCTGTAAGTAAACTAAGAAAAATCAATACGACTCATTAAAAGTTCCGGAAGGGGTAAGGGGTAGGGGTGATTCAGTATACTTTTTTAGTGTTGGATATTGGTTTTTTTGGCAGAGATGCATCTTATTGGAAAAAGTTTAACGTTCATATAGTCAAATATTTCGCTTGTCTGAACTGTAAGATGGCATTGACATGTTTTTCATACCATAGTGACAGCGATCTTTTATAATATTTCCAAATAAATTACAGTTTTCTACTGGAATATCTACCGAATATCCAACGGTCAACCCTACCGCTACTGCATTGTTGCCAAATCTCAACATTATTCGAAGTACTGCGAAATAGTCCGTGATTGATCTTGCTTCCTAGATTAGATTTGCTTTTAGCATAAACAACAAAATTGTTGGTAAAATTCAAAAGGAGCAGCTCACTATAATTTATATTTATCAATATTTTTCAACTTTGTAAGCTGAACTCCGCCTATTATGCCGTTATTTTGTATGTATACAAGGTGTTCCTTAAAGACATGCTAATATTTGAGGGGGTGATTCTTTGACTTATTTTAAGGAAAAAACTTTCTATAAACGTATGTCCTAAAAGTCCTAACTTTTGAGATACAGGGTGATAAAGTTTTGAAAAAAAATCAGTTTTTTAATAATAACTGAGATAATATTGTAGACGTTTTTATAAAATTTGGTACATGTCTTCTATGCATCAAGGTGCATTTTTTAATGCACAAACATTTTCATTTTCTCAACCAGTGGCGTCCGTACGGGTTTTGCATTGAATATTTTTGGAGAAAAAAATACTACGCCACTGCTTTCTCCAAAAAAAAATACTTTTGAGATCCTCATTTAGTTTTGAGCAAATTTAATCTCTTGAGTTTTCTTTGTCCGCCGCATGGTTTTCGCTTAAAAAAATAAAAATCGTTTTACTTCAGGATCAATTCCTCAAAAATCTGATGTGGTGTGGAAATGATTGTGCATCGACTTAAAGCAAATAAAGGGATCAGATTTGTTCCAAAATGAATGAGAATCAAAAAAATATGGATTTCAGCTTGTACAAAAACGAATTTTATTTTATTTTATAAAAGTAAGTTTAAATGAACGGATCAAATTCATTAATTATTGACAATACTAACACTGATTATAAAAATTGTTGGAAATGGCCACCTTCACTTAATAGGCATGCTTCCGTCCGTCTACGCATGGAATTACGCACACGTTGAAATATTCCCGGCGTATTTCGAATGGTTTCACACTAGGCAACTATTCGCTCTCTTAAATCTTCTAAAGTATTAACGGGAGTTTTATATACTAGAGTTTTAAGGTGCCCCCATAAAAAGAAATCTAATCTGTTGAGATCAGGGGATCTTGCTGGCCATTGCTGAGGTCCTCCGCTTTCAGTCGATGCACAAACATTTCCACACCGCATAATATTTTTGAAGAATTGATCCTGAAATGAAACGATTTTTATTTTTTTAAGCGAAAACCATGCGGTGGACAAAGAAAACTCATAAGATCAAATTTGCTCAAAAATAAATGAGGATCTCAAAAGTATTCTTTTTTTCAGGAGAAAGCAGTGGCGTAGTATTTTTTTCTCCAAAAATATTCAATGCAAAACCCGTACGGACGCCACTGGTTGAGAAAATGAAAATGTTTGTGCATTAAAAAATGCACCTTGATGCATAGAAGACATGTACCGAATTTTCTAAAAACGTCTACAATATTATATCAGTTATTATTAAAAAACTGATTTTTTTTCAAAACTTTATCACCCTTTATCTCAAAAGTTAGGACTTTTAGGACATACGTTTATAGAAAGTTTTTTCCTTAAAATAAGTCAAAGAATCACCCCCTCAAATATTAGCATGTCTTTAAGAAACACCCCGTATAAGTTGCTATTTAAAAACAACTCTATTATGATTATGTGTCCGCCATCGACGTAAGTTTCATTTTCGATAAATTAAACAAATTACATCGGTTTCGCTGTCTAGAACTATTGGCAACGCTGTACAGTAAATATGACACTGACAATAATTCTGTGCCAAGGACTTTCAACCCAGATTCCAAAGTTGCCGGCCGGTCAAACTTCATCCCTGCAGGATCATCAGATCAGGTATGATAAATTTGAAAGGCGTCGACTTCACTCTCCAAATTAGTCTCAGTCCATTTTTCTCCATTTATTTTTTCTTTCAGAATTTCAGAATTTTCAGAATATCCCCTAACACATAACAAACTTAAAAAATAAAAAAAAAATTAGTTCAACTTTTTTTATTGAAAATAAATCTTTTTTTCTATTTAAAGTATACAATCTAAAAATAAATATTGATGTGCTCTGAAAAAATTACAGCTCATTTAAAACATTATAAAGAACGTTTTTACCAAGTTTCATGAAAAAATATGTGTTCAATTTTTATTTTGCGTATTTTCACAATTTTTATCGAGTAGAGGGGGCTAGAAGTGGGTTATTTCGATTTCATTCTCACAATTTTATAGGAGTCCGAGGCCCCTAATCGTATTTATTGACGTCTGAAACCATCGGATATTTTTCCGTATTCCTACGTGTTCTCTTTATGGCTTTCAGGAAGCAGAGTTAATTTTTTTCGGCTTTAATGTAACGACTTATCGCCGTTTTTTTTCGAGAAGGAAGGGGTAGAGGTGTATGATTTTTTTCAATTGAGTAATTCGTTACTTAATCCTTTGTTTTTCTCTTTTTTCAAGGATTTCAAATCAACATTATTTTTGTTGTAATTTTTGACATCCGAAACCGTCAGAATTTTTTTCCATATTTCTAAGCGTTTTCTATCCGGATTCAAGGGAAAAAGTGGTGTAAAATTATTTAAAATGACAATATTCAATGATTCCAAGTTTTTCACTAATATTCATGGATTTTTTCGATTTTATTTCCACAAGTTTTCGCAAATAGAGTGCAAATATAATTATTTCAAATCAAATAATTCGTTGTCCCATGTTTCTTACTATTATTACGGATTTTTCCGATTTTATTTTCGTGAGTTATCGCAATATCTTTCGAGAAGGATGGGGAAAGAGGATTAAATAGTTTTAAGTCGAATAATTCGAGTTTTTTATAATTTTTACAGGATTTTTCAATTCAATTTTCGTGAGTTTTATAATTTTTTCCGACAAGGAGCAAATCAGAAGGTTCTGTTTTTCACAATTATATCGGATTTTTTGATCAAATGTTCGCAGGTTTTCGTAATATTTCCTCAAATCAAATCATTCAATGATGCCATGTTTTTTTCTTCTTCCACAGATTTTTCTGACTTCAGGGTGGTAGGGGGTGAATTTCCATCGAAATTATTATATTGTCATCAGTTCTTGATACTGTGTGCAAAATAGCAAGTTCTTCAAAAATATATTGCAAATTTTTAACCCGTGAGACAGGATAAAAGACATACAAACAGAGTAAGTTAAATAAAGGCTCGTTATACGGCATCACAATAATTAATAGGTCGAATAATTTTCAGGATATGACTAAATTTTCCCATGAAATTGCCCAAAATATATTTCTCTCAACATTTCAGGACTTAACAACACGATGCAATTTGGGAAAAACCTGTCAGAAACCCCGTTGTTGAGATCTCTGGTACGATTATACTAGGTAATAATTATCGATTATAAATTTAAGAAGTTTGTAGCAGATTGTCAATTTATGGAAATTTATGATGATTCAAAACTATTCACAGCAACTGTTTTCAGGCGTATCTTCATTCTTTATTGAAGGACACGAAATTAACTTATTATATTATTCTGGATGCAGTTCATATAATATGGAGGATGTCACGTGGTGATCGATGGACACTCTACCAATAAGTCCTGTTGTTCCAGAGAGATCCATTTTATCACCTGAACTGTTTCTTCTTCACATAAATGATTTGTATTAGTACCCTTCATACCGCTTTCTCCTCCAAAGCTCCCATATCCACCAGTTAAAGCAGAAATAAACGAGGAAGAATCGTAAACAAAATGAATGCGGAATACGGAAAATTTTTCAATAACTTGTTCGAATTTATGCGAATAAAACCCCAGCATGTCTTATCTCTAAAAAGGCCGATCTCACATTGGCCAGCGTAAATATGACAGGAGTATCCATACCAGTGATATCATCCATTTCCATGATTGGGTATTACCATCAGCAGTACCCTTGTGAGGTCCATTGCCAAGGGTGCCTTTCAAAAACTTTGTTTTCTCTTTGTGCTAAGAAGAGTTTCACTTCCAGTCAACTGATTAAGATTTCATAAGGCACAAATACCATACCATCTCCTGGAATACTGTTCCCATATATGGAGTGCAGTACCCAAACATACATTGAAACTTTTGGATTCGGTCCAAAAGAGAGCCATTGGTCTCGTCGGTGATACTTCGCTCACAAGCCGTCAAGCTCAAATCTATATGCCGTTAATTTTGGAGACATCCTGAATATCTCTTTTCCTGCACTCGTTCTTTCAACGAATAGCAAAGCTGCCTCGGAGGGTGCTCCCGGAGGCATACAGCCTGCAGAAATTCAAGATTATCAATTCCTGCCTACTTTTCTTCGGCTCTGACGATGTTCTCTGATAATTACAGGATTTCCCTTTACGTGGAAACAGAAATTTTAAAATATTTAATCTGTTTATTATTTCAGGAAATAATGTTTGCATTAGTAAAATGGTCTACTCAGTAACCAATAACTTCAATGACAAGGAGCCGATATGTATTGCAAGATTCCACAGATTTTTCAAATGAGTGGTTGAATGAACCAACAATTCTTTGATGTACAAGTTTTCAAAAAATAACTCCGCTTAATTTCTTTATAATATCATAAACTTCATGCAAAACCTTCTTCGGTTTTTATAGAAGTTATCAATATTGTTATATCAAATTTTCATTGAGAAATTACACAATCAAACAAATATTGGTGAAGATGGTAGTGGGGGATGTGTTGAATGGAAACCATTTTCCTCCAAACCAGTTGCTTGTGACAGACAGAGAACAAGTACATGCATCAATATATTTCTAGCCTACCTAAACACGTGTCCTCCCCACCACTCTTCTTTACAGAACTCGTCAGCGACTTGACTTGAATTCCTGAAATGACGTGTTTATTTCCCACAAACGTTCATAAGGATTGTTTCTCTGACGCTTTCTCAAAACACATTTTGAAAAACAATGTATCACCACACTGTTTCTAAACTGCGCGCTGGTACGATTTATGACATCCACCTGTACATTTTCAAAATTTTGTGAACTTCTTGGTCAAATGGGCACACTACAACTCTACCCTTCGGCAGACTTGAGAACACTGGATATATGGTAACTACAAAAGAGCCCCTTTTCCCCGCTGAAATTCTCTGGAACATGAGACAACGTTTGCATGCTAACTTAATATTTCCATTCTTGTCTGTCCAATGCGGCGGGTGTGTAACTCCAACTCCTTCGTACATACGAAATGACTACTTTCTATGCAAAAGTATGAATGAGATACGCGCTACGGGTACGTAGATATACATGTCATGCGGCGGGGAATTCAATGTACAGTGAGAGTACACAGTCTGGTAGCAAGATATATTTTGATGATGGCTGAACCATGATGGAAAAATGAATTTCCATTGGAATATGCTATCATAAAAGCAACAGAAAGTATACTGATTTGAACATAAAATAATGTTAAAAAAATTAAAGACAAGCTTTTATTCAAATGTGCTGAATACACTGAGAGAACAGTTTGTTAGCAGTAAAGTAATTTTCTTAAATGTTAACAAATTATGCTTTTGAATATGGCCAAACTAATGTAATTTTACTACTAATAAATGATTTGTTTGAAAATTTCAAATAAATCAGTTTTTTGATACAAACCTAATATTTATTAACTCAAAGAAACATATTACTTCAATATTAACTAATATTTGTGTTTATTTACTTGTTTGAAGTTCACTATAATAATAATAATAATAATAATAATAAATACGTTTAATGTTCATTTTCCACATATATCTGTGTAATACATTTATACATATATATTTATTGACATAACATAATGATATTACTGTACTTATATTATTAATTACATAATTACTTGAAAACGAACATATGGCTACTTGGTTCAGACTTCAAAGGATTAACCTTCGAGCCTGTTCTTCCACCAATGCCATACTACTTCAAAATCATATAAGTAAATAATGGCAACAAGGGTAAGAAATTAAAAAATTAAAAAACTAGAAGAAAATAAGAGAGAGATAGAAAGATCAAGAGAGAGTAAGAAAGAGTAGGAGAGAGTAAGAGAAAGCAGGAGAAGAAAAGAGAGAGTTGAATACAAGTACAGAAACAGAACAGATTATTGGATACTTAGCAGGTACTTTTTGTATTGCGTTTTGAGTGCAGATGTGCTGATAGCAAGGTTGAAGAATGGCAGTTTCATAAGGCCATTGAGGATGACAGCAACGTCGTATGAAAACGATCTTTTGAAAATTTTATTCCGATGAGAGGGTATAGTGAGTAAATTCTTATGGCGAATATTCAAGTTATGAACATCAGTCCTATAATTAAGTTTTTTATGTAAATAACATGGCAATTTGTTTTTAAAAATCTTGAAGAAGAAACATGCTATATGTAATTGCCTGCGATTGTACATATTGAGCCAATTACAGTCTTTGAGTTTGTGAGAAATTCTTTGACTGCGTTGGATTCCATAGATCAATCGTAAACATGTATTTTGTACTTTCTGTATACGTTTTTTATCATAAGTATCAATGCAAGGGCCATATACACTATCACAGTGATCAAAATGAGATAAAACAAGGGAATCACATAACATTTTCTTGATATCAGTGTGAAGGTAATGTCTTTGGGCATAAATTAACTTCAATGCTGAATATGCTGTCTGTATTTTTTTTGTGACATGATTTTTAAACCTAAGTTTACTGTCCATGATGAGACCAAGACTTTTTCCATGATTAATGAAAGGTATACTATCATCACCAATTTTCAAATCTATAGTTTCTACCGTTCTTTGTCTAACAGATGCTTTACAAAATAATATTGCATTCGACTTTTGTGGGTTTATTTTTAGCAATTGATCACAAGATATTTTGTATAGTTCATTAAGATCACGATTAATCAAATCAACCGACTCAGGTAAATTTTCATAATCAAATGAAGAATAAATTTGCGTGTCGTCCGCGTATATGTGATATTTGCAATAATTCAATGAATCAAATAGCTTGGTTGTGTACATAGTAAACAGTAACGGTCCTAAAATACTTCCCTGAGGCACGCCTGAAGTTATTAACATTTTCGATGATATTTTCATACCAATTTGCACTTGCTGAAACCTGTCTGTTGAAAAAGACCCCAGAAACTTAATCGCGCCCTGATTGAAACCTAGATAGTTCAAAATAGAGAGAAGAATCTTATGGTTAATCATATCAAATGATTTCGTGTAGTCTAAAAAAATTAGTATGCTAGTTTTGTTATTATCTTCAGCTTTCAGTAAATCATCAGTGATGTCAGATAGAGCGGATGCACAACTATAACACCTACGGAACCCTGACTGTTTTGAAGGCAGGAGATTGTAAGTGCTCAAATGTTCTCTTATTTGTATGTCCATAATTTTTTCCAAAATTTTGGATAATGTGGGTAGCAAACTTATTGTTCTCAGATGACTGAATTCTGTAGGCTGACTAAATTTTAGTGACGGTATAACCTTAGCAAATTTCCAAGCTTTTGGAAAATATGACATTAAGATGCTTTCGTTTATTATGTGTGTAATGATGGGTATAATGTAAGGACAGAAAAGCTGTATGATTTTTATATTCAGACCATCAGTACCACATGCTGTCGATTTGATATTTAAAATAATATTGGAAATATTTTCTGGTGTTGTGGTTGAGAAATCAAATAATGTGTTTATGTTATTTTTGATATTGTGAGAATAATTATTTTCAATTTCCTGGCGGGGTTGTGGTAGATTGTTTGAATAGCCTACAAAAAACGTATTCAATGTGTCTACATCATTTAGATGAGATGGTATTTCAGTATTTTTTTGTTTGGATATGTTCAATTTTTTCAGTTCGCTCCATTTTTCTTTGATTGTACTGTTTTGTAATTTGAATCTCAGATAAGCCTTTTTTCTGCTTTAATAGCCGAATTGGTGTAATTTCTGAGCTGCTTATAGTATGCCCATTTACCTGCCGTTCCAGAACTTCTGAATTTAGCCAGAGCTTTGTCACGTAATCTTTGTAAAAGTTTAATATTTTCTGTGATCCAAGGGGTATGCGGTTTTTTTTTTGTCCAGACGGTTTTAATTGGAGCATGTTTGTCAATCAGCTGTAGCATTTTTTCATTAAGTAACTCGATTTTACGGTCGATATTCTCAGTTTCTAAAATAGAATTCCACTGGATTTCTTGAACGTCTTTTTCAAAATCTGCTAGGTTTATTCGATAGAAATTAATTTATTAACAATAAAATTATATCACTTTGACTGTGATATAATTTGTGTTACTGTTTAAGTATACATATATATACATATATATCTCACAGTAACTTAAATATAAATATATGTATATGTTATATATTATATCCACTAAGAATGTATGATTTGAATGTAAACCAATTTATTATTATTCGATGTTCAACCATATCAAGATCTCATTAATTTCATTGTTATTGGCGAAATAACCACCATTATTTTTGGCGTGAAAGTGTACTAAGTGAACTGAACCCAAGCACCAATGTGTATATGGATTGAAGCCACAGGTGAATGTGAATGTTTATGCGGGTGACACAAGGGTGCTCCTACCCTACTTGTGTGATGGAAGGATTGTTGAGGGATTGGAACCTTCACAAATACATTACACGATTTCAAGGTAATCATCATTAAAAGCTATATTTCTGTGTAATTATTTCTATAATTGAAATCATTGTATTATTGGCATTTTCAACTCGGTTTGCATCAAAACTGATTCACGCATTTTCGACTGACTCGCAAGTTCAGGTTAGGTTAGGTTGCTCAGGTTGGCTTTGTGTGTCAATTGCGAGCGAAAAACTAATTCGCGCATTTTCGACTGACTCGCAAGCTAGGTTAGCTTGCTCAGGTTAGGTTTGTGTGTCAATTGCGAGCAAAAAACTAATTCACTCATTTTCGAATGATTCGCAAGCTGGGATGGCTTGCTCAGGTTAGGTTTGTGTGTCAATTTCGAGCGAAAAACTAATTCACGCATTTTCGACTGACTCGCAAGCTCTGTTAGCTTACTCAGGTTAGGTTTGTGTGTCAATTGCGAGCGAAAAACGAATTCACGCATTTTCGACTGACTCGCAAGCTAGGTTAGCTTGCTCAGGTTAGGTTTGTGTGTCAATTGCGAGCAAAAAACTAATTCACTCATTTTCGAATGATTCGCAAGCTGGGATGGCTTGCTCAGGTTAGGTTTGTGTGTCAATTTCGAGCGAAAAACTAATTCACGCATTTTCGACTGACTCGCAAGCTAGGTTAGCTTACTCAGGTTAGGTTTGTGTGTCAATTGCGAGCGAAAAACGAATTCACGCATTTTCGACTGACTCACAAGCTAGGTTAGCTTGCTCAGGTTAGGTTTGTGTGTCAATTGCGAGAGAAAAACTAATTCACGCATTTTTGACTGACTCACAAGCTAGGTAAGCTTGCTCAGGTTAGGTTTGTGTGTTAATTGCGAGAGAAAAACTAATTCGCGCATTTACGAATAACTCGCAAGCAAGGTTAGCTTGCTCAGGTTATATTTGTGTGTCGATTTCGAACAAAAAACCAAATTCACGCAGTTGTTTAGGTAGGGTAGGTTAGGTGGGTTAGGTTGTTTTCCCTTCATTTCCTTAAAAGATTGGATATGTTTGCAGTTGGGTCTGGACGTAATGAGGGCGAGCGAAGCGAGCCTAACGACGGTGGGCGTAACGAGCAACTACTTTTATTTACGTTTTAGTTTAGGTTGGATTAGTTAAGTAAGGTTAGGTTATGTTAGGTAGGGTAGGTTAGGTTGTTTTCCCTTATTTTGCCTTAAAAGACTGTGTGCGAAGCGAGCTTTATGACAGCGAGCGCAGCGATCATTTATTTATATTAACGTTTTCAATGCTAAAAAGTGATGGGTTCATAAGCAACGTTTATAGCTGAATTAGCCGAAGTTGGGTTAGTTGGGTAAGATTGGATGTATGCTCAGATTCGATATAATCAAAAGGAATCGATTACTGGTATCTTCTATCTCTACAAAAATATAAATTGCAGTGTGCAGGACATTGAATAAAACTGACAACGTTGCTCTGTGCTACTCTTCTTTGTGTTAGACATTCAAATTTTGGTTATAAATTTCAATTTCAAATAAATTATGAAGTGAATAATTTCAAACATTTTCCTATACTGGAAATACTGCAAACTGTGCCAGAAATGCAAGAATTATTGTGTCTAGAGTATGGTGATATGAAGCAAAGGCAAATTGGTTGCTTTTTGTGGAAGAAATTTGATTTTGAAACCACTCCTTTTCTGGCATATGACGGGTCGTAAATTAAAAAGTAAGTGAGAGCGAGACGTTCTGACTTCAGATATGTGTTCGGGGACCTCGAAATAACCCCCCGAAAAACCGTTAACTGCAATTTTTCCGTTAACGCCTAGTTACGACTACAAAAAATTTAGGAGAATCTCTATTAACAAGGTTTTAATTAGATATTTAACTGTTCAAACCATAGAATTTCTTATGTAATTATTCTGTAGTAATGAGGTAACTTTATTGCTTTGAACTCTGAAGTACTGATTGTTCATGTCTACTGAAAAAAATATCAGTGGAATAATTGAAAAATAATTAACACATTTATGAAGAGTATTTTTGATTCATAAAAAGATGGCTAATACATGCATAGGAGAATCAAAACGAGTATCATTTCTATCATTTTTATGAATAATTAGTTTTCTTCTGAATCCGAATTGTTTTCCTGGATTTGGCAGCATTTGAGATTTTTATAGTAGTATTGCAGATTGCACTTGCATGGAAAGGCAACAGAAAACTGACAAATATTATCCGAATGATAACGAAATCCCCTCGACATGACAGTTCCTATTTTGTGATGCCACAAATAGCGTATACATAATATCTGTTTATGAATATTGTGGAAAGAATCGTATGAAACAGGTCAGTTTTCAACTATAGAAAATGGCCAATCTATTTTCAAAATACTACGTACTATCAGTACATTCTTACATGAGGAAAACTTTCAGATGATGCAATTCACAATAAAAAGATTCAATGGCTTTCTTGTACGCTACCACAGATTCTTTTAACCGGCCATTGTTATACGGCCAAACTTTCTGGCTGAAGTTGAGAGAGGTAAACATCACCAATTCATGAGCCCTAATAAATTATGAATCAAAATCGCATATAAAGAAAGCTGCACGAATGATAATAAATGTTTTTTTAAAGCAGCCGAAGTCGGTCTGGAGAGTTTCTTATTACAATTGCTAATACAGTGTCTACTAACGTGGGAGTTACTATATAGGGCGCAATCGAAAACGATTAGTACCACCGAATTAAGAAATCACTCAAAAACGGTAGACGTTTTTCTATATAAAAATTGCCGCTCAACGACGTCATGAGGTATATTTTGATTTCTATCCGCTGACTGCAGTGGAGAGACCACCTAGCGATATACATTTGAAATGTTGAATCAACGATATTGTGTATTTTTTTATTTAAGTTGGTTTAGTACAAATTATAGTCGTCAATTATTTCCACCGTCTGTTGCTGAGCGATTAGTGGAGTATTTTTGTTACAAGTGTGAAAAGTGGAAAAACAATCATTGAAAACAAAATATGTTTCTGTTTACAAAAGCTCTCCATAAAGGAGCCAATAAGAGAGGTATCATTCCATTTAAATATATCGAGTCGGGTGATCAATAACCCCATTTTGTTATGAATATGATGGCCACGAATAATCTCAATCAACTTAATTGTGTTCGTTTTCCAAATATTCCTGAACTTCTAGAGCATGTGTTCCTGCTAAATTCCCATTGTGTTTAAGAAATATGAGTATTCCCATTGTTCTCGGTGGACTTGGCGAGTTCAGAAGAGGTCAACACTTCAAAATCAGAGTAAATCATTAAAACCATATGAGAGAATTGAAGCTAAATAATGAACGTTTATAATAAACGTGAATAGAGGTGAAATTTTCCAGTTGTTTGACAACCGTTTATTTTGAAGGTGAAAATATGTTGTTTGGAAACTGTTATAATGGTATATTAAAGTATAAGTGGATAAAAAGGTGTTTCAAATACGCGCGATTTTTCGAGTACGACGGCGCAAACGGAAGGCTCGAAATAGAGCAAGTGTTTGAAAGATCAGTAGTTATCCGCGAATACTTTACGTTATTTTTTTCAATTGGTGCAGTTTGAAATCATACTGGTTTCATATAAAAGTTTTGCATTTGTTCGAAATATTTTATTTAACGTTACAAGGTGCTCCTGTCAGATCAATAATCATAACATTGTCATTTAGTCTTCACTGTTCTTGAGTTTTTGATGCCATGGTAGCCGTGGTAACTTGAAAAAACGCGCGTTTTTGAAAATTCGATTTGCACACGGTCATCCGATCGACTAGGAGCGACCGTCCGCGACCGTCCGCGACCGTCCACCTACGACCAAAATTTCCAACACGTATATTCTTATCGCACAACTTACACTGTATAATCGTCATTGACCGTCCTCGCCCGTTTTTCAAAGACCATGTTCGAAATTGTAGCCTGCTGGAAATTTTGGTCGGTGTCACACTATCCTGACGTAATGTCATTTTGACACACATTTATGATGAACTTTTGACTTCAACAAAACTCATGTAAATAGGTATGTTTCCTACCGGAAAAATAAAATGTTCTTCTTCAGTATCACTGCTCATTATTTAAAGCAAAACTATTGATATTATGAATTTAACGTATTTTCAATAAATGAACAGACAATTCACATAACCTTTCGGATGTCAAATTAATGTCAGATTTACAAAATTATTCTAGTGGTCGGTCGTGGATGGTCGATCACTGTGACTTTGACAGTTTTCATTGATCTACTTCTGGACGGTCGGTCCTGGTCGATCAGTGTGATTCCTCACTCAAATAGGTAAAATGGGACACCAATTAAAAAAAAATTATTACTCAGTACATTTTGAATGTTCAGTTTTCATTATATTTACTGTCAGTGTCAGCAGTTGAGACTAATGTCGATTAAACTGTTTCAATTTTTCCATTTGAAGACCTCAGGGAAAAAACATGATCAGTCATTTTGGCAATAATTTTCAGTAGAGCTTTCTTTAGGTTCGGAATACTCACGTTTCTTTCCTGTATACGGTTTACAATGGTTATTTATGTATCAAGGGTGTTTATGTCCCGTGATACATACAAAATTTTATGCACGAGTGGTTTGATAGCAAATACTGACTTGAAAGCCAATGGTGTTCACATTTCGACATTTCTTACGTTATGTATACAATAAACAAGAGAACTAGTATAGGGAATATGAAACTATAGTAGCTGAGAGCTATATTGCAGAATATATGAATCACCCCTAAAAAAATTGCAGACGATGGTGCCGGGATGATACCAGATAATTATTTAAACCAACCATCCACTACTCGTATCGATGCAGATAGAGTAACGAAGCCTTCAATATCTAATAATTATGTCAAGAGAATATCCCATTTTCAATATCAGTAACTACATCAACTACACTTTCAATATTCAGGCTTATAACTTAATTGCATGCTGAAAAAATGTCGATTATGAAGAAATGTTAGGTAGAGTATTTCTCTATTGAACTGAAATAGTTCTGATTCGTGTTAGGTCTTGCATGAAATGTAAATATGAACAATTTGGGGATTTTATCTTACTTAACGCCCACGGGCCATAATGCTCCCGCGGGCGGTAAAGTGCCATTTTCCACCCGCTAGTGCGTAAAAGTATTTATTTTTCACTTGTCCATTACTGCTTTATAATACCTTGGCAACGGTTGCTATTAACTGACCCATAACGACCGGGGCGTTATGGAGGACATTATGAATCATAACGCCAGCTAAATGTTTTTTCTGCAGTTCAATAAATTAATTACTCAGAAAAGTTTTATTTATAACTGTACATAAAAAAGGGACAAATTATTTCCTCTCAAATAGAAATTACAATTTTCAAATGTTCCTGAAAAATTAGTACCAAGTTTGAAGTTCTGTGAGTTGACCGATGATGAACTTCTCAATGTCAATTCGGTTTCGTTTGGAAAATTAACATTTTCTTTTTCGGAAACGGAATGGGCTATCATTGTAGCAATTTTGTTCTTCGAGGAGATACTTTCTTCAATATAGCTCTCCGCTACAGTACTACTCTTCCATTTTCCATGTAATTTTAGTGTTTCAAATGAAGCGCCACCTTCGGCGTAGACAATGTCCGGTGTAACTTTTCGGGTTTTCCAAATCAAGGTATTCCGCTATGATAGAAGGAACACTTCCTATAGTATTTTTAGCTACTAAGGTAACTCAATGCATTTATTATTTCTGTAGATTAAAAAAACCTACGTTGTTTACATCCTTTTGGTCGTAGTGCAATGTACTTTTCAACTAAGTTCAAGGCTCCTATTTCGCTTTCTTCAACAATGGTGAAACTCTTTAGAAGTGCAGGTCTTGGTTTCTGGTACCTTGATCAGTAAAACGGCTCCTCTGTCTTCAATGTCATCAATTGTCATCTTGACCATTTCATCACGACTTAAACCTCCAAATACACCCATTAGCATAACAACTTTATGTAGCAGAAAAGGCCCTCGGGTGAAAGTTACCCTCCGGGCGTTAGGATCTATATAACGCACTTGGTACATAAATATAGCTATAATATCTGCTGACTCGACACATTCTTCCCCAATACAAATGTGCCAAGTGATAGCATAGCCCGGCAGGCCAAAGCTGACATGGAAATCGCGATTTGTATCAAAATGTGACTTAACACTTCTTGACATGATTTTTTGGGTTTATGACCTTCCACAATCTGAAAATGAAAAAAATTTAATCCAAAGAAATCTGTACAAGTGTAGAAGGGCAAATTAATTAATTTGCCCGATAAGTTACTGCGTTCACAAGACTTCTGTCTTGAAAGAAATTAATTTTTGTCAGTAACGTACCCTACACTGAATTTGCCTATCTGAGATCGAATTAACAAAGAATACTTCTCTTTTTTTGAAAATTGTTGACTTAACACGTTCTTTTCTTGCGACGTCTGCATTTGATTTAATTATTTTCCTACGAGCATGCGGAAAAGTAACTTTTCCGCACGATTTTTCGTTTTGAAAGTTGTACTTTTCCGTACGATTTAAAATCGTTCGGAAAAGTTACTTTTCCGCACGATTTTTACTTTTCCGTACGATTTTTACTTTTCCGCACGATTTTTGTATTTTTGAAAATGATGATATTTAGGACCAACTAAATGATCTATGTAACTATTCTGTCTTATTAGTCATTTTGTAGCATTATTATAAAAACTTGTTTATTAAAAACCTTGTTTTTCCATAAATGAGATGGAAAAAAAAACTCGTAGGAAAAATATTGTACCTAACTCTTACGGAAAATGTCTTTTCCGCCCTTAATGGCTTGCCCGAACTCCGCTCCGAGTCGTTCGTGCAACTGCCGTCGCGTGCGGAAAAGTACTACTTTCCGCACTTGTTAGGTAAATAACTATTTCAGAAGTATAAAGTGTCTGTGTACTTGGATCAGCACCACATCACCTATCTTGAACGATGGAAAATAGCGACTAAAGTTTGTCTTTCAGTCGCAGATGATTCCACAACAGATTTTATGAATGTCCTATTCATATCTTCGAACTAAAATCAAAATGCTCATGACAGGTCTGTCAAAAAATAATTTTCAAAGTGTCACCGCAGAAAAAATATTTCCCTCATATCCATCCCTGATGTGTATGCTTCTGAAGAGCCTGTTTTATTCCAATCCTTTATCAATCCTCCTGAAAAGCTTGGCAAAGCGAAATAGATTTTCGTCGACCAAAATGTATTGGGGATTAAATGCGAGAGAAGCGAACCTTGTATTAGAATATAGATAATTGACCACTTGTAATAATCCAAATAATTAAAAGTCACTTGTCACCACAATATAACATATATTTTCCCAAAACTGTACCATACAAAATAAATACAACATTCTCTCGGAACTGTCTTTTTATGACTAAATTCCAATATTTCCATCATCCCATATATATGAGTCAGTAATATAAATGAGTCAAGTTCCGTACTACAGTGGTGGCGGCTAATATCTTGTTTCTAACACTCGGCCATCCTGCATAGTACTTGTCCCCAAGGTGACAACCTGAAACAAGAATATTTCTTTTATTTCAAGTGTTTCTTTTTTTTCTTTTTTTTTGGTATTGCTCCGTTTCTCCGACTAGGCTTGTGAAAGCTAGTTTTTGAGAAATTTTCAACACATACTTCTACGGTACTTTTTAGAAGTATGTGTATGTTGATGCTGCGTTTCTCCGACTAGGCTCGTCAAAGCCAGTTTTTGAGAAATTTTCAACATCAACACTTCTACGGTACTTTTTAGAAGTGTGTTGATGCTGCGTTTCTCCGACTAGGCTCGTGAAAGCCAGTTTTTGAGAAATTTTCAACATCAACACTTCTACGGTACTTTTTAGAAGTGTTTCTCCGACTGGCTGTGAAAGCCAGTTTTGAGAAATTTTCAGCATAAATACTACTACGGTACTTTGGTGACTCACTATATATCATCGGTTCTGGTGATGAACGGTTTCATGTGCTCTGCTGTTATAACTGCTTCATATCGTTTAGATGTTTTACATCTCTCTGATCCAAGGTCATCTTTGACCTTATAGCGATCATTTCCCATTATTTCTTGCACTGTAAATGGCCCTTTGAATTTTTCTCTCAACTTTTTACTAGTTCCATCACTGTCGAAGTTCATAACCTTGATTAGGACTTTGTCGCCTACTTGGTACTCTGGAGCCCTAACACGTTTGGCGTTGTGATACTCGTCTTGTTTTTTTCTGTTTTTCTTCAAACGTTCTTTAACGTCTTCTCTAAGTTTCGTCACGTCAATGGGTGGTACTTCCACGACATGATTTACGTAACGGTCACCTGTTGCGTTCAGTTCGATGCCAAAGAAAATCTCCGCCGGGGTGCTTCGGTGTTTTCTCGGCATTTTCGTACAATCACTTGATCACAACAACGCGACTGATTCTTTATCCACACTTCTGAGATATTAGAGTATAGATAATTGACCACTTGTAATAATCCAATTAATTAAAAGTCACTTGTCACCACAATATAACATGTATTTTCCCAAAACTGTACCATACAAAATAAATACAACATTCTCTCGTAACTGTCTTTTTATGACTAAATTGCAATATTTCCATCATCCCATATATATGAGTCAGTAATATAAATGAGTCAAGTTCCGTACTACAGTGGTGGCGGCTAATATCTTGTTTCTAACACTTGCTTCAATGAAATGAACGATTTCTGTGATTGATATTTTTTTAATAACATTCTTCTTGTCTTATTTATTTAATGATTTTTTAAAAAAAGCATCTATCTGAATGAAAATGCGAATTTTCACTTTCAGATTTTTTCTTTCCTTTTCATTTAGAGTCTTTTCACAATATCTATCAGATGTAGTTCAATGTCCAGCGTGCCGGGGAAGTAGTTGTTTTCTGTTAGATATTACAAATAAATCACATTTTTCATTTTTCAATTTTCATGGAGAATGTTCCCCTTTTCAACATGAATACCTCCCAAGAGGTTATCTTGAACGATGGAAAATAGTGACTAAAGTTTGTCTTTCAGACAACAGATTTTATGAATGTCCTATTCATATTTTCGAACTAAAACCTATCAATCCGTTCATCACTGCTCTTGAAAACGCCAAAGAAATTGAAATAAGTCTTCGAAATCTATTTAAACTCCTAGAATCCAATTAGTTTTCTATGTCTCCATCGTCGGGAATCAGTAGTAGGAGTGAACCGATGTTGATGACGAATTGTCAGTATCACAATATGTTTAGCCGACGGGCACGGGCGGTAGATTGAAGTGTAATACAATTACGCGTTTTAAAGCAAACTATAGGTCTATTCATTGATTGCGTATTGTGGTCGGCCACGGTCGGCAGCCAAATTTATAATCATAATAAAATTTGCCCACCCTCTTCACTCGACCGACTAATTGACATCTCAATTTACGCTACCGCAGCTCAATCAGTGTAATGACAGAGTGGTGTAGTTGGTGGCTACTGTAAATTTTCGTTTTAACTTATGCGGTTTTAATGAACGGGTTGAGCTTTTTCTAAAAGATGGCAGATGGTGGATGGTTTCTCTGAGATTTTATTAATATGCATTTTGAAATGAAAGTGTTCATTATGAAGTTTAATTCATTTGATGTGTAGTACAGTAACCACAGACAAATGTAAGCCCCAAGTGAAGAATGAATCGTAGCAATTGGGATTGAACCCAAAAAAATTTTTATTCAAAAAAATTATAATTTTTTTTGCTGTTGTTTCGGAAAGTATAAGATCTATCAAGAAACAATTTCAACAAGGCGGAATATAATTCAATTCTCCACCAGAAATATACTCACTAATTTCTCACAAAATGCACTCGTTTTGTATGAAAACCTGTTTGAGCTCCGATATCAGATTTCAGGGTCGCGTTAACCCGCCACTGGAATTTCCGGCAGGGCTGAAAATTAGATGTCATAACTTTGCTAAAAATTATACTAGAAGGAAAAGAAAAAGTGCATATCGTTCCTGAAGACTTCTACTTCCTCATGCAAATATAACACGTGAGTATCTGAGTACCCGAAATGTGTTTTGTCCCACTTCACATAACCCTTATACGATATTCATGGAGTATCCGGAAGTCATGGATATTTCAGTTGATATGAAATAAGTATACCGAAGAAGGAATCAGTACCATCTCTGGACCATATGCAACGATTTTAGACTATAGTGAAACACGTCTCACTTGTACATGCACATGTCAAAGAAAAAACTGGGTTTTACTCCTGCCTCAGTTTACAACTCACCCATAATCCCGGCAATTTCTTGAAAATAATCGCACATGCACATCCTGCATGGAAAATGAAGTATGTGCTTTCGAGTTTGAGGTTTGCACTTCACAACAGTGTTAAATATAAACATATATGCAGGATATGAATAAGCGATTATTTTCAACATTTACTGAAGGAGTTGAAGTTGACAATGAGGCAGGAGTAAAACAAAGTTTTTATTCTGGCATGTATAAGAAGGACCTGTCACACTACTTTAAAATTGTTTCATATAGTCCAAAGAGGGTATGGGTTGCTGCTTCAGTATAATGATTCCATATTTACTAAATAATTCATGATTTTCGGATCAAACGCAAGCATCTCCGTGAAGTGCGACAAAACACATTTTAGGTACGTAAATACTCGTAAATTATTGTTGCATGAGAAGATAGGAGTCTTCAGAAACGATATGAACTTTTCCTTTTCCTTCTACGATCATTTTCAGCAGAGTTATCACCAATCAAATATTTGCCTCCGCCAGAACTTTTAGCGGCGCTAAGCGTGAACCTGAAAGTTGATGACGACGTTCAATCACGTTTTCCGAGAAAACGAGTGCATTTCATAGGAAATCACTTGGAATAATTTTTGTAGAGAATTGAATGTTTTTCACCTCACCGAGTTGTTTTTCCGATAAATCATATACTTTCCAAGGTTACAGCAAAAATCTATTTATTTTTTTTTACCGAAAAAAAATATTTTCCACCCCTGGAATTTTGGTAACAATTTTGTTTCGTGTTTATCATGGTTCCAACTACTAGCATACCAAGTTTGGTGGTCTCAAAATCGTACTGGATTAGTGATGAAATCACCTTCCGATCTGATTGAAAACAACAATTAAATATATTGAATATTAATATTGTTTATGAGATTTTATTGGTTTTGGTCTCAAAACCTCAGGATAAATTTAAAAAAAACTGTGCTAATTTACACGGTGCAATAAAATTCATGAACAATAAAATTGACAAAATTGTAATATACCAACATAATGACCTAAACAATGTTAACCCAAGAACTTTCATCCAACGAACAGGTACTAATTGGTCAATTACAATTTGAGGAAAATTTTGGGTGGGCTTAATGTCCTCACCTTTAAAACCTTTCCCTACCTGTGAAAGCAAGGGTGTACGATAATCCTTTTCTTTGCTCCCATTCACCTACTCATTGAAATCCTGGGATACCATTCCATATATAGAACATAAACACTGATATATTCAAGGTAGAAAATGATCATCATGATGAAAAATTATAAATTATCAGTTGCAACGTTTTGGAGGATTCCGAAAGAAATCGAAAATACAAGATGTTTTATCATGAGTGTTCTCAAAATTAAATATTCTTCAACGGAGGCGGCCATGAACATGAGCGAAAAAGCAGCATTAATAAATTAAATGACTAGAACAAATTGTGACTTCGCTGAAATGAAATGAGCTTTTGTGTATTGCTTTCTTAATTATGTTCTAAGCCGCCTACGTTGACGAATATTCAATTTTAGGAAGAATAATCATGAAACCTGATTGTATTTCCGTTTCCTTTAAGGAATTCTCTAAACGTTTTCACATGATTAAACTGATAATCAATGATTTTTCATTATGACAAAGGAAAAAGTACATGTTTCTATTTGAGAAATGGCATTTGAGGGCATTTCTCTATGGGTATATTTATTCCGTTTTTAGGTAAATTTTGATATTTGTTGGAATATATGGGAGCTGAAATAACATGAAAACCTCAGTTTTCAACTGTATCACACTTTGAAGCTTCCTCTGGTAACTTCTGATGTCGTTTGTCAGTGATGGTTGAAGTTTGAATTTCATTGCCAACTTTGTTCGATTGAACAATCAACTGTACCTCCGCCATTTTCAACCGATTTTCAAATTTGAAGAAGAGTGTTATCACAAATTGTGTGCTCTTTCGGATAATAAAAAAATTGTGTCATTTGAAGAAAAAGTTTGGGGTCACTTCCGGTTAAATCGGAACTTTTGAATTTTCAGTAGTGACGTTTAAATATGGGTATTCAGGTACTACAGAAACATACCAAATTTGAAATCTATATCTTCAAAACTAAGGAAAATTTGGCGGGCATACCTTACCTCGTGGTCACCCGATATAATATTACTAAGATAGTTAATTTGGTAAGATAAAATGATGAATCTTCATGTAATTAAATATACCAGTCTTCATAGATTTAACCTTTTTTTAGTTTCAACAAAATATTTTGGTTTGGTATTGAGTAAATATATTGACAGTCTACTTCACTTTCCCAAATGGTAAAATATGAAAATGACTCCTCGGATTGTTTAACGAAAATCATTTATAAAATTTTTGTAAATAAACATCATACGTTACAAAGAAAGAAATCATAAAATGTGAAGATATCTTTCCTTAGATTTTGGAAGCGGACTTGGATGCAGTGAGTTCAATACATGGAAGCCAAATAAAGTGTCCACATTAACATTTCTGTTTTTCTTGAACATAAAAAAATATTTGACTTTCAATTAATTTATCATGATAAAATAACAAAAACTCCCAAAATTTACTTCCTTAAAATCTCATGTTATTGATGACATTGAAATTTATCTCAACCTGTACCTAACATCATAACAAAATCCATGAAGTATTCCTTCTGGATGTTGTGAATTGTTTTGATGACGTATATAACAAATCGAGATATGTATGCACCATAGTTCATGAAGCGGATGATCATTTATCAATAGTGGAACTGAATCCATGAGACGTAATCTTATTGTGACGTAAACTAAGCAATGCATTCATGTAAGGTACTCAGTAAGTAATCTTAATAACGCGTTTAATCGAGCAGTAAATGTTCGGATTCTCAATGGCCACATTGTTGAATGTCTCTTGGCTAGTTTATAACATTATGCACACTATTTCATCAAGAGAAATAAAATTAGAATATTCCAAGACGCTTTACAGTACGGTCCATACAGAGCACGAAGTACAGAATGAATTCATTAGGTCAGAATATGAAGATATTTTGGAAAAGTCCTTGGAAAAGTTGATAATTTTTTCTGAGGTGTCACTGTTTGAACCTCGCCCAAAATATATAGAGTTATCTGCATTTGAGTAACAATAACTCTGGTGATGTTTTTTCATGAGGCATCCAGTATATTTTTTGATATTTGTTTAGTGATTGTCCTAACAAATCCAGTGATATTGGTGTTAATTGAATTTGATACCACTGGAAGTTGAAAAACAATTGTTAAAATTGTTTTTTCCGTTAACCAGCTGTCGTCCCCTTACGAACGGCAGCCCTCAAAAGTCGAAACTTGTGCGAGCCAAGGATTAACGAGGTCTCACCTTTTAACGTGCGATTCCTAGCACTTTTTTGGGCCATCAGATAAAAATGTGTAGTCGCTAGGATTAGAACCTAGAAACCTAGCCGACCAGAAGTCAATGGTTTTGAACACGACAGTCTCACGACTGAGCTGCGTGGCCCTTAAAGTGAATTTCACTTTATTTTGCAGAACTACTATCTATCGATTATATTCTCCAATATTCCTCGGGACCAATACTTGGTGAAAAAAAATATAATATTTTGCCCCCTCCCCCAACGCTTCCTGACAATATTTGGAGATTCTTCAAAAACTGGAACGTTATCAATATATATACAGGGTGCAATCTAACCACTTGCACTCCCGTGAAGGACGGGTGTATAATGCCATTTTATAACGAACGGCAGGTATGAAAAATTCGAAAAAAATTGTAGAAATTAAAAATTTTTACACAGTTTCTTCCATCCGTCATCCATTATTTTTTCCCCAATTTCGATTTTTATGCCTTTAAAAATTTTTAAGTTAATGTGCCCCCAGCGCCATCTGTCGAGTAATCGCAATGTTTTTTCTCTCAAAAAGTAGTATCGGTAATACCCTTCAAAACATTTTTGGTTTCATTGTTCCACATCAAACCGTTCAAAATTATCGAGGTATGAGTAGTATTCAGATCCGCATTTCTATATGATATTTCAAATTTAAATATAAAAAAATATTAAAGAAATTCAAAAAAATTAGATGGTTGTAAAGAGGATGGAATTTCCTTTTCGACGATGTGCCACTTGACCCCCCATGCCATTGAAAAATTTCGAGTTGATGGGCCCCCCCCCGCGACCCCTATTGAGCAATCACAGTATTTTTTATTTTAAAAAGTAGTATTAAGAAAACCCTCGAAATAGTTTTTCGCTCATGTTTCTACGTCGGACCGTTCCAAAGTTAACAGTGGGGGGGGGGACTATTAAAAGCCGCACTGTGTATATGAAGCCCCATGTTTTTCCTGCAATGTGCAGGAACATTGCAAAAAAAACTGCGATGGATGTACTCCATGATAGTGAGACCTATGATCACCTACAGAGCAGTAGTGTGGTACGGCAGAACCGAGCTCGCCACAACAAAGAAGATCTTGGAGAAAGTGCAGACTAGCTTGTCTTTGTATAACAGGAGCAATTATGTCGACTCCAACAGCAGCAATGGAGGTCAATCTGGACCTCACTCCTCTCCATATCATGGTGGGGAGAACTGCTTGGGAAGCAAACCTCAGGTTGGAATCAAAGTGACAGCACACGGTGTAAGGAGCTCAACCCTCACCGACTGTGCATACCTTGCCGATCTCCCAACTGACGAAATCACCAGGAAATTTACTTTCGAGAAATTTTTTCGAACGGAACTAAATACCAAGCGAAAATATACGGGTGCAAAACTCCCGAGGGAACTAGGGCAGAAGTCGTTGGGCCTCGCAACAAATACTCCGAACCCATGGGCCAGTTCCCCAGCCTTTTTCAAGCGGAAATTGGCGCTATAGAAAGGTGCATTCAGTTCAACCTCAACAGGAAATACCGAAACAACAAAAAATTGTGATCCTCTCCAATAGCCAAGCAGCCATCAAAGCGTTGAGCTCTTCGAACATCAAATCGAAGGTAGTTTGGGAATGCCTAGATAAACTTAATGAACTAGGAAGGAACAACAAGGCGACCCTCCGCAGCAACGCCACTGATCGGGCCAGAACCATTCTGCGGACTTGGAAAATCTTACTTCCGAGAACTCAATAGAGCTGAAGAAGCAATGAAAGCAACATACTGGCTAAGATTTCCAGGGCTGAGGCAGGTCAAAGATCTCCTCGACAATTACAACCAAGCAAGATCGAAGACACTGATTTACCTCAGCAAAACTAGTCTAAAGACAATCATGGGATTTCTAACGGGGTATTGCAGACTCAAAGAACACCTGACGAAGCTAGGCTTAGAGGAGGACAGCACCTGCAGATTCTGTGGGGAACATCCAGAAACACTCCACCATTTATTGATGGAGTGTTACGCTGTACATCGTAAAAGATTGAATATACTGGGATCGCACCAGCTGACTGTGGGAGAAATACCACAAGTAGACCCCTTCAAAATCTTAAAATTCCTGAAGGAATTGAGGCTTGAAGGCTGCTGTAAACAAAAACACATTGTGGTAGCAGAAGAAGATGGAGCACTAGATCTAATCAGGTCGCAGCGCATCAGTCACCATCCATACTCATCAATACCAATATATGAAGCGCGTCTGGAATTAGTAGAAATTCGACATTTCGGCTCCGATTTTGGAGCCATTTTCAGGACTGTGAAAAACGATAAAAAGGCGGTGAAACGTGGTTCTACACTGAGTTCTCACTGGTTCTCTCTATGGTCCTAATCTGCCTTCTACTTCGAGAGAACTGTTGTCTCGACAAGGAATCACCTCCTTAAATTAATGACATAATTTAAGATACACCCTATATATTCACTCTCATCCACCTACACTGCAGGTATTTATGGCAAATACCTGACAACTACTCCCATGGCTACTACCATGACGGATCTTATATTATACAACGGTATCTTTCATTATTAATAATTGTATTACTATTGTAATGCCTGCGGAGTTCAGAGAGCGAGATGCAGACCAATTTGTGGATGCCAATTACTGCTGAACTGAAGTATTAGCTGGCTTCTCTTCAGAGAAAAACCGAATATTCTCAAAATAAAATCACTCAATTCGTTACCGCTGGATTGAACATCCGAATGCAACTTATTTCAGAGTACAAATCTGAGAATGGAACAATAATAGACGGTAATCCGCGCATAAGGTTACTGTCGATAAACCACCGGGTATATCGGAAGTTCTCAACCTTTGACTTTTTATCTGTTCTTTATGTTCGCTCTATGTATTTCGCCCCTGGGGTCGAAAATGCATTCCGGGATGGCGGGAATCGGCCATAAGGTTATCAGATAACCCTGCCTAGAAGTGCCACTTGAGCACACCGAGTTGTTTTACGCCCGATTTCAGATATGTATCAGACTGTCTGGCACACCCGAATGGAAGGCAAGTCTTTGTGAAATGTGTCCTATTGTTATTACTCTCCAAACTGATAAACACGTCTTTGAATTGTCTTCGCGATTGTCGTTCGCCCTAAAAGGATACGCCGGGCCATTCTTATACAAGGTATGGTATTTTGAATAATTCTCCGTCATTTTTCCTTTGAATGGTTTTTTATTGTGTTCTCCTTGTGAGTTATTGATTTTCTAAGATTTGTCTTTGTGGTCTGTGACATGTCGAAGAATTAAATTTTGTTTTAAAGGTTTTCAGTCAGGCAAGCTTGACGAGAGCATGATTTTACTCAAAAACCAGTTTGCAGTTATTTATTTCACGTAATATCTATCAACTTTTTCTCTTGTTTGAAAGTTATAGAACACGACATAAATTGATTACTTTTATTGCAGACTTCCATTGTCTAGATAGATTCTGAAACACCTACATTTATGCTATTGAAAAGACATCCCGTGACATAAAAAATACCCCCTTCTTTACCTTCCTCAAAGTGACAGCCACCTCCCAATTTTTTTAAATGAAATAGGGTCAAGTGATACCTCATCTCGAAGGGTATTCAATTGTCTCTACGGCCATGTCTATTTTTTTTGAATTTCGTTCATGCTACATAAAAAAATAATAATGTGCAAATTGCACCTGACTTTTTTACATACAATTTTTTACTCTACTCACGTATGACAAAAACAGTTGGTAAATGAACCAAAAAAAAAATTAGGGTGCATTGAATATACAGCGAATTGAAAAGTAGGTATACGCAATACTTTCTACACACTTGGAATTTTTTATTTTTTTATGAAGCATGTACGATATCCAGAACTAGACATGGCAGTATGGAAAAAATATGGGAAGTGGCTGTCACGTTGAGAAGTGTGAAGGAGATGGGATTTTTTATGTCACAGTTTTCAAAAACATAAATTGAGTGTTTCAGTGTTTCGCGTGAAAATATCTAATAACGAAGAAGCTGTCTTATGCATTTTGCATATTTTTCATTCCAACACTTGTTATGGACACTTCGAACATAAAAGTTCTCAACATACGACAAACTGTTTAGCATTTACGCTCTAGAACGCCAGTATTTTGCGTTCTAGAACGTAAAAGTATTTTTCAGCCAAGTAACTAAATGGAGCGACTTTGCTAAATGAGATTTCAATGAAAATCATTATTTATTTTGATGACAGTTTTCTATAAAAAAAAAGGATACCCAAACATCGGCTCCTTCGTCATATTTTGAATTAAAGCTCCGTTCAAACGCTGAACCCAATGATGATGGAGTTGTTGGAGTGCAGAGAAACAGCAGCTGAGGTATGCACGCGTATGAGATGGTATTAGACTTTTTGTCTTTCATACAATCACTCCAGATATTCCAGAATGAAGGTATTTCTTTCTCCACGAAAACCCAGTTGATACTTTGTGACGGTCATTTCAAATTGACAATCATGTTATCATTGATGGGTCAACCACCTATTTTTTTGAATTTCTCACTTTTAGTTTCCAATTTACAGTCATAAAACCAAGTAATAATAACATTATATTTATAAGTTTCAGGAATTATATTCAGGAAAAGGTTAATAAAGCAGTAATATATGCACTTTGTGTGAGTGAACTTATATAATGTGAAAAGATTTCCTGCACGAAGTATTTTTGAATTGTTCTGTTTATACATACTGTCCCAGAATAAAGGGGACAAACTCCTATGGTAGAATTCTCAGTTCATTTTTAAGTCTGAGAGTTAAAATAAATTAGTACTAACCGAGATAGAGGGTGTTGAAAGTAACAAAATATATATATATATATATTTTCCAGAATAATTACATAACGGCCCAACTTTTCTTAGTGAATTTTCCAAATTTCTATGCAGGTGGGTAACCCTAGGCGCCCCTCCCCAACTTTCACCCCACCGGATTAATATCGATTTCGTCCTCTTTTTCTTAATCCTCAATATTTCCTATACGAAAGAGGGACAGGTTTCGTTATCAAAAATATTAATGGTTTTCAAGATATTTGAAGTTGAAAAAGTCGACACCTGATATGAAAAATATTGTAACTCAGTTTTCAGGAGAGCAATTTGAAAAAAATTACCCAATGTTTTCATCTATAACTTTTTTATATTTCGATATATCTGTCATCTTCAAGAACATCTCTTCATATTTTTTTCTCCTCTTTCTACCACAAGCAACCATTTCGCCGTGAAAAATGACGGAAATATTGTTTCGGCCGAGTTGCAATATGGTTTTTTTGGTTGAGTTCACGTGATTGTAACTCGTAAATACAATATTATTTACATTAAAATCGTTCACTGCTATGGATATCAGTAGAATGTAAATGAAAAGTAATGAAGGGCACACGTGTTGTTTTCAACTATTTTACTAAATCAAACCTAGAGTTTCACTTACTGTATGTAATTATAAAACTATGTATACTATAATATAAATTCACAACGAAACTTTGCTCTCTTTGGTATATGACGAACTTTAACTCAAATTTTTGTCCATGCATGGCATTATACTTTAATAGGTGAGTACCCCGTCTTTCCTATCTCGAACAAGTCTCTCGAAGACATTTGAGGGTTGCTTGTGAGGGTGCAGCCAGTGTCTTTTTGAAACATTTATGTTCCATCCATATTTATATAATATTTCTGTGCTGTAGTTCCAATATAATTAAGCAAAAAAGTATTTACTACAATTTATGAATATCGTCCAAAAATATTTAAACTTTTATTCCGCTCACTGAATTCTCTATTCAATGTCTGTAGATATTATTTGAAATGAAAATTGCTACACCTACCAAACAATTCGATTTCTTTAGAAAATGACTCTTTATGCCACAGAATTATTTCCAATTGGTGAGTTTTTCTTGATTTTTATTAATGTTACAATGAATGAATATCTGAGCTGTCAGACTCAAAATCAACCACTTAAAAGGAGAATGTAGTCACACGTGATTAAACAACCTGTATAACCCTGTCTACCTGAAATGAAATGCATTTTTTATCCCCAAACAAATCTCTCTAGTTTCTCCTAAACAATAACACTATTATTTTCTTTCTGTAGGGCATTGATGCCGTGAGAAGAGTCCAATCATTCCATTTGTCTGCATCTGATCCAAGTTCTAGTGATACCATCTTCCACTTGTTCGAGATAACTGAAAATCCCCGCCGAACGCATTCAAGAGCTGTCGAGATATGACCAAATTGCATTAGGTCTGTCAATCCTACTCTGTTCCACCGAAAACAGTATATTAGATTTGTTGGGTGTGATTGCGTGTCGGCCGCATCAGCGGTTCATCGGAGAAAAAATGAAGTTGCAAAAATTTGAGGAATGTCTATATGGGCCGATAATATCTGTTTCAACATTGATTCGTTTATTTTTCTATACGAATAATTAATTTTATACAGTGTGTCTAACTTTTCAGGAGTAATACCACGGGTGATTGAATTTTTGCGATAAGTCTGTCGATTTATTTCTGAACGTAACTGAATTGCTTCGTGAAAACACCACGAGTCCGCAGGACGAGGTGTTTTTCTCAAAACAATTCAGTTGAGTTCAGAAATAAAAGACAGACTTATGAGATAAATTCAATCACAAGTTGAATTTTATTAGACTATTTCACGAATAAAGTTTCTTCATTAATATAAATACGAACAATGTATGACAGTCATAAACAAATTATTAAAATCGTCAATATTATAATGTTTCGTTTCATAATTTCATTTGAATTTGCAGTGAAGCGACTCATTCTGACATATCCAGCTATATTTATTATTAATCGAACTGTCAAACGTCAGTTCCGTCTCGTTCGTGGTAGTGGTCGGACGTGTCGAAGTGTGTCCGATCATAAAGATGGCATGAGGATACCGCATGGGGGCGGGACTCAATTCTTGAATAATTCAATATTAGTTTTTCATTATAAATATTCATTTTTGTGTGACGTTATATAACTACTTGTGAAAGTTTCTGGTTTCCTGGCTATCTACGCGAGTAATCAGGCTCGATGGCAACGGATTTGCCGTAACCAGGGTCCGGCTATATGTTTCATTTACCATTTGTATTTCTACTTTTACCTGATTATATAATAATATGATTCAATAATTACCTGATCTGGAGAAATTGATTCCGCATAGGAGTCAGAAATCCAAAAAACTAAGCTAAGAAGAAGAACTGTCAAACGTATTCATTTCGTCATGGTTACGTCGCTGAAAATACCGAAGCTGATCCTCCAATCAGAATTGAAAGACAGCTGGTGTTATCGCGATAACACGAGTTGTCTTTGGCTTCCGATTGGTCACATTAGATAAGTGAAGATGAGTGAAATGGTCATGGAAGCACCCCGGTAAGTTCCGTAATTATCGAGGTAAAACTATGAAACTCTCAGGGCTAATAATCCAGTACGATTGGGTTTTGAGACGAGGATTGATTGTAGCACCAACAAACTTGGTATGCTAGTAGTGGGAACCATGATAAACACGAAAAAAAAGTTTACCAAAATTTCAGGGGTGGAACATATTTTTTTTTCGTTTAAAAATAAATAAATAAATTTTTTCTGTAATCTTGGAATGTATATGATTTATCGAAAAAACAACTCAACAAGGTGAAATACAATTCATTCAAATTCCCAGTAATTTCTTATGAAATGCGCTCGTTTTCTCAGAAAACGTGATTGAACGTCGACATCAAGTTTCAGGTTAACGCTCACCGACACTGAAAATCCTGACGGAGCCGAATATATGATTGGTCATAACACTGTCAAAAATAATCGGAGAAGGAAAACGAAAAATTCATATCGTTTCTGAAGACTCGTACCTTCTCATGCGAACATAATATGCGAGTATTCGTGTATGTACCTAAAATGTCTTATGTTTGCGGATGATCCGAAAATCTTTAATAATTTTGTGAATATGGAATTATTATACTTACTGAAGTAGCAAACCATATTCTCTTTGGACTATATGCAACAATTTTAAAATGGTGTGACAGGTCCTACTTATATATGCCAAAAAAAACTTGCTTTAACTCCAGCCTCATTTTCAACTTACCCAAAAACCGTCATTCTCTTCAGTAAATGTTGAAAATAATCGCTTATTCATATGCTGCATATATGTTTAATAACACCATTGTGAAGTGCAAACCTCAAGCTTGAAATCACATACTTCATTTTTCATGTAGGATCTGTATAAGCCATTATTTTCAATATTTACTGAAGAAATTGTCACGATTATACTGAAGTAGGAGTATAAAACACAGCTTTTTCTTTGGCATGTTAAGTGAGACGTGTCTCACTAGTCTAAAATCGTTGCATATGATCCAAAGAGGGTACTGATTCCTGCTTCAGTATAACTATTTCATATCAACTAAAATATCCATTACTTTCGGATCCTCCGTAAATATCGTGGAAGGGTTATGTGAAGTGGGAAAAAACACATTTTAGGTATTCAGATACTCACATGTTATATTTGCATGACGAAGTAGAAGTCTTCAGGAACGATATGCACTTTTTCTTTTCCTTCTACTATATTTTTTTTTACTGAAAATCATTCTTGTGGAAAATTGAATCATCTCTCAACCTATCGAAATCGTTTTTTGATAAATCTTATATTTTCTGAAATGACAACATAAAAAAATATTTTTTTAAATGAATTTTTTTTTAGGTTCTACCCCTGATTTTGTGGTAAACAATTTTTTTTCTAATAATACATGATGTCGAGATGTCATGTGCCGAGTTTCAGAGTGCTACAATTCATTCTTCACTTTTTGCTCGAGTTTGTCTGTCGTTTACTGCATTAAGTAGAATTAGAATAGAAGTAGAATAGAAAACTGTCTAATAAGTTGTGATACTAAGTTTTGTGGTGGGAAAAGTATTTTTATAATAACTCAATTCTCTGATAAAATAGTTATTTATGGTACTAGTGTGTTATGTTGAAAATAAGTCACGCGAGAAAGATTTATACCACGAGGCCGTCAGGCATTTTAAAGTATAAAGGAAACATAACACATGAGTGGCATACAATGTTTTATCCAACACATGACAGTTATGACCCATTATTAATGTCATTTTAGAAGAGTAAACTATCAAATAACACACTCGTGAGTTACAATCCATAAGTCACTAGTGAGTTCCATAGTGAGATCCACAACTCACTAGTGACTTATGGATTATAACTCACTAGTGTGTTATTAGATAGTTAACTTGTCTAAAATGACTTTAATAATGACAGTCATAACTGTCATGTGTTGGATAAAAGTTATTTAAAGAAGTGAAATCCCATAGTTTATATGATTTCGTTTATTCTGCGTGTTTCTAGATACGTAGATGTAATTGAAATAATCGATCATCTCTGAATATTAAGAAACAAAGTGGCCCTTCGGAGCCCACGTTATTTTCCCCAAAACCACAAATTTTCATTCCCAATAATGGTTTCATATATATTGCGACTATCAATTTCAATTATCAACTGAAGTCTCACTCCAACACCCTTTGAACCTTCCGCGCTATATTAAACCATCACGCTTATTATGCGTTAGTAACATTTGTCGCTGACTGTTTCGCTACGAAATGTAAACCTACAATTACAACGGCAGGAGTGTACTCGCAGGAACGTCAGCATCGCCACAGGAACCGCAACAATGTAGGAAGGCAAACCCCATACTTCGGGCGTAACATCTGGCTCGACATGTAACTTGGGGGATCGTTGAGGTCTGTGGCTGCGAAGAATCAACCGAATATGTCTCCGTGCATGTGCTGGAGCTCTGGCGGGAGAGGGTTCATATTAAATTTTTAATGAAATTTCGAAAATATTACATGGGTGGAGTGGAATAGGTTGCGAGTCGCATTGGTGGGCCAGGAGGAGAATGGCTAAAATGCGGATTCGGATTTCGCGTATTGGGAATTGTAAAAATCTGCCGAAGGAAATATATTTGATTTTCTTTCTCCGAAATGATGAGTTAGGGCTCGTGTCAACTGTCAATAATTTAGTAGTATTTGTTTCAGTTTTGCTTTCGATAATTCATCAGGTGAGAATTATGGATTACCGACAATTGGACGAGGTCGCACGAGAATTGGACGCGGAGAATTGGACGCGGAGAATTGGTCGCGGCGACAATTGGACGTCGCGACAGTTGGACGCGGCTACAGTTGGACGCGGCAACAATTGGACACTGAGACAACTGGTCGCAAAGTATTATTAATAAAAAGAGAAGTTTGTCAAAATAAAAAAAATTACACGATGTAGACTATTTACACTTGCAATTGAAAATTGTGTGCAATGCCTCGCAGGTACTCTAAAACTGGTCTTATGTTATAATCAGCGACCACTGTTTTTATTCTTTGAGCAGTGTCTCGATACATCTTCTTTTGGGGTTGCATTCGTCCAGCTATTAGTTGCTCTATTTTCAACCGATTTAGGCTGTTTTCTTTTTTTAAGGCATTGATAAATGTCCATATGGATGGATGGACGACGTTGACGATGGACGAGAAACTATTATGCCAACCTTCAATGGCATTATTAGTTCAGAGAATGTCTCTTTCTACTAGTGCATAGACGTTAAATAGTTCAACACAGTACAGTGGCGGTCTTCGGCGTTGGTGTCTATCAGTACGATCTATATGATAGGTACCAGCAAATCTTCATTATGCACATAAAAGTCGCTATCGAGAATTTCTTGAAAAACAGTCATTACATCGTTTGGTGGAACACCGAATGCACTCTTCCTGGGCAGCGATTCTTATTGTAATCAGCACATTTCCAGATTGTTTTTTCTCCGACAATACGCTCCTTATTGTGTAAGAAACCATCGTATGATAGCATTGGGTTACCCCTTTCACAAATATATTTGTCCCAAATGGCATTATAAACTGTTATTAGGAATGCAATGTCCTGTCAAATTGTTATAACTTAATTTTTATTTGTAGAAGTAGAACCAACAATCTAGTAAGGTTGTAAATCAATATTAGCCGATGACCCTCATTATTACCCATTGTTCGGAATACATATAAGCAATGAAAGTGTGTGTCCCTTAAAATATTCCCAGATCCGGACTCAAATATCTCATGAAATAGTTTGGCATTTTAATAATAGTAGGCTATCCATTTTTTTGGCTTCTGTTGACAGTTTTGTATTTGAATATATTTGGTAATAAAAAATCTCCTGAGGTGATTTAGAACCCTTGGTAATGATATGTTTAAATGTGTGTAAGAAATAAAATTTACTCACCTGGCCACCTGACTTTTGGTACTAATGGACTATTAACGAGATTATAGCAATAATGGTCTATTTCAGAAATAAAAAACAACATTCATTCATTACCTTATATTCTGTTGTCAGTTGTGTCTATTCGAATTTTGTGCCGTGAAAAATGTGGCATCCGTGGGCTCATCCTGAAGCTAGTACTTCAACTGGTGGTCGTTCTACCACTAGTCGACAAATGTTACACGCTCATGGAAAACAAATTTTATTGAATGTTTATACTTCCCTTCTGGAACGTGGAATGTCCAAGGATCAAGCTGTGCGAGAAAGTGCTTCTTTAACAAAAACACCGTATTCCACAGTGTTTAAAATAGTAAGTAACCCTATTTTAAAAAGAAAGAAACGAAAAGACTCTGGTGGTACAAGGAAACTAGATGGCTGTGATGTAGATATAATTCGAAGAACAGTATATGCCTTATCTAAAGAGCAAATTGTGCCTACATTAGATATTTTAATGCAACGGCTAAAAAATAATGAAACAGGTATCCAGTGTTGCAAAGAGACTTTGAGGACGTCTCTTTTACGAAACGGATTTCAATTTAGAAAACTCAGTAGTGGCAGAAACATCATAATGGAATCTGTGCGCTTCAAGAAATGGAAATTTGAGTATTTATTGGCTATAAACGAGTTTAGATAATGTGGTAGAACGATAGTTTATTTGGATGAAACTTGGTTCGAAAAAAAAAAAGTTGGGTTGACTCATCTGACTTGTGCCAAACTAATGCGCCGTCTAATAAAGGAAAACGCATTAAGATAATTCACGCAGGAACCGAAAGTGGTTTTATACCAAATGCGTTGTCTTTATCGGCAAAGAATATTAAGGACTCTTTAGTCGATTATCATGATGATACTACAGCCGAATTATTTGAAGACTGGTTCCAAAATAAACTCATACCAAATATTCCACCCAACAGTATGATCGTCATGGATAATGCTAGCTACCACAGTCGAAGATTAGAAAAAGCACCATGTTCAAAAGACATCAAAGCCACTATACAAGAATATATGTTAACATGATATGTACTATGAGGAAAAGTACACAAAAAAACAGTTACTAGAAGTTTTACACAGTTTTTCCATAAAAAAGAAATATCTTTGTGATTCATTGGCTCAAAGCTTGGGACATAAGGTGCTCAGACTTCCTCCTTATCACTGTATGTTTAACCCAATTGAACATATATGGCATCAGCTTAAGTCAGCTGTTCGAAGAAATAATACTTCTCCAACCTTAAGTTCAAATGTGGTAAGCTCTCATTCAAACAGAAACTGCAAACATTCCTGACAGCAGCTGGGCCAACTGTGTTTTTCATATTAAAAAGGCGGAAAAATCATATATGGATATAGAAAAACTTCCCAAACAAAAGATTATTATTAATTTGGGTGACGACAGTGAGAGTGAAACTGATCTTAGTGAGTAATTTTGTAAGTGTGTGTATATTAAATTTAATTCTAAACAACTCAAAATTAAAATTTCTGAACTCTAATCGCATTCATTATCGTGATGTTTATAAATGTTTGTGTGTTATATATCAAAATATATTATATGTACATAGATAATTCTCAATTATAATCAAGCGATTTTTCTTAACCCAATATCATTATACCTATTTATTTACATACAAAACAAAATTGAATGGTTAGGGCAGGTACAACTCTGCGTAATATGGACGGCCTGACCGCCTGCTGATATCTCAAGTGGTTGGTGATTGATGACCTTCTTATAATTCTGGTTATACTATAGGTATAGCAACTTGTACGATATAGAACAAAAATGTACATCAAATTTGGAACTATAGAATGCGTGGGATGAATGGGATATGGAACAAATAAATGGATATAGCATGATTATTTACTCATAATATAATGGATTTGGAACGAAATGAAACCGTACTTTTGATGGATATAGAACAATTGATTTTTTTTCAGATTTTTGGTGTATATAACTCATTATTGATGAAAGTTACACGATATCCAGATGAAAATTATTTAGTTTAGTGAACTAAAGAATACGCTTTATTTCCAACATAGACTAAAAGTAAAAATAATAATTGTTGATGCGATTACTCAAATATGAAAAAGTGTGGTTGCTTTCAACCTATATTCTCATATAGCCAAGGGCCCCCAGACCTACTTTATTTTCTGAAAGACAAACTGTGAGGCCTCAAGTAGTGTTCATATGTACATTGAACGCCATATCTGTTAGTGTTTGGACGGCCAATCCACAGATACGAGATGGGAATGGTAAGTGAAAATAGGATGAACTTATCTCAAATTCTGATTTGTGCAAAAATTACAGTCACTTTGACATTCAAAATTAAATAAACGTGGCCATATTGAAGCAAAATTACAAAAAAAAAACTATTTCGTTAGTTATATATCCTATATACATACTTCGTTAAATCGATAAGTTCATCTACTTGGTAATTTTAATTGGGTACTTGCTAATATACCGCAGGTTATTAGACACAAACATTAATTTGTATGATTATGGATAGTAGGCAATCGAATAATAGTGAGCGTTACCAATATAAATAAATCCGTTTGTTCGAAACATGAAAATACCGAAGAAAGAATCCACACGTGTAATCAATTCTGTTCACTTCAGATTACTAGTCAATTTTCCAAAAATAAAAATACATGTAATTTTAAAAAAGTACATGAATGTTATCGAATTGAGTACTTATCTAAAATTATGATGCTCTTTCACCAAACACGCACGCTATGAGTGTAGGCTTCATGTGGGGCTTCTCGTTTCAAATTATATTGTACTTGTATTATGTTTTCGTTGGACTAAGTATGGATAAAGACGGAGGCATAAAATAAAAAGAACAGTTCGTAGAGCCAAAAAAAATTCTGTATTTCGTAATATTGACACTGATCCACCTTCCGGGCTTTTCAAAAAACCCCAAGTGACAGATTTTCATAGAGCTGTCAGGGGAAGTCAAATATCTCGGAGTGATTTCAGACTCGAAACTGACCTGGAACCAACAGCTGGCAAAAGTGAAGAAGAAAGCCGAAATGACATTGATGATGGTCAGGCGGGCACATGGGAAAACATGGGGGCTCAATCCCAAAATGGTATATCAGATATACAACATTGTGGTGAAACCCATGATCACATATGCATCTTTGGTATGGTGGACAACGACAAGACCAAAAATAGCCGCGGCTGAGTTGAGCAAGGTACAAAGACTTACATGCCTTAGCATAACGGGAGCTACGAAAACAACCGATTGAAGGCAATAAAACACGAGCAACAGATCGGATCACAATCAGATAAAGGAGATAGTGGGAGGCAATATTCTCGAAATGAAACCAACGGACCACATGACTCCCAGGTACTTTTTTAACAATAGCTTCGGGATTATTATACGAGATCAAAGGTAATGGATAAATGACAACATCAGGTACAAACCTGGAGAGAGGATCTGGTACACGAACGGATCCAAAACCAGGAAAAGAATTGTTGCCGGAATACAGTGAGGGTAGAAACTCCAGATAAGCGTCTCACTAGGAACGAACACATCCGTATTCCAAGCAGAGATGTACGCCATCTTGCAATGCGCGAGAGAAATCAATAGGAGGGAAAGGCACAGTGTACGGATCAAAAGATGCACAGACAGCCAGGCGTCACTGAAGGCCCTCATGAATCCGAAAGTGACATCAAGACTGGTATGGGAATGCCGAAAAGAACTCAGTATTCTCACAGAAAACAACAAATTAACTTTGATGTAGGTTCTAGGACACAGTGGAATCGAGGGCAATGAAAAAGATGATGAGCTAGCCAGAGTCCATACATTGTCCCGGAACCAGTACTCGGAATTAGTAAATCTGACATTCAAGGATGCATTTGGGACTGGGTCAAGCGAAAACAAAAGGAGAGGTAAACCGAAGCCCCTCTCATGCACCAAGGGAAAACATTCATTAAAGGACCGTCAGAGCACAGAATTGAAGAACTACTCAAGTTAAGCAGGAATCAAGTTAGAATATAGTCCAACCAATATAACAAAAATAAAGCCTGTTTTGCAAATTAATTCTAATAGTAAGCGACTTGCGCCATGACTTCGGGGATACTTTATAAATAACTAAAATCCAAATTGCAACTCAAATTTTTTTTTGTGCAATTGTTTAAACAGTGATTATTAAAAAAAGGGTCCTTTTTTTGTTTTTTGTAAATATCTCAAAAGGTACTGGACGAATGGCTTTACTCATACAAGACCGTTTGTAGAGAATGAAAAAACCTACAAAATGGTTTTTGGAAAATCCCGATACGACCATGTTTCGCCGAGAAAAGCCGGAAAAACTCTTGAAAAAAGGCCTTTTTTCAAAAATTCGTATCTCCCTCAATTTTCAATATTAAGAAATAATTTTTCGGGAAATGGTAGCTAATATAATGTACGTTGAGCTCCCGAAAGGTGGAAATTGTCGCTTCAATCGTTTTCCTACAATCGGGTTTTAAAAAAATTACAGCCATATTTTGCATGATGCGTCATATTACGGGAAATGGTCCGATTTGAATTTTTAAAGCGGCATTTTGAAGTTGAGGTTAAAAACTACAATTTGTCGATCTCACATTTTCCCATAAGTTTGGAGAACATTGTTAAAAATGCTTCTGAACACAGCGCTTCGAGTGAAAATTCGTCGCCGAGTCGTGCTAAGGTAGTAGTGGAGGGGGCGCCGAGAAGCGGTGGAGAAGTGAGAGACCGGTTGCGCGCACAAGGCGCTTTTTTCTATACAGCGGAGACGTAGCTTCTCGGCGCCCCCTCCACTACTATCTTAGCACGACTCGGCGACGAATTTTCACTCGAAGCGCTGTGTTCAGAAGCATTTTTAACAATGTTCTCCAAGCTTATGGGAAAATGAGAGATAGACAAATTGTAGTTTTTAACCTCAACTTCAAAATGCCGCTTTAAAAATTCAAATCGGACCATTTTCCGTAATATGACGCATCATGCAAAATATGGCTGTAATTTTTTTAAAACCCGATTGTAGGAAAACGATTGAAGCGACAATTTCCACCTTTCGGGAGCTCAACGTACATGATATTAGCTACCATTTCCCGAAAAATTATTTCTTAATATTGAAAATTGAGGGAGATACGAATTTTTGAAAAAAGGCCTTTTTTCAAGAGTTTTTCCGGCTTTTCTCGGCGAAAAATGGTCGTATCGGGATTTCCCAAAAACCATTTTGTAGGTTTTTTCATTCTCTACAAACGGTCTTTCATGAGTAAAGCCATTCGTCCAGTACCTTTTGAGATATTTACAAAAAAACAAAAAAAGGACCCTTTTTTTAATAATCATTGTTTAAACAATTGCACAAAAAAAATTTTGAGTTGCAATTTAGATTTTAGTTATTTATAAAGTATCCCCGAAGTCATGGCGCAAGTCGCTTACTATTAGAATTAATTTCCACAAAAAATGTATATTGTTGGTCTAATAATAACAGGCCTTCTCACTGTTTACAGCCCAATGAGAAAACACCTGCACAAAATGGGGCTGTACAACGGAAAACTTTCCTGCAGGCAATGGCGTAAAGAGACAGAAACAGTCAGCCATTTACTGTCAGAATGCGAGGCATTAGACCATAAGAGACAGGCAATATTCGGAAAACCTAGAGTAACTTCCGATGAATACAGTAGTCAACCGGTGAAGAACCTGTATAGACCGGTACTAACAGGGGATTAGCGTTACGGAGTGGGTGTGAAACTAACCGGGAAAACCAAAAGCCCAAGAGGCTGAGGTGTGGCTGGCGAAGGTACATCATCCGAGGAAAAAAACAGATTTTCATACATCGGTACAGTCTGAACAAAATCATCCTATAATAAACATTCGTGAATGAATGAAGCAAAGAATTTGTATATTAGTGTAAAAATTTATTGTTTGTTGCATAGCGCTTTCGACTTGCGTCATCTTCAGTGCTTACCTGGAAGTAAATACTCTGATTGAAGAAATTTGAAATTGAAATTGAATTTTGAGGTCATGAAATTTAGAAAGGTTAGTGAGTACTTACTAGTCAGGCAACAGGAAGTATCGAGATTTGTAAAAACATTATCTGTTTGGATTTAAAACTTATTTAAGTCTAAGAACCAAAAAAGGCATGTTGAATCATGCATGAGAATCAAATTAACAACTAAGAATTAACAAAGATAAATACATTAAAACGCCATTAGGGGTTTATATACTTTCATCTGTCAATTAAATTATGAACTAGCAACTAAGAAGATGGCCATCTTTCATCTTTTCAACTAAGAATTAATTTTCTTAATTGAAAATGGAAGTGGGCATGCGCAAAATCGGCGAAGTGACATGTCATTTGTCATCGAAATTAAATTTGTTTATATTTTTAGTAATATGTTTAAATATTTTCTTGCAATAAAAAATATAATGGATAGTGAAGCAATGTTGAGCACGATGGATCTTCTTATAGCTGACATATTGACAGTCATAGAACATAATTCTTAATTTTTTAGTTGACGTTTATAAACACCTTAATTGCTTAATGTTAATTCCTAATTGGTAATTCTAAATTCTTAGTTTAGTTGAGTTTATAAATCCACCATAAGGCCATATGGATATTTCAATTGAATGAAAACCAACTACTGACAGTGTGTCAAGACTGTCAAGTAAATTGGCAAAGAAAATTATTGATACCAACTTGAAGAGTGAACCAATATGAATTATGAAAATGTTGCAGTAGTGCCAATATAAATTGTTTTTTAATATTTTGAATTGAAGTATTGATCCTTTGGTGAAGGGGGAGGAAATCTCTGTACAAGTTCACTTGAGTGTTCAGGCAGTGATCATTATTAGAAAGTTCTTTGGAAATCTCCAATTCTTCAAACAAATCCAATCTGAGGTAATTTTTATTGTCAATTTTGTGTAGAATTTTGGAATTCCTATTTGGGCTAAAGTTATAATTGTGAATTTTAAAATGGTTACCAAATGCAGATGTATCTGGTCTTTTCAAATGTTCATTAATTCTAGTAATAAGGGGTCTGCAAGTTCTACCAATGTAAGAGGCAGAGCAGTCAGAACAGTGAAGTTTGTAGACTCCACTTCTTTTTAACTTATCAATTTTATCTTTTGAATTAACTGAATAGTTAACCCCTCATAAGCAATGATAATGAAAAACAATTATTATTATCCAGAAAATCGAAACCAAAGGTTCCACTCGGATGGTCTCTATACATTATATCGACTCGTATATTTTATTCTTGGCAACAATGTACCAACCAACTTATGCTATTTAAAATGAGGGCTGACGGAATATTCTCCATCAGCGACTAGGACCTGTACGGTTACTGTGAAATAATGCCCAGGGGGCTAGTCTTTGTCACGGGCCTATATCAACCCTACATGGGGCCATAACGAGGAACGGGAATAATAAAAGGATTAATCAAAGGATAGTTAGGTCCCTTTTTCTAGGGCGTTCGAGCATTCAATTAAAATCGAAGATTATCTTAGGTGGTGGAATGCCTAGGGTGGGTGTACGCGTTATAAAATATTGGTGATACAAAATTTATAGTCCGGTGGCAGGGAGGGTTTTCGTAGCCGATAAAGCGCGACGGGATCACTCAAGTTATTCTTATGTATTTTGACCCGCTGAATCCGAATTTCGAGAGTGATAAGCCGTGAGAGCATCCGGAAAATTTTTATGGACGATTTTCCGAGGGAAATCGAAAAATATATTTTTTTCAAAAACAAATGATATCATAATATTCTGCATAAAATTCTCTACAAAAAAGTATTCACAAGTTTTTCTTGAAAATGCACTGTTTTCCAGTAACACGTGCTCGAAATTGGAAAAATTGCGATTTTCTCAATTTTCAGTGCTCTTTCATTCAGTCACATAATGATATTTTCAGGATCACCTTTTCCCAAATTATTTATATATATCTCGACTATGAATAACATAAGAGACATTCTTGAAAAAGTCATTCGTGTGGATTTTCCAGCACTGAATTTCCCGATACTTTTACCTTAAAAAATATGTGCTGAACTCATTTTTATGGACACTATAAGAAATTTGTCCACTGCGTTAGCTTCGCGAATAAAAAAATTCCGGTTCCATGCAAGGTAAAAGTATCGGGAAATTCAGTGCCGGAAAATCCACACAAATGACTTTTTCAAAAATGTCTCTACTGTTATTCACAGTCGAGACATATATGAATAATTTGAGGGAAGGTCATCCTGAAAATATTATGTGACTGAATGACAGAGCACTGAAAATCGCATTTTTTCGAATTTCGAGCACGTTTTACTGGAAAACGGTGCATTTTCAATAAAAACTTGTAGACACCTCTTTTGTAGAGAATTTTATGCAGACTATTATGACATCATTTGTGTTTGAAAAAAATGGATTTTTCGATTTCCCTCGAAAAATCGTCCATAACAATTTTCCGGATACTTTCACGGCTTATCACTCTCAAAATTCGGATTCAGCGGGTCAAAATACATAAGAATAACTTGGTTGATCCCGTCGCGCTTCATCGGGTACGAAAACCCTCTCTGCCACCGGACTATTATAGATAAGCCGACTATCGACGGAGTCGAACTGAATGGATTATTTGAGGAAGAGCATTACATATTCGTATTGAGTGTAACTTATATCGTCGAGAATCTACTACTTCAATTTCTCGTCAGTTCTGATGCATTTTTTTTGTATTACCTGTGATGCCCAGATATTCACTACCTACTTGACTTGATTTTCTAACTACTTGACTTGACTTGAAATCAAGACAAACTCAAGTCAAGAATTTATTTTTGAAATTCATGTCTCAAGTAGTTATACATCAGGTACTTGTAAATTAAGCTATTTACTTGATTTTTCTTGAAAAACTAGTACCTTTTTTGTAATAATTTGATCAACTGCCAAAACGTAATAACAATAAAAATATATGGATGCAAAATAAACAAAACTGGAGTTAGTAAAATACAGTACAAAAATATTTACGTTATTTTGTCCCACTCTTAAATGACGAAGTGAATTATCATTTTGAAATGCCTGATATAAAAATGTATAGCTTGTCCCACAATTTTCACTACATTAATAATAATAAAAATAATACTCCCTCAAACACTCGTAGAGTGTACCCAAAGGCATAGCCTGTGCGGGTAGAGAACGGCTATATAGACAACACACAATACACTTGCTTTCTACGAGGACTGTGATCGTCTATCGAATCCGATATCGAGTATTTGAGAAAAAATCCCTCGTACCTACATCGGGCTCGAACCAACTACCGCTATATTGAAGTTTCGAACGGCCTGTGCCTTAGACCGTCAAGCTACCGGCCAGATTGCTTGTAGATATTCAAAATTTTATAAAACCAATCACAAACAAATTTTTTTTTAAGAATATGAGATGTGGACATTTTTTTGACCCACCATGTGTCACAAATTACTACATAGTTATATCTGAAATCTCCTTATTGTTTTACACTCTCAAGCCAACTCAAAACTGAGATTGTGCTACGCCTATTCGAACCTGGATCTACCAATTTTTTTTTTCGTAGATCCTAGTGTGTTTAGCTTGCAAATGTCGCCTTAGTGAAGAAGGAGTTTTTCGTTTTCACAGGGTTACATTTAGTTTGTTTGTCAGTATTTTATTTTATTACTCTTAGGATCTTGTTCGACTGTGAAATAATCTGTTATTTTTTTTGTTTTATTAGATGCACTTCACACAAACTTTCTACTTCTGTTTCGATGTCATCAAATTCTGACACTTTTTCATCTACGATATATTCTGAGCCGCTGCTTTGAAAAGGTTCCGATTCCATTACGGACAAATCACTTAAATCAGACAAAGAATTATTCTCTAGCCGCCACTGTTTATCCTTCATCAACGCTGCTCATTTAACAGGACTTCGTCATCGAGCAATCCGAGGCCTGCTTACTGTAACCTTGGTGAATCCCCTATTTCAACGCTTCGGTGTGCATTTCACCGATCGCTATCAAGTATTATCAAATAGTTTGATATTACTTGATATCAAGTCAAGTAGGTCACACCGTATATCGAGTCAAGTCGAAATATCAAATTTTCAAAACCTTGAGTTTTGAAGTCAAGTATTTAAGAAAAAATTCAAGCCACTCGTCTTGATGATTCTCTGGTGATGCCCATCGATCAAAAAAATTATTGTTTTCAATTTTTTCGATTGATCTATCTGGAACTCAAATAGCGATTCATTGATATATCAATGATATTGATAGTAGCACTTACAATAATTTTGTTCCATTTCCAGGTGTAACAAACATTCTACATATTTTTTCGGAGGTAATACCTATAACAAGACCTCGTTTATCAGCGAATAAATTTTTCAATCTCAACGAAAACGATTTTGTTTGAAAATATATCGAGTTGAATTCGGAGATTCATAAACTAAATCTTCGAGTTTAACGAGATGAATTTTCTAAAACAAAAATGTTTGAGTGGAAATTCCACAATTTATTCGATTTGATGAACGACGGTCGAGTTATATTTGATAAGATTATTTCCCAAATGATTTTGTATTACTTTCGTTCAATTTATTTACGTGAGTATTGTAATTTTTATTCCAATTTTATCGGTTTGTATTGAGCATATTGAATTCTTCCTATTATTTTTTTGGAATCTATCTGAGGTTTTTATTTATTTTATCTGCCGGTTGTTTACCGATTCTCGTATATCGTAGAATTCGTTTTTTATTTGAAAGATTTATTTAATTCAATGGAGGAAGGTGAATAAACTTGAGTAGAATGACTGAAGAGGAAATTTTGTATAAAATGTATATTTTTGTTAATAATGCAAAGTTCCTCATCTTCAGCGCTTTCTGAAATTAAATACTCTCAGTGAATGAGTGATTCATATATTTAAAAATTGGGTTATGTCGCGAAATTGAAGTTTGACGCATTACGAAAATATCATAGTCTACATTCGTTTTAAAAATTGTTCAATCATTTCCGAGAATTCAAGGTCTATGTATGATGAGAGTAAAATTTCGTGATTGAAATACTATTAAATAACAACTGTGGATCAACTACAATGTCAGTTTCTTTGATCGTATTGATATTTTCCCAAATGAAACATCATGTGAATTATTATTAGGGTTTATTCGACTGTTTTTCATTAGGGTCAAGAATACCAGGTTCTAAAGGTACGTTAAATGTAACATATAATATATTGAGTTATAGCCCATCATTTTCTCCACATTATACTAATGCTAAATGTGCGAATGGAGGCTCTATCAAAATGAATTAGACCTATTTTTATTATATCCTCCTTGAGTTTCATTATCAACTAAGTATTAGTTTGACCATACCAGATAGAACACACTGTATAATTGACCATCTGTCCATCTGACCATCTTAGATTGATGAATGTTTAGACCTTAATGAATAGTGAAAATTATTCAGGGTAACGTTTTTTGTTGTTAAACAATAAAGAAAAAAATGAGAATTTTCAACGACCTCTAGCGTCAAAACTAGCCTATAGAAAAACTTATGCCCATTAGACTTTTTGTTTGGAATGACTTGGACTACAACATATCAGTCGATTCGACAGAGGGCCACTTTGTTTATGATTCAGATCGTCATAGAAAAAGTATAGTGTAATGACCCATTTCCCACTCGTAGGTATATGAACTATTGTAGTACGAGCGTACTACAAAATTTCATACCTACTCGTCGGAAATGTATGCCATTTCATGCTCATTGTACATTATACTATTTCCTGCTGCCGACAGTGTAAATAGTCCATACATGTATCCACTTTAAAACAAACAATTATTTTAAATTGTTGTCAAAATTGAAATTGGATATCAGCTTTTTGTACTTTCTCCAGCTCTAGTAAATGTACAATATGGCGCTGACGCCGTTACTTTTCCAACGCTCCCTCTATTAACAAACGAAGGAAAGATCCTGATCATGTCGACCCTTGGTCCACGCTCGGAGAGATTGGGGTAGAGAACTTTTGTGTATAGCAGTGATCGAAAGAATCTTGCTTTTTTTATCTGGTGCCAAGGATGATCAAGTGAACAATAATAGATATTTATTCTATAAGGATCATATCATTATGGTACTAGCTGTGAAGTTAATGATTGTTTATGATCCGAATTTCATACAAAATTTTATATTCCGACGATTCCTTAACAAATAGATATCTTGTTGCATTACAATAAGTAATATGAACGTAGCTTAGTTTCAGCAATCAGAATTTTTGTGTCTATAGTGTTTTTTCATTATAGTCCGCAGTACTCTAATGAATCATTATCGTACTCAGTACTATAAAGTATGTAATTTTGACACTAAAAATGAAATCTATAATAATGTCAATATGACACGTCGGAATATAAATAAATAATGAAACACATAGTTCTTGATTATGTTACTGCTGAGCTGTTCATAAGAAGTTTGTGACTCCAAAATTATTGAATTGTCTTATAGCAAAATTTATGATGTCTACAAATCAGCATCCATCGAAGGGAAGAACCGTAAATGACATCTGGTGGAGTTTCGTTCTTCTTCACTTTGATCATGAAGGCTGTTTTCTGAATATGGATGTAACTTTTGGCAAAGAATTTGTTGACAAGTGTACTGCACTGCCAAAACTGGATGCTTGGAAAGGTACAAGATACTTAATCCTCCAGTAATCCTTGTTACACGTGTGGAAAGATAACATTATTTAAACAATTATAACTAAAACAGATATCAATCTTAGAGTATTAAAAGACAATAGAGTGGCCTTTTCCATCTTTGTCATGAATGCAACATAACTTCGTTTGTTTACAAGCGAGGGCCTTATACATGTTGAGTCCGTATTCAATCGGGCAGTTTCGTGTATGCCCGCTTATTTCATTCGGATCAAATTTTATAGAAAAGGATAGTACATGTTCACTTCAAAACAGGTATTTGTATAGGTATAGGCAGGGCATCTCTATGTCTTTTATTACTCTGACATATCAATAGTAAGATTTGAGGTTAATGATCATGACATTTCAATGATAGATTGTCAAATGTCACAGAGCGAAAGGCTCCTCGTGTGCTCTCTCTCGTTCGCGCATCTTTCAACACTTCTACAAGTTGCGCAAGAAATATACTAGTTTCTCTCTCACACTGGCTCAGTTCTTATCTTTCATCTCTGTTCTACGTAATCTGGAAAGGTCTATTGATTGTCTATATCTACTGGCCTATGAATTGTATTTACACTAAAGGAAAAAGTTTGTTCAAAGTAACAAAGTAATACGATATTTGGAAACAATAACATTTTACTTTTAAGAGGTCGAATGAAATATAAAAGGGGGCCCTCATAATTGATTGTTTACGTTTACCGGTAGTTCGTTGAATTAGAAAGATCATGAAAAATAATGAACATGAGAACATGACAATTTTTTACACGTTATTATTTCAGAAACGTATATTCGAAAAATGGTGTCAAAACTTGTATATGAATATAAATATGTTCGATACGATGCATTTCACCGCGTACATCGCCACTCTCTGAGTCTTTTTCATTCCAATATATATTTTTCAAAAGTCATCTCGAGGCGCCTATTACATCCGCAAGAAACTCTTCGAAATGCTAATCACGACAATCTTGTCTCTGGCTATTAACTTATATAGCGGTATCAATTTCAGCTCTAGCAATGATACCCGGCTGAAATCCCCTCGGGATCAACTTTAAATTCAAGATTTCTTTTCCTTAATTCTTTTCTCTATGAACCGGAACGACCCTTTTACATGAAGTATTTAATAAACTTTCATTGTTATTAGTGCTATAAATCCATTCGATTCAGTTGTGAAGTCTGCGAAACGACTGAATAATTGGAGAACCATGATTGGGTAATTGGATTTTTGGTGTTTGATGAACTTTAACGGTATATCGGCATATTTTTCAAACAAGTGTTGGCACTGATATAAAAATCGATGACAGTAAAAATGAGCTGCTATCTCATCATTCTCGGTGAATGAAACAAGATTTTGATGTTTGGGTATTTAATATAATAATAATAAAATTCGTACATGTACACAATAAAAAAAAATAGTTTAAAAAACTAAAGAACACGCTACTTCCATGGACTAAAAAGTAAACAATAATTGACAATTAAATATCTCAAATGTAAAAAAGCGTGGGTGCTCGATCTATATACTCATATTTTTTACTTTAATTTAACAATACAGAGCGTTCAAGAGCTCAAGAGAACTTTATCAAGCACCCCACGCTTTTTTTTCATTTGAGGAATTGAATTGTCAATTATTTTTTACTTTTTAGTCGATGGGAAGTAAAGCGTGTTCTTTAGTTTTTTTAAACTATTATTTTTTTCTACTGAAAAATCGAAATCTACTACTCCAAAAACCATACCAATTTTGAATCGAATCTGACCATAATCACAAATCTCTTCCGAAATATTGGAGCCGTCATTTTGAATTCATGAATTTTGATAAAAAAATCATAATCTCTGACTTCGAAAACCCTTATATACCTACCAATTTTGAATGGAATCGGACCATTATCACAAATCTCGTCCGCCATCTTGGAGCCGCCATTTTGTTTTTTTATAACAAAAAAATGTCATATTGCATTGTCACCGGAACTATGAACACCTGCCAAATTTCAAATCATTCGGACGTCTGGAAATGGGTGAAAATCACGCCCTAATGACTCAGTTACAAACATACATACATACAAGTGAAACTAATATAAAGCGTGTAAAAATAATTTGGTGTGATTTTAATCACTGGGTTTCACAATGGAAAACAACACCAAAATATCATACTCATCAATTTTCTCAGGCACTTGATAAAATGTTGTGAATTTTGCCCAAATTAGTGAAAGTTATTGTAATTGATTTTTTGGAATTTGTGAAATATCAATTCAAGAGCACTCGGGAAAAACGATGAATGTCCAAAAACGATAAATTTTTTAATTTAAATTCGGGTTATAGTACAGTAACCACAGACAAATGTAAGCCACTTTGAAACTCGGCACATGACTTTTTAACATCATATATTATTGGAAAAAAATGTTTACTAAAATATCAGGGGTGCAACCCAAAAAAAAAATGTATTTAAAAAAATAATAATTTTTTTGCTGTTGTTTCAGAAAGTATGAGATATATCAAGAAACAATTTCAACAAGGAAAAAAAAAATTCAATTCTCCACAAGAAATATACTCAGTAATTCCTCACAAAATGCACTCGTTTTCTCAGAAAACCTGATTGAATTCCGATATCAAATTTCAAGCTCGGGTAACCCGCCACTGCAATTTCCGACAGGGCCGACAATTAGATTTGTCATAACTTTGCTAAAAATCATAGTAAAAGGAAAAAAAAAGTGCATATCGTTCCTGAAGACTTCTACTTCCTCATGCAAATATAACATATGAGTATCTTAGTACCCAAAATGTGTTTTGTCCCACTTCACATAACCCATTTACGATATTTACGGAGGATCCGAAAGTCATGGATATTTTAGTTGATATGAAATAGTTATACTGAAGCAGGAATCAGTACCCTCTTTGGACCATATGCAACGATTTTAGACTAGTGAGACACGTCTCACTTATACATGCCAAAGAAAAAACTGGGTTTTACTCCTGCCTCAGTTTTCAACTCACCCATAATCTTGGCAATTTCTTCAGTAAATGTTGAAAATAATCGCTCATACACATCCTACATGGAAAATGAAGTATGTGGTTTCAAGCTTTAGGTTTGCACTTCATAATAGCAGAGTTATGACCAATCAAATATTCGGCTCCGCCAGAACTTTCAGCGGCGGTTAAGCGTGAACCTGAAATTTGATGTCGGCGTTCAATCACGTTTTCTGAGGATCTCCCCAATGTCGCAGAAGCCACAGATTCTACAGTAACATCACACGTCCCTATATATTTTGAGAGTAGAGTAATTAAACATCAAATATCCTCTGTCAAAAAATATCCCTCTAGGAGTTTGAACAAGACCAGAGAAATCAGAATCAATCCACAAAAAGCTTTCAAGATCTCTGCAGGAGCCTCGGCCACGGCAAACACGGGGTGGTGAAAACTAACCGAGTCATGAATAATAGTCATAGAGAAGAGTTCGCTGCTCAATAGACTAGAAAGGAGTGCACATCACACAAAGAGGGAAAGAGAATATTCCTGGAAAGATAAAGTGTGTGGATGATCGAGGAGAATAATTTAACGCTTGTATCTCGAAAACCTAAGCAAATATCTGAAGTTCCTTCAATTTGAGTTGCTCTAGACTGTGTGATGATGAAATAAAATGTATATGAAAAACAGGCAGTTTAGAAACACCACGGTCGGTCCAATGCACAAAAAAGCTGCAACGCGAAGTATATGACATTAGTGAGCTTTTGTGAATTATTTAAATAATGAATTATTTTGTATCGTGAGTACTATTGAACTGATTATTGTCGAAGTTGACTCTAAAGAATCTTGAAAAAAATGTAAATTTATCATCCTGTATCTCGAAAACCAAGCCGTTTGGGACATATGTCCATATGAACTTTTCTTCCTGAAAACTTTCAAAAAATCTCCTCCCGAAGTTTTTCAACGTACTTAATTAACACCCTGCAGAAAGATGTTTATGCTGCAAACATTTTATACAGAGCACCTCGCATTAATACCTTTTTTTGTTGAACCGGTAGGTGTGAAAATTGTAAATCAACACCCTGTAGAAAAATGTTAATGCTGCAAACATTTCATACAGAGCACTTCGCATTAAAACATTTCTTCATTTGTTGAACCGGTAAGTGTGAAAATTGTTAATCCAGACACATTAGTGGAGACAGAAAAATTATAGCATATTATTTTGATGTCAATATTAACTTCATAATAATAATAATACAAATAATAGTAAATATAACTATAATTTTTGATTATAAAAAGCAAGTTAAAATTGTTGTCATTTCTGTCAACCTGTTGCATCCGTTCGAGCAACCCTCAGAAGTCCCCGAGAGACTTTTGAGAGCGAGGGAAGACGTGGCCCTTACCTTTTAACGTGTGAAGCCATGCACGATGTGATGAAAAGAGGCAAGGTGTCAGCCGGTTACGATGTGTTGGTACACACCGCTTACTCTGTATTTCAACCTAACCTTACAGCGCTCAAGCGAAAGTAATAAAAATAAAATAAATAAATGAAAAAAGTGTTTAGGTTAACCGGGTTTATTGTGAAGAAACATAATAATGAGGTAGACAATGTTTTTGTAATATCTAACACAAAACAACTACTTCCCCGGCTAAAGCCATTCTGGACATTGAACAACATCTGATAGATATTGTGAAAAGAAAAAATCTGAAAATGAAAATTCGAATTTACATGAATACCTCCCAAGGGGTTATCCCGAACAATGGAAAATAGCGACTAAAGTTTCATGCAAGACCTAGCACGAATCAGAATTATTTTAGTTCAATAGAGAAAGACTATTCCTAACATTTCTTCATAATGAACATTTTTTCAACATGTAACTGAGTCATAAGCCTGAACATTGCAAATGAAGTTGGTTTAGTTATTGATGTTGAAGATGGAATGTTCTCTTTAACATAATTATTACATATTCGGGTTTTGAAGCCTTCAAAAACTATCGGTGGGAGATGTTGCTGCCACATCATCTCCTGCCAATAAAGCAATGTAAATATCAAGCCTTCTACAAAATTGGGATATATTTTATTGTGAATGTTGTCTTGCTATGGTAACAATCTTGCTAATGAGAAACAGAATTGACCCGAATATCTAGAGCAAGTATATTCATTTTAGAAGTGGATGGTTGCCTCAAATAACTGTCAATCGTTGTCAATTTTTTCAGTGATGATCAATTTATCTGAAATAGATTCTTCCATATAAAAGTTCTCAGCTACTATAGTTTCACATTCCCCGTATAATGTTACTTTTGATTATTGTATACATAACATATGAAACGTGTAGACCATTGTAATTCAAATCAGTATTTGTGATTCACGCTAATAAACCGCTAGTGCATAAAATGTTGTATGTATCACATGCGTAAAATGCGTTTTTGCCCTCGAAACATAAATAACTATTATGTTCGATGATTGCCGAAGAAACTCGTTCAGTATAGGCAATTTGCGAAGGCTCGATTATTATTAGAAATCCATTTTGATTTGATGAAGTTTAGGATACCCACTTTCAGTTCGAGATATATGAAACAAATTTGCTGCCCTTTTAGTCCACTGAAATTATACAAACCACCAAACACTGACTACAGACGAGGTTGTGAATACACTAGGCCCCTGAGTTTGGAACTATGATGATCGTCGTCATTAGGCGAACGTTTTAATTTCATGATACCCACTCATCGACACGAACTCGCAAAACACCAACAAATCTTTGTTTTTTCACGCACGATCGGCTTCTGTCACTACCAATATGTCATCCGAAATCTCCAATAAAACCCATTGCGGCAGTAACTGCACTAATTGGGCATTGCCTCGCAAGTAAAGGCCCACTGTAGATCCCAGAGCGGGTTAAGAGTGTTGAAGTAGATAAAATAATGCAAAACTGAGATTATGCGAACGTGCGGTGAATTTAAATGATGGTCTGATTGATCGACTGGCCATGTGTTGAAGTCTGTTGGGGATAGGGGAGATCCACCTCGTCACTCCCTTTATGGCCGCTTATTCATAACCTCAACGATACAGTCGTGATTAGATTTGGATCGTGCTTATCAAAGGACATGGAGCATCGGGTGTGATCTGAATTCACATCCATTCGTTCAGGTGGATATTTCAAATGTTTCGACAATTTTTTCGAAATGTATTACATATTTCAAGAGATTCGCAAACAGTACATTCAATTTCTGATTTTGACTGGATAATCATGTTGAAATTCAATACAGACCTCTTTGGAACTGCCCTCTTTTCTAATGAAGAATGGATCGTAGCACTTTGAAACTCGGCATATGACTTCTTGACATCATATATTGTTTGAGAAAAAACTGTTTAGCGAATTTCCGGAGTGGAACCCAAATAAAATTTTATTTAAAAAAATTATAATTGTTTTTGCTGTTTTTTCGGGAAGTATAAGATTTATCAAGAAACAAATTCAACAAAGCAAAAGATAATTCAATTCTCCAGAAGAAATATACCTAGTAATTTCTCACAAAATGCAATCGTTTTCTCAGAAAAACTCATTGAAATCCGATATCAAATTTCATGTTCGCTTTTACCGACACTGCAATTTGCGGCAATGCCGAAAATTAGTTTTGTCATAACTTGGCTAAAAATTATAGTAGAAGGAAAAGAAAATGTATCGTTCCTGAAGACTTCTACACTTCCTCATGCAAATATAACATGTGAGTATCTGAGTACTCAAAATGTGTTTTGTACCACTTCTCATAACTTTTCTACGATATTTACGGAGGATCCGAAAGTCATGGATATTTTAGTTGATATTATATTGTTATACTGAACCAGTACCCTCTTTGGACCATATGCAACGATTTTAGACTAGTGAGACACGTCTTACTTAAACATGCCAAAGAAAAAACTGGATTTTACTCCTGCCTCAGTTTTCAACTCACCCATAATCCCGGCAATTTCTTCAGTAAATGTTGAAAATAATGGCTCATACACATCCTACATGAAAAATTACGTATGTGATTTCAAACTTGAGGTTTGCACTTCACAATAATGTTATAATACATATATGCAGGAAATGAATAAGCGATTATTTTCAACATTTACTGAATAGAATGCCGGTTTCATGGGTAAGTTGAAAATGAGGGAGGAGTATAAAGTTTTTTTTTTGCATGTATAAGTAGGACCTGTTGCTGCTTCAGTATAATAATTCCAAATTCACTAAATTATTGTGCGACAAAACACATATTAGGTACACAAATACTCGCATATTATGTTTGCAAGAGAAGGTAGAAATTTTCAGAAACGATGTGAACTTTTCCAATCAAATATCCGCCAGAACTTTCAGTGGTGGGTGAGCGTTAACCTGAAAGTTGATGTCGGCGTTCAATCAGGTTTTCTGAGAAAACGAACGCATTTCATAAGACATTACCAGGAATAATTTTTGTGGAGAATTGAATTGTCTTTCAACCTGTTGAGTTGTTTTCGATAAATCATATACTTTCCAAGATTACAGCAAAAATTTATTTATTTTTAAACGAAGAAAAAAATAAGTTGCACCCCTGGAATTTTGGTAAACTATTTTTTTTCGTGATTATCATGGTTCCAACTACTGGTATATCAAGTTCGGTCGTGCTACAATCGATCCTCGTCTCAAAACCCAATCGTACTGGATTATAACCAATATGCGCCTATTACAATCTGTAGTTCTGTGATAAATCCTTTATGAAGGATGTTCAGTCCAAGTCAATCATTCTCGTAAAAAATGAGATTGGTTGAATGAAAAATGTTGAAAAGGGGAACAAAATGTAAAATAAGATTATTTTGTAATATCTAGCAAAAAAACAACTACTTCCCTGGCTATAGCCACGTTGGACATTGAACTATATCTGATAGATATTGTGAAAAGACTGAAAAGAAGAAATCTAAAAGTGAAAATTCGCATTTTCATTCAGATACTTGATTTTTTAATTATCTCTAGTTTTCATTGAAAATCATTAAATAAATTAGATAGGAAGAATGCTATTCAAAAATATAACTCATCGTTCATTTCATTGAAGCAAGGTTCGTTTCTTTCGCATTCAATCCCCAATACATTTCGTTTCTCTCGCATTCAATCCCCAATACATTTTTGTCGACGAAAATCTATTTCGCTTTGCCAAGCTCATCAGGGAGATTGGGTTTTGATATGCTCAACATGGTGTCGACTGAATGAAAGCCGCAAAGCACCAAAACATAGACAAAATGAATTATAACTTGAAGTCGATAATTAAAATTGAGAAGCAGGTAAAGTGAGATTTTATGGTTTTGTCAAAAACTATACTTGGATCAATACCAGTTACACAAAAGTAATAATCTTGAATCAAAATACCAGTTTAACTCAGAGGGATCCACATACATTTATTAGAACATTAGTATAAAAAAGACAAAGTTTGAATCGACCAAATTTTGATATAATATTTCATTGTGTTTTCTCAATAATCTGAAGTTACAATTCTGGTTCAATGTACAATGTTTATAATAATAACTATTTCATCCTCGCAGTTGATACATTTTTGTATATAAAATAAATAAATGATAAAAAAACTTATCATTTTTGTATAAACTTTTTATCTCAGGTACATTTGAAATCATCAAATGAGTAAATCTTCGGGGAAATTTTTCCAGAATTATGTCTTCGTGCAGGAACACAATAATTTTCAAATTATAAGGACTCAAATTTGTAATACTACATTTTAGAATTCTTTATTGACAACTGAGAATACCTAATCTCCGTAGAACTATTCATGTATAATAAATGAGGTGGGTGGGATCATCAACCTAAAACACAATTCTTAACCACAAATAAACTCACATAGTCGAAACATATTGGTCTGTTGACACTTCGAATGTGTAAATACTTTTTTTGTAATCGCATACGAGTCAATTGAAAGAATCATCTCAATCTTTTCATCGTCTCATCATCATCATCTGGTCATTCAATCATGTGAATCTGTTCAATAACTTATGCCTAATAAATGCTGTCCATTTAGAAATGTCCCCTTTCTGGAGTTCATTATAGTTAAGTTTCAGTATAAATGTAAAAATAAATTTGTCTCCTTATTTATTTGCGAGTGAGTGCCGAACATTTTCGTAATGAAACTCACTTTACAATTATTTATTTAATGGCACTGTGTCTTCCTGCGATAAATTGTGTATTCTATCAGGATTCCATTTGAAGAAGACATTATTTGTGAAGTTATATTGTTTGTTTTGACCTTTCATTTCGACTGGTTTTAGGAAAGCGAAGGACTCCATTGTGAATAAAACAACAATAGATACCTAATTATCGAAGCGGCATATCATTTCCTGAAATCGGACAATTTATTTGTTTGAGGAATATTTGAATGCCAGGATGTGCCATAATGGGCTCTGACTTCTCGCCTTTGGAGGGCAAGGCTGTTGAGAAATTAGAACAATAGCCGTCATATATTACGATTTAAAATTCATCGTGGAAAACCAAAAATCATTCTGCTGTCGTCGCCATTGGAATTCTTGAAACTTGAGGGTTGAATTGAACAGAAAACAGAGTGACTTCCACAAATAGTATTCTTGGTGTTAATGATACTATAAGTATATACATAAGAATCATTTTAAACAAAGAAAAATAACTGTTGATGGAGTAATTGATTGAATTGAAAGAATGGAAGTAGATTTTGCGTTCGTTTTGCAGATTCAATAACTAAATGTGTAAATGGTGCAACTACGCGGATACATTACACGAAATATTGACCTGGTATATTCAGAGTGTTTCAATGAAATGAGTGGAAAACCAATGGAAAAAAACAAAAACCACGTTCAATGTTCAATATCTCAACAATTGTTACAAGTATGACTTCACACAAAAGAATTATATGTCAACATCTGTACGTTTGAATGAACAGATTGACCTTGTATAAGAAATATCTTTCTCCACAACCGTTACAGTATTTGCCAATTCTGAAATCATATTTGATAACAGAATGGTAACATTCTCGCTCTTGATATTGAACAAATATTCTACAACACTTGCTGCTTTCATTCAATCACAAGAATATTATTTTGACAATGTTGTAGCAATAATTACGTTAGCCTTGACTGGCATGGTGGCATGGTGACAAGATGTGAATTGAAATATCAAAATAATTTTTCGTTGGCTTTTTATTTGATTATACAGGGTGTTTCAAAATTCAGTATCAAGAATTAGGGGGCGTATATTTCTGGTCAATATAAGACTTTATTTCCTATAAACATATGTCCGCAACTGCTTAATTTCTAAGATACAGGGTGTTGAAATATAACAAAAATGATAATAATACGCTACTGTTTTTTTTTTAAATGAATATTAGATTTTTCATGAGTGTCCTCTATCTATTCATGAAAATGGTCCCTTGACTTTTTTCCCTACGAAGAACAGTTTTCGATTTAAAAAGCAAAATGAGACATACAAAAAATCGCATAGGTACAAGCGAATGACCACCTTTTATTTTTTAAATTGAAAATCGTCTGTCGGACGGAAAATAGTCAAGAAACCATGTTTGTGGAAATATAGGAGACAATTATGAAAATTATACTAATTTGACAAAAAAAAAACAGTAGCGTATCATTATTTTGATCAAAAATGACAGAGCATGTTTACAGAGACGCCACTGATGAAAATTAAAAAACGTTCGAAATGGAAAAAATGTATTTTTATATGTACTTTGCATGTACCAAAATTAAAAAGAAAAGCCAAAGTGGTTTAGAGATATTGAAAAAGAACTGATTTTTTTGTCGAATTTCAACATCCTGTATCTCAGAAATGAAGCGGTTTCGGACACAGGTTTATCAGAAAGAAAGTCTTTTTTCGACCTAAGAAACACGCCCCTGAAATCTTGATACTGAATTCTGAAACACCCTATTTTCCTAGCTGTATAAAAATATCATATTATTATCCTATGAATAGCTTGACCATACCGGAACATTTGTATTTCAATGATAAAGACAAAACTTTCTCATTTTCTCTACACCAGTGAGCACTAAATTAAAAAAATTGGATTTTGTTAAAACCCTGGCTGTTACATTGGTTCGTATCTTACAGTTATATCAGAATTCAACGACCATTGTGATGACATGACACTATAGAAACATGGTGTTTTCCAGATTATAATCAAGTTTCGATGATAATCGTGCAGAGCGTTTCACTTCGCATGCAATGTTGAAAACTCTAGCCTCTTTAATTTGACGCACATTTTTAAGATTATGTGCGAAGTGAAACGTTCGTGCACGATTATCATCAAAAATTGATTACAATCGGAAATACACGATATTTTTGGATTTCTCTATCATCGCAATAATCGTGAAATTCTGATATAACTGTTAGATACGAACCATTCAATTCAATTTTTTTTAAATTAGTGCTCTCTGATGTGGAGAAATTGAGAAAGTTTTGTTATTATCATCGGAATACAAATATTTCAGTATGGTCAAGCTATTCATGAGAAAATAATTTGATATTTTTGTATAGCTAGAAAAATATTTAAAAAAAATTGCCATTTTCAATATTCTCACAATATTTTCTGAAACTTCGTATGTGTGTATAAAATTGAATTCTAAGCAACTTTTTCAATAAACTTTTTTCGATATCTTGCCATTTTGCTCGACTTTTTGCCTATTCATGGTAATTTTTTTCAATTTGCCGCCATACCATCGATCACGTGACATGTGTCAAAATCGATTTTTAGGTTATCGGATATGCACAAACTTTTCGCCAGAATCTTTTTTCTAATAATAAACTTTTTTCCCATATGGTACATACTTTTTGGCGGTCACTGTATATTCTCCAAATTTTAGATAATTCAAACGATTGAAAGTGGTTGAACTCGTTGTGCAGTAAAACTAAATTATTATGAAGAATTTTGTGCCCTGTATTGCAAGTACCGCGCATACTAATGAAAAGTATACACTATTTGTGAAGAAATATCAGACTGAATGAAATTATTATTTTTTTAAATCGGTAATTGTAACCCATTTTTTTTAATTTAAGGCAGTTTCAAAGTTATTAACGGATAGACAAGAGAGTTAAAAACACTTGATACCTAAACATTTGAAAATTTCGATAATTTCTCAATACCTTTCTAAGGGGTGGTTTGAGAAAGTTCAATCAACCACAACATCACGTTTTGTTTGTGAACTAAAAAAACTGCATTTCTGGTGAGAAACATGATCGCCCACAAGGGTGGTGAAAAGTTTCATTACTCAGGTGCGTATTCCCTAGAGTATTCGTTCCGCACGAGCACCGAGCGAACGAATGCTCGGACAGTGTGGACGCTGATTTGAGCAAGAACAGAATGCGCGTGCGGTGCTCGCGCCGATCCGTTTTTTGTCGATTTTTTCGTCCTCAGTGTGGACGGTGAAAGTGTGCTTGACGTTCTGTTGTGGTTATTACAGAGATTTTGAATTTCATTTGGATATTGATGAGTATGAATATTTGTACGAGTCTGACTGCGGATCGGTGCTCATTTACCAGAAGACCCTACGCAGCCTGAGCTTGAATCGAGCAGCCTGATCTTGAACCGAGCAGCCTGATCTTGAACCGAGCATCTAATATGCTCAAGTATTGTCCTCTATTTTTCCTACTACTAAGCGATAATTTTTCACCAACTTCCATAGATGTTGATGATGATCGAACAAATTGGCTTAGTAAATACCATTTCATCCAACTTCATCTACTTTGAATAATTATTTTCGAAAAAACAACTTTATTAACATAGTGAAACTAACAAGAACAAAATAAAAACATCAAAATGATTGATCGGCGCTCCGGGCGGCTTAAATGGTATTGGTGGTGCATTCGCTTTCAGAGCTGCAGGGAAACCCGGAAAAACCTGCAACACCACATCATCTGAAGAGTTGGAATTCCTTGATAGAGAACTTCTGAAGACGTCCGACGAATTGTGACAATCTGCTCTACGGTAAAATAGGATGTATGGTGTCTTCGAAGGCTCCAAAAGGTCCAGTTCCAAAGAAGGTATTTACGCAATTGTCAACAAATTTGTACCAGCCCGTTTTATCTTTGGCTAAGGTGTATTAGTGGCCAAAATCTGCTCCAGAACCAAAGTGAACAATGACTGCGTAAAGCTCGTAATTGCAGTCGGCTAGATTGGGGTGTTCTTCTAGCTTGATTCGTTGAAATAGTTTGTTGCATCTTTGGGTTGCTGAGTCATAACTGAAGAGCTTCAGAGTTATGATCAGATTTGCAGGTGCTTCAACTATACTTGTTATTTTATGACTGTCTGTTGTTATGGCACAGCTTTGACAGTACAGTTGACTATCACCTGTTAGGTATTCTGGTCTCAGGTGATGAATGAGTAGATTCTGTATGGGCTGAATTTCTGAAACATTGGGAAACGCGAGCACTGATTCAAAAAAGTCATTGAAGATCCTGCTCATTCTGCATTTGCTACAACATGAAACTGTGACGATCCTTCCTCCAAAAGATGTTTGTACTGAAGAAGCGATAGGTTGTAATTCCTCACCATCAGGGCATTCAATTGAATTATTCTCCTGCTCATGAAGTGTACTCTGCAGGTATCCTAAAAATTTGGAACTGTCTTGTTGTCCTGACGAAAAACTAGTTGGGCCCAAAGACTGCATGAAATCATACGGAAAAAAAGACACCTTTTCGGAAAATTGAAGTTGTTCGAACAAATGTTTCAATTCCGAGAATAATGGGGCAATATCATTATTGTTGGTTGATATGTCTTCCCTAAAAGACTCTGTCATAAATAGCGCTTGTAAGACGCTATTCATATAATGAAAAATATTGTCTTCATGGCCATACCTACTCGATCAAAATATTGATAGACACACTTTGTTTATAATAATTATTACAAATAGAAAATAATCTTGCATAAGATGCGTCTCGATGAAATATATATGTCAAATTAGATCAGTTGGTAAATCATTAATATTTCTTGAACTTTTAATCGGTAGTACCCGGAATCTATTCCGGGCGGTGTTTTTCAACATTGTGCGGAAAGTAACTTTCTGCACGTTTGAGAAAATACTTTTCGCAAGCGTGTGGATCTGAACAATTTTTTGAGCGACTGTACATTGCGATATACGTTACTTTTTTATGTGGTTGTAGGAAAAACTGTTATCATTATAATTCTAATTGAACTTAATTCAATTTCATAGCTGCTTCAGAAGTATTGAATGAACACGAATCAAAAGGAAAGTTTCAGCTGAATATCTAGTAATCCTACATAAAAGAACAAAAACCATATATATGGCTTTCTGAAGAGCCGTCATAATTTCGAACAAGAATTAAAAAAACATCCATCACCCACCCCATATAACCAAACCCATCATCGACCTCTTATATTTGGACACATTGTTCATAGTATTAATAGTTTCCCAATAATTAATGATTGATTTCGTGAATCAACAGAAAACAGACAGTCAATCTCCTCTTCAGATCCGATGACCGAGCAATATTTATTTGGAATCGTTCAGTTTCTCCGGTGGTAATTGTCTTGAACACAATGCCAGTATAATCAGGAATTTACTAGGGAGAAAAAACATTTTAAAGTCAGTCTTTCCCCAACAATAAGGCTATTAGGGTAATAGCCTGACGCTCTGGACCGTGTCCAGACGGAGAAATACGGTATTGGCGACAAATTAGGGTAAAAGATCAGCATAAGAATTTTCCTCTTTCTTTCAGAAGTTCCGAAAATGTTTGAACGTACCACATTTTCATCATGTAGACATTCAAAAAGAACAGTAGGACCAAATTTCATTAAAAAATCTTCATTTTCAGGACCACCTTTCCTTATTTCTCAAAAATCTAAAAAAGCGATTAGGGTTTTTTTTTTTTTATTTGACCTCACCACTGGATTCTACGTTGCAATGCGTTAATCAATGAGATTATTATAGGGGAATTAAATTCTAAAAATATGCCATTTAATTTCAGAACTTTTAACAAAATTTGGAATTCACCACTGTTTTCAAGAAGTTTCGAAATATCACTAGACAGAATTTCATCGAAATAATAAATAAATAAAAAAATTATAACATAATAAAATTTGAAAAATTCGTTGATGGAATTTCAGGAAAATGTCATTTTATATTTTAATTTTTTTTATATATTTGCAGATTGCGATAAAATTATGGTCAGTGATATTTTGAGACTTCCTGGATCCAGTGGTGTCGTCAGAGTTCTGATAAACTTTCTAAAACTGAATTGGTGGGTTGATTAAACGGCATATTTTTCAAATTTTATTCCCCTATAACTTTCTTATTCATTGGCGCATTTCAACGTAATTTTATATGAACCATTTGAAAATGTTGTGAGTTCAGTGGTTTAGTGAGTTTTTAATTTTTTTTTAAAATTGTTTCAGACTTTTGACCTCGCAAAATTTTAGAATAGTTGGCCCTGAAATTGAAGAGTTTTTCATGAGATTTGGTGCCCTGATGGACGTTTTGAATGTCTACCTAATGAAACAAAAATTCATTCCAAACGGTTGAAAAATGTAAGTTTTATAAGGGAGTTTACATTTTAAATGGGTCACACTATATACTATAGGTTTTGAAGTGCATGGTAGCCATGACTTACCAGATCATACAACGTGTTGAAAAATATCGTGATTTACTTTGCAAAATATTGGAAAATATAGTATTGAAATAACTAAATTTTTTTTTAGGCAAATGCGGATAAAGCTCTTGGGAATTCGATAAAAAAAACTTTTGTTAAACAATGTGTATACGGAGACATAATTTTTTGTGTTCAAGCAAAAAAAATTCTGCTAGATGTTGGAAAAATTATGACACAGTCTCAGCTATTTGTTCATGTATTGAAGAGGATGATGATGCTAAAATATATGACGGTTCAGAGAAGGATGATGAGGCTGGAAAATTCCGATTGTAGCTCTCACGGATACAAATGAGCAGCAGCTAGCAGTAGCAAAAGAATATGTTTATAGCATATTGCAAAGAGACTTGCATTGACTTTGGAATACGCCTATTTTTGAAAGAGAAATTATGATTTCGTCCAACATTAGAGAAATTTAGTAAACATACATTTTCCATTGTAGATGTACCTGCAGGAGGGAACACTCATATTATCAGAAAGAACAAAATCCAATAAAGAAATTGTCCGATTTCATTCCACCTTGTCAAATCTTAATCAGAAAGTCACATTAGGAAGTTTTAAAAAGTTTGCACTTGTTTATTATCCATTTCTCAGAAAAATTCATTTATAGTAAAAATTGGTGCATTGCAGAAAACTTACATTTGAGTTGTCCAAATTGTCTACACGGAAGAAAAGAAAATAGTAATTTTCATATCATCATAAGTAAAATATGCTTGTTTTCGACATCGAAAAGGTTCATTTAGAATAGTTGTTTAGAATTATCAATAAAAATAATAATACTCCCTCAGAAACAATCCTGGAGTGTACATAAAGGCATAGACTGTGCGGGTGGGGACGGCTATTATTATTTTCCGTGGTGTTCTGGGGCGACTTACTGATTTTTGTTGGCGTATTTACTCTTCAACTGTAGAAAAAACCGGAAAACCTACAGCACCACCCCGAGTGGTCGGTGCGCACTCCAAACAAGAACTAGATAATGGGATTGGCATCTAGGCAACTCACAACACACTCGCTTCACAACAAGGCATGTGGTCGTCTATCGATTTCGATATACTCGAGAAAAAATCACTCGCACACAGGGCTCAAACCTGGTCCAAGGCCCGCAAATGTTTCAACGGCGGAACATCTAACACTTGACCCTCCGATCAATCAAAAAAAAATCAGATTTGAATGTGCGCACTCCAAGCAAGCACTAGACGCCGGGTTTGGAATCTAGGCAACACACATCACACTTGCTTTAAAACAAAGCATGTGGTCGCCTATCGATTCCTTAGTTGGGAAAAAATCACTCGCACACAGTGCTCGAACCTGGTCCATGGCCCGTGAAGGTTTCAACGGTAGAACTCCTTACCGTTAACCCACCGGCCATTAAAAAAAAAACAATTTAGAAAAAAAACACCTATGCAACAAAAATTATGGTAAACTTGCAGATTTGAATTATTATATTGTTTAGCTCTAATTAATTCTTTTATATGATCATTTCATTTTATTGAATTAAACTGACAGTTATGGACATCACTAGTGATGTGATAAACTAGTTACTTACTAGTGATGTAATGAATTGAATGAGTTACGCTAAACTGGGTATAAATTTCAATAGAATTGGACGAATTTTCTTTCTAACCGAGTAACATACTGTGATTTCTCCACAATCACAAATTTTACATATAATCAAATGGAAAGCCAACGAAAAATTATTTTGACATATAAATTCACATCTTGTCACAGGATGCCAATTGAGACTAACGTTATTATTGCTACAACAGAGGTACAATATTTATTCCTTACCAAGTGATGGAATGAAATACACGCAAAATGCATTAGACAGCAAGTATTGTAGAATATTTGTTCAATATCAAGAGCGAGAATGTTACCATTCTGTTATCAAATATGACTTCAAAATTGGCAAATACTGAAACTTAAGGAGAAATTTCATTTGAATATGTTCTATCAGTCTTGTGATAAAAACAAAAAGTTCAGAGTGGAATAGCTGATATTCTATTATTTCAGATTTCTTCTTTCTGTAAACTCCCGCTAAAACGAAGTTAATCAAAATAAACAAATCTTCTTTACCGTAGAGTATATCTATATCCGATTTAAAAATAACATACTACCTTGTAAGCCGCATAAGATGCCCAAAATATCCTCGGAATATAGGTACTTGAGAGCCTCTGCTTGTCAATAAAAAAGCGGAGTAATATCATTAGGGGATTGACCAGGGGTCACAGGGTAATAAACCAATGTTCGGAATTCCATTCGGACTCACCCTTGCGTCTTGAAAGTCATCCCTTCGTGATGTTTACACATCTATTGACACTCCCAAACTAAAGATTCATCATTCTCCTCTCTGCTGTCCGTCCCTCATACACGAAGGAAGATTTATTGGAAGTAGAATTCTCACATATTTAAAGGAGGAAGTCAACGATACGATTTTCATTTGAAAAAATAACTACTGAGGAATCGACATAGTCACTGAATATAATCAATACTATTACTTAACTGTTTGAACATAGACAGATACTTGCATGCAAATAAAGTAAATCATTGCAGTATTCATGTGAGGTATTTACAAGTATAATGTACGAGGTTGAGTGGAGGAGAAGGCTTTTCTTGAGGTAACTTCGTAACCTCCAACTAGACTGAACTCTGCCTTTTGGCCAGTCAGTTTGTATTTTGAAGACTGTCAATAAAATCTATCATTGTTATTATTATTATAGCTCTATTAGTTAAAAAAACAGTCGAAACATAATTCTCTCCAGGAAACGACTTTTCTGGGACCTCGTTTGTTTTTACCTGTTCAGCTTTACTATAGGACCAAGTTTGAACTAATCTCTTTCAAAAGAAAACAGCGAGAACTTGAAAATTGGAAACGTTAAGGAAGTCAATTTTTTCTGTGTAGGCTTGAGAAATTAAACTAATCATTTTTTCCTTCACTAGTTTCACAACAATCAATCAATGTACTTCACACACGGAGCGGAGTTTGGGCAAGCCGTTAAGGGCGGAAAAGACATTTTCCGTAAGAGTTAGGTACAATTCGCTCCACGCCAACGGCAGCAATGGAAGCTCTTCTTGGACTACTTCCTCTCCACATAGTTCTGGAGAGAGAAGCAAGATGGGCAACATACAGACTCTACCAAGCGGCCATTAGTCTACCGCAGGCATGTGTCATGAGAGGCAGCAGCATGCTGGAAGGCATAATAGCTCACAACATTCTGGGAATGCCCTCAGACATCATGCCTAAAACCACTAACCTCAACATGTCCTACACCGTGGTCTTCCCTGAAAGAGAAGACTGGGTTCGGAATGAAACTGACCTATGTAGGGCAAATGAAAGGTGGTTCACCGATGGTTCCAAAACTTTGGAAGGTGTCGGAGCCGGAATATATGGTATGAACCCAGTAGTGAAACGCTCATTCAGTTTGGGTAAATTAGCTACGATATTTCAGGCAGAGGTATATGCCATTGAAATGTGTGCAAGGGAGCTGGAAAACCGACACCTCACACGAAAAACAATAAAAATATTCTCAGATAGTCAAGCAGCATTGAAAGCGCTTGAATCCAACTGCTTTAAATCCAGAGCAGTATGGAACTGCAGAGACACCTTGAACCGACTAGCACAAGGCAACAACGTTACCCTAGTTTGGATACCAGGTCACACGGGTCTAGAAGGAAACGAAATAGCGGACGCCCTAGCAAAAGGGGGGGCCGAAACAACGTTCACTGGGCCAGAACCGGTCATCGGTTTAGCATATAGCACTGCCAAGAATGCTACAACCGCCTGGGCAGACAATAAAAGACTTGAGTATTGGCTCAGTCTACCAGGACTAGCCCATTCCAAAGCATTTATTGCTTATACAAGGAAAAAACAGGACTCTGACAAACTTCTAGAACTCAGTAGAGCACATCTCAGAGTTATAGTAGGTTTGCTCACTGGCCACTGCAAACTCAAACACCACATGCATAAAATCGGACTTGCACAGGATGCAGAGTGCCGTCTATGCATGGAGGATGATGAAACGGCTAAACACATCCTGTGCACATGCCCTGCAGCAGCCAGAACCAGATTTTCAATATTTGGCAATACAAAAGTAAGGCCAGAAGATCTGGTAAACTGTTCTCCCAACATGTTACTCAATTTCGTTAAGAGATTGGATATGCTGGGAGAAATATAACCATAGGGTGAGCCACAATAGGCCATTGGCCGCAGTGGAGAGCCTGATGTATGGGCTCACTCACGTTTAAACCTAACCTAACCTAACCTAGGTACAATATTTTTCCTACGAGTATTTTTGTCTATCTTATTTATGAAAAAACAAGGTTTTTAATGAGCACGTTTTTATAAAAATGCTACATAATGTCTAATAAGACAGAATAGTTACATAGATCATGTTAGTCGAAAATATCCTCATTTTCAACAATACAAAAATCGTGCGGAAAAGTAAAAATCGTACGGAAAAGTAAAAATCGTGCGGGAAAGTAACTTTTCCGCACGATTTTAAATCGTACGGAAAAGTACAACTTTCAAAACGAAAAATCGTGCGGAAAAGTTACTTTTCCGCACGCTCGTAGGAAAAGATATTTTCCGTAAGAGTTAGGTATAATATTTTTCCTACGAGTGTTTTTGTCCATCTTTTTTATGAAAAAACAAGGTTTTTAATAAGATTTTATAATAAGCTACAAAATGACTAATAAGACAGAATAGTTACATAGATCAGTCAGTTAGTCCTAAATATCCTCAATTTCAATAATACAAAAATCGTGCGGAAAAGTAAAAATCGTACGGAAAAGTTAAAATAGCTATTAAAGAACTAAAGTAGAAGTAACCTTCATGTTTGATTTTTACCAGAATACAGGTTATATAAGATGTTCTAGAAATAACGGAAACAATTTTATTATAATAGATTCACAAGTTTCATCGTTTACAACTCAATTGAAATGAGGGGGAGGAAAAGTATTCGTTTACTCCCTGGTTTGAGGGAGGAAAGTGTGTACTTTCCATAGGGGTAGGAGGAAAAAGTATTTGCTTGAGCGGCTGTGACTTCAGATCCAAATAATATTTTTGATTGTGTACAACTTTTCTAACTAAAAATTTTTGATATTATCGAAAATAAGAGTACTTTACTCTCGATCTAAATTCCTATTTTATTTAGAAACCTGAATCTTCTATTGGAAATTTTTTCAACGCACCAACTTTTTTGAGTAATACCTTCTTTGGACAAATGATAATAAATATGTCACCCATACGGTGCTGACTTTTTGGAAACTTTTTGATAATTCAGCTTTGCGGAGTATCATTTTCCAGTCATCTTTGACTGTCATTGGCATTACACTTTCAACATAACATCAACTACCCTCAACCTAGAACATCAATAAAAATTATCGTCATATTTTTAGATGATCATTTCGTTCTATGCCAATTTACAGCTCCAAGGCTTGGAACAAACCACAATAAATATACGAAGTTTATTTCAGAATAACCAACAAGTTTCGCTCATTTCAAACATCAATTTTGATCCTCGCCGAGCTATTATTCTGTGACCACGGCATAAATGTGGTATCAAACACGTACCTGAAATGCATTTATAGTAAGTAATTCAATTCAAAATTATGAATACATCCCGATCTGTCGCTCCATTGTTGATGATGACTCCGCATTAAAAAACGACAGGTAATCGTGGCACGTGTAGTACCACACGAATAGCACCAATTATGGAACGCCCTCAAACTATTGTATTATTTATTACACGCAGAAAAATATGTCCCACACTCGAACTATCACACTCAAATAACCCATAGAGCGCTGACCGTACAGTAATCGCTACTTTACAAGACTGAAACATAGCTAGATAGGGTTGGAAAAAACAAGCTGTACCTACGAAAGTTATAATATACACATCATGACCAAACGGGATAAAATGGATGAAACGGAACTCGATTTCCAGAACATCTACTTCACGGGCTATACAGGGTGTCCCTGGACTTCCTCTTTTCCTATCGGGAATGATGGGGTCAAAATATTACTAGTACTTCATATGAATTTTTTTCTTAAAATCCTTCGTTACCAAGTTACGGGTCCTCGAAGTTACAAAATGAAAAATGCTTTTTTTATAATTTTTCATGTGAATATTCAAAACCAACCAAAATAAACACTTTATTCACGAGTTCATACAATATTTTTTCTACAACTGTCAAAAAACACAACTAATTCAGACTTTTTTTTCAAACTTGAAATGAACTTGGCATATTTATTGATTCATAATTCCAATAAAGTTCGAAGAGTATGCCGGAGAGTTGAGTTTCGAACAAATCAAAACGAATAATTTCGACTGAGTCGAAATATCTTTCTCTTCACACTATCCCGCAAAATAGAAAATTTTAAGCGAATATTAAAATAACATATTTATTGAAGTCAATATTATTATTATTATTAATGATTTTTGAATAACTAGTCCGTCGAAAGTAACTTTTCATTTCCTTAAATTTGTCTTCAAAATAATCAAACAATACTCGTGAAGCTACGAATACCTTTTTCTTTCTTTGCACTATGTCAAGGAAATCTCATATTTGCACTATTCACGATTTTCTCCATTCAATCTTCATCACTTTTCATTTCTACTTGAATCCTTAGTTATCAAGAATTCGTTATCTGGATAGATGCCTAATTTCACAAATTTCATTAATTATTGTTGTCAACTAGTTTCTGACGGCCAAACAGCCATAGCTACCTTGGTTTACCTAGTGTAGATTAGGTCCAATAGTTCCTTAGAGTTATATGATATTATTTTGACAAAATATATTTCCTTGTTTAACAACCAATCAGTGGATTTCAATTTTTGAAATTCAGCCAATAGAATCGGAACTACAGTGAAAATATAGCTTGTCGCTGTATTTTCACGGTGATAAACCTGCTTAGTTTTTGTTTTACTATCTGTCAAGTGAAAATAATGATTTAAATTATAAACGTCAAATTTATGTGTTTTGACTAGTTATCTTTATTTATCAATATGAGCGATCATTGGAGACAAATGTCCATTGCTATCATAGATGAGGCCGTGGAAAAGAGTCCGTTGAATACGGCTAAAAGTAAAGCATCAATTACCAGGTGACACGATTTTTCTTTAGTTCAAATCGATATATTGTCGTCCTAAATATAATTCGATTAAAAACCTATAATTTTTTGGAATATCAATTCATTGGCAATCCCAATGCAAGAAAATACAACTCGTCCTGCGGACTCGTTGTATTTTCAGCTTTGGGATTGCAATTCATTAATATTCCAAAAAATTATCGGTAATAATCATACCACTTATTATATTACCCCTGACAATATATTTCCTTGCTTAACAACCAATCAGTGGATTTCAAATTTTGAAATTCAGCGAATAGAATCGGAACTTGTTGCTGTATTTTCACGGTGATAAACCTGCTTAGTTTTTGTTTTACTATCTGTCAAGTGAAAATAGTGATTTAAATTATAAAGGTCAAATTTATGTGTTTTGACTAGTTATCTTTATTTATCAATATGAGCGATCGTTGGGGACAAATGTCCATTGGTATCATAGATGAGGCCGTGGAAAAGAGTATTCCGTTGAATACGGCTAGAAGTAAAGCATCAATTACCAGGTGGCACGATTTTTCTTCATTTCAAATCGATGTATTATCGTTCTAAATATAATTCGTGGTATGATTGAAAACCTATAATTTTTTCGAATATCAATTCATTGGCAATCCCAATGCAAGGAGATACAACTCGTCCTGCGGACTCGTTGTATTTTCAGCTTTGGGATTGTAATTCATAAATAATCCAAAAAATTATCGGTAATAGCCATACCACTTATTATATTACCCCTGAATATATTCGCCGTGATTGTTTGGATTTTGATAATACGTATTTAATAGTAAGAATGCTAAGAATATTATTCGTGAGATATTTATAGGTAATTAGTTGCCAAAGAAAATGACAAATGGCTTTATGACAGAATTTCGTCATTATTCGGATCTGTCATTGTTGTTGCATGAAACTGTCGGTCGCCTAGCAACAGCCTTTAATAAAGTGCCCTTTTTTACGCTTTTCCGTTTAATAATGAAATCGTATGTTGATAGTGAAATATTGTAATACTTTACGCACACAAACCACACAAAAAAAGTGGATTTTTTTTGACAGTTGTAGAAAATAGTATATTTTTCAACAAGAGATGAATATACCATTTTTTTCGTGAGGTGAGAGTTTGCCCACAAGCGAAGCGGACCGGAGCGAGTGTGGCAATCTCACGAAAGAAAAAAATGTATTTCATCTCGAGTAGGAAAAACTATTTTTTCTACGATATATGTTGTTTCTAAAATACTGGATTACAACTTAAATTTTTATAAACGTCAAACGAAGTGACGTTCCTTTGCTGATTCAAGTGCATGCCAAGTGGTGAAATTACCTGTCATTAGTGTCAAATATACATCAACTTGTTTTTAGTATTTTCCCATCGGGTCGCATGATAATATTGATTTGTTTCATTTTCATCTCTAGAGTGAAAAACTATCACTTTCATGTAGGGTATCCGGTAAAAAAATTATCATTTTCATATACATGAGTAGAAAAAATGATAAACGAATCACTGTAATAATGAATATGTCATGCAGATGATAATTTGGTGATTGAAACACGTGTCGAGGTGTTAAAAATAGTGGTTTGGTATACGGTGCGGCTTTTAATAGTCCCCCCCTCCCTGTTAACTTTTGAACGGTTTGACGTAGAAACATAAATAAAAAATCGTTTCAAGGGTTTCGCCAATTCTACTTTTTGAACTGAAAAATATGGTTATTGCTCAATAGGGGACCCATCGACTCAAAATGTTTAAATGGGATGGGGGGTCAAGTGGCACATCGTTGAAAAACGAATTCAATTCTCTTCACAACCATCTGAATTTTTTCGAATTTCGTTAATATTTTTTTGTAATTTAAATTCGAAATATCAAATATAAATTCGGATCTGAATACTATTCATACCCCGATAAATTTGAACGGTTTGATGTTGAACAATGAAACCAAAAATTTTTTGAAGGGTATTACCGATACTACTTTTTGAGAGAAGAAAAATTGCAATTACTCGACAGATGGCGCTGAGGGCACATCAACTTAAAAATTTCGAAAGGCATAAACATCGAAATTGGGAAAAAAATTATGTACAAAATTCAAAAATATTCAGATGGTTGTAAAGAGAATTGAATTCTCTTTTCAACGATGTGCCACTTGACCCCCATTTAAAAATTTTGAGTCGATGGCCCCCCCGCGCCCCCTATTGAGCAATCACCATATTTTTCTTTACAAAAATCAGTATTGGTGAAACCCTCGAAACGGTCTCTCATTCATGTTTCTACGTCGAACCGTTCAAAAGTTAACAGGGAGGGGATTATTAAAAGCCGCACTGTATATTGCGATTAATTTTCACTATATTCATTACTACACCAAAGGTTCCAAACAGCGAAGTTAAAGCGCCACGACAATATATTTTTCTTTGTGTAAGTATATCTTACTTGACTAGAAAGCTTCGTTCATTCATCATAGGATGAGATGCTTTTCAATGATTCGTTCCGGTAACACAGTTTGCTTTATTTTCCCGAAATTAAATAGGTGTAGAATAATTTCGAAGATAACATGCCTCGTTAATTTGTCATGAGGTGGACTCCCATCATTGATTCATCAGTCATTTTTTGTTGATTCATCTCATGACTGGTGAATCTAGACGTATCGAAATGATTTATTAATCAAGAAGGCTGGCATTTCGAGCATATAGGAAAAGTAATATGAAATCAAAAGTAAGATGGTATCAAACAATAGTATTTCACTTCACAAGAGACGTTAGGTAGAATTTGCTCACCCTAGTATTATTGTTTGAATCCCAGGAGAGGGATTTGAAAAGGAAAATAGAGTAAATCCGTTTTCCCGTATAAATTAGGCTATTTTGTTCACTAAGGACACATAATTATACATCAATGTCAATTTTGAAAGATGTGTGTATCAGGTAGTATCATAACGAGTTCCAGTGGATGGAAAAAAAATAAAAATTTAATCTGGATATCAAAACATATATAAAAACTTGTAATCCCATATATTTATATTATAGCTATTAATCTATCGAGATAATTATGCGATTTATAATAATCGAGGATGTTGCCAGGCGACGAGGCACTCTGCGCCGAGCCGCCTGTGCAACCTCCGAGATATATTCGAATTGCATAATAATCTAGTTACATTCAAAGCTTTATCGTATCATCGACATTGACAACGATGATGTGAAAATGAAATCAACAATTTTGGTTATGTCACGTTATTGTCATTTGAGCGTGCCATTTGGTATCTATTATACAGTAACTAAAGCATTATATTGTAACTAATAGGAAATTGAAAAAACTTACAGTATAACTCCACCAAAAATATTCTTTATTGTAGCTGTCATGCAGTCAGAAGACTGACATCACGTGGAAATCATGTAGTCAGAAGACTAACATTAAGAGGGAGGACATGTTTCGAAGGAGTAATCCTTCATCTTCAGCAAATTATGAGTTAGTTACAAGTCGATCTAAGGAAAAACAAAACCGTTACCAAAGAGTTATGAATAACAATAAAATGTGTGAACCTACCATATTATGGTGAAAAAAACCACAATCAATGGGAAACATTTTTTAAAAAATTCTTAAACTAAAAATTTTGTTCATAACCAAAGACCATGTGGTCCGCATCTGGAGCGGATGCCACACCACTAATGTCAGGGACCATGGATGGTCCATCCAACAATAAAAATTAACATATTAAAAACAATTTTGATAATTAAACTGTGACCATGCAGCAATGTTTACAAAGTAACAAGTAGGAAGGGGAAGTGACAATAAATTTGACATGAATGACATCTGTCATGTGGACAGTCCTGAATCAAGGCGACAGAGAAGAGAGTGAGATGTCCCATGCGTCATGGAACTAGAAAATTGAGAAAATGACATCTACAGATAGAACCATAGAACGAACGAATTAATGTTTTCATTTGTAAAGATTATTGGGTATTTAATAAAAACTTTAACCAAAAGAATGTAAGTGAATCATTGAAAATTAAGTGGAATGAAACAGGTATCAAAATAGTAAAGAGTTAAAAAGTTTTAAACTGTCAAACTGGGTCTGTTCGTTTAAACATTGTAACTTTGTAACTAATGTATTATGTGTTGTTATGATATTCTATGATGCTAATAATTTGTAATGAAGATTTAACTTAAAGGAAGCTTATTATCCAATGATACGATAATAGTTATTTATGTATCAAGGGGGTAAAGTAGGCCATCACACGCCGAAGACCATAAACGCATTTTACGCACTTGATACATACAAAATTTTATGCACTAGCGATTTGATAGCGCGAAATCACAAATACTGACATGAAGCCCAATGGTCTACACTTTTCATACATTATCTATACAATAATCAAGAGTAATATAGTATGGATAATGTGAAACTATAGTAGCTGAGAGCTATATTGAAGAATCTATTTCAAATTAATTGATCATCACTGAAAAAATTGCCAATGATTGTGCCGGAATGATACCAGATAGTTATTTCAATCAACCACCCACTTCTAAAATGAATACTTGTATCCATGCAGATGCTATAACGAAATGTGTAATAGATATGATCAAGAAAATATTCCATCTTGAGGCCGATTCAGAGACATGGGTGCCCACCCAGGGTTTTTGACCCGCATGATAAATTCCTCCAGTATTAAAAAAATTCATACTTCTGAACCGAAGAAAATATGACTTTGTGATAAAAATGGGGGCCATAATGGGCCCGCGGGCAGTAAATTGCCACTTTACGCTCGCTGAAGTACACTTTGCCGCCCGCTAATGCATAAATCAATTAATGTCAGGATTTTGAGCAACCGACCCGACTTATTATAGTATAGTACATAATTTGGCTAATAGATGGCGGTAGAATGATAATATTGCAGACACTAGAATGCATTCTCATAATATTTCATTAATTTTCATGGATAATCACTGGATTATTCGAATTCACATTGGAACTGAAAAAAAAATTAAAGTTCAGTAGTTTTAATGGCACAAAATTCCACAGATATAACTGAACTGACCTTACTTTTCAGAATATTTGTTTTCTTGGAGAGAACAAAGTTTGTTTTATTATCATTTTCAGAGGATAGTTATCAATATCTACTCAAGTTGTGATAAGAAAATTAATACCTATATTTAAAAAAAAAAAATTTGCCTCTAGAAAAATGATAATTCTGAACGAAATAACTTTCAAGCTATAATATTGTTCAATGTTCAGCAAGAAGTTCGAACATAAGATTATTTACTTTGTATAATGCACGGTCAACATTTTACTAGTGCCGGAAAATTGTATTTTCATATTTATCACCTTTGGGTTTCTGAAAAGTACATCATTACAAGAGAAACTCGTGTTACAGGCATAATACAACTTGGTGTTCCTACGGAAATGTATAGTGTTCAGCTACTTGTTGATTTTGCACCAGTTCGGGATCAGTGGCAGCGTTTGTGTTAGTAGTTGTATTAGTCCCGGAGATAACGACATACATTTCCGGGTCATTTTCACAAGCTTAGTTTTTTTGTATGAGTTGAGTGTGTGATATTTAATACCTCGCACCCCCAAGACAGGTGGATACAGGAGGGTTACAATTACAGCAACGAAAAGGACCAGGCATCGGCCTTATAGAAAAATTGTCACCCGCTAATTCTCCCGAATATTTGGCACGCTGCAGAATATGACTTCCTGAACAAACGTGTACGTAGGCCTAACTCAGTCCTATTGCTATTTTTCGAGATACAGGGTGTCGAAGTTGGAAAGTGGCAATTTCTTATAAGTAATATATCTTGAAATTATTCAACGATACACCTGTTAAAACAAAAATCGTCTTTAATTACTTCCCGAAACTTGGAAACTAGTAATTATAGTGGTTGCAACGCAGTTCCTCAAAAACTGATCACGCATCGATTACCAACTGATTACAAACTGGTAGCGCCGTGTGTGGAACTCGACAGAACTACAGAGGAATTGACCCGTTACTAAGGGTATTGTCCGTATATATCCTTGGTTACTCTGGTTAGTAATTTGGCGGTCCATATACACCAAATTCCTGAAAATTTGGTGATCATTTCCTAAAACTTCGGTGATTATCTGTCACCAGAGCAACCGTACTTTTTCCTCGGTAACTTGGGAACCCTTGTCATTTGTCAATCAGAATTATTTTATTGAGTGCTACATTTGAAACTTTTGGATAAAAAATCTGATATTTATCTCAAAAAGGGTCTTTGGGTCTGAAAGCATTATATTTAATTGTTTTTTGATGAGAATATTATACTTATTAAACAATAATTAAATTAAACATTTTTTTTACCAATGACAAGTGACAAGGGGTCCGTATATGTACAGCCGGTTGTTTGAAACTCAGAAACCGCTACTTACCGATCTGAAATGTTCGGCAATATACGGACCATACCCAAACTTGAGCCAGGAATCAGTTTGTTCAGAAGAGCCCCGTGGACCTAATGCACTGTTTAGTCAGTTTTCTATTCCGAAAAACAAGCGGCCAGGTTCGGATTTAGGATTGTCACAGTATTAATCTACCAAATCACTATCATTAGCACTACCTTATGAGAGAATAACATGGAAGTTTACATTGAAATGTATGTCTTGTGCAGACCAGTTATTGAACAACTTCTAGGAGTTAATTAATACCTCTTTATAGCCGAACTTTTGGTTGTTATGAACATAGACCATTCAGAAAAATAAAGCAGTTGAATCAATGTGAATTGTGAATGAGTTGATTGAAATAAAAAAAAAGTTACAAACATATAGGATGCTCGTAGTTTTTAAATCCAGCTGATTTACATAATTCATACATTCACATATTGTCCTCGATAACTGTGACTTCATAACCGGGCTCCTTTCTGTTCGGATATGTTTCTCTTCTTTCACAGGGTCAAATATACAGGTACAGATAATGAAGTTTTTGCAGATAGTATCAACGGATATTGTTCTCTTGAATCAATATTTCTCTGTATCTACAAGCAGATATGTATCAATAAACTTCTTCAATACACACGTTATATATTATATGATTTTAAATTTCCGTAGTGAAAATTATTTATATTTTTGTTAGGAGATATTTATTGCCGAGTGCCACCCAGAAATTGAACCAGTCGTGTGTCATACATTATCATAGATCGGATTTTAGGGATCTTCAAAAAACATCTCGCTGACGAAAGGCAAGAAAATGGTATGATTTCATGAATCGACGTGCGTTGATGAACGGCAAGTGAATAAGTTAATTGTGTGTTCTGCTTGGGGAGTATTCGATTTATTTTCCAAAATGATTGTTGTTGAGTTATTGTTTGAATATGTTAATTTGATTTGGAGTAATCCCTACTGCTGGAATGAAAGGTATGAGTTGTATTCGTTTTGAATTTTTGATTCATTTCCAAATTAAATGGATATATTAACTATTTGATGAAATATAAAGCTTGGAGTTATTACTCCAAGTAAAAGTATTTCAGTACCTATATTCTTTTAATGTATTTCCCATTGTCTGTTGATTATTAAACAAAGAATGAGTTTGTGTGGAAAGTTTCAATCGTGGCAAACACATTCATTTGGAAGAAGTTGTGCTTTGCTTTTACGACTATAATTTGGGGTTTTTCCTTGGTACTGAATATTTAATTCTTGTTGGTATCTATTTTAATATTGAGACGCTAAGGAACTGATTTGATTAATCGGTTGTACATGAGTCTCGGCACATTGGAATTAAGTGAATAATATGTTGAGTTTATCTATCGAAAATCTTGTAACGTGCCTGTGTGAGAAGTTTACATGTCTTTTGGTGATTTGTAACGTACCTTAATGAGAAGTTGCATATCACTTTTGACTCAATTTCAGTCTGGTGATTTTCAACGTGCCTGTGTGTGTGAAGTTACCTGTTACCAGGCTGATTTGAGAGCAGAAAAGCTTGCAACGTGCCTTAGTGAGAAGTTGCCTGCTTTTAGGATTTTCGTAGAATTTACGGAGGACTGTAACGTGCCTATGTGAGAGGTTACATGTCAGTGAGTTGTATTGAGGATATAAAAACGAGTAACGTGCCTATGTGTGAAGTAACTTATTATTATTTGTGCAATACTGAGACGAGAGTACAATGACATGCAACGTGCCTGTGTGAGAAGTTGCATGTCAATGGGTTTACTCTTCATTAATTTTTTTTTTTTCATTGTAGAAAAGCATTCGTTGTTGTGTTTCCAACAATTTCATTTGATATTACTATCTAACAATTCCATTGGAAGAAATTATGACTCTCGAAACTTAGGAGCTTCTTTTGGTATTATTCGCTTGAGATTGAACCTGAATATTATTTAATATCCTGGTATACGTGTACATATATTTATGTTCGTGTTGGTATATACAAATTTGTATTCTCAATTTTGTTTGAGAAATAAAGAAATTTATTTCTATAGGTGCATCATCTCTATGAAATCCCTACCTCAAATGAGCCATAAAAAAATCTAACATTTTTCTGCAACATTAGTCGTTGCAAACAAATCAAAGTACCGTAAACTGTATTGAAGTCAAGACTTGTTTGATGGCCGTTGAAACGCATCACTTACAAACCACATGTAAACAAGTGAACGCGTACAGCCTCGTGGTAAACCTCGAGGCGTAATTACATATAGTGTGTGTTTCTGATAGGCTTGACTTGATAGGATATCTCATTCAACACGCAGATGAGGGACAATTTCTATGAGGATTCTGGAGGTTCCTTTATATATTTTCATAAAATATTCAATAATTAATAAGAAACATGGTAAATTGGAATAGATTTTGTATGCTATGTCAGTTATGTTCAACATAAAATAATCGAATTTTTTTCCGAACAAACCCTTTGTTGTCGCGGAAAAATTTCAAAATAAGAGATTTACATATTAGGAATGATGAAAGCACGAAATACTGGGTGTACAAAACCATACCTAGGCCACATAAAATAAGTATAAGTGAAAATAATACTAGAATTTTCATGGAATTTGAACAGCATACGGAGCGATAAAGAAATTTTCAAAATTTCCAATACATACGGTAGTACCGTTTACATAATATTTTCAGTGAAAAACCTAAAAAGAAATGTGTTTGTCCACACATTGAGATATTCTGTAATTTTGGGTATTAAACCAAATACCAAATAATTTTTCACCGCTTCGTTTGTTGATTCCATTAAAAATATTTGCTCTATATTTTGTTATCAAATATTTTTTTTGAGTCTTATATATTTGATATTATTTTACTTATAGTGTGTCATAAGCACTTTGGGGCAGTATGTTTACAGCACTCGCAAATTTAATTTTTTTGTTTTCCAGGTCTTTAAACGTTTCCCAATGGCCTATGTTTGGGAGGTTGGTGCACTTTCCAAGCAAGCACTAGATGTCAGGATTGGCATTTAGGCGACTCACATCACACTTGCTTCACAACAAATTATGTGGTTGCCTATAATTCTCGGTGTATTCGAAAAGAAGTAGCTTGCGCTCAGGTCTCAAACTTAGTCCAGGAACAGCAGAAGTTCCAAAGCTGACTCACCGACCACTTCGAAGCTTGACTCTCATTGAAGTGTATTTTTGATCTGGGGTATTCGAAAGAAAGAAATTGTGTACAGACATTCAAAATATTGAGAAAAGCATAATGAATGCTTTCAGAAGCATAACAACGGCAATTCTAAGAGCAATAGAGAACGTATTTCTACAACATGATAAACTTGACTTTCGTTATCAACACTGATGAAAATTCACTTGTCAAGTTTTCTGAAGGAAACTCCATTGTAAAATAAATTAGATGTTAATAAAAGTTGATATAACACTGCTATCTAATTATTGATCAATTTTATAACATGGTGGCAGCTAGTAGAGACAATAGAGCACTGTCAGTGACGTAATTTGACAGTTGTCAAACATTCGATGGGGGGACAAACAAAGCCATTTCTAAAAAAATTATAAAAACACGTTCTTGGCATTAGATAGGTATTAATTCATTGTGTATAGTCTGAATTGAGTACATAAGTCTGTAGAGGTGTTATAAACATGGATTTTCCAATTGAAAAATACGTTGTTATAAGTATCATACAAACTCTCTTTTAGATTCGATTATATAAATCATGAAGACTTGTGTTGTTATAACCGATCCGATCCAGACAAATGGAAGCAGAAAGTGAAATTGTTTTGGATTGCTGCAGACTTAGAGAAGCAACCAGTTTCAAAACAAAGCTACGTTTCTTCATATACCAGGAGATTATGGTTTAGTTTTATATAATACGTAAGATTTACGGAAAAAGGTCATCGGAAAACTGTAGAAGTCATTCTGGACGAGCTTTCTTAATATTTCGGACAGTACAAAAGTGTTGTTTTTCTCATGTAATCAAGAAGATCAGATTATAGATAAGTTGTAACCAGTTTGAAAGAGAAGGCAGTTGTTTTGAATTGAATTGAATTTGGTTTCGCTCATAATAGACAGAATAATATGTGGAATGCTTTTTGATGACCTGATGAGGAAAACCTATCAAACACACAGGAAATGTATAGATATTTGTAGAGCAGATGAAGCATCTGGAAAACAAGTTGAACTAATACGAACAAGAACGTCCAGAGCATATGAAATAGAAAAGATGTTACTCAGGAAAAATATGATGGAATAAATAACAAGCCAACAAAAGAAAATCCACAGAAGGAAGGCAGCACAATAAAAGAGAAAAACCCAGCGTTGTGGAATTCAACATAATTTTGTTAAATGCCCGGCCTGGGGTAAGAAATGCTCAAATTGTATAAAAATTAATAATTTTTCTTCAAAATGTCTGGCAAAACAAGGTATGCAATAGAGAAAATGAGAATATGTGTAGATGTGAGGATGAGGATGAAAACACTGAGGTAAACAATTTTGAAATAGGCTCGATTGAAGAATTTGCTGAACATTTTTGTAAATTAGAAGTATTTCAAGTAAAACTGATAGGGGTTGGATGGAAGATATTTTCATCAATGATTTGGAGGTAAAATTGAAATTAGATTCCGGAAGTGAAGCTAATATTTTGCTACTTCATATTTGTCAGAATTCACACAAAAAACCTGAAATATAAATGAAAGTGGAAAATCTTCAATTGTAAATAATAAAATTAAACTAAATGTTCTTGGGAAATATGAACTGTTAACCAGTTTTAATTATCTGAAATATGGGTGTGATTTATATAATTTGAAGAAAAAAACTATGGACCTAATCTTAGTCTTAGAACTAGTGTAGATTTGGAATAGACAAAAAGGATAAAATCGAGTATTCAGATGTGTTCGAAGGTATTGGATGTTTCAAAAAATGGGAAACGGCTAGATATATCAATCGGGCATACAAAATATATTCGTGAGCAGATCCTACATCATATGGTGTTCCATTTGAAAATACTAGAAAATTTATTTCAGAATTATAAAATTATTCATAGTCATCCTGCAAAATTTAAGAGCATGACAATGGATCAGATATATCACTCGTTTTTTTCGAAAAATCAAAATAAAATGAAAGAAATTTACTGTGCAATTAGCATTCACAGATTCAGTTGGAGATTCTGCAATTCTGATGAATCCCACGAGACAAGTAGGCAGAATGAGAGAAATAGTAAAATAAAAACCCAGCTACATTTGCTCATTTTCCGGTCACTTTACCACCCTCGCTCGAAGAATTGTAATTTAAAAATCCCTAACCTACCGTGTCATCTACAGTTCAAATAGACGAGGAGTCCTGCTGTGCCCTTCGTTTAAAGATGCTTGAAGAATGAGACCGCTGTCTTTCAAATGGTTTTCTATTAATGTATGTGGAACCGAGGACCCTTTTTTAATATTCTTTCTGTCGCAAGGGACCAACATAACTCTCCTCAAATCCATTTTTTCTTGTTCAGAGTTAATTGTTTCTGTGTCATCTCTGACGGAAATTTATACTCGTGTCGTTTTTTATTAGCAAATTAGAGGATGAGGTTGAGAGTTTGATATATAAGCTGTTGAGAAATTCTTACAAGAAGATCTTGTTCTATTGAACTTGCGAGAAACTTTCCTAACTTTTGAGAGTATAATTTTTATGAAATTAGTGGTTAATGTGACAAATATTAAATATTTTTAGAGGTAAATGAAATATTACAATCATTTCTTTAAACGTATAACGTGGAAACAATAACTGGTTTTTAAATTTTTGCTTATTTTTTGGTGACAGGTTAGTCATGAGAACAACAAGAATAGCTATTTATATAACAAGTTGCAAAATTTGTGTATTTTTGAACTTATAAGGAAGTTAAGATTTATTTCTGGAGAGAAGCCGGCCCTGGACGCCCGGAAAAATTATTCTGAACACGTGAATTATATTCTCAAACGATTCCCCATGCTGGAATATGAAACTGGCAGAGTTCCTAATAAGGAAGTGAAGATTTATTGGTGGAGTGAAGCCGGCCCTGGACGCCCGGAAAAATTATTCTGAACATGTGGATTCTTTTCTCAACCGATCTTGATTGTTACCCCAAAATTCATAATGAGGTAGTTATGAATTATTATCTGGGCCATACCGGTCCTGGAAACGTGAATAATGATTAGCAGTGTTAAAATCCCCAAAAAAATACTTATTTTCCTAAATTCTGTGATCTACTTCGTTCCTAAAAAAATTAAAAAAAAATATTGCTGAACTTTATTGCCAAAGTAACTAGGCTAAAGTCGGAGATTACAAAATTAGCTATAAATCCAGTACGATTGGGTTTTGAGACGAGGATCGATTGTAGCACCACCAAACTTGATATGCTAGATGTTGGAACCATAATAAACACGAAAAAAAAACATATTTTGGGTACTCAGATACTCACATATTATATTTGCATGAGAAAGTACAAGTTTTCAGGAACGATATATACTTTTTCTTTTACTTCTACTATAATTTTTAGCAAAGTTATGACAAATCTAATTCTTGGCACTGCCGGAAATGGCAGTGACGGATTAACGCGAGCCTGAAATTTGATATCGGAATTCAATCAGGTTTTCTGAGAAAACGAGCGCATTTTGTGGGAAATTACTAAGTATGTTTCCTGTGGAAAATTGAATTATCTTTCACCTTGTTATTGAATTGATTCTTGATGAATCTTAAACTTTCGGAAACAACAGCTAAAAAAATTATAATTTTTTAAATAAAATTTTTTTTGGGTTTCACCCCTGATTTTTTGGCAAACAATTTTTTTCTAACAATACATGATATCAAGAAGTTATGTGCCGAGTTTCAAAAAGTGCAACGATTCATTTTTCACTTGTGGCTTACAGTTGCCTGTGGTTACTGTACTATAAGGACTGCGAGAATAAGTATGTGGTCAAACAAACTAGAAGGGTCATGAAACTTCAGTTCATAGATCACTTTGCTCATCTCCGATTTTTAAGATGAAAGTAATAAAACGTCGAAAATGGGATATTGGACGCCTGTGGTGTCACTCAATGAGAACAAAAAGTATTTTACCCCTTCACCACACAAGTAATTTAATTCCTAGATGCGCATTTCGATAACAAAGTTACCTTCATCAGTAGGATTACTAAACTAACTGTAAATAGGCATACCAGTCTTTTTTATATCAAATAATTAATTACCATGGGTTAATCTGTGTACTGGAAGGTACCCTACCTGATGGGTAGGTATAGCCCACCCAATAAACAATACACCATAGGCACTTAATTATTCCTTTACTGGTATCAAGTCAAATAGTTTGGAATTTAATGGACCATTATCATTATTGAGCAAGGGTTTCGAGCCCCTTTTTCGAATAGCGATACTCTCATAGCAATCTAATTTTCTGTAATCATCAACAGGTTTTATTAATTTTAAATTTTGGATATTAATTTTGTGATGAGTTTCTAATAAATGATCCGCAACACTCGATTTATTTTCTCGTGAATATTTAGCATGTGCCAAATGTTCACGGAAACGAACATTCGTAGATCTTTTGGTTTGGCCATAATATACACTATCGCAGTTTTGACAGCTAATTTCATAGATTCCTGATCTCTCCAAAGTTGGAATTTTATCTTTCGGATTACCTAACAACTTTTGGAGATTGTTCGTACTGCTATGTACTAGCTGAAGGTTTGCGTCTCGGAAAATAGAGTTGAGACCTCTCGTAAGCCGTGTATCGTGTGTGATTTTAATGAACTTTTTCCTGTCTTTAGGTTGCTCTAGTGTGGTTATTTTTCTTAAGGACGTTCTGAACTTTTTCTTTTTCAACAAATTATCTACCATTTTCGGGGAATACCCATTACTAATGGCAATTTCCTTAATGGTTTTTATTTCTCGTTGAAACCGTTCAACGCCCTGTGAACAAGAAAATTGAAACTTGCCATCTTGTGCTGAATGTGGTGGTTGGCTCATCAAGTAATAAAACGTGTCCAACATGCTTTGGATCACAACCACTGATTTGATGAAACGAGTTTGAAATAAGTCTGGAAATTGCGGAGAGTAAAAATGGAAGGTTTTTGCTCGTTATAAAGAAGTCATTTGATTTCCAAGAATTTATGACATCAAATCTAAAAAGAAGTAGGTAGAAAATTGGTTTAGAGCAAATACATTATAAAATGAAGTAAATAATTATGGAAGGTAGACAATTTGATGTAAATTCCAAAATCAGGTGAACCATCAAATCAGAAAGTGCAGGTAGGCAGGGATAATGAGAGCAATTAGGCACATAAATAGGATAACATAAGTAGTTTGTGAGCTATGAGCTCCTGAAGATGCCAACTTTGTTGGCGAAACGCGCTTGGAGTAAAATAGATGCATTTTGTTTTCTTGGATTGCTTCAATTTTTTCAATTGCATTCACAACAAATGTTCTAAATATTCATTGTATATTCGAACACTTTCAGTACCAAATATCGAGTGCGGTTAGCACAAGTCTATATTCAACACTCATGGAGTATATAATAGTTATGTTTCAAGTGAATAAACAAAAATAGTTAAAGTCTTATAGCAAGGTAAAAAACAAGTTTGTATTTCAACCCGTTCAGACTTGAATTCGATTTCATGGTTTCGTTCGTGTAACACGAGGCTACTAATTTCGCGATTCATAATGATAAGAGATTCCAGCGTTTATCGCGAATCGAGCGACATTTATTTATTTGTTCTGATACCGAATACATTTTTATATTTCGTGCGATTGCGAAGCAGCTGTGAAAAAAAAACAGAAATCTTATTCGCTTGACATGCAGTTGCCATTATACTCCACTCAGACTTCAATGTTCGCTTCATGCCCGAGTTAAGTTTTTATGCAACTTTTTGTATCGTTTCTAAAAGCGTGAATACGACAAAAGATTTAACGCCCCATTCATGGATTGTGCGTAGGTAGTTTGGTGTTGAATCAATCAAAAAAATCCCAGACTTCGAACAGCTTTTTTGATGGATTGGATTCATCAGAGCGTTAAATATCGTACGAGTGTGAGAGAGGAACTGAAATAAAGGTTTCGAACTGTAGTTAATAATGCTATTTCTTTATCAAACTTTTGTTCTGTGTCGTAATCAAGTATTACTGATAGTCCAAGCAATGGGGAGAAGTGCGTGCAGAAATTAATATCCGAAAAAAAAAGATCTTATACAAAATTGAAATTCAGGGTGACTTTCTATTTCCTGCAACTCGATCCTAATTACAAAACATAACCTAAAAAATTGGCAAAGTTGCGAAAAGCGGTTTTTTGTTGATAACTAAAAAACTACAGCTCCAATCGAAAAAAGTTAAATTAAAAAATTGTAGGTATTAAAAAGATCCATCAATTGGATGGGCTATAGTTTTTCGATATCATTGATACTTTTCGAGTTATATAGGAAAAAACATGAAAAATCTGGGTTTCTATAACTCGTTAACTATAAGGTATTCAAACTTGTTAATTACTGTTATGTGTAGCCTATGGCAAGTCAAAAAAGTCGTTTTTTGAAAAATTGATAAATATTGATTGTTTTTCGAAATATATTAAGTTTTCTCAAAAAAGATGCTCTCTTAATTTGGCTACTCTTGCTCTGCGAATGATGCTACAGTAACGATTCAGGCCCTTATTTTTTTCTGTAAGAGTTGTACTTTCATATTATCGTATTAGTATATTGATTTTTTCAAAAAAAAATTGATTTAAAGTGGTTTTGCTCTCGAGTGGAATCCCAACCTCACAAATTTTGCCGGTTTTGTGATTGAAGCGTGTGGTGCATTTTCATCTTTGACGAATTTCCTTAAAAAAAACATGGTAAGTTTTGCATATTACTATTATTCCGTTACTTTCTGTTTTATTTCACATGTAAACATGCGTACAGCACTGGTTCACTAAAATAGCTTCTTGGCAAGATGGCGCTTAATCCGTATGTGGAGGAAATATAATTAGTTTTAATGAAGTCGTCCAAAGACCAAAAGGTATTTCTTTAAACCAAATTGACTAAATTAAAAACTTTAAACTTTATAATACTCTTAATGTACTCATTAAAAGGTAAAAACTGTGTTTTTGGATTTAATGTGGTATTATATTGAATGTATAGTCTTAGGATAGAATAGTTTTCCTAATGGGTTTTAAAGAATACATCAAGGGTACACCATAAAACTGCATTAAAACTATTTTTCCCCGAACGGATTGTTTTGAAACCAACTAGCAAATTAGTTTTAAAATAGCTAATGTTAAGAGTAACATAAAACCAGTACCTATAAGATCAATAGGACGTTAAAAGCAGATACCATTTTTATTTTGATTTAAAGAGAGCATTAAATTCTTCAATTAAGAATAAGTCGTCTTTAAGAGTTTTTAGTTTATATTAAGGTTACTTTAAATCCGATGTCGATTTATTGAACATATTAAAGTATTTTTAAAACCTAAATTAATAAAAACTGTCTTAAAATTGTAACTTGGGGTATAGTTGTAGTCATTCAAGTAATCATTTTTATTTTATATTTTCATGAATGCATGTATGGCAGTTATGGCACAGAATACAATAAAATGTGAACATCCCTTCAATCTCATTATTATTATTAGTATATTGTTATCAAATTATATATCAGAATTGAGAAATTCTTCGATGATCATCGAGAAAAACAAATTAAATTAGATTAAATATCAGAACTGAATTCTTCAAATTAATTATGTCATCTGACGTGAAAATCAATAAGTCTCGACCAATATTTCCCGTGTAAT